>OZ038492.1:12784957-13179957 GCA_964036315.1 Acanthosepion esculentum | reverse complement strand
TAAAAGATATTACAAGTTCACCAAAAATGTCCTTGCATTTTTTATTTATTAGAAAGAAAACGTATAAAGTACATTTGACAGACATCTAGTCCTCAAAGTAATCCCTATCGGCATCCGGAACATTTTGCCAACGTGCCCCCAGCTGCATAATGATCTGGAGGTAAAAAGCAGGTACTTTGGAAGCAAAGAAGTCTGTGTATGTCTGTCGCAAGTTTGCCTCATTTGCGAAGAATTTCCCACGAAGCTGGTTGTCCAGGGAATGGAAATCGTAGTAATCTGTTGGTGCAAGGTCCGGAGAATAAGGTGGATTGCACAGTGTCTCTCAGCCAAGCTGCCATATTGTATGCCTGGCCATCCGCACCACATGAGGCCTGACATTATCATGGAGGAACATTAGACCTTTGCGATTAACCAATGCTGGCTTTTTCAGTGTCTGTAATACATGTAGGTTTTCACCAAACACCACTCGTTGCTACCAAACTAAATATTAGCCTAAAAATCGAGTCATGTTTTTAAATAACCTCGTCAAATCGAGACATTCATTTGGCTATCATGTATGTTTTTTTTAAATACATACAAAAATTACCTCAGACTTTCTGAATTTGCTTAAGCAATTGTACGTTGCTGACATTCATTCTCCAGTTGGTTCCAAGTACTCGACATAAACATTGTTGATGAAAGGTATAACAGATAGATAGATAAATAGATATCAACAAACTCTGAATGAGGAACACATGAAAAGAGAGAGAGAGAGATAAACAGAATTAGAGAGATAGATAAACAAATATTAGGAGAACTTCAATCATCGATTTCATTCGTATCCCCACATCCCATGAATGATAAACCTTTTCATCTAAGCAAGGTAATAAAGCCACTAAGACGCAAAGAGGTTACTGAATGTTAGAGAATATGAGAAATAAGCGAGAAGTGTGAGAGAAGAAACTGTTAGCATATAACTTACGGATACACCTATCCATTTCAACTGTAAAAATTATGAGACCTTGTTGCTACTCTAACACTATGACGAAATTCATAAAGTCTAGGTACCATAGAGGAAAGTAATATTTATTTTGAATACAAAAATGTGGCACAAGGCCAAAAGGAGGAAGGCTGGTTTTTAATCTGTTATCTTGAACTTGGCTAGCCACGCTTACTGACCCAAACATACCACTGTATTCCTTACGCCAAAACAACACATTCTTATTTAACATTCTGACTGCAGCCACCATAATAATTCAAAGTCCCTATGTAGTCCTAAGTAGTACCCATATGTAGAAATAGAATGTCTGATGACCAACTTCTTGAGAGCTCCTCTCTGCGGCTGCTCGGTCTCACGCTGTCCGCTGATCTGAGATGGAACATCGAGTCAATTGCATCATCCACCGCAAGGAAAGTTGGCTCCCTGTGCCGAGCCAGGAAATTTTTCTCCCCGGAATCGATCCTCCAAATCTATAAATTGACCATTCGCCCTTGCATGGAGTATTTCTGTCATATATGGTCTGGAGCCCCTGCTGTTTGCCTCAGGGTTCTTGATAAGATCCAGAGACGGATATGCAATGTAATTGGCCCCGATCTGTCATCTCGTCTGCAGTCTCTCTCTCACAGATGCGACGTTGCCTAGCTCTGTCTTTTTTATAAATACTTTCACGGTAATTGCTCTAAGGAGCTGCTTTCGCTGGTTCCCAGGCCTCATGAATTTAAACGTCCCACGAGGCTGGCATCCCGTTCCCACCCCTTCACCGTTGAAACTGTTAGACGTAGACGTCTCTTCTACTCCAATAGCTTCATGTCTCGCACATCTCGCCTGTGGAACTCCCTTCTTTATTCCTGCTTCTCTGACAAATACAAGCTCCAACTATTTAAGTGTAACGTCAATCAACATCTCCAGCTGCCTTGATCTATCCTCTTCCCTTCTCCACATCCTTTCCCCTTTCATTCCTATCCGCTCTCGCTCCAAATCTTCTGTAACCCCCTTGCCTTGATCGATCCACTATCTTTCTCCACATCCTCTCCTTTACCACTCCTATCTGCTCTTCCTCCAAACCTTCTGTAACCCCTTGCGTGCTAGTGACTTCCAACCTTGCTTGGGGTGAAATGCTTAAAAAAAAATTGTCTAAAATGGATAGCACATGTAAGTTGAAAATAAAATAAAAACGTAAGCAAGAGTTTGACGTTCGCCACTACTTCAAACAAAAGGTTCGGTGGGAAACCTCCATCGCTAGTAGAAAGAGCGATAAGAGTTATTGGATATGATGAAGCTATTTCCCTGAAAAATTGCCTTAATAGAAAGATTTTATAAATTACAACCGAAAGTAGCACTGGTTGCATCGTCAATGAGTGCTGAATGATTTCTATCTATCTATCTATCTATCTATCTATCTATCTATCTATCTATCTATCTATGTCTGTCCTTTCTTTCTTTCTTTCTTTCTTTCTTTCTCAGTTGATATCTATCTATCTATCTATCTATCTATCTATCTATCTATCTATCTATCTATCTATCTATCTATGTGCATCTGATTTCTCTGCAGCTAGCACCTCATCATTTTGATTGATGAGCAAAAATGAGTGAAAAATGTTATCGACTTCACGCTGCTTTCCTTAACGCTCGGATGATAGAAAACCCAATAATTTATAAATCATTCGACCCACTCTTGTACATGACACATTTATTCATGTTTAGTACATCTATGAATGCTCATAGAATACAATGCGCATAGAACTACCAACCTAAAGTGTCTTACAGTCCAATAGTCACTTCGATCTTCGTTGGCTGCCTCGATACTGAAGCCTTGTGTCATACGATTCCATTATTGGGTCACATATTTTAAGTCTACCAGGATCTATCTTACATATTTTAAGTCCTTGATTTGGATGTTGCTGCCACATATGGTCCGGAGCTCCTGCTATATATTTAGAGATTCTTGATAAAATCTAAAGAAGAATCAGCAATATTATTGGTCCTGACCAGTGACAGGGCCCAAAGAGTATGAGTTCAATACCTGATTAAGGCAGTGGAGAACTTGGAGAGGGGAATTAACAGGAGATAACTGATATCCATTAAACATGGCACGTAGAACTAGAACTGTCTACCCCAGTGAGCGAAATAAAGGGTTCAGTTCGACATTCCCACCACCTGAAGAAGGCCGAAGCGTACAACAGTTGAAACGTTGTAATAACTATGGCGACAAAGATAGTCCGAATAATGTAAATAATCTACATAATGCCTCATCTCAGAAATATAGACAAAACTAATTTAGGATAATATTATTCTATATTTAAAACCATTTTTTAAATTAAGAGTAGGAAACACTGGTCGTAATGAAATCGGAGAGATACAATTTATAAGGTTTGATTACCAAACAAGGGGTGCGTGTTATGCATGAGTAGAAACAGTTTTCCACATTTTCAGCACAATGGATGAATGCGTATTATACACGGGGAATTACGGTAACTTAAAAATACTAGTCTAGTAAATATTTATTTATTTGACACCTCGATGTTGAGTAATTATTAGCACGTTAGCCTAATAGTGAATACGGTAGGCTGGAAGTGCTTCACAAAATAATCTGATTTATTAAATAATCGAAGAAATATACCTCGCAATAAAACGAACTAATCTCGAAGACTATTGCTCCTGCTGCGAGTTAGTGATAATTAAAGGTCGCCTTGCCTACGGTCAAATCCCACTGAAAAAACCAGTTCCGTCCGATCACCAAATTTGACAACAAAAATTTATTGTCATCAATTTTTAGCCCAAAAATTTCTCTGCTTATTCACGTGACCATAATCGACCAATCAGATTGCATTTTAAACATATAGAAATATGAGCTACTTTTTTGTTGTTGCATAAAACAGAATATATTCGCGATCTCTAGTTAGATACAAGACATATTGCAGCACAGTTACACATCTCCCCATTGCAATGTAACTTTTGAAAACCAAAGAACTGTGAAACACGCTTAGGCGATCATCTATCTTTCGATATCTGAGTGAACAGGCAGATTTTTTCCCGCAGTAGTTTGCCATTTCTTTCAGCGGTAGACCAGTTAGCACCCAAGGCTACAGAACCCGGTCTGTCCTGATATTTACCCATAAGAAGAGGATTCATACCTATCCCAACGGTATTAGCACGTACGTGAATGTAATGGATTCGAATGGTATTCGAACTCGGCTCTCCGATTCCTCAATCAAAGCCGCTATCCATTACTCCACCAGTAGAATAAATATTTTTTAAAGATTTCAGTCTCATTTTCTTTTTATTATATACACACGGGGTGTCCTAAAAAATTTGATATTATTTTAAAAGCAGTTATCTTGAAAACTACTAAGTCTAGCGCAATGAAATTGAACAGTTTAGGTGTTGAACATCATAAGTTTATTATGGGACCGATTTCATAAGTGTTCAACATGTGCACCGCCTGTGACACGGCACACGTCAAGTCGGGAGTTAAGCTTTTGCTAAACACGCTGTAGCATGTCTCCGGAAAAAATTATCCCGTGCGGAAATGATTCTCTGCTTGAATTCATCAATGCTAGCAGGAAGAGGGGCCATTTCATCAGAAAACTGTCTTCATCTCCACCATGTCCGACCCATCTCTCTGGCAGATTCTCATTGAGATAACAAAAATAAAACATTAAATATAAAATATTGATCTGTTTCTATACCTTCTGTGAAAATTTGAGGTTATTTCAACAAGAATTGCCAAAATTATTGGTCTACGAAATGATGCCAAATTTTGGGGACACCATATATATATATATATATAAATAAATATAAAGACATTTTTATGTTTAACATTCTTTTTATAGATACAAATATTTAATTAAATGCTCTGTTTATAATAAACAATATTAAACAACATTTTCCGGCCTGAATGTCCGAGAAATTTTCATTGAAAATATTCGTCCTCCGACAGGATTCGAACCTGTATCCTATACGAAACCGTCATATAGACTGATGTGCCTTAACCGATACGGCCACTGAGGATCGTTCAGTTGACAAGGTCGAATTCACTCCTTATAAACTTCAATCCTCAGTGGCCGTATCGGTTAAGGCACGTCAGGCTAACTGACGGTTCCGTATAGGATACAGGTTCGAATCCTGTCAGAGGACGAATATTTTCTATGAAAATTTCTCGGACATTCAGGCCGGTAAATGTTATTTAATATTGTTTATTATAAACAGAGCATTTAATTAAGTACTTGTATCTATAAAAAAAGAATGTTAAACATAAAAATGTCTTTAAATAATTGTCGGACTTTGTCCATTTCATAATATATATATATATATATATATATATATATATCACAACTCTGAATTTTTAAAAAACTTCAGATGTATGTTTTTATTAACCAGCCGTGTCTTTTCATTTGTCGGAGTAACCTAGACATATTTAGGAAGGGTATTATAATAACCCATATTATACACCGGCAGTAAACTGATTTCGTACGGAGAGCAAATGAATTTAGTAATTATGCATAAATAGAAAGCCGTAAAAGGATGAGGATGTGTCGCCTCACCTGACTGATACAACCTCTACAGTGAAGCAATCTTGAGACAATTCGAAGTTCTATAAGGATTCTTTATTGGCACCCACCCACAGTCTAAAAAGCATAAGATATGCGGATGACACAGTGTTGATAGCAAACACATAAATTAAGCTATAGGGACTCTTACAGAAGGGAGGAAAGGAAAGCGAGAAGAAAGGACTAAACGTCAATTGTAAGAAGACAGAATGTATAGGTGTCAGCAAGAGGAAGGACCCAAGATGCGAACTTCAAATTGCAGACGCCAGAATCAAGCAAGTAAACAATTTTAATATCTAGGAAGTATTTGTAGTGGACCATGCGGTGTGTGAATGTGAGAAGAGAAGATGAGTTATCTCTAGGTTAAGGCTTCCGCTGGCCGGTCCAGCTACATAAGAATGTTGGACTATAATGGAGTCCAAGGAAGGCAAATAAACAAACAAGACCGATATACATGTATGCGAACAAATATATATATTAATAACAAATAGATTAATACACGAATTACAAATACATTGAAGACATGAATAAAATGTTACTGTGTTGTATGGAGAAATTATTGTGTGTGGGTGTTGAGTGTCCGTACGGATGCGTAAATTGTTTTTAGCGTGTTCCCAGAATATGGGAAACGCTGTTTGTCTGAGGTCACATAGTGGTGTCAGTGAAAAAGAGAAATTTTTTTTTACCTCGCCTCACGCGTGAGGTTGCGGCCCCAGGAGAGGCAGTTGGTCGCACGTGTGCGAAGCCGTGGAAAGAGAGAGAGGCGAAAGGTCAGCCCGTATTTATACTCCCGGGAGAGAGACCCCTGTTGAAGGGTTAAGGAAACGAGGAGGAGCTAACTGCGACATATTTAAATCAGAAAACAGAAAAACGCGACACCGGAATCTGAAGGAGGCACTGGAATAGCAAAAGATGACTTTCGAAAGCAGAGAAACAGGAAGATTTCGTTAGAAACAAAGAAAAGATTACTTAACTATCACGTAATATCAGTCCTCCTATATGTCAGTGAATGCAGGACAATCTCGTCACAGATAAAGAAAAGTCTTGAAGCAACAGAAATGTTCTACAGAAGGATGCTGAGAATAACACGGACCGAACATGGGAACAACGACAAACACCGACACTTAGCATCAGGAAAAGAGAGTTGAAATTTCTTGGTCACATAATGAGGAAACAGGGCTTGGAAAAATTGATACTCACAAGACATATTGATGGCAAGTGTAATAGTGAAGAGGAATGTATTACCTACATAGCAAGCTTGAGTAAATGAATAGCAGGATATATTTTAGGAGAGATAAAAAAAGAAAAAAATTAGTAAGCGCTACAAAGGATAGGAAATTATGGAGAGCCATGATCGCCAATATCTTGAAGGGACACGTCACATGAAAGAAGATGCCAACGTACTTTCGTTTCCTCATATATATCTATGTCGACCTCTTTCACTTACAGATTTTTGTACATACTTATCTGTTGCCACCATTGTTTTTTCTCCATCTGTTTAACCAATAAACTTTGACTAATCGAATATGTCAATAGAGTAAAACGACCTTCGATCTGAAGGTGAAGAAGAATGTTTTTGATGTAAGTCAAGTTAGAGTAACGTTTATCAATTCTTGAAATATGCCAAGAGCGAGTTTTTGATGAAATTCTAAAAAAAATATTCAAAATTTTATAAGAAAATAAAAAAATAACCTGCTGTTTCATAATTTTTCATTTTAAATTTCTCTTTCGAATTGCGTTATTTTCGTTTTTTAAGTCAATTCAATGACGTCTATTTTTGACGTCCATCATTTCGAATTCTCCTGTGTTCACATTTAAACATTTCTATTGTTATTTTTACACTATTGTTTTTTGGTTTGTTTTCAAATACTTTTCTTTAATTGTATGCCTCCATCTTTTTTCTTAGTCAGAACGCCATGACATCGTCTTCCATGTAAAATTTAATATGAGTTTATAAGACTCTAGAATATAACTCGTCTGAAAAAACATTTTTTGGTATAAATCAGATAAGAGAAGACCGAGAACAACAAAAAATATTCTCTGATTTTTTTCAGTTGCTATTAGCGTATATTATTTTTAATTTTATACTTAGGAACAAAAATCGTTTAATTGTCGATATTTCCACCTATGTCCCGATCAATAAAACTAAATTATATATAATATATAATTCGAACACGTCTAGCCGAATCATTGAACCACCTTGACATCCAACCGCATAGATTATCTTTTTTTTTACAATGTTGTTCAACCTGTACAAGGCCAAAGAACCACTCAAGCTAGAGGGTTACAGAGTAAGAGGCATAGTTTTTGGGAATCTGTAGGGAACGTAACGGTTAACCATAGATATATTGAATATTAATGACCCTTCTCAAAACTATAAAAATACCAAGATATTCGTTGTTTGTAGGGATATCTTATCTAGGAATGTGACCCAGTTATTCCTATTTAGCCTCCCTTTCTTTTGTTCTTTTTACAGGTCCATTAAATATCTCCTTTGAATATTTTTCCGGGTAGCATACGTTTAAATACCTTTTTAATACTCCAAATCCTACAGTGCCCACCAAAATTTCTAATCGCCCACCATTTTCAGTAGTTGCTCATTGACCACGTAACAGTTGATATCGCCCACCAGCGGGCGATATCGCACAGATTGGGAAGCCTTGCTCTACTGCATAGAAAATGGCGAAAATCAATCTCGACCGGAATTCGAACAGTCTGGCCGAATTCTCGTTCAATAATCTCGTTCAATAATCTCGTTCATTAATCTCGTTCTTAAATCTCGTTCAATAATCTCGTTCAATAATCACGTTCAATAATCTCGTTCTTAAATCTCGTTCAATAATCTCGTTCAATAATCTCGTTCTTAAATCTCGTTCAATAATCTCGTTCAATAATCTCGTTCAATAATCTCGTTCTTAAATCTCGTTCAATAATCTCGTTCAATAATCTCGTTCAATAATCTCGTTCAATAATCTCGTTCAATAATCTCGTTCTTAAATCTCGTTCTTAAATCTCGTTCAATAATCTCGTCCTTGAACTTTAATCATTGAACCACCTTGACATACAACGGCATAGATTATCTTTTTTTTTACAACGTTGTTCACACTGTACAAGGCCCAAGGACCACTCAAGGTAGAGGGTTACAGAGTAAGAGGCATAGTTTATGGGAATATGTAGGGAACGTAATGGTTAACCATAGACTAGAGTGGTGATAGCACCTGTTAGGGTCCCAACTATGGGCAAATAGTTGACACTCAAACTGGAGTCAAAACAGTAGGAAAGTGTAAAAATAGGTTTAAATATCAGCAATGCATTTTTGTAAAAAATATTGCCAGCAATAAATTTTTGAATAAAAAAATTTCATAGCAGCAATACATTATTGAGGAAAAGAAAAATTACCATTTTTGAAGAAAAAATATTACCAGCAATACATTTCTGAGGAAAAGAAATATTACCATTTTTGAAGAAAAAGATATTACCAACAATACATTTCTGAGGAAAAGAAATATTACCATTTTTGAAGAAAAAATATTACCAGCAATACATTTCTGAGGAAAAGAAATATTACCATTTTTGAAGAAAAAATATTACCAGCAATACATTTCTGAGGAAAAGAAATATTACCATTTTTGAAGAAAAAGATATTACCAACAATACATTTCTGAGGAAAAGAAATATTACCATTTTTGAAGAAAAAATATTACCAGCAATACATTTCTGAGGAAAAGAAATATTACCATTTTTGAAGAAAAAATATTACCAGCAATACATTTCTGAGGAAAAGAAATATTACCATTTTTGAAGAAAAAGATATTACCAACAATACATTATTGAGGAAAAGAAATATTACCATTTTTGAAGAAAAAATATTACCAGCAATACATTTCTGAGGAAAAGAAATATTACCATTTTTGAAGAAAAAGATATTACCAACAATACATTTCTGAGGAAAAGAAATATTACCATTTTTGAAGAAAAAATATTACCAGCAATACATTTCTGAGGAAAAGAAATATTACCATTTTTGAAGAAAAAGATATTACCAACAATACATTTCTGAGGAAAAGAAATATTACCATTTTTGAAGAAAAAATATTACCAGCAATACATTTCTGAGGAAAAGAAATATTACCATTTTTGAAGAAAAAATATTACCAGCAATACATTTCCGAGGAAAAGAAATATTACTATTTTTGAAGAAATAATATTACCAGCAATACATTTCTGAGGAAAAGAAATATTACCATTTTTGAAGAAAAAGATATTACCAACAATACATTTCTGAGGAAAAGAAATATTACCATTTTTGAAGAAAAAATATTACCAGCAATACATTTCTGAGGAAAAGAAATATTACCATTTTTGAAGAAAAAATATTACCAGCAATACATTTCCGAGGAAAAGAAATATTACTATTTTTGAAGAAATAATATTACCAGCAATACATTTCTGAGGAAAAGAAATATTACCATTTTTGAAGAAAAAGATATTACCAACAATACATTTCTGAGGAAAAGAAATATTACCATTTTTGAAGAAAAAATATTACCAGCAATACATTTCTGAGGAAAAGAAATATTACCATTTTTGAAGAAAAAATATTACCAGCAATACATTTCTGAGGAAAAGAAATATTACCATTTTTGAAGAAAAAATATTACCAGCAATACATTTCCGAGGAAAAGAAATATTTCTATTTTTGAAGAAATAATATTACCAGCAATACATTTCTGAGGAAAAGAAATATTACCATTTTTGAAGAAAAAGATATTACCAACAATACATTTCTGAGGAAAAGAAATATTACCATTTTTGAAGAAATAATATTACCAGCAATACATTTCTGAGGAAAAGAAATATTACCATTTTTGAAGAAAAAGATATTACCAACAATATATTTCTGAGGAAAAGAAATATTACCATTTTTGAAGAAAAAAATATTACCAATAATATATTTCTGAGGAAAAGAAATATTACCATTTTTGAAGAAAAAGATATTACCAACAATACATTTCTGAGGAAAAGAAATATTACCATTTTTGAAGAAAAAATATTACCAACAATAAATTTCTGAGGAAAAGAAATATTACCATTTGTGAAGAAAAAATATTACCAGCAATACACTTCTGAGGAAAAGAAATATTACCATTTTTGAAGAAAAAATATTACCAGCAATACATTTCCGAGGAAAAGAAATATTACCATTTTTGAAGAAAAATATTACCAGCAATACATTTCTGAGGAAAAGAAATATTACCATTTTTGAAGAAAAAGATATTACCAACAATACATTTCTGAGGAAAAGAAATATTACCATTTTTGAAGAAAAAGATATTACCAACAATACATTTCTGAGGAAAAGAAATATTACCATTTTTGAAGAAAAAATATTACCAGCAATACATTTCTGAGGAAAAGAAATATTACCATTTTTGAAGAAAAAATATTACCAGCAATACATTTCTGAGGAAAAGAAATATTACCATTTTGGAAGAAAAAATATTACCAGCAATACATTTCCGAGGAAAAGAAATATTACTATTTTTGAAGAAATAATATTACCAGCAATACATTTCTGAGGAAAAGAAATATTACCATTTTTGAAGAAAAAGATATTACCAACAATATATTTCTGAGGAAAAGAAATATTACCATTTTTGAAGAAAAAAATATTACCAATAATATATTTCTGAGGAAAAGAAATATTACCATTTTTGAAGAAAAAGATATTACCAACAATACATTTCTGAGGAAAAGAAATATTACCATTTTTGAAGAAAAAATATTACCAACAATAAATTTCTGAGGAAAAGAAATATTACCATTTGTGAAGAAAAAATATTACATGCAATACATTTCTGAGGAAAAGAAATATTACCATTTTTGAAGAAAAAATATTACCAGCAATACATTTCTGAGTAAAAGAAATATTACCATTTTTGAAGAAAAAATATTACCAGCAATACATTTCTGAGGAAAAGAAATATTACCATTTGTGAAGAAAAAGATATTACCAACAATACATTTCTGAGGAAAAGAAATATTACCATTTTTGAAGAAAAAATATTACCAGCAATACATTTCTGAGGAAAAGAAATATTACCATTTTTGAAGAAAAAGATATTACCAACAATACATTTCTGAGGAAAAGAAATATTACCATTTTTGAAGAAAAAATATTACCAGCAATATATTTCTGAGGAAAAGAAATATTACCATTTTTGAAGAAAAAGATATTACCAACAATAAATTTCTGAGGAAAAGAAATATTACCATTTTTGAAGAAAAAATATTACCAGCAATACATTTCTGAGGAAAAGAAATATTACCATTTTTGAAGAAAAAATATTACCAGCAATACATTTCCGAGGAAAAGAAATATTACCATTTTTGAAGAAAAAATATTACCAACAATACATTTCTGAGGAAAAGAAATATTACCATTTTTGAAGAAAAAATATTACCAGCAATACATTTCTGAGGAAAAGAAATATTACCATTTTTGAAGAAAAAGATATTACCAACAATACATTTCTGAGGAAAAGAAATATTACCATTTTTGAAGAAATAATATTACCAGCAATACATTTCTGAGGAAAAGAAATATTACCATTTTTGAAGAAAAAGATATTACCAACAATATATTTCTGAGGAAAAGAAATATTACCATTTTTGAAGAAAAAAATATTACCAACAATATATTTCTGAGGAAAAGAAATATTACCATTTTTGAAGAAAAAGATATTACCAACAATAAATTTCTGAGGAAAAGAAATATTACCATTTGTGAAGAAAAAATATTACCAGCAATACATTTCTGAGGAAAAGAAATATTACCATTTTTGAAGAAAAAGATATTACCAAAAATACATTTCTGAGGAAAAGAAATATTACCATTTTTGAAGAAAAAATATTACTAGCAATACATTTCTTAGGAAAAGAAATATTACCATTTTTGAAGAAAAAAATATTACTAGCAATACATTTCTGAGGAAAAGAAATATTACCATTTTTGAAGAAAAAAATATTACTAGCAATACATTTCTGAGGAAAAGAAATATTACCATTTTTGAAGAAAAAAATATTACTAGCAATACATTTATGAGGAAAACAAATATTACCATTTTTGAAGAAAAAAATATTACTAGCAATACATTTCTGAGGAAAAGAAATATTATCATTTCGAAGAAAAGATATTACCAGCAATACATTTCTGAGGAAAAGAAATATTACCATTTTTGAAGAAAAAGATATTACCAACAATACATTTCTGAGGAAAAGAAATATTACCATTTTTGAAGAAAAAAAATTACCAGCAATATATTTCTGAGGAAAAAAAATATTACCATTTTTGAAGAAAAAAATATTACTATCAATACATTTCTGAGGAAAAGAAATATTACCATTTTTGAAGAAAAAATATTACCAGCAATACATTTCTGAGGAAAAGAAATATTACCATTTTTGAAGAAAAAATATTACTAGCAATACATTTCTGAGGAAATGAAATATTATCATTTCGAAGAAAAAATATTACCAGCAATACATTTCTGAGGAAAAGAAATATTACCATTTTTGAAGAAAAAATATTATCAGCAATACATTTCTGAGGAAAAGAAATATTACCATTTTTGAAGAAAAAATATTACCAGCAATACATTTCTGAGGAAAAGAAATATTACCATTTTTGAAGAAAAAATATAACTAGCAATACATTTCTGAGGAAAAGAAATATTACCATTTTTGAAGAAAAAATATTACGAGCAATACATTTCTGAGGAAATGAAATATTATAATTTCGAAGAAAAAATATTACCAGCAATATATTTCTGAGGAAAAGAAATATTACCATTTTTGAAGAAAAAATATTACTAGCTATACATTTCTGAGGAAAAGAAATATTACCATTTTTGAAGAAAAAATATAACTAGCAATACATTTCTGAGGAAAAGAAATAGCACCATTTTTGAAGAAAAAATATTACCAGAAATACATTTCTGAGGAAAAGAAATATTACCATTTTTGAAGAAAAAAATATTACTAGCAATACATTTCTGAGGAAAAGAAATATTACCATTTTTAAGAAAAAATATTACTAGCAATACACTTCTGAGGGAAAGAAATATTACCATTTTTGAAGAAAAAATATTACCAGCAATACATTTCTGAGGAAAAGAAATATTACCATTTTTGAAGAAATAATATTACCAGCAATACATTTCTGAGGAAAAGAAATATTACCATTTTCGAAGAAAAAATATTACCAGCAATACATTTCTGAGGAAAAGAAATATTACCATTTTTGAAGAAAAAAATATTACTAGCAATACATTTCTGAAGAAAAGAAATATTACCATTTTTGAAGAAAAAATATTACTAGCAATACATTTCTGAGGAAAAGAAATATTACCATTTTTGAAGAAAAAAATATTACTAGCAATACATTTCTGAGGAAAAGAAATATTACCATTTTTGAAGAAAAAATATTACTAGCAATACATTTCTGAGGAAAGGAAATATTACCATTTCAAAGAAAAGATATTACCAGCAATACATTTCTGAGGAAAAGAAATATTACCATTTTTGAAGAAAAAGATATTACCAACAATACATTTCTGAGGAAAAGAAATATTACCATTTTTGAAGAAAAAATATTACTAGCAATACATTTCTGAGGAAAAAAAATATTACCATATTTGAATAAAAAAATATTACTAGCAATACATTTCTGAGGAATAGAAATATTACCATTTTTGAAGAAAAAATATTACTAGCAATACATTTCTGAGGAAAGGAAATATTACCATTTTTGAAGAAAAAAATATTACTAGCAACACATTTCTGAGGAATAGAAATATTACCATTTTTGAAGAAAAAAATATTACTAGCAATACATTTCTGAGGAAAAGAAATATTACCATTTTTGAAGAAAAAAATATTACAAGCAATACATTTCTGAGGAAATGAAATATTACCATTTTTGAAAAAAAAAATATTACTAGCAATACATTTCTGAGGAAATGAAATATTACCATTTTTGAAGAAAAAAATATTACTAGCAATACATTTCTGAGGAATAGAAAAATTACCATTTTTGAAGAAAAAAATATTACTAGCAATACATTTCTGAGGAAAAGAAATATTACCATTTTTGAAGAAAAAATATTACCAGCAATACATTTCTGAGGAAAAGAAATATTACCAGTTTTGAAGAAAAAATATTACCAGCAATACATTTCTGAGGAAAAGAAATATTACCATTTTTGAAGAAAAAAATATTACTATCAATACATTTCTGAGGAAAAGAAATATTACCATTTTTGAAGAAAAAATATAACTAGCAATACATTTCTGAAGAAAAGAAATATTACCATTTTTGAAGAAAAAATATTACTAGCAATACATTTCAGAGGAAATAAAATATTACCATTTCGAAGAAAAAATATTACCAGCAATATATTTCTGAGGAAAAGAAATATTACCATTTTTGAAGAAAAAAATATTACTAGCAATACATTTCTGAGGAAAAGAAATATTACCATTTTTGAAGAAAAAATATAACTAGCAATACATTTCTGAGGAAAAGAAATAGCACCATTTTTGAAGAAAAAATATTACCAGAAATACATTTCTGAGGAAAAGAAATATTACCATTTTTGAAGAAAAAAATATTAGTAGCAATACATTTCTGAGGAAAAGAAATATTACCATTTTTGAAGAAAAAAATATTACTAGCAATACATTTCTGAGGGAAAGAAATATTACCATTTTTGAAGTAAAAATATTACCAGCAATACATTTCTGAGGAAAAGAAATATTACCATTTTTGAAGAAAAAATATTACCAGCAAAACATTTCTGAGGAAAAGAAATATTAGCATTTTTGAAGAAAAAATATTACCAGCAATACATTTCTGAGGAAAAGAAATATTACCATTTTTGAAGAAAAAATATTACCAGCAATACATTTCTGAGGAAAAGAAATATTACCATTTTTGAAGAAAAAAATATTACTAGTAATACATTTCTGAGGAAAAGAAATATGACCATTTTTGAAGAAAAAATATTACTAGCAATACATTTTTGAGGAAAAGAAATATTACCATTTTTGAAGAAAAAATATTACCAGCAATACATTTCTGAGGAAAAGAAATATTACCATTTTTGAAGAAAGAATATTACCAGCAATACATTTCTGAGGAAAAGAAATATTACTATTTTTGAAGAAAAAAATATTACTAGCAATACAATTCTGAGGAAAAGAAATATTACCATTTTTGAAGAAAAGATATTACCAGCAATACATTTCTGAGGAAAAGAAATATTACCATTTTTGAAGAAAAAATATTACCGGCAATTCATTTCTGAAGAAAAGAAATATTACCATTTTTGAAGAAAAGATATTACCAGCAATAAATTTCTGAGGAAAAGAAATATTACCATTTTTGAAGAAAAAAATATTACTAGCAATACATTATTGAGGAAAAGAAATATTACCATTTCGAAGAAAAAATATTACCAGCAATATATTTTTGAGGAAAAAAAATATTTCCATTTTTGAAGATAAAAATATTACTAGCAATACATTTCTCAGGAAAAGAAATATTACCATTTTTTAAGAAAAAATATTACCAGCAATACATTTCTGAGGAAAAGAAATATTACAATTTTGGAGAAAAAATATTACCAGCAATACTTTTCTGAGGAAAAGAAATATTACCATTTTTGAAGAAAAAATATTACTAGCAATACATTTCTGAGGAAAAGAAATATTACCATTTTTGAAGAAAAAATATTACCAGCAATACATTTCTGAGGAAAAGAAATATTACCATTTTTGAAGAAAAAATATTACCAGGAATATATTTCTGAGGAAAAGAAATATTACCGTTTTTGAAGAAAAAATATTACCAAGAATATATTTCTGAGGAAAAGAAATATTACCATTTTTGAAGAAAAAATATTACCAGGAATACATTTCTGAGGAAAAGAAATATTACCGTTTTTGAAGAAAAAATATTACCAGGAATATATTTCTGAGGAAAAGAAATATTACCATTTTTGAAGAAAAAATATTACCAGCAATACATTTCTGAGGAAGAGTAATATTACCATTTTTGAAGAAAAAAATATTACCAGCAATACATTTCTGAGGAAAAGAAATATTACCATTTTTGAAGAAAAAATTATTACTAGCAATACATTATTGAGGAAAAGAAATATTACAATTTCGAAGAAAAAATATTACCAGCAATACATTTCTGAAGAAAAGAAATATTACCATTTTTGAAGATAAAAATATTACTAGCAATACATTTCTGAGGAAAAGAAATATTACCATTTTTTAAGAAGAAAATATTACTAGCAATACATTTCTGAGGAAAAGAAATATAACAATTTTTGAAGAAAAAATATTACCAGCAATACATTTCTGAGGAAAAGAAATATTACTATATTTGAAGAAAAAAATATTAATAGCAATACATTTCTGAGGAAAAGAAATATTACCATTTTTGAAGAAAAAATATTACCAGGAATACATTTCTGAGGAAAAGAAATATTACCATTTTTGAAGAAGAAAATATTACTAGCAATACATTATTGAGGAAAAGAAATATTACCATTTCGAAGAAAAATATTACTAGCAATACATTTCTGAGGAAAAGGAATATTACCGTTTTTGAAGAAAAAATATTACCAGCAATACATTTCTGAGGAAAAGAAATATTACCATTTTTGAAGAAAGAATATAACTAGCAATACATTTCTGAGGAAAAGGAATATTACCATTTTTGAAGAAAAAATATTACCAGCAATACATTTCTGAGGAAAAGGAATATTACCATTTTTGAAGAAAAAATATTACCAGCAATACATTTCTGAGGAAAAGAAATATTACCATTTTTGAAGAAAAAAATATTACTAGCAATACATTTCTGAGGAAAAGAAATATTACCATTTTTGAAGAAAAAATATTACCAGCAATACATTTCTGAGGAAAAGAAATATTACCATTTTTGAAGAAAAAAATATTACTAGCAATACATTTCTGAGGAAAAGACATATTACAATTTCGAAGAAAAATATTACTAGCAATACATTTCTGAGGAAAAGGAATATTACCCTTTTTGAAGAAAAAATATTACCAGCAATACATTTCTGAGGAAAAGAAATATTACCATTTTTGAAGAAAAAAATATTACTAGCAATACATTTCTGAGGAAAAGAAATATTACCATTTTTGAAGAAAAAATATTACCAGCAATACATTTCTGAGGAAAAGAAATATTACTATATTTGAAGAAAAAAATATTAATAGCAATACATTTCTGAGGAAAAGAAATATTACCATTTTTGAAGAAAAAATATTACCAGGAATACATTACTGAGGAAAAGAAATATTACCATTTTTGAAGAAGGAAATATTACTAGCAATACATTATTGAGGAAAAGAAATATTACCATTTCGAAGAAAAATATTACTAGCAATACATTTCTGAGGAAAAGGAATATTACCGTTTTTGAAGAAAAAATATTACCAGCAATACATTTCTGAGGAAAAGAAATATTACCATTTTTGAAGAAAGAATATAACTAGCAATACATTTCTGAGGAAAAGGAATATTACCATTTTTGAAGAAAAAATATTACCAGCAATACATTTCTGAGGAAAAGGAATATTACCATTTTTGAAGAAAAAATATTACCAGCAATACATTTCTGAGGAAAAGAAATATTACCATTTTTGAAGAAAAAAATATTACTAGCAATACATTTCTGAGGAAAAGAAATATTACCATTTTTGAAGAAAAAATATTACCAGCAATACATTTCTGAGGAAAAGAAATATTACCATTTTTGAAGAAAAAAATATTACTAGCAATACATTTCTGAGGAAAAGAAATATTACCATTTTGGAAGAAAAGATATTACCAGCAATACATTTCTGAGGAATAGAAATATTACCATTTTTGAAGAAAAAATATTACCAGCAATACATTTCTGAGGAAAAGAAATATTACCATTTTTGAAGAAAAAATATTACTAGCAATACATTTCTGAGGAAAAGAAATATTACCATTTTTGAAGAAAAAATATTACCAGCAATACATTTCTGAGGAAAAGAAATATTACCATTTTTGAAGAAAAAATATTATCAGCAATACATTTCTGAGAAGAGTAATATTACCATTTTTGAAGAAAAAAATATTACCAGCAATACATTTCTGAGGAAAAGAAATATTACCATTTTTGAAGAAGAAAATATTACTAGCAATACATTATTGAGGAAAAGAAATATTACCATTTCGAAGAAAAAATATTACCAGCAATACATTTCTGAAGAAAAGGAATAATACCATTTTTGAAGAAAAAAATATTACTAGCAATACATTTCTGAGAAAAAGAAATGTTACCATTTTTGAAGAAAAAATATTACCAGCAATACATTTCTGAGGAAAAGAAATATTACCATTTTTGAAGAAAAAAATATTACTAGCAATACATTATTGAGGAAAAGAAATATTACCATTTCGAAGAAAAAATATTACCAGCAATATATTTTTGAGGAAAAAAAATATTACCATTTTTGAAGATAAAAATATTACTAGCAATACATTTCTCAGGAAAAGAAATATTACCATTTTTGAAGAAAAAATATTACCAGCAATACATTTCTGAGGAAAAGAAATATTACCATTTTTGAAGAAAAAATATTACTAGCAATACATTTCTGAGGAAAAGAAATATTACCATTTTTGAAGAAAAAATATTACCAGGAATACATTTCTGAGGAAAAGAAATATTACCATTTTTGAAGAAAAAATATTACCAGGAATACATTTCTGAGGAAAAGAAATATTACCGTTTTTGAAGAAAAAATATTACCAAGAATATATTTCTGAGGAAAAGAAATATTACCATTTTTGAAGAAAAAATATTACCAGGAATACATTTCTGAGGAAAAGAAATATTACCGTTTTTGAAGAAAAAATATTACCAGGAATATATTTCTGAGGAAAAGAAATATTACCATTTCTGAAGAAAAAATATTACCAGCAATACATTTCTGAGGAAGAGTAATATTACCATTTTTGAAGAAAAAAATATTACCAGCAATACATTTCTGAGGAAAAGAAATATTACCATTTTTGAAGAAGGAAATATTACTAGCAATACATTATTGAGGAAAAGAAATATTACCATTTCGAAGAAAAATATTACTAGCAATACATTTCTGAGGAAAAGGAATATTACCGTTTTTGAAGAAAAAATATTACCAGCAATACATTTCTGAGGAAAAGAAATATTACCATTTTTGAAGAAAGAATATAACTAGCAATACATTTCTGAGGAAAAGGAATATTACCATTTTTGAAGAAAAAATATTACCAGCAATACATTTCTGAGGAAAAGGAATATTACCATTTTTGAAGAAAAAATATTACCAGCAATACATTTCTGAGGAAAAGAAATATTAACATTTTTGAAGAAAAAAATATTACTAGCAATACATTTCTGAGGAAAAGAAATATTACCATTTTTGAAGAAAAAATATTACCAGCAATACATTTCTGAGGAAAAGAAATATTACCATTTTTGAAGAAAAAAATATTACTAGCAATACATTTCTGAGGAAAAGAAATATTACCATTTTGGAAGAAAAGATATTACCAGCAATACATTTCTGAGGAATAGAAATATTACCATTTTTGAAGAAAAAATATTACCAGCAATACATTTCTGAGGAAAAGAAATATTACCATTTTTGAAGAAAAAATATTACTAGCAATACATTTCTGAGGAAAAGAAATATTACCATTTTTGAAGAAAAAATATTACCAGCAATACATTTCTGAGGAAAAGAAATATTACCATTTTTGAAGAAAAAATATTATCAGCAATACATTTCTGAGAAGAGTAATATTACCATTTTTGAAGAAAAAAATATTACCAGCAATACATTTCTGAGGAAAAGAAATATTACCATTTTTGAAGAAGAAAATATTACTAGCAATACATTATTGAGGAAAAGAAATATTACCATTTCGAAGAAAAAATATTACCAGCAATACATTTCTGAAGAAAAGGAATAATACCATTTTTGAAGAAAAAAATATTACTAGCAATACATTTCTGAGAAAAAGAAATGTTACCATTTTTGAAGAAAAAATATTACCAGGAATACATTTCTGAGGAAAAGAAATATTACCATTTTTGAAGAAAAAAATATTACTAGCAATACATTATTGAGGAAAAGAAATATTACCATTTCGAAGAAAAAATATTACCAGCAATATATTTTTGAGGAAAAAAAATATTACCATTTTTGAAGATAAAAATATTACTAGCAATACATTTCTCAGGAAAAGAAATATTACCATTTTTGAAGAAAAAATATTACCAGCAATACATTTCTGAGGAAAAGAAATATTACCATTTTTGAAGAAAAAATATTACTAGCAATACATTTCTGAGGAAAAGAAATATTACCATTTTTGAAGAAAAAATATTACCAGCAATACATTTCTGAGGAAAAGAAATATTACCATTTTTGAAGAAAAAATATTACCAGGAATACATTTCTGAGGAAAAGAAATATTACCGTTTTTGAAGAAAAAATATTACCAAGAATATATTTCTGAGGAAAAGAAATATTACCATTTTTGAAGAAAAAATATTACCAGGAATACATTTCTGAGGAAAAGAAATATTACCGTTTTTGAAGAAAAAATATTACCAGGAATATATTTCTGAGGAAAAGAAATATTACCATTTCTGAAGAAAAAATATTACCAGCAATACATTTCTGAGGAAGAGTAATATTACCATTTTTGAAGAAAAAAATATTACCAGCAATACATTTCTGAGGAAAAGAAATATTACCATTTTTGAAGAAAAAATTATTACTAGCAATACATTATTGAGGAAAAGAAATATTACAATTTCGAAGAAAAAATATTACCAGCAATACATTTCTGAGGAAAAGAAATATTACCATTTTTGAAGATAAAAATATTACTAGCAATACATTTCTGAGGAAAAGAAATATTACCATTTTTGAAGAAGAAAATATTACTAGCAATACATTTCTGAGGAAAAGAAATATTACAATTTTTGAAGAAAAAATATTACCAGCAATACATTTCTGAGGAAAAGAAATATTACTATATTTGAAGAAAAAAATATTAATAGCAATACATTTCTGAGGAAAAGAAATATTACCATTTTTGAAGAAAAAATATTACCAGGAATACATTTCTGAGGAAAAGAAATATTACCATTTTAGAAGAAAAAAATATTACTAGCAATACATTATTGAGGAAAAGACATATTACAATTTCGAAGAAAAATATTACTAGCAATACATTTCTGAGGAAAAGGAATATTACCCTTCTTGAAGAAAAAATATTACCAGCAATACATTTCTGAGGAAAAGAAATATTACCATTTTTGAAGAAAAAAATATTACTAGCAATACATTTCTGAGGAAAAGAAATATTACCATTTTTGAAGAAAAAATATTACCAGCAATACATTTCTGAGGAAAAGAAATATTACTATATTTGAAGAAAAAAATATTAATAGCAATACATTTCTGAGGAAAAGAAATATTACCATTTTTGAAGAAAAAATATTACCAGGAATACATTTCTGAGGAAAAGAAATATTACCATTTTTGAAGAAGAAAATATTACTAGCAATACATTATTGAGGAAAAGAAATATTACCATTTCGAAGAAAAATATTACTAGCAATACATTACTGAGGAAAAGGAATATTACAGTTTTTGAAGAAAAAATATTACCAGCAATACATTTCTGAGGAAAAGAAATATTACCATTTTTGAAGAAAAAATATAACTAGCAATACATTTCTGAGGAAAAGGAATATTACAATTTTTGAAGAAAAAATATTACCAGCAATACATTTCTGAGGAAAAGGAATATTACCATTTTTGAAGAAAAAATATTACCAGCAATACATTTCTGAGGAAAAGAAATATTACCATTTTTGAAGAAAAAAATATTACTAGCAATACATTTCTGAGGAAAAGAAATATTACCATTTTTGAAGAAAAAATATTACCAGCAATACATTTCTGAGGAAAGGAAATATTACCATTTTTGAAGAAAAAAATATTACTAGCAATACATTTCTGAGGAAAAGAAATATTACCATTTTGGAAGAAAAGATATTACCAGCAATACATTTCTGAGGAATAGAAATATTACCATTTTTGAAGAAAAAATATTTCCAGCAATACATTTCTGAGGAAAAGAAATATTACCATTTTTGAAGAAAAAATATTACTAGCAATACATTTCTGAGGAAAAGAAATATTACCATTTTTGAAGAAAAAATATTACCAGCAATACATTTCTGAGGAAAAGAAATATTACCATTTTTGAAGAAAAAATATTATCAGCAATACATTTCTGAGAAGAGTAATATTACCATTTTTGAAGAAAAAAATATTACCAGCAATACATTTCTGAGGAAAAGAAATATTACCATTTTTGAAGAAGAAAATATTACTAGCAATACATTATTGAGGAAAAGAAATATTACCATTTCGAAGAAAAAATATTACCAGCAATACATTTCTGAAGAAAAGGAATAATACCATTTTTGAAGAAAAAAATATTACTAGCAATACATTTCTGAGAAAAAGAAATGTTACCATTTTTGAAGAAAAAATATTACCAGCAATACATTTCTGAGGAAAAGAAATATTACCATTTTTGAAGAAAAAAATATTACCAGGAATACATTTCTGAGGAAAAGAAATATTACCATTTTTGATGAAAAAATATTACTAGCAATACATTTCTGAGGAAAAAAAATATTACCATATTTGAATAAAAAAATATTACTAGCAATACATTTCTGAGGAATAGAAATATTACCATTTTTGAAGAAAAAATATTACTAGCAATACATTTTTGAGGAAAGGAAATATTACCATTTTTGAAGAAAAAAATATTACTAGCAATATATTTCTGAGGAATAGAAATATTACCATTTTTGAAGAACAAAATTTACTAGCAATACATTTCTGAGGAAAAGAAATATTACCATTTTTGAAGAAAAAAATATTACAAGCAATACATTTCTGAGGAAATGAAATATTACCATTTTTGAAAAAAAAAATATTACTAGCAATACATTTCTGAGGAAATGAAATATTACCATTTTTGAAGAAAAAAATATTACTAGCAATACATTTCTGAGGAATAGAAATATTACCATTTTTGAAGAAAAAAATATTACTAGCAATACATTTCTGAGGAAAAGAAATATTACCATTTTTGAAGAAAAAATATTACCAGCAATACATTTCTGAGGGAAAGAAATATTACCATTTTTGAAGAAAAAATATTACCAGCAATACATTTCTGAGGAAAAGAAATATTACCATTTTTGAAGAAAAAAATATTACTATCAATACATTTCTGAGGAAAAGAAATATTACCATTTTTGAAGAAAAAATATAACTAGCAATACATTTCTGAGGAAAAGAAATATTACCATTTTTGAAGAAAAAATATTACTAGCAATTCATTTCAGAGGAAATGAAATATTACCATTTCGAAGAAAAAATATTACCAGCAATATATTTCTGAGGAAAAGAAATATTACCATTTTTGAAGAAAAAAATATTACTAGCAATACATTTCTGAGGAAAAGAAATATTACCATTTTTGAAGAAAAAATATAACTAGCAATACATTTCTGAGGAAAAGAAATAGCACCATTTTTGAAGAAAAAATATTACCAGAAATACATTTCTGAGGAAAAGAAATATTACCATTTTTGAAGAAAAAAATATTACTAGCAATACATTTCTGAGGAAGAGTAATATTACCATTTTTGAAGAAAAAAATATTACCAGCAATACATTTCTGAGGAAAAGAAATATTACCATATTTGAAGAAAAATTATTACTAGCAATACATTATTGAGGAAAAGAAATATTACAATTTCGAAGAAAAAATATTACCAGCAATACATTTCTGAGGAAAAGAAATATTACCATTTTTGAAGATAAAAATATTACTAGCAATACATTTCTGAGGAAAAGAAATATTACCATTTTTGAAGAAGAAAATATTACTAGCAATACATTTCTGAGGAAAAGAAATATTACCATTTTTGAAGAAAAAATATTACCAGCAATACATTTCTGAGGAAAAGAAATATTACTATATTTGAAGAAAAAAATATTAATAGCAATACATTTCTGAGGAAAAGAAATATTACCATTTTTGAAGAAAAAATATTACCAGGAATACATTTCTGAGGAAAAGAAATATTACCATCTTTGAAGAAAAAAATATTACTAGCAATACATTATTGAGGAAAAGAAATATTACCATTTCGAAGAAAAATATTACTAGCAATACATTTCTGAGGAAAAGGAATATTACCATTTTTGAAGACAAAATATTACCAGCAATACATTTCTGAGGAAAAGAAATATTACCATTTTTGAAGAAAAAAATATTACTAGCAATACATTTCTGAGGAAAAGAAATATTACCATTTTGGAAGAAAAGATATTACCAGCAATACATTTCTGAGGAATAGAAATATTACCATTTTTGAAGAAAAAATATTACCAGCAATACATTTCTGAGGAAAAGAAATATTACCATTTTTGAAGAAAAAATATTACTAGCAATACATTTCTGAGGAAAAGAAATATTACCATTTTTGAAGAAAAAATATTACCAGCAATACATTTCTGAGGAAAAGAGATATTACCATTTTTGAAGAAAAAATATTATCAGCAATACATTTCCGAGAAGAGTAATATTACCATTTTTGAAGAAAAAAATATTACCAGCAATACATTTCTGAGGAAAAGAAATATTACCATTTTTGAAGAAGACTATATTACTAGCAATACATTATTGAGGAAAAGAAATATTACCATTTCGAAGAAAAAATATTACCAGCAATACATTTCTGAAGAAAAGGAATATTACCATTTTTGAAGAAAAAAATATTACTAGCAATACATTTCTGAGAAAAAGAAATGTTACCATTTTTGAAGAAAAAATATTACCAGCAATACATTTCTGAGGAAAAGAAATATTACCATTTTTGAAGAAAAAAATATTACCAGGAATACATTACTGAGGAAAAGAAATATTACCATTTTTGAAGAAAAAATATTACTAGCAATACATTTCTGAGGAAAAAAAATATTACCATATTAGAATAAAAAAATGTTACTAGCAATACATTTCTGAGGAATAGAAATATTACCATTTTTGAAGAAAAAATATTACTAGCAATACATTTCTGAGGAAAGGAAATATTACCATTTTTGAAGAAAAAATATTACTAGCAATACATTTCTGAGGAATAGAAATATTACCATTTTTGAAGAAAAAATATTAATAGCAATACATTTCTGAGGAAAAGAAATATTACCATTTTTGAAGAAAAAATATTACAAGCAATACATTTCTGAGGAAATGAAATATTACCATTTTTGAAAAAAAAAATATTACTAGCAATACATTTCTGAGGAAATGAAATATTACCATTTTTGAAGAAAAAAATATTACTAGCAATACATTTCTGAGGAATAGAAATATTACCATTTTTGAAGAAAAAAATATTACTAGCAATACATTATTGAGGAAAAGAAATATTACCATTTTTGAAGAAAAAATATTACCAGCAATACATTTCTGAGGAAAAGAAATATTACCATTTTTGAAGAAAAAATATTACCAGCAATACATTTCTGAGGAAAAGTAATATTACCATTTTTGAAGAAAAAATATTACTAGCAATACATTTCTGAGGAAAAGAAATATTACCATTTTTGAAGAAAAAATATTACCAGCAATACATTTCTGAGGAAAAGAAATATTTCCATTTTTGAAAAAAAAATATTATCAGCAACACATTTCTGAGAAGAGTAATATTACCATTTTTGAAGAAAAAATATTACCAGCAATACATTTCTGAGGAAGAGTAATATTACCATTTTTGAAGAAAAAAATATTACCAGCAATACATTTCTGAGGAAAAGAAATATTACCATTTTTGAAGAAAAAAATTATTACTAGCAATACATTATTGAGGAAAAGAAATATTACAATTTCGAAGAAAAAATATTACCAGCAATACATTTCTGAGGAAAAGAAATATTACCATTTTTGAAGATAAAAATATTACTAGCAATACATTTCTGAGGAAAAGAAATATTACCATTTTTGAAGAAGAAAATATTACTAGCAATACATTTCTGAGGAAAAGAAATATTACCATTTTTGAAGAAAAAATATTACCAGCAATACATTTCTGAGGAAAAGAAATATTACTATATTTGAAGAAAAAAATATTAATAGCAATACATTTCTGAGGAAAAGAAATATTACCATTTTTGAAGAAAAAATATTACCAGGAATACATTTCTGAGGAAAAGAAATATTACCATTTTTGAAGAAGAAAATATTACTAGCAATACATTATTGAGGAAAAGAAATATTACCATTTTGAAGAAAAATATTACTAGCAATACATTTCTGAGGAAAAGGAATATTACCGTTTTTGAAGTAAAAATATTACCAGCAATACATTTCTGAGGAAAAGAAATATTACCATTTTTGAAGAAAAAATATAACTAGCAATACATTTCTGAGGAAAAGGAATATTACCATTTTTGAAGAAAAAATATTACCAGCAATACATTTCTGAGGAAAAGGAATATTACCATTTTTGAAGAAAAAATATTACTAGCAATACATTTCTGAGGAAAAGAAATATTACCATTTTTGAAGAAAAAATATTACCAGCAATACATTTCTGAGGAAAAGAAATATTACCATTTTTGAAGAAAAAAATATTACTAGCAATACATTTCTGAGGAAAAGAATTATTACCATTTGGGAAGAAAAGTTATTACCAGCAATACATTTCTGAGGAATAGAAATATTACCATTTTTGAAGAAAAAATATTACCAGCAATACATTTCTGAGGAAAAGAAATATTACCATTTTTGAAGAAAAAATATTACCCGCAATACATTTCTGAGGAAAAGAAATATTACCATTTTTGAAGAAAAAATATTACTAGCAATACATTTCTGAGGAAAAGAAATATTACCATTTTTGAAGAAAAAATATTACCAGCAATACATTTCTGAGGAAAAGAAATATTACCATTTTTGAAGAAAAAAATATTACTAGCAATACATTTCTGAGGAAAAGAAATATTACCATTTTTGAAAAAAAAATATTACTAGCAATACATTTCTGAGGAAAAGAAATATTACCATTTTTGAAGAAAAAATATTACCAGCAATACATTTCTGAGGAAAAGAAATATTACCATTTTTGAAGAAAAAATATAACTAGCAATACATTTCTGAGGAAAAGGAATATTACCATTTTTGAAGAAAAAATATTACCAGCAATACATTTCTGAGGAAAAGGAATATTACCATTTTTGAAGAAAAAATATTACCAGCAATACATTTCTGAGGAAAAGAAATATTACCATTTTTGAAGAAAAAAATATTACTAGCAATACATTTCTGAGGAAAAGAAATATTACCATTTTTGAAGAAAAAATTTTACCAGCAATACATTTCTGAGGAAAAGAAATATTACCATTTTTGAAGAAAAAATATTACTAGCAATACATTTCTGAGGAAAAGAAATATTACCATTTTTGAAGAAAAAATATTACCAGCAATACATTTCTGAGGAAAAGAAATATTACCATTTTTGAAGAAAAAATATTATCAGCAATACATTTCTGATAAGAGTAATATTACCATTTTTGAAGAAAAAAATATTACCAGCAATACATTTCTGAGGAAAAGAAATATTACCATTTTTGAAGAAGAAAATATTACTAGCAATACATTATTGAGGACAAGAAATATTACCATTTCGAAGAAAAAATATTACCAGCAATACATTTCTGAAGAAAAGGAATATTACCATTTTTGAAGAAAAAAATATTACTAGCAATACATTTCTGAGGAAAAGAAATATTACCATATTTGAAGAAAAAATATAACTAGCAATACATTTCTGAGGAAAAGAAATATTACCATTTTTGAAGAAAAAAATATTACTAGCAATACATTTCTGAGGAAAAGAAATATTACCATTTTTAAGAAAAAAATATTACTAGCAATACATTTCTGAGGAAAAGAAATATTACCATTTTTAAGAAAAAAATATTACTAGCAATACATTTCTGAGGGAAAGAAATATTACCATTTTTGAAGAAAAAATATTACCAGCAATAAATTTCTGAGGAAAAGAAATATTACCATTTTTGAAGAAAAAATATTACCAGCAATACATTTCTGAGGAAAAGAAATATTACCATTTTTGAAGAAAAAATATTACCCGCATTACATTTCTGAGGAAAAGAAATATTACCATTTTTGAAGAAAAAATATTACTAGCAATACATTTCTGAGGAAAAGAAATATTACCATTTTTGAAGAAAAAATATTACCAGCAATACATTTCTGAGGAAAAGGAATATTACCATTTTTGAAGAAAAAATATTACCAGCAATACATTTCTGAGGAAAAGAAATATTACCATTTTTGAAGAAAAAATATTACTAGCAATACATTTCTGAGGAAAAGGAAATATTACCATTTTTGAAGAAAAAAATATTACTAGCAATACATTTCTGAGGAATAGAAATATTACCATTTTTGAAGAAAAAAATATTACTAGCAATACATTTCTGAGGAAAAGAAATATTACCATTTTTGAAGAAAAAAATATTACAAGCAATACATTTCTGAGGAAATGAAATATTACCATTTTTGAAAAAAAAAATATTACTAGCAATACATTTCTGAGGAAATGAAATATTACCATTTTTGAAGAAAAAAATATTACTAGCAATACATTTCTGAAGAAAAGAAATATTACCATTTTTGAAGAAAAAAATATTACTAGCAATACATTTCTGAGGAAAAGAAATATTACCATTTTTGAAGAAAAAATATTACCAGCAATACATTTCTGAGGAAAAGAAATATTACCATTTTTGAAGAAAAAATATTACCAGCAATACATTTCTGAGGAAAAGAAATATTACCATTTTTGAAGAAGAAAATATTACTAGCAATACATTATTGAGGACAAGAAATATTACCATTTCGAAGAAAAAATATTACCAGCAATACATTTCTGAAGAAAAGGAATATTACTATTTTTGAAGAAAAAAATATTACTAGCAATACATTTCTGAGAAAAAGAAATGTTACCATTTTTGAAGAAAAAATATTACCAGCAATACATTTCTGAGGAATAGAAATATTACCATTTTTGAAGAAAAAAATATTACTAGCAATACATTTCTGAGGAAAAGAAATATTACCATATTTGAATAAAAAAATATTGCTAGCAATACATTTCTGAGGAATAGAAATATTACCATTTTTGAAGAAAAAATATTACTAGCAATACATTTCTGAGGAAAGGAAATATTACCATTTTTGAAGAAAAAAATATTACTAGCAATACATTTCTGAGGAATAGAAATATTACCATTTTTGAAGAAAAAAATATTACTAGCAATACATTTCTGAGGAAAAGAAATATTACCATTTTTGAAGAAAAAAATATTACAAGCAATACATTTCTGAGGAAATGAAATATTACCATTTTTGAAAAAAAAAATATTACTAGCAATACATTTCTGAGGAAATGAAATATTACCATTTTTGAAGAAAAAAATATTACTAGCAATACATTTCTGAGGAAAAGAAATATTACCATTTTTGAAGAAAAAAATATTACTAGCAATACATTTCTGAGGAAAAGAAATATTACCATTTTTGAAGAAAAAATATTACCAGCAATACATTTCTGAGGAAAAGAAATATTACCATTTTTGAAGAAAAAATATTACCAGCAATACATTTCTGAGGAAAAGAAATATTACCATTTTTGAAGAAAAAAATATTACTATCAATACATTTCTGAGGAAAAGAAATATTACCATTTTTGAAGAAAAAATATAACTAGCAATACATTTCTGAGGAAAAGAAATATTACCATTTTTGAAGAAAAAATATTACTAGCAATACATTTCAGAGGAAATGAAATATTACCATTTCGAAGAAAAAATATCACCAGCAATATATTTCTGAGGAAAAGAAATATTACCATTTTTGAAGAAAAAATATTACCAGCAATACATTTCTGAGGAAAAGAAATATTACCATTTTTGAAGAAAAAAATATTACTAGCAATACATTTCTGAGGAAAAGAAATATTACCATTTTTGAAGAAAAAATATTACTAGCAATAAATTTCTGAGGAAAAGAAATATTACCATTTTTGAAGAAAAAATATTACCAGCAATACATTTCTGAGGAAAAGAAATATTACCATTTTTGAAGAAAGAATATTACCAGCAATACATTTCTGAGGAAAAGAAATATTACCATTTTTGAAGAAAAAAATATTACTAGCAATACAATTCTGAGGAAAAGAAATATTACCATTTTTGAAGAAAAGATATTACCAGCAATACATTTCTGAGGAAAAGAAATATTACCATTTTTGAAGAAAAAATATTACCAGCAATACATTATTGAAGAAAAGAAATATTACCATTTTTGAAGAAAAGATATTACCAGCAATAAATTTCTGAGGAAAATAAATATTACCATATTTGAAGAAAAAAATATTACTAGCAATACATTATTGAGGAAAAGAAATATTACCATTTCGAAGAAAAAATATTACCAGCAATATATTTTTGAGGAAAAAAAATATTACCATTTTTGAAGATAAAAATATTACTAGCAATACATTTCTCAGGAAAAGAAATATTACCATTTTTGAAGAAAAAATATTACCAGCAATACATTTCTGAGGAAAAGAAATATTACAATTCTGGAGAAAAAATATTACCAGCAATACATTTCTGAGGAAAAGAAATATTACCATTTTTGAAGAAAAAATATTACTAGCAATACATTTCTGAGGAAAAGAAATATTACCATTTTTGAAGAAAAAATATTACCAGCAATACATTTCTGAGGAAAAGAAATATTACCATTTTTGAAGAAAAAATATTACCAGGAATACATCTCTGAGGAAAAGAAATATTACCGTTTTTGAAGAAAAAATATTACCAGGAATATATTTCTGAGGAAAAGAAATATTACCATTTTTGAAGAAAAAATATTACCAGGAATACATTTCTGAGGAAAAGAAATATTACCGTTTTTGAAGAAAAAATATTACCAGGAATATATTTCTGAGGAAAAGAAATATTACCATTTTTGAAGAAAAAATATTACCAGCAATACATTTCTGAGGAAGAGTAATATTACCATTTTTGAAGAAAAAAATATTACCAGCAATACATTTCTGAGGAAAAGAAATATTACCATTTTTGAAGAAAAAATTATTACTAGCAATACATTATTGAGGAAAAGAAATATTACAATTTCGAAGAAAAAATATTACCAGCAATACATTTCTGAGGAAAAGAAATATTACCATTTTTGAAGATAAAAATATTACTAGCAATACATTTCTGAGGAAAAGAAATATTACCATTTTTGAAGAAGAAAATATTACTAGCAATACATTTCTGAGGAAAAGAAATATTACCATTTTTGAAGAAAAAATATTACCAGCAATACATTTCTGAGGAAAAGAAATATTACTATATTTGAAGAAAAAAATATTAATAGCAATACATTTCTGAGGAAAAGAAATATTACCATTTTTGTAGAAAAAATATTACCAGGAATACATTTCTGAGGAAAAGAAATATGACCATTTTTGAAGAAAAAAATATTACTAGCAATACATTTCTGAGGAAAAGAATTATTACCATTTGGGAAGAAAAGATATTACCAGCAATACATTTCTGAGGAAAAGAAATATTACCATTTTTGAAGAAAAAATATTACCAGCAATACATTTCTGAAGAAAAGAAATATTACCATTTTTGAAGAAAAGATATTACCAGCAATAAATTTCTGAGGAAAATAAATATTACAATTTTGAAGAAAAAAATATTACTAGCAATACATTATTGAGGAAAAGAAATATTACCATTTCGAAGAAAAAATATTACCAGCAATATATTTTTGAGGAAAAAAAATATTACCATTTTTGAAGATAAAAATATTACTAGCAATACATTTCTCAGGAAAAGAAATATTACCATTTTTGAAGAAAAAATATTACCAGCAATACATTTCTGAGGAAAAGAAATATTACAATTTTGGAGAAAAAATATTACCAGCAATACATTTCTGAGGAAAAGAAATATTACCATTTTTGAAGAAAAAATATTACTAGCAATACATTTCTGAGGAAAAGAAATATTACCATTTTTGAAGAAAATATATTACCAGCAATACATTTCTGAGGAAAAGAAATATTACCATTTTTGAAGAAAAAATATTACCAGGAATACATTTCTGAGGAAAAGAAATATTACCGTTTTTGAAGAAAAAATATTACCAGGAATATATTTCTGAGGAAAAGAAATATTACCATTTTTGAAGAAAAAATATTACCAGGAATACATTTCTGAGGAAAAGAAATATTACCGTTTTTGAAGAAAAAATATTACCAGGAATATATTTCTGAGGAAAAGAAATATTACCATTTTTGAAGAAAAAATATTACCAGCAATACATTTCTGAGGAAGAGTAATATTACCATTTTTGAAGAAAAAAATATTACCAGCAATACATTTCTGAGGAAAAGAAATATTACCATTTTTGAAGAAAAAATTATTACTAGCAATACATTATTGAGGAAAAGAAATATTACAATTTCGAAGAAAAAATATTACCAGCAATACATTTCTGAGGAAAAGAAATATTACCATTTTTGAAGATAAAAATATTACTAGCAATACATTTCTGAGGAAAAGAAATATTACCATTTTTGAAGAAGAAAATATTACTAGCAATACATTTCTGAGGAAAAGAAATATTACCATTTTTGAAGAAAAAATATTACCAGCAATACATTTCTGAGGAAAAGAAATATTACTATATTTGAAGAAAAAAATATTAATAGCAATACATTTCTGAGGAAAAGAAATATTACCATTTTTGAAGAAAAAATATTACCAGGAATACATTTCTGAGGAAAAGAAATATGACCATTTTTGAAGAAAAAAATATTACTAGCAATACATTATTGAGGAAAAGAAATATTACAATTTCGAAGAAAAATATTACTAGCAATACATTTCGGAGGAAAAGGAATATTACCGTTTTTGAAGAAAAAATATTACCAGCAATACATTTCTGAGGAAAAGAAATATTACCATTTTTGAAGAAAAAAATATTACTAGCAATACATTTCTGAGGAAAAGAAATATTACCATTTTCAAGAAAAAAATATTACTAGCAATACATTTCTGAGGGAAAGAAATATTACCATTTTTGAAGAAAAAATATTACCAGCAATACATTTCTGAGGAAAAGAAATATTATCATTTTTGAAGAAAAACATATTACTAGCAATACATTTCTGAGGAAAAGAAATATTACCATTTTCAAGAAAAAAATATTACTAGCAATACATTTCTGAGGGAAAGAAATATTACCATTTTTGAAGAAAAAATATTACCAGCAATACATTTCTGAGGAAAAGAAATATTACCATTTTTGAAGAAAAAATATTACCAGCAATACATTTCTGAGGAAAAGAAATATTACCATTTTTGAAGAAAAAATATTACCAGCAATACATTTCTGAGGACAGGAAATATTACCATTTTTGAAGAAAAAATATTACCAGCAATACATTTCTGAGGAAAAGAAATATTACCATTTTTGAAGAAAAAAATATTACTAGCAATACATTTCTGAGGAAAAGAAATATTACCATTTTTGAAGAAAAAATATTACCAGCAATACATTTCTGAGGAAAAGAAATATTACCATTTTTGAAGAAAAAAATATTACTAGCAATACATTTCTGAGGAAAAGAAATATTACCATTTTTGAAGAAAAAATATTACTAGCAATACATTTCTGAGGAAAAGAAATATTACCATTTTTGAAGAAAAAATATTACCAGCAATACATTTCTGTGGAAAAGAAATATTACCATTTTTGAAGAAAGAATATTACCAGCAATACATTTCTGAGGAAAAGAAATATTACCATTTTTGAAGAAAAAAATATTACTAGCAATACAATTCTGAGGAAAAGAAATATTACCATTTTTGAAGAAAAGATATTACCAGCAATACATTTCTGAGGAAAAGACATATTACCATTTTTGAAGAAAAAATATTACCAGCAATATATTTCTGAAGAAAAGAAATATTACCATTTTTGAAGAAAAGATATTACCAGCAAAAAATTTCTGAGGAAAAGAAATATTACCATTTCGAAGAAAAAATATTACCAGCAATATATTTTTGAGGAAAAAAAATATTACCATTTTTGAAGATAAAAATATTACTAGCAATACATTTCTCAGGAAAAGTAATATTACCATTTTTGAAGAAAAAATATTACCAGCAATACATTTCTGAGTAAAAGAAATATTACAATTTTGGAGAAAAAATATTACCAGCAATACATTTCTGAGGAAAAGAAATATTACCATTTTTGAAGAAAAAATATTACTAGCAATACATTTCTGAGGAAAAGAAATATTACCATATTTGAAGAAAAAATATTACCAGCAATACATTTCTGAGGAAAAGAAATATTACCATTTTTGAAGAAAAAATATTACCAGGAATACATTTCTGAGGAAAAGAAATATTACCGTTTTTGAAGAAAAAATATTACCAGGAATATATTTCTGAGGAAAAGAAATATTACCATTTTTGAAGAAAAAAAAATTACCAGCAATACATTTCTGAGGAAGAGTAATATTACCATTTTTGAAGAAAAAAATATTACCAGCAATACATTTCTGAGGAAAAGAAATATTACCATATTTGAAGAAAGAATATTACCAGCAATACATTTCTGAGGAAAAGAAATATTACTATTTTTGAAGAAAAAAATATTACTAGCAATACAATTCTGAGGAAAAGAAATATTACCATTTTTGAAGAAAAGATATTACCAGCAATACATTTCTGAGGAAAAGAAATATTACCATTTTTGAAGAAAAAATATTACCGGCAATACATTTCTGAAGAAAAGAAATATTACCATTTTTGAAGAAAAGATATTACCAGCAATAAATTTCTGAGGAAAAGAAATATTACCATTTTTGAAGAAAAAAATATTACTAGCAATACATTATTGAGGAAAAGAAATATTACCATTTCGAAGAAAAAATATTACCAGCAATATATTTTTGAGGAAAAAAAATATTTCCATTTTTGAAGATAAAAATATTACTAGCAATACATTTCTCAGGAAAAGAAATATTACCATTTTTTAAGAAAAAATATTACCAGCAATACATTTCTGAGGAAAAGAAATATTACAATTTTGGAGAAAAAATATTACCAGCAATACTTTTCTGAGGAAAAGAAATATTACCATTTTTGAAGAAAAAATATTACTAGCAATACATTTCTGAGGAAAAGAAATATTACCATTTTTGAAGAAAAAATATTACCAGCAATACATTTCTGAGGAAAAGAAATATTACCATTTTTGAAGAAAAAATATTACCAGGAATATATTTCTGAGGAAAAGAAATATTACCGTTTTTGAAGAAAAAATATTACCAAGAATATATTTCTGAGGAAAAGAAATATTACCATTTTTGAAGAAAAAATATTACCAGGAATACATTTCTGAGGAAAAGAAATATTACCGTTTTGGAAGAAAAAATATTACCAGGAATATATTTCTGAGGAAAAGAAATATTACCATTTTTGAAGAAAAAATATTACCAGCAATACATTTCTGAGGAAGAGTAATATTACCATTTTTGAAGAAAAAAATATTACCAGCAATACATTTCTGAGGAAAAGAAATATTACCATTTTTGAAGAAAAAATTATTACTAGCAATACATTATTGAGGAAAAGAAATATTACAATTTCGAAGAAAAAATATTACCAGCAATACATTTCTGAAGAAAAGAAATATTACCATTTTTGAAGATAAAAATATTACTAGCAATACATTTCTGAGGAAAAGAAATATTACCATTTTTTAAGAAGAAAATATTACTAGCAATACATTTCTGAGGAAAAGAAATATAACAATTTTTGAAGAAAAAATATTACCAGCAATACATTTCTGAGGAAAAGAAATATTACTATATTTGAAGAAAAAAATATTAATAGCAATACATTTCTGAGGAAAAGAAATATTACCATTTTTGAAGAAAAAATATTACCAGGAATACATTTCTGAGGAAAAGAAATATTACCATTTTTGAAGAAGAAAATATTACTAGCAATACATTATTGAGGAGAAGAAATATTACCATTTCGAAGAAAAATATTACTAGCAATACATTTCTGAGGAAAAGGAATATTACCGTTTTTGAAGAAAAAATATTACCAGCAATACATTTCTGAGGAAAAGAAATATTACCATTTTTGAAGAAAGAATATAACTAGCAATACATTTCTGAGGAAAAGGAATATTACCATTTTTGAAGAAAAAATATTACCAGCAATACATTTCTGAGGAAAAGGAAGATTACCATTTTTGAAGAAAAAATATTACCAGCAATACATTTCTGAGGAAAAGAAATATTACCATTTTTTAAGAAAAAAATATTACTAGCAATACATTTCTGAGAAAAAGAAATATTACCATTTTTGAAGAAAAAATATTACCAGCAATACATTTCTGAGGAAAAGAAACATTACCATTTTTGAAGAAAAAAATATTACTAGCAATACATTTCTGAGGAAAAGACATATTACAATTTCGAAGAAAAATATTACTAGCAATACATTTCTGAGGAAAAGGAATATTACCCTTTTTGAAGAAAAAATATTACCAGCAATACATTTCTGAGGAAAAGAAATATTACCATTTTTGAAGAAAAAAATATTACTAGCAATACATTTCTGAGGAAAAGAAATATTACCATTTTTGAAGAAAAAATATTACCAGCAATACATTTCTGAGGAAAAGAAATATTACTATATTTGAAGAAAAAAATATTAATAGCAATACATTTCTGAGGAAAAGAAATATTACCATTTTTGAAGAAAAAATATTACCAGGAATACATTACTGAGGAAAAGAAATATTACCATTTTTGAAGAAGGAAATATTACTAGCAATACATTATTGAGGAAAAGAAATATTACCATTTCGAAGAAAAATATTACTAGCAATACATTTCTGAGGAAAAGGAATATTACCGTTTTTGAAGAAAAAATATTACCAGCAATACATTTCTGAGGAAAAGAAATATTACCATTTTTGAAGAAAGAATATAACTAGCAATACATTTCTGAGGAAAAGGAATATTACCATTTTTGAAGAAAAAATATTACCAGCAATACATTTCTGAGGAAAAGGAATATTACCATTTTTGAAGAAAAAATATTACCAGCAATACATTTCTGAGGAAAAGAAATATTACCATTTTTGAAGAAAAAAATATTACTAGCAATACATTTCTGAGGAAAAGAAATATTACCATTTTTGAAGAAAAAATATTACCAGCAATACATTTCTGAGGAAAAGAAATATTACCATTTTTGAAGAAAAAAATATTACTAGCAATACATTTCTGAGGAAAAGAAATATTACCATTTTGGAAGAAAAGATATTACCAGCAATACATTTCTGAGGAATAGAAATATTACCATTTTTGAAGAAAAAATATTACCAGCAATACATTTCTGAGGAAAAGAAATATTACCATTTTTGAAGAAAAAATATTACTAGCAATACATTTCTGAGGAAAAGAAATATTACCATTTTGAAGAAAAAATATTACCAGCAATACATTTCTGAGGAAAAGAAATATTACCATTTTTGAAGAAAAAATATTATCAGCAATACATTTCTGAGAAGAGTAATATTACCATTTTTGAAGAAAAAAATATTACCAGCAATACATTTCTGAGGAAAAGAAATATTACCATTTTTGAAGAAGAAAATATTACTAGCAATACATTATTGAGGAAAAGAAATATTACCATTTCGAAGAAAAAATATTACCAGCAATACATTTCTGAAGAAAAGGAATAATACCATTTTTGAAGAAAAAAATATTACTAGCAATACATTTCTGAGAAAAAGAAATGTTACCATTTTTGAAGAAAAAATATTACCAGCAATACATTTCTGAGGAAAAGAAATATTACCATTTTTGAAGAAAAAAATATTACTAGCAATACATTATTGAGGAAAAGAAATATTACCATTTCGAAGAAAAAATATTACCAGCAATATATTTTTGAGGAAAAAAAATATTACCATTTTTGAAGATAAAAATATTACTAGCAATACATTTCTCAGGAAAAGAAATATTACCATTTTTGAAGAAAAAATATTACCAGCAATACATTTCTGAGGAAAAGAAATATTACCATTTTTGAAGAAAAAATATTACTAGCAATACATTTCTGAGGAAAAGAAATATTACCATTTTTGAAGAAAAAATATTACCAGGAATACATTTCTGAGGAAAAGAAATATTACCATTTTTGAAGAAAAAATATTACCAGGAATACATTTCTGAGGAAAAGAAATATTACCGTTTTTGAAGAAAAAATATTACCAAGAATATATTTCGGAGGAAAAGAAATATTACCATTTTTGAAGAAAAAATATTACCAGGAATACATTTCTGAGGAAAAGAAATATTACCGTTTTTGAAGAAAAAATATTACCAGGAATATATTTCTGAGGAAAAGAAATATTACCATTTCTGAAGAAAAAATATTACCAGCAATACATTTCTGAGGAAGAGTAATATTACCATTTTTGAAGAAAAAAATATTACCAGCAATACATTTCTGAGGAAAAGAAATATTACCATTTTTGAAGAAGGAAATATTACTAGCAATACATTATTGAGGAAAAGAAATATTACCATTTCGAAGAAAAATATTACTAGCAATACATTTCTGAGGAAAAGGAATATTACCGTTTTTGAAGAAAAAATATTACCAGCAATACATTTCTGAGGAAAAGAAATATTACCATTTTTGAAGAAAGAATATAACTAGCAATACATTTCTGAGGAAAAGGAATATTACCATTTTTGAAGAAAAAATATTACCAGCAATACATTTCTGAGGAAAAGGAATATTACCATTTTTGAAGAAAAAATATTACCAGCAATACATTTCTGAGGAAAAGAAATATTACCATTTTTGAAGAAAAAAATATTACTAGCAATACATTTCTGAGGAAAAGAAATATTACCATTTTTGAAGAAAAAATATTACCAGCAATACATTTCTGAGGAAAAGAAATATTACCATTTTTGAAGAAAAAAATATTACTAGCAATACATTTCTGAGGAAAAGAAATATTACCATTTTGGAAGAAAAGATATTACCAGCAATACATTTCTGAGGAATAGAAATATTACCATTTTTGAAGAAAAAATATTACCAGCAATACATTTCTGAGGAAAAGAAATATTACCATTTTTGAAGAAAAAATATTACTAGCAATACATTTCTGAGGAAAAGAAATATTACCATTTTTGAAGAAAAAATATTACCAGCAATACATTTCTGAGGAAAAGAAATATTACCATTTTTGAAGAAAAAATATTATCAGCAATACATTTCTGAGAAGAGTAATATTACCATTTTTGAAGAAAAAAATATTACCAGCAATACATTTCTGAGGAAAAGAAATATTACCATTTTTGAAGAAGAAAATATTACTAGCAATACATTATTGAGGAAAAGAAATATTACCATTTCGAAGAAAAAATATTACCAGCAATACATTTCTGAAGAAAAGGAATAATACCATTTTTGAAGAAAAAAATATTACTAGCAATACATTTCTGAGAAAAAGAAATGTTACCATTTTTGAAGAAAAAATATTACCAGCAATACATTTCTGAGGAAAAGAAATATTACCATTTTTGAAGAAAAAAATATTACTAGCAATACATTATTGAGGAAAAGAAATATTACCATTTCGAAGAAAAAATATTACCAGCAATATATTTTTGAGGAAAAAAAATATTACCATTTTTGAAGATAAAAATATTACTAGCAATACATTTCTCAGGAAAAGAAATATTACCATTTTTGAAGAAAAAATATTACCAGCAATACATTTCTGAGGAAAAGAAATATTACCATTTTTGAAGAAAAAATATTACTAGCAATACATTTCTGAGGAAAAGAAATATTACCATTTTTGAAGAAAAAATATTACCAGCAATACATTTCTGAGGAAAAGAAATATTACCATTTTTGAAGAAAAAATATTACCAGGAATACATTTCTGAGGAAAAGAAATATTACCGTTTTTGAAGAAAAAATATTACCAAGAATATATTTCTGAGGAAAAGAAATATTACCATTTTTGAAGAAAAAATATTACCAGGAATACATTTCTGAGGAAAAGAAATATTACCGTTTTTGAAGAAAAAATATTACCAGGAATATATTTCTGAGGAAAAGAAATATTACCATTTCTGAAGAAAAAATATTACCAGCAATACATTTCTGAGGAAGAGTAATATTACCATTTTTGAAGAAAAAAATATTACCAGCAATACATTTCTGAGGAAAAGAAATATTACCATTTTTGAAGAAAAAATTATTACTAGCAATACATTATTGAGGAAAAGAAATATTACAATTTCGAAGAAAAAATATTACCAGCAATACATTTCTGAGGAAAAGAAATATTACCATTTTTGAAGATAAAAATATTACTAGCAATACATTTCTGAGGAAAAGAAATATTACCATTTTTGAAGAAGAAAATATTACTAGCAATACATTTCTGAGGAAAAGAAATATTACAATTTTTGAAGAAAAAATATTACCAGCAATACATTTCTGAGGAAAAGAAATATTACTATATTTGAAGAAAAAAATATTAATAGCAATACATTTCTGAGGAAAAGAAATATTACCATTTTTGAAGAAAAAATATTACCAGGAATACATTTCTGAGGAAAAGAAATATTACCATTTTAGAAGAAAAAAATATTACTAGCAATACATTATTGAGGAAAAGACATATTACAATTTCGAAGAAAAATATTACTAGCAATACATTTCTGAGGAAAAGGAATATTACCCTTCTTGAAGAAAAAATATTACCAGCAATACATTTCTGAGGAAAAGAAATATTACCATTTTTGAAGAAAAAAATATTACTAGCAATACATTTCTGAGGAAAAGAAATATTACCATTTTTGAAGAAAAAATATTACAAGCAATACATTTCTGAGGAAAAGAAATATTACTATATTTGAAGAAAAAAATATTAATAGCAATACATTTCTGAGGAAAAGAAATATTACCATTTTTGAAGAAAAAATATTACCAGGAATACATTTCTGAGGAAAAGAAATATTACCATTTTTGAAGAAGAAAATATTACTAGCAATACATTATTGAGGAAAAGAAATATTACCATTTCGAAGAAAAATATTACTAGCAATACATTACTGAGGAAAAGGAATATTACAGTTTTTGAAGAAAAAATATTACCAGCAATACATTTCTGAGGAAAAGAAATATTACCATTTTTGAAGAAAAAATATAACTAGCAATACATTTCTGAGGAAAAGGAATATTACAATTTTTGAAGAAAAAATATTACCAGCAATACATTTCTGAGGAAAAGGAATATTACCATTTTTGAAGAAAAAATATTACCAGCAATACATTTCTGAGGAAAAGAAATATTACCATTTTTGAAGAAAAAAATATTACTAGCAATACATTTCTGAGGAAAAGAAATATTACCATTTTTGAAGAAAAAATATTACCAGCAATACATTTCTGAGGAAAGGAAATATTACCATTTTTGAAGAAAAAAATATTACTAGCAATACATTTCTGAGGAAAAGAAATATTACCATTTTGGAAGAAAAGATATTACCAGCAATACATTTCTGAGGAATAGAAATATTACCATTTTTGAAGAAAAAATATTTCCAGCAATACATTTCTGAGGAAAAGAAATATTACCATTTTTGAAGAAAAAATATTACTAGCAATACATTTCTGAGGAAAAGAAATATTACCATTTTTGAAGAAAAAATATTACCAGCAATACATTTCTGAGGAAAAGAAATATTACCATTTTTGAAGAAAAAATATTATCAGCAATACATTTCTGAGAAGAGTAATATTACCATTTTTGAAGAAAAAAATATTACCAGCAATACATTTCTGAGGAAAAGAAATATTACCATTTTTGAAGAAGAAAATATTACTAGCAATACATTATTGAGGAAAAGAAATATTACCATTTCGAAGAAAAAATATTACCAGCAATACATTTCTGAAGAAAAGGAATAATACCATTTTTGAAGAAAAAAATATTACTAGCAATACATTTCTGAGAAAAAGAAATGTTACCATTTTTGAAGAAAAAATATTACCAGCAATACATTTCTGAGGAAAAGAAATATTACCATTTTTGAAGAAAAAAATATTACCAGGAATACATTTCTGAGGAAAAGAAATATTACCATTTTTGATGAAAAAATATTACTAGCAATACATTTCTGAGGAAAAAAAATATTACCATATTTGAATAAAAAAATATTACTAGCAATACATTTCTGAGGAATAGAAATATTACCATTTTTGAAGAAAAAATATTACTAGCAATACATTTTTGAGGAAAGGAAATATTACCATTTTTGAAGAAAAAAATATTACTAGCAATATATTTCTGAGGAATAGAAATATTACCATTTTTGAAGAACAAAATTTACTAGCAATACATTTCTGAGGAAAAGAAATATTACCATTTTTGAAGAAAAAAATATTACAAGCAATACATTTCTGAGGAAATGAAATATTACCATTTTTGAAAAAAAAAATATTACTAGCAATACATTTCTGAGGAAATGAAATATTACCATTTTTGAAGAAAAAAATATTACTAGCAATACATTTCTGAGGAATAGAAATATTACCATTTTTGAAGAAAAAAATATTACTAGCAATACATTTCTGAGGAAAAGAAATATTACCATTTTTGAAGAAAAAATATTACCAGCAATACATTTCTGAGGGAAAGAAATATTACCATTTTTGAAGAAAAAATATTACCAGCAATACATTTCTGAGGAAAAGAAATATTACCATTTTTGAAGAAAAAAATATTACTATCAATACATTTCTGAGGAAAAGAAATATTACCATTTTTGAAGAAAAAATATAACTAGCAATACATTTCTGAGGAAAAGAAATATTACCATTTTTGAAGAAAAAATATTACTAGCAATACATTTCAGAGGAAATGAAATATTACCATTTCGAAGAAAAAATATTACCAGCAATATATTTCTGAGGAAAAGAAATATTACCATTTTTGAAGAAAAAAATATTACTAGCAATACATTTCTGAGGAAAAGAAATATTACCATTTTTGAAGAAAAAATATAACTAGCAATACATTTCTGAGGAAAAGAAATAGCACCATTTTTGAAGAAAAAATATTACCAGAAATACATTTCTGAGGAAAAGAAATATTACCATTTTTGAAGAAAAAAATATTACTAGCAATACATTTCTGAGGAAGCGTAATATTACCATTTTTGAAGAAAAAAATATTACCAGCAATACATTTCTGAGGAAAAGAAATATTACCATATTTGAAGAAAAATTATTACTAGCAATACATTATTGAGGAAAAGAAATATTACAATTTCGAAGAAAAAATATTACCAGCAATACATTTCTGAGGAAAAGAAATATTACCATTTTTGAAGATAAAAATATTACTAGCAATACATTTCTGAGGAAAAGAAATATTACCATTTTTGAAGAAGAAAATATTACTAGCAATACATTTCTGAGGAAAAGAAATATTACCATTTTTGAAGAAAAAATATTACCAGCAATACATTTCTGAGGAAAAGAAATATTACTATATTTGAAGAAAAAAATATTAATAGCAATACATTTCTGAGGAAAAGAAATATTACCATTTTTGAAGAAAAAATATTACCAGGAATACATTTCTGAGGAAAAGAAATATTACCATATTTGAAGAAAAAAATATTACTAGCAATACATTATTGAGGAAAAGAAATATTACCATTTCGAAGAAAAATATTACTAGCAATACATTTCTGAGGAAAAGGAATATTACCATTTTTGAAGACAAAATATTACCAGCAATACATTTCTGAGGAAAAGAAATATTACCATTTTTGAAGAAAAAAATATTACTAGCAATACATTTCTGAGGAAAAGAAATATTACCATTTTGGAAGAAAAGATATTACCAGCAATACATTTCTGAGGAATAGAAATATTACCATTTTTGAAGAAAAAATATTACCAGCAATACATTTCTGAGGAAAAGAAATATTACCATTTTTGAAGAAAAAATATTACTAGCAATACATTTCTGAGGAAAAGAAATATTACCATTTTTGAAGAAAAAATATTACCAGCAATACATTTCTGAGGAAAAGAGATATTACCATTTTTGAAGAAAAAATATTATCAGCAATACATTTCCGAGAAGAGTAATATTACCATTTTTGAAGAAAAAAATATTACCAGCAATACATTTCTGAGGAAAAGAAATATTACCATTTTTGAAGAAGACTATATTACTAGCAATACATTATTGAGGAAAAGAAATATTACCATTTCGAAGAAAAAATATTACCAGCAATACATTTCTGAAGAAAAGGAATATTACCATTTTTGAAGAAAAAAATATTACTAGCAATACATTTCTGAGAAAAAGAAATGTTACCATTTTTGAAGAAAAAATATTACCAGCAATACATTTCTGAGGAAAAGAAATATTACCATTTTTGAAGAAAAAAATATTACCAGGAATACATTACTGAGGAAAAGAAATATTACCATTTTTGAAGAAAAAATATTACTAGCAATACATTTCTGAGGAAAAAAAATATTACCATATTAGAATAAAAAAATGTTACTAGCAATACATTTCTGAGGAATAGAAATATTACCATTTTTGAAGAAAAAATATTACTAGCAATACATTTCTGAGGAAAGGAAATATTACCATTTTTGAAGAAAAAATATTACTAGCAATACATTTCTGAGGAATAGAAATATTACCATTTTTGAAGAAAAAATATTAATAGCAATACATTTCTGAGGAAAAGAAATATTACCATTTTTGAAGAAAAAATATTACAAGCAATACATTTCTGAGGAAATGAAATATTACCATTTTTGAAAAAAAAAATATTACTAGCAATACATTTCTGAGGAAATGAAATATTACCATTTTTGAAGAAAAAAATATTACTAGCAATACATTTCTGAGGAATAGAAATATTACCATTTTTGAAGAAAAAAATATTACTAGCAATACATTATTGAGGAAAAGAAATATTACCATTTTTGAAGAAAAAATATTACCAGCAATACATTTCTGAGGAAAAGAAATATTACCATTTTTGAAGAAAAAATATTACCAGCAATACATTTCTGAGGAAAAGTAATATTACCATTTTTGAAGAAAAAATATTACTAGCAATACATTTCTGAGGAAAAGAAATATTACCATTTTTGAAGAAAAAATATTACCAGCAATACATTTCTGAGGAAAAGAAATATTTCCATTTTTGAAGAAAAAATATTATCAGCAACACATTTCTGAGAAGAGTAATATTACCATTTTTGAAGAAAAAATATTACCAGCAATACATTTCTGAGGAAGAGTAATATTACCATTTTTGAAGAAAAAAATATTACCAGCAATACATTTCTGAGGAAAAGAAATATTACCATTTTTGAAGAAAAAAATTATTACTAGCAATACATTATTGAGGAAAAGAAATATTACAATTTCGAAGAAAAAATATTACCAGCAATACATTTCTGAGGAAAAGAAATATTACCATTTTTGAAGATAAAAATATTACTAGCAATACATTTCTGAGGAAAAGAAATATTACCATTTTTGAAGAAGAAAATATTACTAGCAATACATTTCTGAGGAAAAGAAATATTACCATTTTTGAAGAAAAAATATTACCAGCAATACATTTCTGAGGAAAAGAAATATTACTATATTTGAAGAAAAAAATATTAATAGCAATACATTTCTGAGGAAAAGAAATATTACCATTTTTGAAGAAAAAATATTACCAGGAATACATTTCTGAGGAAAAGAAATATTACCATTTTTGAAGAAGAAAATATTACTAGCAATACATTATTGAGGAAAAGAAATATTACCATTTTGAAGAAAAATATTACTAGCAATACATTTCTGAGGAAAAGGAATATTACCGTTTTTGAAGTAAAAATATTACCAGCAATACATTTCTGAGGAAAAGAAATATTACCATTTTTGAAGAAAAAATATAACTAGCAATACATTTCTGAGGAAAAGGAATATTACCATTTTTGAAGAAAAAATATTACCAGCAATACATTTCTGAGGAAAAGGAATATTACCATTTTTGAAGAAAAAATATTACTAGCAATACATTTCTGAGGAAAAGAAATATTACCATTTTTGAAGAAAAAATATTACCAGCAATACATTTCTGAGGAAAAGAAATATTACCATTTTTGAAGAAAAAAATATTACTAGCAATACATTTCTGAGGAAAAGAATTATTACCATTTGGGAAGAAAAGATATTACCAGCAATACATTTCTGAGGAATAGAAATATTACCATTTTTGAAGAAAAAATATTACCAGCAATACATTTCTGAGGAAAAGAAATATTACCATTTTTGAAGAAAAAATATTACCCGCAATACATTTCTGAGGAAAAGAAATATTACCATTTTTGAAGAAAAAATATTACTAGCAATACATTTCTGAGGAAAAGAAATATTACCATTTTTGAAGAAAAAATATTACCAGCAATACATTTCTGAGGAAAAGAAATATTACCATTTTTGAAGAAAAAAATATTACTAGCAATACATTTCTGAGGAAAAGAAATATTACCATTTTTGAAAAAAAAATATTACTAGCAATACATTTCTGAGGAAAAGAAATATTACCATTTTTGAAGAAAAAATATTACCAGCAATACATTTCTGAGGAAAAGAAATATTACCATTTTTGAAGAAAAAATATAACTAGCAATACATTTCTGAGGAAAAGGAATATTACCATTTTTGAAGAAAAAATATTACCAGCAATACATTTCTGAGGAAAAGGAATATTACCATTTTTGAAGAAAAAATATTACCAGCAATACATTTCTGAGGAAAAGAAATATTACCATTTTTGAAGAAAAAAATATTACTAGCAATACATTTCTGAGGAAAAGAAATATTACCATTTTTGAAGAAAAAATTTTACCAGCAATACATTTCTGAGGAAAAGAAATATTACCATTTTTGAAGAAAAAATATTACTAGCAATACATTTCTGAGGAAAAGAAATATTACCATTTTTGAAGAAAAAATATTACCAGCAATACATTTCTGAGGAAAAGAAATATTACCATTTTTGAAGAAAAAATATTATCAGCAATACATTTCTGATAAGAGTAATATTACCATTTTTGAAGAAAAAAATATTACCAGCAATACATTTCTGAGGAAAAGAAATATTACCATTTTTGAAGAAGAAAATATTACTAGCAATACATTATTGAGGACAAGAAATATTACCATTTCGAAGAAAAAATATTACCAGCAATACATTTCTGAAGAAAAGGAATATTACCATTTTTGAAGAAAAAAATATTACTAGCAATACATTTCTGAGGAAAAGAAATATTACCATATTTGAAGAAAAAATATAACTAGCAATACATTTCTGAGGAAAAGAAATATTACCATTTTTGAAGAAAAAAATATTACTAGCAATACATTTCTGAGGAAAAGAAATATTACCATTTTTAAGAAAAAAATATTACTAGCAATACATTTCTGAGGAAAAGAAATATTACCATTTTTGAAAAAAAAATATTACTAGCAATACATTTCTGAGGAAAAGAAATATTACCATTTTTGAAGAAAAAATATTACCAGCAATACATTTCTGAGGAAAAGAAATATTACCATTTTTGAAGAAAAAATATAACTAGCAATACATTTCTGAGGAAAAGGAATATTACCATTTTTGAAGAAAAAATATTACCAGCAATACATTTCTGAGGAAAAGGAATATTACCATTTTTGAAGAAAAAATATTACCAGCAATACATTTCTGAGGAAAAGAAATATTACCATTTTTGAAGAAAAAAATATTACTAGCAATACATTTCTGAGGAAAAGAAATATTACCATTTTTGAAGAAAAAATTTTACCAGCAATACATTTCTGAGGAAAAGAAATATTACCATTTTTGAAGAAAAAATATTACTAGCAATACATTTCTGAGGAAAAGAAATATTACCATTTTTGAAGAAAAAATATTACCAGCAATACATTTCTGAGGAAAAGAAATATTACCATTTTTGAAGAAAAAATATTATCAGCAATACATTTCTGATAAGAGTAATATTACCATTTTTGAAGAAAAAAATATTACCAGCAATACATTTCTGAGGAAAAGAAATATTACCATTTTTGAAGAAGAAAATATTACTAGCAATACATTATTGAGGACAAGAAATATTACCATTTCGAAGAAAAAATATTACCAGCAATACATTTCTGAAGAAAAGGAATATTACCATTTTTGAAGAAAAAAATATTACTAGCAATACATTTCTGAGGAAAAGAAATATTACCATATTTGAAGAAAAAATATAACTAGCAATACATTTCTGAGGAAAAGAAATATTACCATTTTTGAAGAAAAAAATATTACTAGCAATACATTTCTGAGGAAAAGAAATATTACCATTTTTAAGAAAAAAATATTACTAGCAATACATTTCTGAGGGAAAGAAATATTACCATTTTTGAAGAAAAAATATTACCAGCAATAAATTTCTGAGGAAAAGAAATATTACCATTTTTGAAGAAAAAATATTACCAGCAATACATTTCTGAGGAAAAGAAATATTACCATTTTTGAAGAAAAAATATTACCCGCATTACATTTCTGAGGAAAAGAAATATTACCATTTTTGAAGAAAAAATATTACTAGCAATACATTTCTGAGGAAAAGAAATATTACCATTTTTGAAGAAAAAATATTACCAGCAATACATTTCTGAGGAAAAGGAATATTACCATTTTTGAAGAAAAAATATTACCAGCAATACATTTCTGAGGAAAAGAAATATTACCATTTTTGAAGAAAAAATATTACTAGCAATACATTTCTGAGGAAAAGAAATATTACCATTTTTGAAGAAAAAATATTACCAGGAATACATTTCTGAGGAAAAGAAATATTACCATTTTTGAAGAAAAAATATTATCAGCAATACATTTCTGAGAAGAGTAATATTACCATTTTTGAAGAAAAAAATATTACCAGCAATACATTTCTGAGGAAAAGAAATATTACCATTTTTGAAGAAGAAAATATTACTAGCAATACATTATTGAGGACAAGAAATATTACCATTTCGAAGAAAAAATATTACCAGCAATACATTTCTGAAGAAAAGGAATATTACCATTTTTGAAGAAAAAAATATTACTAGCAATACATTTCTGAGAAAAAGAAATGTTACCATTTTTGAAGAAAAAATATTACCAGCAATACATTTCTGAGGAAAAGAAATATTACCATTTTTGAAGAAAAAAATATTACCAGGAATACATTTCTGAGGAAAAGAAATATTACCATTTTTGAAGAAAAAATATTACTAGCAATACATTTCTGAGGAAAAAAAATTTTACCATATTTGAATAAAAAAATATTGCTAGCAATAAATTTCTGAGGAATAGAAATATTACCATTTTTGAAGAAAAAATATTACTAGCAATACATTTCTGAGGAAAGGAAATATTACCATTTTTGAAGAAAAAAATATTACTAGCAATACATTTCTGAGGAATAGAAATATTACCATTTTTGAAGAAAAAAATATTACTAGCAATACATTTCTGAGGAAAAGAAATATTACCATTTTTGAAGAAAAAAATATTACAAGCAATACATTTCTGAGGAAATGAAATATTACCATTTTTGAAAAAAAAAATATTACTAGCAATATATTTCTGAGGAAATGAAATATTACCATTTTTGAAGAAAAAAATATTACTAGCAATACATTTCTGAAGAAAAGAAATATTACCATTTTTGAAGAAAAAAATATTACTAGCAATACATTTCTGAGGAAAAGAAATATTACCATTTTTGAAGAAAAAATATTACCAGCAATACATTTCTGAGGAAAAGAAATATTACCATTTTTGAAGAAAAAATATTACCAGCAATACATTTCTGAGGAAAAGAAATATTACCATTTTTGAAGAAGAAAATATTACTAGCAATACATTATTGAGGACAAGAAATATTACCATTTCGAAGAAAAAATATTACCAGCAATACATTTCTGAAGAAAAGGAATATTACTATTTTTGAAGAAAAAAATATTACTAGCAATACATTTCTGAGAAAAAGAAATGTTACCATTTTTGAAGAAAAAATATTACCAGCAATACATTTCTGAGGAATAGAAATATTACCATTTTTGAAGAAAAAAATATTACTAGCAATACATTTCTGAGGAAAAGAAATATTACCATATTTGAATAAAAAAATATTGCTAGCAATACATTTCTGAGGAATAGAAATATTACCATTTTTGAAGAAAAAATATTACTAGCAATACATTTCTGAGGAAAGGAAATATTACCATTTTTGAAGAAAAAAATATTACTAGCAATACATTTCTGAGGAATAGAAATATTACCATTTTTGAAGAAAAAAATATTACTAGCAATACATTTCTGAGGAAAAGAAATATTACCATTTTTGAAGAAAAAAATATTACAAGCAATACATTTCTGAGGAAATGAAATATTACCATTTTTGAAAAAAAAAATATTACTAGCAATACATTTCTGAGGAAATGAAATATTACCATTTTTGAAGAAAAAAATATTACTAGCAATACATTTCTGAGGAAAAGAAATATTACCATTTTTGAAGAAAAAAATATTACTAGCAATACATTTCTGAGGAAAAGAAATATTACCATTTTTGAAGAAAAAATATTACCAGCAATACATTTCTGAGGAAAAGAAATATTACCATTTTTGAAGAAAAAATATTACCAGCAATACATTTCTGAGGAAAAGAAATATTACCATTTTTGAAGAAAAAAATATTACTATCAATACATTTCTGAGGAAAAGAAATATTACCATTTTTGAAGAAAAAATATAACTAGCAATACATTTCTGAGGAAAAGAAATATTACCATTTTTGAAGAAAAAATATTACTAGCAATACATTTCAGAGGAAATGAAATATTACCATTTCGAAGAAAAAATATCACCAGCAATATATTTCTGAGGAAAAGAAATATTACCATTTTTGAAGAAAAAATATTACCAGCAATACATTTCTGAGGAAAAGAAATATTACCATTTTTGAAGAAAAAAATATTACTAGCAATACATTTCTGAGGAAAAGAAATATTACCATTTTTGAAGAAAAAATATTACTAGCAATAAATTTCTGAGGAAAAGAAATATTACCATTTTTGAAGAAAAAATATTACCAGCAATACATTTCTGAGGAAAAGAAATATTACCATTTTTGAAGAAAGAATATTACCAGCAATACATTTCTGAGGAAAAGAAATATTACCATTTTTGAAGAAAAAAATATTACTAGAAATACAATCTGAGGAAAAGAAATATTACCATTTTTGAAGAAAAGATATTACCAGCAATACATTTCTGAGGAAAAGAAATATTACCATTTTTGAAGAAAAAATATTACCAGCAATACATTATTGAAGAAAAGAAATATTACCATTTTTGAAGAAAAGATATTACCAGCAATAAATTTCTGAGGAAAATAAATATTACCATATTTGAAGAAAAAAATATTACTAGCAATACATTATTGAGGAAAAGAAATATTACCATTTCGAAGAAAAAATATTACCAGCAATATATTTTTGAGGAAAAAAAATATTACCATTTTTGAAGATAAAAATATTACTAGCAATACATTTCTCAGGAAAAGAAATATTACCATTTTTGAAGAAAAAATATTACCAGCAATACATTTCTGAGGAAAAGAAATATTACAATTCTGGAGAAAAAATATTACCAGCAATACATTTCTGAGGAAAAGAAATATTACCATTTTTGAAGAAAAAATATTACTAGCAATACATTTCTGAGGAAAAGAAATATTACCATTTTTGAAGAAAAAATATTACCAGCAATACATTTCTGAGGAAAAGAAATATTACCATTTTTGAAGAAAAAATATTACCAGGAATACATTTCTGAGGAAAAGAAATATTACCGTTTTTGAAGAAAAAATATTACCAGGAATATATTTCTGAGGAAAAGAAATATTACCATTTTTGAAGAAAAAATATTACCAGGAATACATTTCTGAGGAAAAGAAATATTACCGTTTTTGAAGAAAAAATATTACCAGGAATATATTTCTGAGGAAAAGAAATATTACCATTTTTGAAGAAAAAATATTACCAGCAATACATTTCTGAGGAAGAGTAATATTACCATTTTTGAAGAAAAAAATATTACCAGCAATACATTTCTGAGGAAAAGAAATATTACCATTTTTGAAGAAAAAATTATTACTAGCAATACATTATTGAGGAAAAGAAATATTACAATTTCGAAGAAAAAATATTACCAGCAATACATTTCTGAGGAAAAGAAATATTACCATTTTTGAAGATAAAAATATTACTAGCAATACATTTCTGAGGAAAAGAAATATTACCATTTTTGAAGAAGAAAATATTACTAGCAATACATTTCTGAGGAAAAGAAATATTACCATTTTTGAAGAAAAAATATTACCAGCAATACATTTCTGAGGAAAAGAAATATTACTATATTTGAAGAAAAAAATATTAATAGCAATACATTTCTGAGGAAAAGAAATATTACCATTTTTGTAGAAAAAATATTACCAGGAATACATTTCTGAGGAAAAGAAATATGACCATTTTTGAAGAAAAAAATATTACTAGCAATACATTTCTGAGGAAAAGAATTATTACCATTTGGGAAGAAAAGATATTACCAGCAATACATTTCTGAGGAAAAGAAATATTACCATTTTTGAAGAAAAAATATTACCAGCAATACATTTCTGAAGAAAAGAAATATTACCATTTTTGAAGAAAAGATATTACCAGCAATAAATTTCTGAGGAAAATAAATATTACAATTTTGAAGAAAAAAATATTACTAGCAATACATTATTGAGGAAAAGAAATATTACCATTTCGAAGAAAAAATATTACCAGCAATATATTTTTGAGGAAAAAAAATATTACCATTTTTGAAGATAAAAATATTACTAGCAATACATTTCTCAGGAAAAGAAATATTACCATTTTTGAAGAAAAAATATTACCAGCAATACATTTCTGAGGAAAAGAAATATTACAATTTTGGAGAAAAAATATTACCAGCAATACATTTCTGAGGAAAAGAAATATTACCATTTTTGAAGAAAAAATATTACTAGCAATACATTTCTGAGGAAAAGAAATATTACCATTTTTGAAGAAAATATATTACCAGCAATACATTTCTGAGGAAAAGAAATATTACCATTTTTGAAGAAAAAATATTACCAGGAATACATTTCTGAGGAAAAGAAATATTACCGTTTTTGAAGAAAAAATATTACCAGGAATATATTTCTGAGGAAAAGAAATATTACCATTTTTGAAGAAAAAATATTACCAGGAATACATTTCTGAGGAAAAGAAATATTACCGTTTTTGAAGAAAAAATATTACCAGGAATATATTTCTGAGGAAAAGAAATATTACCATTTTTGAAGAAAAAATATTACCAGCAATACATTTCTGAGGAAGAGTAATATTACCATTTTTGAAGAAAAAAATATTACCAGCAATACATTTCTGAGGAAAAGAAATATTACCATTTTTGAAGAAAAAATTATTACTAGAAATACATTATTGAGGAAAAGAAATATTACAATTTCGAAGAAAAAATATTACCAGCAATACATTTCTGAGGAAAAGAAATATTACCATTTTTGAAGATAAAAATATTACTAGCAATACATTTCTGAGGAAAAGAAATATTACCATTTTTGAAGAAGAAAATATTACTAGCAATACATTTCTGAGGAAAAGAAATATTACCATTTTTGAAGAAAAAATATTACCAGCAATACATTTCTGAGGAAAAGAAATATTACTATATTTGAAGAAAAAAATATTAATAGCAATACATTTCTGAGGAAAAGAAATATTACCATTTTTGAAGAAAAAATATTACCAGGAATACATTTCTGAGGAAAAGAAATATGACCATTTTTGAAGAAAAAAATATTACTAGCAATACATTATTGAGGAAAAGAAATATTACAATTTCGAAGAAAAATATTACTAGCAATACATTTCGGAGGAAAAGAAATATTACCATTTTCAAGAAAAAAATATTACTAGCAATACATTTCTGAGGGAAAGAAATATTACCATTTTTGAAGAAAAAATATTACCAGCAATACATTTCTGAGGAAAAGAAATATTACCATTTTTGAAGAAAAAATATTACCAGCAATACATTTCTGAGGAAAAGAAATATTACCATTTTTGAAGAAAAAATATTACCAGCAATACATTTCTGAGGACAGGAAATATTACCATTTTTGAAGAAAAAATATTACCAGCAATACATTTCTGAGGAAAAGAAATATTACCATTTTTGAAGAAAGAATATTACCAGCAATACATTTCTGAGGAAAAGAAATATTACCATTTTTGAAGAAAAAAATATTACTAGCAATACAATTCTGAGGAAAAGAAATATTACCATTTTTGAAGAAAAGATATTACCAGCAATACATTTCTGAGGAAAAGACATATTACCATTTTTGAAGAAAAAATATTACCAGCAATATATTTCTGAAGAAAAGAAATATTACCATTTTTGAAGAAAAGATATTACCAGCAAAAAATTTCTGAGGAAAAGAAATATTACCATTTCGAAGAAAAAATATTACCAGCAATATATTTTTGAGGAAAAAAAATATTACCATTTTTGAAGATAAAAATATTACTAGCAATACATTTCTCAGGAAAAGTAATATTACCATTTTTGAAGAAAAAATATTACCAGCAATACATTTCTGAGTAAAAGAAATATTACAATTTTGGAGAAAAAATATTACCAGCAATACATTTCTGAGGAAAAGAAATATTACCATTTTTGAAGAAAAAATATTACTAGCAATACATTTCTGAGGAAAAGAAATATTACCATATTTGAAGAAAAAATATTACCAGCAATACATTTCTGAGGAAAAGAAATATTACCATTTTTGAAGAAAAAATATTACCAGGAATACATTTCTGAGGAAAAGAAATATTACCGTTTTTGAAGAAAAAATATTACCAGGAATATATTTCTGAGGAAAAGAAATATTACCATTTTTGAAGAAAAAAAAATTACCAGCAATACATTTCTGAGGAAGAGTAATATTACCATTTTTGAAGAAAAAAATATTACCAGCAATACATTTCTGAGGAAAAGAAATATTACCATATTTGAAGAAAAATTATTACTAGCAATACATTATTGAGGAAAAGAAATATTACAATTTCGAAGATAAAATATTACCAGCAATACATTTCTGAAGAAAAGAAATATTACCATTTTTGAAGATAAAAATATTACTAGCAATACATTTCTGAGGAAAAGAAATATTACCATTTTTGAAGAAGAAAATATTACTAGCAATACATTTCTGAGGAAAAGAAATATTACCATTTTTGAAGAAAAAATATTACCAGCAATACATTTCTGAGGAAAAGAAATATTACTATATTTGAAGAAAAAAATATTAATAGCAATACATTTCTGAGGAAAAGAAATATTACCATTTTTGAAGAAAAAAATATTACTAGCAATACATTATTGAGGAAAAGAAATATTACCATTTCGAAGAAAAATATTACTAGCAATACATTGCTGAGGAAAAGGAATATTACCATTTTTGAAGACAAAATATTACCAGCAATACATTTCTGAGGAAAAGAAATATTACCATTTTTGAAGAAAAAAATATTACTAGCAATACATTTCTGAGGAAAAGGAATATTACCATTTTTGAAGAAAAAATATTACCAGCAATACATTTCTGAGGAAAAGGAATATTACCATTTTTGAAGAAAAAATATTACCAGCAATACATTTCTGAGGAAAAGAAATATTACCATTTTTGAAGAAAAAATATTACTTGCAATACATTTCTGAGGAAAAGAAATATTACCATTTTTGAAGAAAAAATATTACCAGCAATACATTTCTGAGGAAAAGAAATATTACCATTTTTGAAGAAAAAATATTATCAGCAATACAGTTCCGAGAAGAGTAATATTAGCATTTTTGAAGAAAAAAATATTACCAGCAATACATTTCTGAGGAAAAGAAATATTACCATTTTTGAAGAAGACTATATTACTAGAAATACATTATTGAGGAAAAGAAATATTACCATTTCGAAGAAAAAATATTACCAGCAATACATTTCTGAAGAAAAGGAATATTACAATTTTTGAAGAAAAAAATATTACGAGCAATACATTTCTGAGAAAAAGAAATGTTACAATTTTTGAAAATAAAATATTACCAGCAATAAATTTCTGAGGAAAAGAAATATTACCATTTTTGAAGAAAAAAATATTACCAGGAATACATTTCTGAGGAAAAGAAATATTACCATTTTTGAAAAAAAAAATATTACTAGCAATACATTTCTGAGGAAATGAAATATTACCATTTTTGAAGAAAAAAATATTACTAGCAATACATTTCTGAGGAATAGAAATATTACCATTTTTGAAGAAAAAATATTACTTGCAATACATTTCTGAGGAAAAGAAATATTACCATTTTTGAAGAAAAAATATTACCAGCAATACATTTCTGAGGAAAAGAAATATTACTATATTTGAAGAAAAAAATATTAATAGCAATACATTTCTGAGGAAAAGAAATATTACCATTTTTGAAGAAAAAAATATTACTAGCAATACATTTCTGAGGAAAAGAAATATTACCATTTTTGAAGAAAAAATATTACCAGCAATACATTTCTGAGGAAAAGAAATATTACCATTTTTGAAGAAAAAAATATTACTAGCAATACATTTCTGAGGAAAAGAAATATTACCATTTTGGAAGAAAAGATATTACCAGCAATACTTTTCTGAGGAATAGAAATATTACCATTTTTGAAGAAAAAATATTACCAGCAATACATTTCTGAGGAAAAAAAATATTACCATTTTTGAAGAAAAAATATTACTAGCAATACATTTCTGAGGAAAAGAAATATTACCATTTTTGAAGAAAAAATTTTACCAGCAATACATTTCTGAGGAAAAGAAATATTACCATTTTTGAAGAAAAAATATTATCAGCAATACATTTCTGAGAAGAGTAATATTACCATTTTTGAAGACAAAAATATTACCAGCAATACATTTCTGAGGAAAAGAAATATTACCATTTTTGAAGATAAAAATATTACTAGCAATACATTTCTGAGGAAAAGAAATATTACCATTTTTGAAGAAGAAAATATTACTAGCAATACATTTCTGAGGAAAAGAAATATTACCATTTTTGAAGAAAAAATATTACCAGCAATACATTTCTGAGGAAAAGAAATATTACTATATTTGAAGAAAAAAATATTAATAGCAATACATTTCTGAGGAAAAGAAATATTACCATTTTTGAAGAAAATATATTACCAGGAATACATTTCTGAGGAAAAGAAATATTACCATTTTTGAAGAAAAAAATATTACTAGCAATACATTATTGAGGAAAAGAAATATTACCATTTCGAAGAAAAATATTACTAGCAATACATTTCTTAGGAAAAGGAATATTACCATTTTTGAAGAAAAAATATTACCAGCAATATATTTCTGAGAAAAAGAAATATTACCATTTTTGAAGAAAAAAATATTACTAGCAATACATTTCTGAGGAAAAGAAATATTACCATTTTTAAAGAAAAATTATTACCAGCAATACATTTCTGAGGAAAAGAAATATTACTATATTTGAAGACAAAAATATTAATAGCAATACATTTCTGAGGAACAGAAATATTACCATTTTTGAAGAAAAAATATTACCAGGAATACATTTCTGAGGAAAAGAAATATTACCATTTTTGAAGAAGAAAATATTACTAGCAATACATTATTGAGGAAACGAAATATTACCATTTCGAAGAAAAATATTACTAGCAATACATTTCTGAGGAAAAGGAATATTACCGTTTTTGAAGAAAAAATATTACCAGCAATACATTTCTGAGGAAGAGAAATATTACCATTTTTGAAGAAAAAATATAACTAGCAATACATTTCTGAGGAAAAGGAATATTACCATTTTTGAAGAAAAAATATTACCAGCAATACATTTCTGAGGAAAAGAAATATTACCATTTTTGAAGAAAAAATATTACTAGCAATACATTTCTGAGGAAAAGAAATATTACCATTTTTGAAGAAAAAATATTACCAGCAATACATTTCTGAGGAAAAGAAATATTACCATTTTTGAAGAAAAAATATTATCAGCAATACATTTCTGAGAAGAGTAATATTACCATTTTTGAAGAAAAAAATATTACCAGCAATACATTTCTGAGGAAAAGAAATATTACCATTTTTGAAGATAAAAATATTACTAGCAATACATTTCTGAGGAAAAGAAATATTACCATTTTTGAAGAAGAAAATATTACTAGCAATACATTTCTGAGGAAAAGAAATATTACCATTTTTGAAGAAAAAATATTACCAGCAATACATTTCTGAGGAAAAGAAATATTACTATATTTGAAGAAAAAAATATTAATAGCAATACATTTCTGAGGAAAAGAAATATTACCATTTTTGAAGAAAATATATTACCAGGAATACATTACTGAGGAAAAGAAATATTACCATTTTTGAAGAAAAAATATTATCAGCAATACATTTCTGAGAAGAGTAATATTACCATTTTTGAAGAAAAAAATATTACCAGCAATACATTTCTGAGGAAAAGAAATATTACCATTTTTGAAGATAAAAATATTACTAGCAATACATTTCTGAGGAAAAGAAATATTACCATTTTTGAAGAAGAAAATATTACTAGCAATACATTTCTGAGGAAAAGAAATATTACCATTTTTGAAGAAAAAATATTACCAGCAATACATTTCTGAGGAAAAGAAATATTACTATATTTGAAGAAAAAAATATTAATAGCAATACATTTCTGAGGAAAAGAAATATTACCATTTTTGAAGAAAAAATATTACCAGGAATACATTTCTGAGGAAAAGAAATATTACCATTTTTGAAGAAGAAAATATTACTAGCAATACATTATTGAGGAAACGAAATATTACCATTTCGAAGAAAAATATTACTAGCAATACATTTCTGAGGAAAAGGAATATTACCGTTTTTGAAGAAAAAATATTACCAGCAATACATTTCTGAGGAAAAGAAATATTACCATTTTTGAAGAAAAAATATTACTAGCAATACATTTCTGAGGAAAAGGAATATTACCATTTTTGAAGAAAAAATATTACCAGCAATACATTTCTGAGGAAAAGGAATATTACCATTTTTGAAGAAAAAATATTACCAGCAATACATTTCTGAGGAAAAGAAATATTACCATTTTTGAAGAAAAAAATATTACTAGCAATACATTTCTGAGGAAAAGAAATATTACCATTTTTGAAGAAAAAATATTACCAGCAATACATTTCTGAGGAAAAGAAATATTACCATTTTGGAAGAAAAGATATTACCAGCAATACATTTCTGAGGAATAGAAATATAACCATTTTTGAAGAAAAAATATTACCAGCAATACATTTCTGAGGAAAAGAAATATTACCATTTTTGAAGAAAAAATATTACTAGCAATACATTTCTGAGGAAAAGAAATATTACCATTTTTGAAGAAAAAAATATTACTAGCAATACATTTCTGAGGAAAAGAAATATTACCATTTTTAAAGAAAAATTATTACCAGCAATACATTTCTGAGGAAAAGAAATATTACTATATTTGAAGACAAAAATATTAATAGCAATACATTTCTGAGGAACAGAAATATTACCATTTTTGAAGAAAAAATATTACCAGGAATACATTTCTGAGGAAAAGAAATATTACCATTTTTGAAGAAGAAAATATTACTAGCAATACATTATTGAGGAAACGAAATATTACCATTTCGAAGAAAAATATTACTAGCAATACATTTCTGAGGAAAAGGAATATTACCGTTTTTGAAGAAAAAATATTACCAGCAATACATTTCTGAGGAAGAGAAATATTACCATTTTTGAAGAAAAAATATAACTAGCAATACATTTCTGAGGAAAAGGAATATTACCATTTTTGAAGAAAAAATATTACCAGCAATACATTTCTGAGGAAAAGAAATATTACCATTTTTGAAGAAAAAATATTACTAGCAATACATTTCTGAGGAAAAGAAATATTACCATTTTTGAAGAAAAAATATTACCAGCAATACATTTCTGAGGAAAAGAAATATTACCATTTTTGAAGAAAAAATATTATCAGCAATACATTTCTGAGAAGAGTAATATTACCATTTTTGAAGAAAAAAATATTACCAGCAATACATTTCTGAGGAAAAGAAATATTACCATTTTTGAAGATAAAAATATTACTAGCAATACATTTCTGAGGAAAAGAAATATTACCATTTTTGAAGAAGAAAATATTACTAGCAATACATTTCTGAGGAAAAGAAATATTACCATTTTTGAAGAAAAAATATTACCAGCAATACATTTCTGAGGAAAAGAAATATTACTATATTTGAAGAAAAAAATATTAATAGCAATACATTTCTGAGGAAAAGAAATATTACCATTTTTGAAGAAAATATATTACCAGGAATACATTTCTGAGGAAAAGAAATATTACCATTTTTGAAGAAAAAATATTATCAGCAATACATTTCTGAGAAGAGTAATATTACCATTTTTGAAGAAAAAAATATTACCAGCAATACATTTCTGAGGAAAAGAAATATTACCATTTTTGAAGATAAAAATATTACTAGCAATACATTTCTGAGGAAAAGAAATATTACCATTTTTGAAGAAGAAAATATTACTAGCAATACATTTCTGAGGAAAAGAAATATTACCATTTTTGAAGAAAAAATATTACCAGCAATACATTTCTGAGGAAAAGAAATATTACTATATTTGAAGAAAAAAATATTAATAGCAATACATTTCTGAGGAAAAGAAATATTACCATTTTTGAAGAAAAAATATTACCAGGAATACATTTCTGAGGAAAAGAAATATTACCATTTTTGAAGAAGAAAATATTACTAGCAATACATTATTGAGGAAACGAAATATTACCATTTCGAAGAAAAATATTACTAGCAATACATTTCTGAGGAAAAGGAATATTACCGTTTTTGAAGAAAAAATATTACCAGCAATACATTTCTGAGGAAAAGAAATATTACCATTTTTGAAGAAAAAATATTACTAGCAATACATTTCTGAGGAAAAGGAATATTACCATTTTTGAAGAAAAAATATTACCAGCAATACATTTCTGAGGAAAAGGAATATTACCATTTTTGAAGAAAAAATATTACCAGCAATACATTTCTGAGGAAAAGAAATATTACCATTTTTGAAGAAAAAAATATTACTAGCAATACATTTCTGAGGAAAAGAAATATTACCATTTTTGAAGAAAAAATATTACCAGCAATACATTTCTGAGGAAAAGAAATATTACCATTTTGGAAGAAAAGATATTACCAGCAATACATTTCTGAGGAATAGAAATATAACCATTTTTGAAGAAAAAATATTACCAGCAATACATTTCTGAGGAAAAGAAATATTACCATTTTTGAAGAAAAAATATTACTAGCAATACATTTCTGAGGAAAAGAAATATTACCATTTTTGAAGAAAAAATATTACCAGCAATACATTTCTGAGGAAAAGAAGTATTACCATTTTTGAAGATAAAAATATTACTTGCAATACATTTCTGAGGAAAAGAAATATTACCATTTTTGAAGAAAATATATTACCAGGAATACATTTCTGAGGAAAAGAAATATTACCATTTTTGAAGAAAAAATATTATCAGCAATACATTTATGAGAAGAGTAATATTACCATTTTTGAAGAAAAAAATATTACCAGCAATACATTTCTGAGGAAAAGAAATATTACCATTTTTGAAGATAAAAATATTACTAACATTACATTTCTGAGGAAAAGAAATATTACCATTTTTGAAGAAGAAAATATTACTAGCAATACATTTCTGAGGAAAAGAAATATTACCATTTTTGAAGAAAAAATATTACCAGCAATACCTTTCTGAGGAAAAGAAATATTACTATATTTGAAGAAAAAAATATTAATAGCAATACAATTCTGAGGAAAAGAAATATTACAATTTTTGAAGAAAATATATTACCAGGAATAAATTTCTGAGGAAAAGAAATATTACCATTTTTGAAGAAAAAAATATTACTAGCAATACATTATTGAGGAAAAGAAATATTACCATTTCGAAGAAAAATATTACTAGCAATACATTTCTGAGGAAAAGGAATATTACCATTTTTGAAGAAAAAATATTACCAGCAATACATTTCTGAGGAAAAGAAATATTACCATTTTTGAAGAAAAAAATATTACTAGCAATACATTTCTGAGGAAAAGAAATATTACCATTTTTAAAGAAAAAATATTACTAGCAATACATTTCTGAGGAAAAGAAATATTACTATATTTGAAGAAAAAAATATTAATAGCAATACATTTCTGAGGAAAAGAAATATTACCATTTTGGAAGGAAAAATATTACCAGGAATACATTTCTGAGGAAAAGAAATATTACCATTTTTGAAGAAGAAAATATTACTAGCAATACATTATTGAGGAAAAGAAATATTACCATTTTGAAGAAAAATATTACTAGCAATACATTTCTGAGGAAAAGGAATATTACCGTTTTTGAAGAAAAAGTATTACCAGCAATACATTTCTGAGGAAAAGAAATATTACCATTTTTGAAGAAAAAATATAACTAGCAATACATTTCTGAGGAAAAGGAATATTACCATTTTTGAAAAAAAAATATCACCAGCAATACATTTCTGAGGAAAAGGAATATTACCATTTTTGAAGAAAAAATATTACCAGCAATACATTTCTGAGGAAAAGAAATATTACCATTTTTGAAGAAAAAAATATTACTAGCAATACATTTCTGAGGAAAAGAAATATTACCATTTTTGAAGAAAAAATATTACCAGCAATACATTTCTGAGGAAAGGAAATATTACCATTTTTGAAGAAAAAAATATTACTAGCAATACATTTCTGAGGAAAAGAAATATTACCATTTTGGAAGAAAAGATATTACCAGCAATACATTTCTGAGGAATAAAAATATTACCATTTTTGAAGAAAAAATATTACCAGCAATACATTTCTGAGGAAAAGAAATATTACCATTTTTGAAGAAAAAATATTACTAGCAATACATTTCTGAGGAAAAGAAATATTACCATTTTTGAAGAAAAAATATTACCAGCAATACATTTCTGAGGAAAAGAAATATTACCATTTTTGAAGAAAAAATATTATCAGCAATACATTTCTGAGAAGAGTAATATTACCATTTTTGAAGAAAAAAATATTACCAGCAATACATTTCTGAGGAAAAGAAATATTACCATATTTGAAGAAGAAAATATTACTAGCAATACATTATTGAGGAAAAGAAATATTACCATTTCGAAGAAAAAATATTACCAGCAATACATTTCTGAAGAAAAGGAATATTACCATTTTTGAAGAAAAAAATATTACTAGCAATACATTTCTGAGAAAAAGAAATGTTACCATTTTTGAAGAAAAAATATTACCAGCAATACATTTCTGAGGAAAAGAAATATTACCATTTTTGAAGAAAAAAATATTACCAGGAATACATTTCTGAGGAAAAGAAATATTACCATTTTTGAAGAAAAAATATTACTAGCAATACATTTCTGAGGAAAAAAAATATTACCATATTTGAATAAAAAAATATTACTAGCAATACATTTCTGAGGAATAGAAATATTACCATTTTTGAAGAAAAAATATTACTAGCAATACATTTCTGAGGAAAGGAAATATTACCATTTTTGAAGAAAAAAATATTACTAGCAATACATTTCTGAGGAATAGAAATATTACCATTTTTGAAGAAAAAAATATTACTAGCAATACATTTCTGAGGAAAAGAAATATTACCATTTTTGAAGAAAAAAATATTACAAGCAATACATTTCTGAGGAAATGAAATATTACCATTTCTGAAAAAAAAAATATTACTAGCAATACATTTCTGAGGAAATGAAATATTACCATATTTGAAGAAAAAAATATTACTAGCAATACATTTCTGAGGAATAGAAATATTACCATTTTTGAAGAAAAAAATATTACTAGCAATACATTTCTGAGGAAAAGAAATATTACCATTTTTGAAGAAAAAATATTACCAGCAATACATTTCTGAGGAAAAGCAATATTACCATTTTTGAAGAAAAAATATTACTAGCAATACATTTCTGAGGAAAAGAAATATTACCATTTTTGAAGAAAAAATATTACCAGCAATACATTTCTGAGGAAAAGAAATATTACCATTTTTGAAGAAAAAATATTATCAGCAATACATTTCTGAGAAGAGTAATATTACCATTTTTGAAGAAAAAATATTACCAGCAATACATTTCTGAGGAAGAGTAATATTACCATTTTTGAAGAAAAAAATATTACCAGCAATACTTTTCTGAGGAAAAGAAATATTACCATTTTTGAAGAAAAAATTATTACTAGCAATACATTATTGAGGAAAAGAAATATTACAATTTCGAAGAAAAAATATTACCAGCAATACATTTCTGAGGAAAAGAAATATTACCATTTTTGAAGATAAAAATATTACTAGCAATACATTTCTGAGGAAAAGAAATATTACCATTTTTGAAGAAGAAAATATTACTAGCAATACATTTCTGAGGAAAAGGAATATTACCATTTTTAAAGAAAAAATATTACCAGCAATACATTTCTGAGGAAAAGGAATATTACCATTTTTGAAGAAAAAATATTACCAGCAATACATTTCTGTGGAAAAGAAATATTACCATTTTTGAAGAAAAAAATATTACTAGCAATACATTATTGAGGAAAAGAAATATTACCATTTCGAAGAAAAATATTACTAGCAATACATTTCTGAGGAAAAGGAATATTACCATTTTTGAAGAAAAAAATGTTACTAGCAATACATTTCTGAGGAAAAGAAATATTACCTTTTTGGAAGAAAAAATATAACTAGCAATACATTTCTGAGGAAAAGAAATAGCACCATTTTTGAAGAAAAAATATTACCAGAAATACATTTCTGAGGAAAAGAAATATTACCATTTTTGAAGAAAAAAATATTACTAGCAATACATTTCTGAGGAAAAGAAATATTACCATTTTTAAGAAAAAAATATTACTAGCAATACATTTCTGAGGGAAAGAAATATTACCATTTTTGAAGAAAAAATATTACCAGCAATACATTTCTGAGGAAAAGAAATATTACCATTTTTGAAGAAAAAATATTACCAGCAATACATTTCTGAGGAAAAGAAATATTACCATTTTTGAAGAAAAAATATTACCCGCAATACATTTCTGAGGAAAAGAAATATTACCATTTTTGAAGAAAAAATATTACCAGCAATACATTTCTGAGGAAAAGAAATATTACCATTTTTGAAGAAAAAAATATTACTAGCAATACATTTCTGAGGAAAAGAAATATTACCATTTTTGAAGAAAAAATATTACCAGCAATACATTTCTGAGGAAAAGAAATATTACCATTTTTGAAGAAAAAAATATTACTAGCAATACATTTCTGAGGAAAAGAAATATTACCATTTTTGAAGAAAAAATATTACTACCAATACATTTCTGAGGAAAAGAAATATTACCATTTTTGAAGAAAAAATATTACCAGCAATACATTTCTGAGGAAAAGAAATATTACCATTTTTGAAGAAAAAATATAACTAGCAATACTTTTCTGAGGAAAAGGAATATTACCATTTTTGAAGAAAAAATATTACCAGCAATACATTTCTGAGGAAAAGGAATATTACCATTTTTGAAGAAAAAATATTACCAGCAATACATTTCTGAGGAAAAGAAATATTACCATTTTTGAAGAAAAAAATATTACTAGCAATACATTGCTGAGGAAAAGAAATATTACCATTTTTGAAGAAAAAATATTACCAGCAATACATTTCTGAGGAAAAGAAATATTACCATTTTTGAAGAAAAAAATATTACTAGCAATACATTTCTGAGGAAAAGAAATATTACCATTTTGGAAGAAAAGATATTACCAGCAATACATTTCTGAGGAATAGAAATATTACCATTTTTGAAGAAAAAATATTACCAGCAATACATTTCTGAGGAAAAGAAATATTACCATTTTTGAAGAAAAAATATTACTAGCAATACATTTCTGAGGAAAAGAAATATTACCATTTTTGAAGAAAAAATATTACCAGCAATACATTTCTGAGGAAATGAAATATTACCATTTTTGAAGAAAAAATATTATCAGCAATACATTTCTGAGAAGAGTAATATTACCATTTTTGAAGAAAAAAATATTACCAGCAATACATTTCTGAGGAAAAGAAATATTACCATTTTTGAAGAAGAAAATATTACTAGCAATACATTATTGAGGACAAGAAATATTACCATTTCGAAGAAAAAATATTACCAGGAATACATTTCTGAAGAAAAGGAATATTACCATTTTTGAAGAAAAAAATATTACTAGCAATACATTTCTGAGAAAAAGAAATGTTACCATTTTTGGAGAAAAAATATTACCAGCAATACATTTCTGAGGAAAAGAAATATTACAATTTTTGAAGAAAAAAATATTACCAGGAATACATTTCTGAGGAAAAGAAATATTACCATTTTTGAAGAAAAAATATTACTAGCAATACATTTCTGAGGAAAAAAAATATTACCATATTTGAATAAAAAAATATTGCTAGCAATACATTTCTGAGGAATAGAAATATTACCATTTTTGAAGAAAAAATATTATTAGCAATACATTTCTGAGGAAAGGAAATATTACCATTTTTGAAGAAAAAAATATTACTAGCAATACATTTCTGAGTAATAGAAATATTACCATTTTTGAAGAAAAAAATATTACTAGCAATACATTTCTGAGGAAAAGAAATATTATCATTTTTGAAGAAAAAAATATTACAAGCAATACATTTCTGAGGAAATGAAATATTACCATTATTGAAAAAAAAAATATTACTAGCAATACATTTCTGAGGAAATGAAATATTACCATTTTTGAAGAAAAAAATATTACTAGCAATACATTTCTGAGGAAAAGAAATATTACCATTTTTGAAAAAAAAAATATTACTAGCAATACATTTCTGAGGAAAAGAAATATTACCATTTTTGAAGAAAAAATATTACCAGCAATACATTTCTGAGGAAAAGAAATATTACCATATTTGAAGAAAAAATATTACCAGCAATACATTTCTGAGGAAAAGAAATATTACCATTTTTGAAGAAAAAAATATTACTATCAATACATTTCTGAGGAAAATAAATATTACCATTTTTGAAGAAAAAATATAACTAGCAATACATTTCTGAGGAAAAGAAATATTACCATTTTTGAAGAAAAAATATTACTAGCAATACATTTCAGAGGAAATGAAATATTACCATTTCGAAGAAAAAATATCACCAGCAATATATTTCTGAGGAAAAGAATTATTACCATTTTTGAAGAAAAAAATATTACTAGCAATACATTTCTGAGGAAAAGAAATATTACCATTTTTGAAGAAAAAATATAACTAGCAATACATTTCTGAGGAAAAGAAATAGCACCATTTTTGAAGAAAAAATATTACCAGAAATACATTTCTGAGGAAAAGAAATATTACCATTTTTGAAGAAAAAAATATTACTAGCAATACATTTCTGAGGAAAAGAAATATTACCATTTTTAAGAAAAAAATATTACTAGCAATACATTTCTGAGGGAAAGAAATATTACCATTTTTGAAGAAAAAATATTACCAGCAATACATTTCTGAGGAAAAGAAATATTACCATTTCGAAGAAAAATATTACTAGCAATACATTTCTTAGGAAAAGGAATATTACCATTTTTGAAGAAAAAATATTACCAGCAATATATTTCTGAGAAAAAGAAATATTACCATTTTTGAAGAAAAAAATATTACTAGCAATACATTTCTGAGGAAAAGAAATATTACCATTTTTAAAGAAAAATTATTACCAGCAATACATTTCTGAGGAAAAGAAATATTACTATATTTGAAGACAAAAATATTAATAGCAATACATTTCTGAGGAACAGAAATATTACCATTTTTGAAGAAAAAATATTACCAGGAATACATTTCTGAGGAAAAGAAATATTACCATTTTTGAAGAAGAAAATATTACTAGCAATACATTATTGAGGAAACGAAATATTACCATTTCGAAGAAAAATATTACTAGCAATACATTTCTGAGGAAAAGGAATATTACCGTTTTTGAAGAAAAAATATTACCAGCAATACATTTCTGAGGAAAAGAAATATTACCATTTTTGAAGAAAAAATATAACTAGCAATACATTTCTGAGGAAAAGGAATATTACCATTTTTGAAGAAAAAATATTACCAGCAATACATTTCTGAGGAAAAGAAATATTACCATTTTTGAAGAAAAAATATTACTAGCAATACATTTCTGAGGAAAAGAAATATTACCATTTTTGAAGAAAAAATATTACCAGCAATACATTTCTGAGGAAAAGAAATATTACCATTTTTGAAGAAAAAATATTATCAGCAATACATTTCTGAGAAGAGTAATATTACCATTTTTGAAGAAAAAAATATTACCAGCAATACATTTCTGAGGAAAAGAAATATTACCATTTTTGAAGATAAAAATATTACTAGCAATACATTTCTGAGGAAAAGAAATATTACCATTTTTGAAGAAGAAAATATTACTAGCAATACATTTCTGAGGAAAAGAAATATTACCATTTTTGAAGAAAAAATATTACCAGCAATACATTTCTGAGGAAAAGAAATATTACTATATTTGAAGAAAAAAATATTAATAGCAATACATTTCTGAGGAAAAGAAATATTACCATTTTTGAAGAAAATATATTACCAGGAATACATTTCTGAGGAAAAGAAATATTACCATTTTTGAAGAAAAAATATTATCAGCAATACATTTCTGAGAAGAGTAATATTACCATTTTTGAAGAAAAAAATATTACCAGCAATACATTTCTGAGGAAATGAAATATTACCATTTTTGAAGATAAAAATATTACTAGCAATACATTTCTGAGGAAAAGAAATATTACCATTTTTGAAGAAGAAAATATTACTAGCAATACATTTCTGAGGAAAAGAAATATTACCATTTTTGAAGAAAAAATATTACCAGCAATACATTTCTGAGGAAAAGAAATATTACTATATTTGAAGAAAAAAATATTAATAGCAATACATTTCTGAGGAAAAGAAATATTACCATTTTTGAAGTAAAAATATTACCAGGAATACATTTCTGAGGAAAAGAAATATTACCATTTTTGAAGAAGAAAATATTACTAGCAATACATTATTGAGGAAACGAAATATTACCATTTCGAAGAAAAATATTACTAGCAATACATTTCTGAGGAAAAGGAATATTACCGTTTTTGAAGAAAAAATATTACCAGCAATACATTTCTGAGGAAAAGAAATATTACCATTTTTGAAGAAAAAATATTACTAGCAATACATTTCTGAGGAAAAGGAATATTACCATTTTTGAAGAAAAAATATTACCAGCAATACATTTCTGAGGAAAAGGAATATTACCATTTTTGAAGAAAAAATATTACCAGCAATACATTTCTGAGGAAAAGAAATATTACCATTTTTGAAGAAAAAAATATTACTAGCAATACATTTCTGAGGAAAAGAAATATTACCATTTTTGAAGAAAAAATATTACCAGCAATACATTTCTGAGGAAAAGAAATATTACCATTTTTGAAGAAAAAATATTATCAGCAATACATTTCTGAGAAGAGTAATATTACCATTTTTGAAGAAAAAAATATTACCAGCAATACATTTCTGAGGAAAAGAAGTATTACCATTTTTGAAGATAAAAATATTACTTGCAATACATTTCTGAGGAAAAGAAATATTACCATTTTTGAAGAAAATATATTACCAGGAATACATTTCTGAGGAAAAGAAATATTACCATTTTTGAAGAAAAAATATTATCAGCAATACATTTATGAGAAGAGTAATATTACCATTTTTGAAGAAAAAAATATTACCAGCAATACATTTCTGAGGAAAAGAAATATTACCATTTTTGAAGATAAAAATATTACTAACAATACATTTCTGAGGAAAAGAAATATTACCATTTTTGAAGAAGAAAATATTACTAGCAATACATTTCTGAGGAAAAGAAATATTACCATTTTTGAAGAAAAAATATTACCAGCAATACCTTTCTGAGGAAAAGAAATATTACTATATTTGAAGAAAAAAATATTAATAGCAATACAATTCTGAGGAAAAGAAATATTACAATTTTTGAAGAAAATATATTACCAGGAATAAATTTCTGAGGAAAAGAAATATTACCATTTTTGAAGAAAAAAATATTACTAGCAATACATTATTGAGGAAAAGAAATATTACCATTTCGAAGAAAAATATTACTAGCAATACATTTCTGAGGAAAAGGAATATTACCATTTTTGAAGAAAAAATATTACCAGCAATACATTTCTGAGGAAAAGAAATATTACCATTTTTGAAGAAAAAAATATTACTAGCAATACATTTCTGAGGAAAAGAAATATTACCATTTTTAAAGAAAAAATATTACTAGCAATACATTTCTGAGGAAAAGAAATATTACTATATTTGAAGAAAAAAATATTAATAGCAATACATTTCTGAGGAAAAGAAATATTACCATTTTGGAAGGAAAAATATTACCAGGAATACATTTCTGAGGAAAAGAAATATTACCATTTTTGAAGAAGAAAATATTACTAGCAATACATTATTGAGGAAAAGAAATATTACCATTTTGAAGAAAAATATTACTAGCAATACATTTCTGAGGAAAAGGAATATTACCGTTTTTGAAGAAAAAGTATTACCAGCAATACATTTCTGAGGAAAAGAAATATTACCATTTTTGAAGAAAAAATATAACTAGCAATACATTTCTGAGGAAAAGGAATATTACCATTTTTGAAAAAAAAATATCACCAGCAATACATTTCTGAGGAAAAGGAATATTACCATTTTTGAAGAAAAAATATTACCAGCAATACATTTCTGAGGAAAAGAAATATTACCATTTTTGAAGAAAAAAATATTACTAGCAATACATTTCTGAGGAAAAGAAATATTACCATTTTTGAAGAAAAAATATTACCAGCAATACATTTCTGAGGAAAGGAAATATTACCATTTTTGAAGAAAAAAATATTACTAGCAATACATTTCTGAGGAAAAGAAATATTACCATTTTGGAAGAAAAGATATTACCAGCAATACATTTCTGAGGAATAAAAATATTACCATTTTTGAAGAAAAAATATTACCAGCAATACATTTCTGAGGAAAAGAAATATTACCATTTTTGAAGAAAAAATATTACTAGCAATACATTTCTGAGGAAAAGAAATATTACCATTTTTGAAGAAAAAATATTACCAGCAATACATTTCTGAGGAAAAGAAATATTACCATTTTTGAAGAAAAAATATTATCAGCAATACATTTCTGAGAAGAGTAATATTACCATTTTTGAAGAAAAAAATATTACCAGCAATACATTTCTGAGGAAAAGAAATATTACCATATTTGAAGAAGAAAATATTACTAGCAATACATTATTGAGGAAAAGAAATATTACCATTTCGAAGAAAAAATATTACCAGCAATACATTTCTGAAGAAAAGGAATATTACCATTTTTGAAGAAAAAAATATTACTAGCAATACATTTCTGAGAAAAAGAAATGTTACCATTTTTGAAGAAAAAATATTACCAGCAATACATTTCTGAGGAAAAGAAATATTACCATTTTTGAAGAAAAAAATATTACCAGGAATACATTTCTGAGGAAAAGAAATATTACCATTTTTGAAGAAAAAATATTACTAGCAATACATTTCTGAGGAAAAAAAATATTACCATATTTGAATAAAAAAATATTACTAGCAATACATTTCTGAGGAATAGAAATATTACCATTTTTGAAGAAAAAATATTACTAGCAATACATTTCTGAGGAAAGGAAATATTACCATTTTTGAAGAAAAAAATATTACTAGCAATACATTTCTGAGGAATAGAAATATTACCATTTTTGAAGAAAAAAATATTACTAGCAATACATTTCTGAGGAAAAGAAATATTACCATTTTTGAAGAAAAAAATATTACAAGCAATACATTTCTGAGGAAATGAAATATTACCATTTCTGAAAAAAAAAATATTACTAGCAATACATTTCTGAGGAAATGAAATATTACCATATTTGAAGAAAAAAATATTACTAGCAATACATTTCTGAGGAATAGAAATATTACCATTTTTGAAGAAAAAAATATTACTAGCAATACATTTCTGAGGAAAAGAAATATTACCATTTTTGAAGAAAAAATATTACCAGCAATACATTTCTGAGGAAAAGCAATATTACCATTTTTGAAGAAAAAATATTACTAGCAATACATTTCTGAGGAAAAGAAATATTACCATTTTTGAAGAAAAAATATTACCAGCAATACATTTCTGAGGAAAAGAAATATTACCATTTTTGAAGAAAAAATATTATCAGCAATACATTTCTGAGAAGAGTAATATTACCATTTTTGAAGAAAAAATATTACCAGCAATACATTTCTGAGGAAGAGTAATATTACCATTTTTGAAGAAAAAAATATTACCAGCAATACTTTTCTGAGGAAAAGAAATATTACCATTTTTGAAGAAAAAATTATTACTAGCAATACATTATTGAGGAAAAGAAATATTACAATTTCGAAGAAAAAATATTACCAGCAATACATTTCTGAGGAAAAGAAATATTACCATTTTTGAAGATAAAAATATTACTAGCAATACATTTCTGAGGAAAAGAAATATTACCATTTTTGAAGAAGAAAATATTACTAGCAATACATTTCTGAGGAAAAGGAATATTACCATTTTTAAAGAAAAAATATTACCAGCAATACATTTCTGAGGAAAAGGAATATTACCATTTTTGAAGAAAAAATATTACCAGCAATACATTTCTGTGGAAAAGAAATATTACCATTTTTGAAGAAAAAAATATTACTAGCAATACATTATTGAGGAAAAGAAATATTACCATTTTTGAAGAAAAAATATTACTAGCAATACATTTCTGAGGAAAAGGAATATTACCATTTTTGAAGAAAAAATATTACCAGCAATACATTTCTGAGGAAAAGGAATATTACCATTTTTGAAGAAAAAATATTACCAGCAATACATTTCTGAGGAAAAGAAATATTACCATTTTTGAAGAAAAAAATATTACTAGCAATACATTGCTGAGGAAAAGAAATATTACCATTTTTGAAGAAAAAATATTACCAGCAATACATTTCTGAGGAAAAGAAATATTACCATTTTTGAAGAAAAAAATATTACTAGCAATACATTTCTGAGGAAAAGAAATATTACCATTTTGGAAGAAAAGATATTACCAGCAATACATTTCTGAGGAATAGAAATATTACCATTTTTGAAGAAAAAATATTATCAGCAATACATTTCTGAGGAAATGAAATATTACCATTTTTGAAGAAAAAATATTATCAGCAATACATTTCTGAGAAGAGTAATATTACCATTTTTGAAGAAAAAAATATTACCAGCAATACATTTCTGAGGAAAAGAAATATTACCATTTTTGAAGAAGAAAATATTACTAGCAATACATTATTGAGGACAAGAAATATTACCATTTCGAAGAAAAAATATTACCAGGAATACATTTCTGAAGAAAAGGAATATTACCATTTTTGAAGAAAAAAATATTACTAGCAATACATTTCTGAGAAAAAGAAATGTTACCATTTTTGGAGAAAAAATATTACCAGCAATACATTTCTGAGGAAAAGAAATATTACAATTTTTGAAGAAAAAAATATTACCAGGAATACATTTCTGAGGAAAAGAAATATTACCATTTTTGAAGAAAAAATATTACTAGCAATACATTTCTGAGGAAAAAAAATATTACCATATTTGAATAAAAAAATATTGCTAGCAATACATTTCTGAGGAATAGAAATATTACCATTTTTGAAGAAAAAATATTACTAGCAATACATTTCTGAGGAAAGGAAATATTACCATTTTTGAAGAAAAAAATATTACTAGCAATACATTTCTGAGTAATAGAAATATTACCATTTTTGAAGAAAAAAATATTACTAGCAATACATTTCTGAGGAAAAGAAATATTACCATTTTTGAAGAAAAAAATATTACAAGCAATACATTTCTGAGGAAATGAAATATTACCATTATTGAAAAAAAAAATATTACTAGCAATACATTTCTGAGGAAATGAAATATTACCATTTTTGAAGAAAAAAATATTACTAGCAATACATTTCTGAGGAAAAGAAATATTACCATTTTTGAAAAAAAAAATATTACTAGCAATACATTTCTGAGGAAAAGAAATATTACCATTTTTGAAGAAAAAATATTACCAGCAATACATTTCTGAGGAAAAGAAATATTACCATTTTTGAAGAAAAAATATTATCAGCAATACATTTCTGAGAAGAGTAATATTACCATTTTTGAAGAAAAAATATTACCAGCAATACATTTCTGAGGAAGAGTAATATTACCATTTTTGAAGAAAAAAATATTACCAGCAATACTTTTCTGAGGAAAAGAAATATTACCATTTTTGAAGAAAAAATTATTACTAGCAATACATTATTGAGGAAAAGAAATATTACAATTTCGAAGAAAAAATATTACCAGCAATACATTTCTGAGGAAAAGAAATATTACCATTTTTGAAGATAAAAATATTACTAGCAATACATTTCTGAGGAAAAGAAATATTACCATTTTTGAAGAAGAAAATATTACTAGCAATACATTTCTGAGGAAAAGGAATATTACCATTTTTAAAGAAAAAATATTACCAGCAATACATTTCTGAGGAAAAGGAATATTACCATTTTTGAAGAAAAAATATTACCAGCAATACATTTCTGTGGAAAAGAAATATTACCATTTTTGAAGAAAAAAATATTACTAGCAATACATTATTGAGGAAAAGAAATATTACCATTTTTGAAGAAAAAATATTACTAGCAATACATTTCTGAGGAAAAGGAATATTACCATTTTTGAAGAAAAAATATTACCAGCAATACATTTCTGAGGAAAAGGAATATTACCATTTTTGAAGAAAAAATATTACCAGCAATACATTTCTGAGGAAAAGAAATATTACCATTTTTGAAGAAAAAAATATTACTAGCAATACATTGCTGAGGAAAAGAAATATTACCATTTTTGAAGAAAAAATATTACCAGCAATACATTTCTGAGGAAAAGAAATATTACCATTTTTGAAGAAAAAAATATTACTAGCAATACATTTCTGAGGAAAAGAAATATTACCATTTTGGAAGAAAAGATATTACCAGCAATACATTTCTGAGGAATAGAAATATTACCATTTTTGAAGAAAAAATATTATCAGCAATACATTTCTGAGGAAATGAAATATTACCATTTTTGAAGAAAAAATATTATCAGCAATACATTTCTGAGAAGAGTAATATTACCATTTTTGAAGAAAAAAATATTACCAGCAATACATTTCTGAGGAAAAGAAATATTACCATTTTTGAAGAAGAAAATATTACTAGCAATACATTATTGAGGACAAGAAATATTACCATTTCGAAGAAAAAATATTACCAGGAATACATTTCTGAAGAAAAGGAATATTACCATTTTTGAAGAAAAAAATATTACTAGCAATACATTTCTGAGAAAAAGAAATGTTACCATTTTTGGAGAAAAAATATTACCAGCAATACATTTCTGAGGAAAAGAAATATTACAATTTTTGAAGAAAAAAATATTACCAGGAATACATTTCTGAGGAAAAGAAATATTACCATTTTTGAAGAAAAAATATTACTAGCAATACATTTCTGAGGAAAAAAAATATTACCATATTTGAATAAAAAAATATTGCTAGCAATACATTTCTGAGGAATAGAAATATTACCATTTTTGAAGAAAAAATATTACTAGCAATACATTTCTGAGGAAAGGAAATATTACCATTTTTGAAGAAAAAAATATTACTAGCAATACATTTCTGAGTAATAGAAATATTACCATTTTTGAAGAAAAAAATATTACTAGCAATACATTTCTGAGGAAAAGAAATATTACCATTTTTGAAGAAAAAAATATTACAAGCAATACATTTCTGAGGAAATGAAATATTACCATTATTGAAAAAAAAAATATTACTAGCAATACATTTCTGAGGAAATGAAATATTACCATTTTTGAAGAAAAAAATATTACTAGCAATACATTTCTGAGGAAAAGAAATATTACCATTTTTGAAAAAAAAAATATTACTAGCAATACATTTCTGAGGAAAAGAAATATTACCATTTTTGAAGAAAAAATATTACCAGCAATACATTTCTGAGGAAAAGAAATATTACCATATTTGAAGAAAAAATATTACCAGCAATACATTTCTGAGGAAAAGAAATATTACCATTTTTGAAGAAAAAAATATTACTATCAATACATTTCTGAGGAAAATAAATATTACCATTTTTGAAGAAAAAATATAACTAGCAATACATTTCTGAGGAAAAGAAATATTACCATTTTTGAAGAAAAAATATTACTAGCAATACATTTCAGAGGAAATGAAATATTACCATTTCGAAGAAAAAATATCACCAGCAATATATTTCTGAGGAAAAGAATTATTACCATTTTTGAAGAAAAAAATATTACTAGCAATACATTTCTGAGGAAAAGAAATATTACCATTTTTGAAGAAAAAATATAACTAGCAATACATTTCTGAGGAAAAGAAATAGCACCATTTTTGAAGAAAAAATATTACCAGAAATACATTTCTGAGGAAAAGAAATATTACCATTTTTGAAGAAAAAAATATTACTAGCAATACATTTCTGAGGAAAAGAAATATTACCATTTTTAAGAAAAAAATATTACTAGCAATACATTTCTGAGGGAAAGAAATATTACCATTTTTGAAGAAAAAATATTACCAGCAATACATTTCTGAGGAAAAGAAATATTACCATTTTTGAAGAAAAAATATTACCAGCAATACATTTCTGAGGAAAAGAAATATTACCATTTTTGTAGAAAAAATATTACCCGCAATACATTTCTGAGGAAAAGAAATATTACCATTTTTGAAGAAAAAATATTACCAGCAATACATTTCTGAGGAAAAGAAATATTACCATTTTTGAAGAAAAAAATATTACTAGCAATACATTTCTGAGGAAAAGAAATATTACCATTTTTGAAGAAAAAATATTACCAGCAATACATTTCTGAGGAAAAGAAATATTACCATTTTTGAAGAAAAAAATATTACTAGCAATACATTTCTGAGGAAAAGAAATATTACCATTTTTGAAGAAAAAATATTACTAGCAATACATTTCTGAGGAAAAGAAATATTACCATTTTTGAAGAAAAAATATTACCAGCAATACATTTCTGAGGAAAAGAAATATTACCATTTTTGAAGAAAAAATATAACTAGCAATACATTTCTGAGGAAAAGGAATATTACCATTTTTGAAGAAAAAAATATTACTAGCAATACATTTCTGAGGAAAAGAAATATTACCATTTTGGAAGAAAAGATATTACCAGCAATACATTTCTGAGGAATAGAAATATTACCATTTTTGAAGAAAAAATATTACCAGCAATACATTTCTGAGGAAAAGAAATATTACCATTTTTAAGAAAAAAATATTACTAGCAATACATTTCTGAGGGAAAGAAATATTACCATTTTTGAAGAAAAAATATTACCAGCAATACATTTCTGAGGAAAAGAAATATTACCATTTTTGAAGAAAAAATATTACCAACAATACATTTCTGAGGAAAAGAAATATTACCATTTTTGAAGAAAAAATATTACCCGCAATACATTTCTGAGGAAAAGAAATATTACCATTTTTGAAGAAAAAATATTACCAGCAATACATTTCTGAGGAAAAGAAATATTACCATTTTTGAAGAAAAAAATATTACTAGCAATACATTTCTGAGGAAAAGAAATATTACCATTTTTGAAGAAAAAATATTACCAGCAATACATTTCTGAGGAAAAGGAATATTACCATTTTTGAAGAAAAAATATTACCAGCAATACATTTCTGAGGAAAAGAAATATTACCATTTTTGAAGAAAAAAATATTACTAGCAATACATTGCTGAGGAAAAGAAATATTACCATTTTTGAAGAAAAAATATTACCAGCAATACATTTCTGAGGAAAAGAAATATTACCATTTTTGAAGAAAAAAATATTACTAGCAATACATTTCTGAGGAAAAGAAATATTACCATTTTGGAAGAAAAGATATTACCAGCAATACATTTCTGAGGAATAGAAATATTACCATTTTTGAAGAAAAAATATTACCAGCAATACATTTCTGAGGAAATGAAATATTACCATTTTTGAAGAAAAAATATTATCAGCAATACATTTCTGAGAAGAGTAATATTACCATTTTTGAAGAAAAAAATATTACCAGCAATACATTTCTGAGGAAAAGAAATATTACCATTTTTGAAGAAGAAAATATTACTAGCAATACATTATTGAGGACAAGAAATATTACCATTTCGAAGAAAAAATATTACCAGGAATACATTTCTGAAGAAAAGGAATATTACCATTTTTGAAGAAAAAAATATTACTAGCAATACATTTCTGAGAAAAAGAAATGTTACCATTTTTGAAGAAAAAATATTACCAGCAATACATTTCTGAGGAAAAGAAATATTACAATTTTTGAAGAAAAAAATATTACCAGGAATACATTTCTGAGGAAAAGAAATATTACCATTTTTGAAGAAAAAATATTACTAGCAATACATTTCTGAGGAAAAAAAATATTACCATATTTGAATAAAAAAATATTGCTAGCAATACATTTCTGAGGAATAGAAATATTACCATTTTTAAGAAAAAATATTACTAGCAATACATTTCTGAGGAAAGGAAATATTACCATTTTTGAAGAAAAAAATATTACTAGCAATACATTTATGAGGAATAGAAATATTACCATTTTTGAAGAAAAAAATATTACTAGCAATACATTTCTGAGGAAAAGAAATATTACCATTTTTGAAGAAAAAAATATTACAAGCAATACATTTCTGAGGAAATGAAATATTACCATTATTGAAAAAAAAAATATTACTAGCAATACATTTCTGAGGAAATGAAATATTACCATTTTTGAAGAAAAAAATATTACTAGCAATACATTTCTGAGGAAAAGAAATATTACCATTTTTGAAGAAAAAATATTACTAGCAATACATTTCTGAGGAAAAGAAATATTACCATTTTTGAAGAAAAAATATTACCAGCAATACATTTCGGAGGAAAAGAAATATTACCATATTTGAAGAAAAAATATTACCAGCAATACATTTCTGAGGAAAAGAAATATTACCATTTTTGAAGAAAAAAATATTACTATCAATACATTTCTGAGGAAAATAAATATTACCATTTTTGAAGAAAAAATATAACTAGCAATACATTTCTGAGGAAAAGAAATATTACCATTTTTGAAGAAAAAATATTACTAGCAATACATTTCAGAGGAAATGAAATATTACCATTTCGAAGAAAAAATATCACCAGCAATATATTTCTGAGGAAAAGATATATTACCATTTTTGAAGAAAAAAATATTACTAGCAATACATTTCTGAGGAAAAGAAATATTACCATTTTTGAAGAAAAAATATAACTAGCAATACATTTCTGAGGAAAAGAAATAGCACCATTTTTGAAGAAAAAATATTACCAGAAATACATTTCTGAGGAAAAGAAATATTACCATTTTTGAAGAAAAAAATATTACTAGCAATACATTTCTGAGGAAAAGAAATATTACCATTTTTAAGAAAAAAATATTACTAGCAATACATTTCTGAGGGAAAGAAATATTACCATTTTTGAAGAAAAAATATTACCAGCAATACATTTCTGAGGAAAAGAAATATTACAATTTTGGAAGAAAAAATATTACCAGCAATACATTTCTGAGGAAAAGAAATATTACCATTTTTGAAGAAATATATTACCCGCAATACATTTCTGAGGAAAAGAAATATTACCATTTTTGAAGAAAAAATATTACCAGCAATACATTTCTGAGGAAAAGAAATATTACCATTTTTGAAGAAAAAAATATTACTAGCAATACATTTCTGAGGAAAAGAAATATTACCATTTTTGAAGAAAAAATATTACCAGCAATACATTTCTGAGGAAAAGAAATATTACCATTTTTGAAGAAAAAAATATTACTCGCAATACATTTCTGAGGAAAAGAAATATTACCATTTTTGAAGAAAAAATATTACTAGCAATACATTTCTGAGGAAAAGAAATATTACCATTTTTGAAGAAAAAATATTACCAGCAATACATTTCTGAGGAAAAGAAATATTACCATTTTTGAAGAAAAAATATAACTAGCAATACATTTCTGAGGAAAAGGAATATTACCATTTTTGAAGAAAAAATATTACCAGCAATACATTTCTGAGGAAAAGGAATATTACCATTTTTGAAGAAAAAATATTACCAGCAATACATTTCTGAGGAAAAGAAATATTACCATTTTTGAAGAAAAAAATATTACTAGCAATACATTGCTGAGGAAAAGAAATATTACCATTTTTGAAGAAAAAATATTACCAGCAATACATTTCTGAGGAAAAGAAATATTACCATTTTTGAAGAAAAAATATTACCCGCAATACATTTCTGAGGAAAAGAAATATTACCATTTTTGAAGAAAAAATATTACCAGCAATACATTTCTGAGGAAAAGAAATATTACCATTTTTGAAGAAAAAAATATTACTAGCAATACATTTCTGAGGAAAAGAAATATTACCATTTTTGAAGAAAAAATATTACCAGCAATACATTTCTGAGGAAAAGAAATATTACCATTTTTGAAGAAAAAAATATTACTAGCAATACATTTCTGAGGAAAAGAAATATTACCATTTTTGAAGAAAAAATATTACTAGCAATACATTTCTGAGGAAAAGAAATATTACCATTTTTGAAGAAAAAATATTACCAGCAATACATTTCTGAGGAAAAGAAATATTACCATTTTTGAAGAAAAAATATAACTAGCAATACATTTCTGAGGAAAAGGAATATTACCATTTTTGAAGAAAAAATATTACCAGCAATACATTTCTGAGGAAAAGGAATATTACCATTTTTGAAGAAAAAATATTACCAGCAATACATTTCTGAGGAAAAGAAATATTACCATTTTTGAAGAAAAAAATATTACTAGCAATACATTGCTGAGGAAAAGAAATATTACCATTTTTGAAGAAAAAATATTACCAGCAATACATTTCTGAGGAAAAGAAATATTACCATTTTTGAAGAAAAAAATATTACTAGCAATACATTTCTGAGGAAAAGAAATATTACCATTTTTGAAGAAAAAATATTACCAGCAATACATTTCTGAGGAAAAGAAATATTACCATTTTTGAAGAAAAAAATATTACTAGCAATACATTTCTGAGGAAAAGAAATATTACCATTTTTGAAGAAAAAATATTACTAGCAATACATTTCTGAGGAAAAGAAATATTACCATTTTTGAAGAAAAAATATTACCAGCAATACATTTCTGAGGAAAAGAAATATTACCATTTTGAAGAAAAAATATAACTAGCAATACATTTCTGAGGAAAAGGAATATTACCATTTTTGAAGAAAAAATATTACCAGCAATACATTTCTGAGGAAATGGAATATTACCATTTTTGAAGAAAAAATATTACCAGCAATACATTTCTGAGGAAAAGAAATATTACCATTTTTGAAGAAAAAAATATTACTAGCAATACATTGCTGAGGAAAAGAAATATTACCATTTTTGAAGAAAAAATATTACCAGCAATACATTTCTGAGGAAAAGAAATATTACCATTTTTGAAGAAAAAAATATTACTAGCAATACATTTCTGAGGAAAAGAAATATTACCATTTTGGAAGAAAAGATATTACCAGCAATACATTTCTGAGGAATAGAAATATTACCATTTTTGAAGAAAAAATATTACCAGCAATACATTTCTGAGGAAAAGAAATATTACCATTTTTGAAGAAAAAATATTACTAGCAATACATTTCTGAGGAAAAGAAATATTACCATTTTTGAAGAAAAAATATTACCAGCAATACATTTCTGAGGAAATGAAATATTACCATTTTTGAAGAAAAAATATTATCAGCAATACATTTCTGAGAAGAGTAATATTACCATTTTTGAAGAAAAAAATATTACCAGCAATACATTTCTGAGGAAAAGAAATATTACCATTTTTGAAGAAGAAAATATTACTAGCAATACATTATTGAGGACAAGAAATATTACCATTTCGAAGAAAAAATATTACCAGGAATACATTTCTGAAGAAAAGGAATATTACCATTTTTGAAGAAAAAAATATTACTAGCAATACATTTCTGAGAAAAAGAAATGTTACCATTTTTGAAGAAAAAATATTACCAGCAATACATTTCTGAGGAAAAGAAATATTAAATTTTTGAAGAAAAAAATATTACCAGGAATACATTTCTGAGGAAAAGAAATATTACCATTTTTGAAGAAAAAATATTACTAGCAATACATTTCTGAGGAAAAAAAATATTACCATATTTGAATAAAAAAATATTGCTAGCAATACATTTCTGAGGAATAGAAATATTACCATTTTTGAAGAAAAAATATTACTAGCAATACATTTCTGAGGAAAGGAAATATTACCATTTTTGAAGAAAAAAATATTACTAGCAATACATTTCTGAGGAATAGAAATATTACCATTTTTGAAGAAAAAAATATTACTAGCAATACATTTCTGAGGAAAAGAAATATTACCATTTTTGAAGAAAAAAATATTACAAGCAATACATTTCTGAAAATGAAATATTACCATTTTTGAAAAAAAAAATATTACTAGCAATATATTTCTGAGGAAATGAAATATTACCATTTTTGAAGAAAAAAATATTACTAGCAATACATTTCTGAGGAAAAGAAATATTACCATTTTTGAAGAAAAAAATATTACTAGCAATACATTTCTGAGGAAAAGAAATATTACCATTTTTGAAGAAAAAATATTACCAGCAATACATTTCTGAGGAAAAGAAATATTACCATATTTGAAGAAAAAATATTACCAGCAATACATTTCTGAGGAAAAGAAATAGTACCATTTTTGAAGAAAAAAATATTACTATCAATACATTTCTGAGGAAAAGAAATATTACCATTTTTGAAGAAAAAATATAACTAGCAATACATTTCTGAGGAAAAGAAATATTACCATTTTTGAAGAAAAAATATTACTAGCAATACATTTCAGAGGAAATGAAATATTACCATTTCGAAGAAAAAATATCACCAGCAATATATTTCTGAGGAAAAGAATTATTACCATTTTTGAAGAAAAAAATATTACTAGCAATACATTTCTGAGGAAAAGAAATATTACCATTTTTGAAGAAAAAATATAACTAGCAATACATTTCTGAGGAAAAGAAATAGCACCATTTTTGAAGAAAAAATATTACCAGAAATACATTTCTGAGGAAAAGAAATATTACCATTTTTGAAGAAAAAAATATTACTAGCAATACATTTCTGAGGAAAAGAAATATTACCACTTTTAAGAAAAAAATATTACTAGCAATACATTTCTGAGGGAAAGAAATATTACCATTTTTGAAGAAAAAATATTACCAGCAATACATTTCTGAGGAAAAGAAATATTACCATTTTTGAAGAAAAAATATTACCAGCAATACATTTCTGAGGAAAAGAAATATTACCATTTTTGAAGAAAAAATATTACCAGCAATACATTTCTGAGGAAAAGAAATATTACCATTTTTGAAGAAAAAATATTACCAGCAATACATTTCTGAGGAAAAGAAATATTATCATTTTTGAAGAAAAAAATATTACTAGCAATACATTTCTGAGGAAAAGAAATATTACCATTTTTGAAGAAAAAATATTACCAGCAATACATTTCTGAGGAAAAGAAATATTACCATTTTTGAAAAAAAAAATATTACTAGCAATACATTTCTGAGGAAAAGAAATATTACCATTTTTGAAGAAAAAATATTACTAGCAATAAATTTCTGAGGAAAAGAAATATTACCATTTTTGAAGAAAGAATATTACCAGCAATACATTTCTGAGGAAAAGAAATATTACCATTTTTGAAGAAAAAAATATTACTAGCAATAAAATTCTGAGGAAAAGAAATATTACCATTTTTGAAGAAAAGATATTACCAGCAATACATTTCTGAGGAAAAGAAATATTACCATTTTTGAAGAAAAAATATTACCAGCAATACATTTCTGAGGAAAAGAAATATTACCATTTTTGAAGAAAAAATATTACCAGCAATACATTTCTGAGGAAAAGAAATATTATCATTTTTGAAGAAAAAAATATTACTAGCAATACATTTCTGAGGAAAAGAAATATTACCATTTTTGAAGAAAAAATATTACTAGCAATAAATTTCTGAGGAAAAGAAATATTACCATTTTTGAAGAAAGAATATTACCAGCAATACATTTCTGAGGAAAAGAAATATTACCATTTTTGAAGAAAAAAATATTACTAGCAATAAAATTCTGAGGAAAAGAAATATTACCATTTTTGAAGAAAAGATATTACCAGCAATACATTTCTGAGGAAAAGAAATATTACCATTTTTGAAGAAAAAATATTACCAGCAATACATTTCTGAAGAAAAGAAATATTACCATTTTTGAAGAAAAGATATTACCAGCAATAAATTTCTGAGGAAAATAAATATTACCATTTTTGAAGAAAAAAATATTACTAGCAATATATTATTGAGGAAACGAAATATTACCATTTCGAAGAAAAAATATTACCAGCAATATATTTTTGAGGAAAAAAAATATTACCATTTTTGAAGATAAAAATATTACTAGCAATACATTTCTCAGGAAAAGAAATATTACCATTTTTGAAGAAAAAATATAACCAGCAATACATTTCTGAGGAAAAGAAATATTACAATTTTGGAGAAAAAATATTACCAGCAATACACTTCTGAGGAAAAGAAATATTACCATTTTTGAAGAAAAAATATTACTAGCAATACATTTCTGAGGAAAAGAAATATTACCATTTTTGAAGAAAAAATATTACCAGCAATACATTTCTGAGGAAAAGAAATATTACCATTTTTGAAGAAAAAATATTACCAGGAATACATTTCTGAGGAAAAGAAATATTACCGTTTTTGAAGAAAAAATATTACCAGGAATATATTTCTGAGGAAAAGAAATATTACCATTTTTGAAGAAAAAATATTACCAGGAATACATTTCTGAGGAAAAGAAATATTACCGTTTTTGAAGAAAAAATATTACCTGGAATATATTTCTGAGGAAAAGAAATATTACCATTTTTGAAGAAAAAATATTACCAGCAATACATTTCTGAGGAAGAGTAATATTACCATTTTTGAAGAAAAAAATATTACCAGCAATATATTTCTGAGGAAAAGAAATATTACCATTTTTGAAGAAAAAATTATTACTAGCAATACATTATTGAGGAAAAGAAATATTACAATTTCGGAGAAAAAATATTACCAGCAATACATTTCTGAGGAAAAGAAATATTACCATTTTTGAAGATAAAAATATTACTAGCAATACATTTCTGAGGAAAAGAAATATTACCATTTTTGAAGAAAAAAATATTACTAGCAATACATTTTTGAGGAAAAGAAATATTACCATTTTTAAAGAAAAAATATTACCAGCAATACATTTCTGAGGAAAAGAAATATTACTATATTTGAAGAAAAAAATATTAATAGCAATACATTTCTGAGGAAAAGAAATATTACCATTTTTGAAGAAAAAATATTACCAGGAATACATTTCTGAGGAAAAGAAATATTACCATTTTTGAAGAAGAAAATATTACTAGCAATACATTATTGAGGAAAAGAAATATTACCATTTCGAAGAAAAATATTACTAGCAATACATTTCTGAGGAAAAGGAATATTACCGTTTTTGAAGAAAAAATATTACCAGTAATACATTTGTGAGGAAAAGAAATATTACCATTTTTGAAGAAAATATATAACTAGCAATACATTTCTGAGGAAAAGGAATATTACCATTTTTGAAGAAAAAATATTACCAGCAATACATTTCTGAGGAAAAGGAATATTACCATTTTTGAAGAAAAAATATTACAAGCAATACATTTCTGAGGAAAAGAAATATTACCATTTTTGAAGAAAAAAAATATTACTAGCAATACATTTCTGAGGAAAAGAAATATTACCATTTTTGAAGAATAAATATTACCAGCAATACATTTCTGAGGAAAAGAAATATTACCATTTTTGAAAAAAAAAATATTACTAGCAATACATTTCTGAGGAAAAGAAATATTACCATTTTGGAAGAAAAGATATTACCAGCAATACATTTCTGAGGAATAGAAATATTACCATTTTTGAAGAAAAAATATTACCAGCAATACATTTCAGAGGAAAAGAAATATTACCATTTTTGAAGAAAAAATATTACTAGCAATACATTTCTGAGGAAAAGAAATATTACCATTTTTGAAGAAAAAATATTACCAGCAATACATTTCTGAGGAAAAGAAATATTACCATTTTTGAAGAAAAAATATTATCAGCAATACATTTCTGAGAAGAGTAATATTACCATTTTTGAAGAAAAAAATATTACCAGCAATACATTTCTGAGGAAAAGAAATATTACCATTTTTGAAGATAAAAATATTACTAGCAATACATTTCTGAGGAAAAGAAATATTACCATTTTTGAAGAAGAAAATATTACTAGCAATACATTTCTGAGGAAAAGAAATATTACCATTTTTGAAGAAAAAATATTACCAGCAATACATTTCTGAGGAAAAGAAATATTACTATATTTGAAGAAAAAAATATTAATAGCAATACATTTCTGAGGAAAAGAAATATTACCATTTTTGAAGAAAATATATTACCAGGAATACATTTCTGAGGAAAAGAAATATTACCATTTTTGAAGAAAAAATATTATCAGCAATACATTTCTGAGAAGAGTAATATTACCATTTTTGAAGAAAAAAATATTACCAGCAATACATTTCTGAGGAAAAGAAATATTACCATATTTGAAGATAAAAATATTACTAGCAATACATTTCTGAGGAAAAGAAATATTACCATTTTTGAAGAAGAAAATATTACTAGCAATACATTTCTGAGGAAAAGAAATATTACCATTTTTGAAGAAAAAATATTACCAGCAATACCTTTCTGAGGAAAAGAAATATTACTATATTTGAAGAAAAAAATATTAATAGCAATACATTTCTGAGGAAAAGAAATATTACCATTTTTGAAGAAAATATATTACCAGGAATACATTTCTGAGGAAAAGAAATATTACCATTTTTGAAGAAAAAAATATTACTAGCAATACATTATTGAGGAAAAGAAATATTACCATTTCGAAGAAAAATATTACTAGCAATACATTTCTGAGGAAAAGGAATATTACCATTTTTGAGGAAAAAATATTACCAGCAATACATTTCTGAGGAAAAGAAATATTACCATTTTTGAAAAAAAAAATATTACTAGCAATACATTTCTGAGGAAAAGAAATATTACCATTTTTAAAGAAAAAATATTACCAGCAATACATTTCTGAGGAAAAGAAATATTACTATATTTGAAGAAAAAAATATTAATAGCAATACATTTCTGAGGAAAAGAAATATTACCATTTTTGAAGAAAAAATATTACCAGGAATACATTTCTGAGGAAAAGAAATATTACCATTTTTGAAGAAGAAAATATTACTAGCAATACATTTCTGAGGAATAGAAATATTACCATTTTGGAAGAAAAGATATTACCAGCAATACATTTCTGAGGAATAGAAATATTACCATTTTTGAAGAAAAAATATTACCAGCAATACATTTCTGAGGAAAAGAAATATTACCATTTTTGAAGAAAATATATTACTAGCAATACATTTCTGAGGAAAAGAAATATTACCATTTTTGAAGAAAAAATATTACCAGCAATACATTTCTGAGGAAAAGAAATATTACCATTTTTGAAGAAAAAATATTATCAGCAATACATTTCCGAGAAGAGTAATATTACCATTTTTGAAGAAAAAAATATTACCAGCAATACATTTCTGAGGAAAAGAAATATTACCATTTTTGTAGAAGACTATATTACTAGCAATACATTATTGAGGAAAAGAAATATTACCATTTCGAAGAAAAAATATTACCAGCAATACATTTCTGAAGAAAAGGAATATTACCATTTTTGAAGAAAAAAATATTACTAGCAATACATTTCTGAGAAAAAGAAATGTTACCATTTTAGAAAAAAAAATATTACCAGCAATAAATTTCTGAGGAAAAGAAATATTACCATTTTTGAAGCAAAAAATATTACCAGGAATACATTTCTGAGGAAAAGAAATATTACCATTTTTGAAGAAAAAATATTACTAGCAATACATTTCTGAGGAAAAAAAATATTACCATATTTGAATAAAAAAATATTACTAGCAATACATTTCTGAGGAATAGAAATATTACCATTTTTGAAGAAAAAATATTACTAGCAATACATTTCTGAGGAAAGGAAATATTACCATTTTTGAAGAAAAAAATATTACTAGCAATACATTTCTGAGGAATAGAAACATTACCATTTTTGAAGAAAAAATATTACTAGCAATACATTTCTGAGGAAAAGAAATATTACCATTTTTGAAGAAAAAATATTACAAGCAATACATCTCTGAGGAAATGAAATATTACCATTTTTGAAAAAAAAAATATTACTAGCAATACATTTCTGAGGAAATGAAATATTACCATTTTTGAAGAAAAAAATATTACTAGCAATACATTTCTGAGGAATAGAAATATTACCATTTTTGAAGAAAAAAATATTACTAGCAATACATTTCTGAGGAAAAGAAATATTACCATTCTTGAAGAAAAAATATTACCAGCAATACATTTCTGAGGAAAAGAAATATTACCATTTTTGAAGAAAAAATATTACCAGCAATACATTTCTGAGGAAAAGAAATATTACCATTTTTGAAGAAAATATATTACTAGCAATACATTTCTGAGGAAAAGAAATATTACCATTTTTGAAGAAAAAATATTACCAGCAATACATTTCTGAGGAAAAGAAATATTACCATTTTTGAAAAAAAAATATTATCAGCAATACATTTCAGAGAAGAGTAATGTTACCATTTTTGAAGAAAAAATATTACCAGCAATACATTTCTGAGGAAGAGTAATATTACCATTTTTGAAGAAAAAAATATTACCAGCAATACATTTCTGAGGAAAAGAAATATTACCATTTTTGAAGAAAAAATTATTACTAGCAATACATTATTGAGGAAAAGAAATATTACAATTTCGAAGAAAAAATATTACCAGCAATACATTTCTGAGGAAAAGAAATATTACCATTATTGAAGATAAAAATATTACTAGCAATACATTTCTGAGGAAAAGAAATATTACCATTTTTGAAGAAGAAAATATTATTAGCAATACATTTCTGAGGAAAAGAAATATTACCATTTTTGAAGAAAAAATATTACCAGCAATACATTTCTGAGGAAAAGAAATATTACTATATTTGAAGAAAAAAATATTAATAGCAATACATTTCTGAGGAAAAGAAATATTACCATTTTTGAAGAAAATATATTACCAGGAATACATTTCTGAGGAAAAGAAATATTACCATTTTTGAAGAAAAAAATATTACTAGCAATACATTATTGAGGAAAAGAAATATTACCATTTCGAAGAAAAATATTACTAGCAATACATTTCTGAGGAAAAGGAATATTACCATTTTTGAAGAAAAAATATTACCAGCAATACATTTCTGAGGAAAAGAAATATTACCATTTTTGAAGAAAAAAATATTACTAGCAATACATTTCTGAGGAAAAGAAATATTACCATTTTTAAAGAAAAAATATTACCAGCAATACATTTCTGAGGAAAAGAAATATTACTATATTTGAAGAAAAAAATATTAATAGCAATACATTTCTGAGGATAAGAAATATTACCATTTTTGAAGAAAAAATATTACCAGGAATACATTTCTGAGGAAAAGAAATATTACCATTTTTGAAGAAGAAAATATTACTAGCAATACATTATTGAGGAAAAGAAATATTACCATTTCGAAGAAAAATATTACTAGCAATACATTTCTGAGGAAAAGCAATATTACCGTTTTTGAAGAAAAAATATTACCAGCAATACATTTCTGAGGAAAAGAAATATTACCATTTTTGAAGAAAAAATATAACTAGCAATACATTTCTGAGGAAAAGGAATATTACCATTTTTGAAGAAAAAATATTACCAGCAATACATTTCTGAGGAAAAGGAATATTACCATTTTTGAAGAAAAAATATTACAAGCAATACATTTCGGAGGAAAAGAAATATTACCATTTTTGAAGAAAAAAATATTACTAGCAATACATTTCTGAGGAAAAGAAATATTACCATTTTTGAAGAAAAAATATTACCAGCAATACATTTCTGAGGAAAAGAAATATTACCATTTTTGAAGAAAAAAATATTACTAGCAATACATTTCTGAGGAAAAGAAATATTACAATTTTGGAAGAAAAGATATTACCAGCAATACATTTCTGAGGAATAGAAATATTACCATTTTTGAAGAAAAAATATTACCAGCAATACATTTCTGAGGAAAAAAAATATTACCATTTTTGAAGAAAAAATATTACTAGCAATACATTTCTGAGGAAAAGAAATATTACCATTTTTGAAGAAAAAATATTACCAGCAATACATTTCTGAGGAAAAGAAATATTACCATTTTTGAAGAAAAAATATTATCAGCAATACATTTCTGAGAAGAGTAATATTACCATTTTTGAAGAAAAAAATATTACCAGCAATACATTTCTGAGGAAAAGAAATATTACCATTTTTGAAGATAAAAATATTACTAGCAATACATTTCTGAGGAAAAGAAATATTACCATTTTTGAAGAAGAAAATATTACTAGCAATACATTTCTGAGGAAAAGAAATATTACCATTTTTGAAGAAAAAATATTACCAGCAATACATTTCTGAGGAAAAGAAATATTACTATATTTGAAGAAAAAAATATTAATAGCAATATATTTCTGAGGAAAAGAAATATTACCATTTTTGAAGAAAATATATTACCAGGAATACATTTCTGAGGAAAAGAAATATTACCATTTTTGAAGAAAAAAATATTACTAGCAATACATTATTGAGGAAAAGAAATATGACCATTTCGAAGAAAAATATTACTAGCAATACATTTCTGAGGAAAAGGAATATTACCATTTTTGAAGAAAAAATATTACCAGCAATACATTTCTGAGAAAAAGAAATATTACCATTTTTGAAGAAAAAAATATTACTAGCAATACATTTCTGAGGAAAAGAAATATTACCATTTTTAAAGAAAAAATATTACCAGCAATACATTTCTGAGGAAAAGAAATATTACTATATTTGAAGAAAAAAATATTAATAGCAATACATTTCTGAGGAAAAGAAATATTACCATTTTTGAAGAAAAAATATTACCAGGAATACATTTCTGAGGAAAAGAAATATTACCATTTTTGAAGAACAAAATATTACTAGCAATACATTATTGAGGAAACGAAATATTACCATTTCGAAGAAAAATATTACTAGCAATACATTTCTGAGGAAAAGGAATATTACCGTTTTTGAAGAAAAAATATTACCAGCAATACATTTCTGAGGAAAAGAAATATTACCATTTTTGAAGAAAAAATATAACTAGCAATACATTTCTGAGGAAAAGGAATATTACCATTTTTGAAGAAAAAATATTACCAGCAATACATTTCTGAGGAAAAGAAATATTAGCATTTTTGAAGAAAAAATATTACTAGCAATACATTTCTGAGGAAAAGAAATATTACCATTTTTGAAGAAAAAATATTACCAGCAATACATTTCTGAGGAAAAGAAATATTACCATTTTTGAAGAAAAAATATTATCAGCAATACATTTCTGAGAAGAGTAATATTACCATTTTTGAAGAAAAAAATATTACCAGCAATACATTTCTGAGGAAAAGAAATATTACCATTTTTGAAGACTAAAATATTACTAGCAATACATTTCTGAGGAAAAGAAATATTACCATTTTTGAAGAAGAAAATATTACTAGCAATACATTTCTGAGGAAAAGAAATATTACCATTTTTGAAGAAAAAATATTACCAGCAATACATTTCTGAGGAAATGAAATATTACTATATTTGAAGAAAAAAATATTAATAGCAATACATTTCTGAGGAAAAGAAATATTACCATTTTTGAAGAAAATATATTACCAGGAATACATTTCTGAGGAAAAGAAATATTACCATTTTTGAAGAAAAAAATATTACTAGCAATACATTATTGAGGAAAAGAAATATTACCATTTCGAAGAAAAATATTACTAGCAATACATTTCTGAGGAAAAGGAATATTACCATTTTTGAAGAAAAAATATTACCAGCAATACATTTCTGAGGAAAAGAAATATTACCATTTTTGAAGAAAAAAATATTACTAGCAATACATTTCTGAGGAAAAGAAATATTACCATTTTTAAAGAAAAAATATTACCAGCAATACATTTCTGAGGAAAAGAAATATTACTATATTTGAAGAAAAAAATATTAATAGCAATACATTTCTGAGGATAAGAAATATTACCATTTTTGAAGAAAAAATATTACCAGGAATACATTTCTGAGGAAAAGAAATATTACCATTTTTGAAGAAGAAAATATTACTAGCAATACATTATTGAGGAAAAGAAATATTACCATTTCGAAGAAAAATATTACTAGCAATACATTTCTGAGGAAAAGGAATATTACCGTTTTTGAAGAAAAAATATTACCAGCAATACATTTCTGAGGAAAAGAAATATTACCATTTTTGAAGAAAAAATATAACTAGCAATACATTTCTGAGGAAAAGGAATATTACCATTTTTGAAGAAAAAATATTACCAGCAATACATTTCTGAGGAAAAGGAATATTACCATTTTTGAAGAAAAAATATTACAAGCAATACATTTCGGAAGAAAAGAAATATTACCATTTTTGAAGAAAAAAATATTACTAGCAATACATTTCTGAGGAAAAGAAATATTACCATTTTTGAAGAAAAAATATTACCAGCAATACATTTCTGAGGAAAAGAAATATTACCATTTTTGAAGAAAAAAATATTACTAGCAATACATTTCTGAGGAAAAGAAATATTACAATTTTGGAAGAAAAGATATTACCAGCAATACATTTCTGAGGAATAGAAATATTACCATTTTTGAAGAAAAAATATTACCAGCAATACATTTCTGAGGAAAAAAAATATTACCATTTTTGAAGAAAAAATATTACTAGCAATACATTTCTGAGGAAAAGAAATATTACCATTTTTGAAGAAAAAATATTACCAGCAATACATTTCTGAGGAAAAGAAATATTACCATTTTTGAAGAAAAAATATTATCAGCAATACATTTCTGAGAAGAGTAATATTACCATTTTTGAAGAAAAAAATATTACCAGCAATACATTTCTGAGGAAAAGAAATATTACCATTTTTGAAGATAAAAATATTACTAGCAATACATTTCTGAGGAAAAGAAATATTACCATTTTTGAAGAAGAAAATATTACTAGCAATACATTTCTGAGGAAAAGAAATATTACCATTTTTGAAGAAAAAATATTACCAGCAATACATTTCTGAGGAAAAGAAATATTACTATATTTGAAGAAAAAAATATTAATAGCAATATATTTCTGAGGAAAAGAAATATTACCATTTTTGAAGAAAATATATTACCAGGAATACATTTCTGAGGAAAAGAAATATTACCATTTTTGAAGAAAAAAATATTACTAGCAATACATTATTGAGGAAAAGAAATATGACCATTTCGAAGAAAAATATTACTAGCAATACATTTCTGAGGAAAAGGAATATTACCATTTTTGAAGAAAAAATATTACCAGCAATACATTTCTGAGAAAAAGAAATATTACCATTTTTGAAGAAAAAAATATTACTAGCAATACATTTCTGAGGAAAAGAAATATTACCATTTTTAAAGAAAAAATATTACCAGCAATACATTTCTGAGGAAAAGAAATATTACTATATTTGAAGAAAAAAATATTAATAGCAATACATTTCTGAGGAAAAGAAATATTACCATTTTTGAAGAAAAAATATTACCAGGAATACATTTCTGAGGAAAAGAAATATTACCATTTTTGAAGAAGAAAATATTACTAGCAATACATTATTGAGGAAACGAAATATTACCATTTCGAAGAAAAATATTACTAGCAATACATTTCTGAGGAAAAGGAATATTACCGTTTTTGAAGAAAAAATATTACCAGCAATACATTTCTGAGGAAAAGAAATATTACCATTTTTGAAGAAAAAATATAACTAGCAATACATTTCTGAGGAAAAGGAATATTACCATTTTTGAAGAAAAAATATTACCAGCAATACATTTCTGAGGAAAAGAAATATTAGCATTTTTGAAGAAAAAATATTACTAGCAATACATTTCTGAGGAAAAGAAATATTACCATTTTTGAAGAAAAAATATTACCAGCAATACATTTCTGAGGAAAAGAAATATTACCATTTTTGAAGAAAAAATATTATCAGCAATACATTTCTGAGAAGAGTAATATTACCATTTTTGAAGAAAAAAATATTACCAGCAATACATTTCTGAGGAAAAGAAATATTACCATTTTTGAAGACTAAAATATTACTAGCAATACATTTCTGAGGAAAAGAAATATTACCATTTTTGAAGAAGAAAATATTACTAGCAATACATTTCTGAGGAAAAGAAATATTACCATTTTTGAAGAAAAAATATTACCAGCAATACATTTCTGAGGAAATGAAATATTACTATATTTGAAGAAAAAAATATTAATAGCAATACATTTCTGAGGAAAAGAAATATTACCATTTTTGAAGAAAATATATTACCAGGAATACATTTCTGAGGAAAAGAAATATTACCATTTTTGAAGAAAAAATATTATCAGCAATACATTTCTGAGAAGAGTAATATTACCATTTTTGAAGAAAAAAATATTACCAGCAATACATTTCTGAGGAAAAGAAATATTACCATTTTTAATATAAAAATATTACTAGCAATACATTTCTGAGGAAAAGAAATATTACCATTTTTGAAGAAGAAAATATTACTAGCAATACATTTCTGAGGAAAAGAAATATTACCATTTTTGAAGAAAAAATATTACCAGCAATACATTTCTGAGGAAAAGAAATATTACTATATTTGAAGAAAAAAATATTAATAGCAATACATTTCTGAGGAAAAGAAATATTACCATTTTTGAAGAAAAAATATTACCAGGAATACATTTCTGAGGAAAAGAAATATTACCATTTTTGAAGAAGAAAATATTACTAGCAATACATTATTGAGGAAACGAAATATTACCATTTCGAAGAAAAATATTACTAGCAATACATTTCTGAGGAAAAGGAATATTACCGTTTTTGAAGAAAAATATTACCAGCAATACATTTCTGAGGAAAAGAAATATTACCATTTTTGAAGAAAAAATATTACTAGCAATACATTTCTGAGGAAAAGGAATATTACCATTTTTGAAGAAAAAATATTACCAGCAATACATTTCTGAGGAAAAGGAATATTACCATTTTTGAAGAAAAAATATTACCAGCAATACATTTCTGAGGAAAAGAAATATTACCATTTTTGAAGAAAAAAATATTACTAGCAATACATTTCTGAGGAAAAGAAATATTACCATTTTTGAAGAAAAAATATTACCAGCAATACATTTCTGAGGAAAAGAAATATTACCATTTTGGAAGAAAAGATATTACCAGCAATACATTTCTGAGGAATAGAAATATTACCATTTTTGAAGAAAAAATATTACCAGCAATACATTTCTGAGGAAAAGAAATATTACCATTTTTGAAGAAAAAATATTACTAGCAATACATTTCTGAGGAAAAGAAATATTACCATTTTTGAAGAAAAAATATTACCAGCAATACATTTCTGAGGAAAAGAAATATTACCATTTTTGAAGAAAAAATATTATCAGCAATACATTTCTGAGAAGAGTAATATTACCATTTTTGAAGAAAAAAATATTACCAGCAATACATTTCTGAGGAAAAGAAGTATTACCATTTTTGAAGATAAAAATATTACTAGCAATACATTTCTGAGGAAAAGAAATATTACCATTTTTGAAGAAGAAAATATTACTAGCAATACATTTCTGAGGAAAAGAAATATTACCATTCTTGAAGAAAAAATATTACCAGCAATACATTTCTGAGGAAAAGAAATATTACTATATTTGAAGAAAAAAATATTAATAGCAATACATTTCTGAAGAAAAGAAATATTACCATTTTTGAAGAAAATATATTACCAGGAATACATTTCTGAGGAAAAGAAATATTACCATTTTTGAAGAAAAAATATTATCAGCAATACATTTCTGAGAAGAGTAATATTACCATTTTTGAAGAAAAAAATATTACCAGCAATACATTTCTGAGGAAAAGAAATATTACCATTTTTGAAGATAAAAATATTACTAGCAATACATTTCTGAGGAAAAGAAATATTACCATTTTTGAAGAAGAAAATATTACTAGCAATACATTTCTGAGGAAAAGAAATATTACCATTTTTGTAGAAGACTATATTACTAGCAATACATTATTGAGGAAAAGAAATATTACCATTTCGAAGAAAAAATATTACCAGCAATACATTTCTGAAGAAAAGGAATATTACCATTTTTGAAGAAAAAAATATTACTAGCAATACATTTCTGAGAAAAAGAAATGTTACCATTTTTGAAAAAAAAATATTACCAGCAATAAATTTTTGAGGAAAAGAAATATTACCATTTTTGAAGCAAAAAATATTACCAGGAATACATTTCTGAGGAAAAGAAATATTACCATTTTTGAAGAAAAAATATTACTAGCAATACATTTCTGAGGAAAAAAAATATTACCATATTTGAATAAAAAAATATTACTAGCAATACATTTCTGAGGAATAGAAATATTACCATTTTTGAAGAAAAAATATTACTAGCAATACATTTCTGAGGAAAGGAAATATTACCATTTTTGAAGAAAAAAATATTACTAGCAATACATTTCTGAGGAATAGAAACATTACCATTTTTGAAGAAAAAATATTACTAGCAATACATTTCTGAGGAAAAGAAATATTACCATTTTTGAAGAAAAAATATTACAAGCAATACATCTCTGAGGAAATGAAATATTACCATTTTTGAAAAAAAAAATATTACTAGCAATACATTTCTGAGGAAATGAAATATTACCATTTTTGAAGAAAAAATATTACTAGCAATATATTTCTGAGGAATAGAAATATTACCATTTTTGAAGAAAAAAATATTACTAGCAATACATTTCTGAGGAAAAGAAATATTACCATTCTTGAAGAAAAAATATTACCAGCAATACATTTCTGAGGAAAAGAAATATTACCATTTTTGAAGAAAAAATATTATCAGCAATACATTTCAGAGAAGAGTAATGTTACCATTTTTGAAGAAAAAATATTACCAGCAATACATTTCTGAGGAAGAGTAATATTACCATTTTTGAAGAAAAAAATATTACCAGCAATACATTTCTGAGGAAAAGAAATATTACCATTTTTGAAGAAAAAATTATTACTAGCAATACATTATTGAGGAAAAGAAATATTACAATTTCGAAGAAAAAATATTACCAGCAATACATTTCTGAGGAAAAGAAATATTACCATTTTTGAAGATAAAAATATTACTAGCAATACATTTCTGAGGAAAAGAAATATTACCATTTTTGAAGAAGAAAATATTATTAGCAATACATTTCTGAGGAAAAGAAATATTACCATTTTTGAAGAAAAAATATTACCAGCAATACATTTCTGAGGAAAAGAAATATTACTATATTTGAAGAAAAAAATATTAATAGCAATACATTTCTGAGGAAAAGAAATATTACCATTTTTGAAGAAAATATATTACCAGGAATACATTTCTGAGGAAAAGAAATATTACCATTTTTGAAGAAAAAAATATTACTAGCAATACATTATTGAGGAAAAGAAATATTACCATTTCGAAGAAAAATATTACTAGCAATACATTTCTGAGGAAAAGGAATATTACCATTTTTGAAGAAAAAATATTACCAGCAATACATTTCTGAGGAAAAGAAATATTACTATATTTGAAGAAAAAAATATTAATAGCAATACATTTCTGAGGATAAGAAATATTACCATTTTTGAAGAAAAAATATTACCAGGAATACATTTCTGAGGAAAAGAAATATTACCATTTTTGAAGAAGAAAATATTACTAGCAATACATTTCTGAGGAAAAGAAATATTACCATTTTTGAAGAAGAAAATATTACTAGCAATACATTTCTGAGGAAAAGAAATATTACCATTTTTGTAGAAGACTATATTACTAGCAATACATTATTGAGGAAAAGAAATATTACCATTTCGAAGAAAAAATATTACCAGCAATACATTTCTGAAGAAAAGGAATATTACCATTTTTGAAGAAAAAAATATTACTAGCAATACATTTCTGAGAAAAAGAAATGTTACCATTTTTGAAAAAAAAATATTACCAGCAATAAATTTCTGAGGAAAAGAAATATTACCATTTTTGAAGCAAAAAATATTACCAGGAATACATTTCTGAGGAAAAGAAATATTACCATTTTTGAAGAAAAAATATTACTAGCAATACATTTCTGAGGAAAAAAAATATTACCATATTTGAATAAAAAAATATTACTAGCAATACATTTCTGAGGAATAGAAATATTACCATTTTTGAAGAAAAAATATTACTAGCAATACATTTCTGAGGAAAGGAAATATTACCATTTTTGAAGAAAAAAATATTACTAGCAATACATTTCTGAGGAATAGAAACATTACAATTTTTGAAGAAAAAATATTACTAGCAATACATTTCTGAGGAAAAGAAATATTACCATTTTTGAAGAAAAAATATTACAAGCAATACATCTCTGAGGAAATGAAATATTACCATTTTTGAAAAAAAAAATATTACTAGCAATACATTTCTGAGGAAATGAAATATTACCATTTTTGAAGAAAAAAATATTACTAGCAATACATTTCTGAGGAATAGAAATATTACCATTTTTGAAGAAAAAAATATTACTAGCAATACATTTCTGAGGAAAAGAAATATTACCATTCTTGAAGAAAAAATATTACCAGCAATACATTTCTGAGGAAAAGAAATATTACCATTTTTGAAGAAAAAATATTACCAGCAATACATTTCTGAGGAAAAGAAATATTACCATTTTTGAAGAAAATATATTACTAGCAATACATTTCTGAGGAAAAGAAATATTACCATTTTTGAAGAAAAAATATTACCAGCAATACATTTCTGAGGAAAAGAAATATTACCATTTTTGAAGAAAAAATATTATCAGCAATACATTTCAGAGAAGAGTAATGTTACCATTTTTGAAGAAAAAATATTACCAGCAATACATTTCTGAGGAAGAGTAATATTACCATTTTTGAAGAAAAAAATATTACCAGCAATACATTTCTGAGGAAAAGAAATATTAACATTTTTGAAGAAAAAATTATTACTAGCAATACATTATTGAGGAAAAGTAATATTACAATTTCGAAGAAAAAATATTACCAGCAATACATTTCTGAGGAAAAGAAATATTACCATTTTTGAAGATAAAAATATTACTAGCAATACATTTCTGAGGAAAAGAAATATTACCATTTTTGAAGAAGAAAATATTATTAGCAATACATTTCTGAGGAAAAGAAATATTACCATTTTTGAAGAAAAAATATTACCAGCAATACATTTCTGAGGAAAAGAAATATTACTATATTTGAAGAAAAAAATATTAATAGCAATACATTTCTGAGGAAAAGAAATATTACCATTTTTGAAGAAAATATATTACCAGGAATACATTTCTGAGGAAAAGAAATATTACCATTTTCGAAGAAAAAAATATTACTAGCAATACATTATTGAGGAAAAGAAATATTACCATTTCGAAGAAAAATATTACTAGCAATACATTTCTGAGGAAAAGGAATATTACCATTTTTGAAGAAAAAATATTACCAGCAATACATTTCTGAGGAAAAGAAATATTACCATTTTTGAAGAAAAAAATATTACTAGCAATACATTTCTGAGGAAAAGAAATATTACCATTTTTAAAGAAAAAATATTACCAGCAATACATTTCTGAGGAAAAGAAATATTACTATATTTGAAGAAAAAAATATTAATAGCAATACATTTCTGAGGATAAGAAATATTACCATTTTTGAAGAAAAAATATTACCAGGAATACATTTCTGAGGAAAAGAAATATTACCATTTTTGAAGAAGAAAATATTACTAGCAATACATTATTGAGGAAAAGAAATATTACCATTTCGAAGAAAAATATTACTAGCAATACATTTCTGAGGAAAAGGAATATTACCGTTTTTGAAGAAAAAATATTACCAGCAATACATTTCTGAGGAAAAGAAATATTACCATTTTTGAAGAAAAAATATAACTAGCAATACATTTCTGAGGAAAAGGAATATTACCATTTTTGAAGAAAAAATATTACCAGCAATACATTTCTGAGGAAAAGGAATATTACCATTTTTGAAGAAAAAATATTACAAGCAATACATTTCGGAGGAAAAGAAATATTACCATTTTTGAAGAAAAAAATATTACTAGCAATACATTTCTGAGGAAAAGAAATATTACCATTTTTGAAGAAAAAATATTACCAGCAATACATTTCTGAGGAAAAGAAATATTACCATTTTTGAAGAAAAAAATATTACTAGCAATACATTTCTGAGGAAAAGAAATATTACAATTTTGGAAGAAAAGATATTACCAGCAATGCATTTCTGAGGAATAGAAATATTACCATTTTTGAAGAAAAAATATTACCAGCAATACATTTCTGAGGAAAAAAAATATTACCATTTTTGAAGAAAAAATATTACTAGCAATACATTTCTGAGGAAAAGAAATATTACCATTTTTGAAGAAAAAATATTACCAGCAATACATTTCTGAGGAAAAGAAATATTACCATCTTTGAAGAAAAAATATTATCAGCAATACATTTCTGAGAAGAGTAATATTACCATTTTTGAAGAAAAAAATATTACCAGCAATACATTTCTGAGGAAAAGAAATATTACCATTTTTGAAGATAAAAATATTACTAGCAATACATTTCTGAGGAAAAGAAATATTACCATTTTTGAAGAAGAAAATATTACTAGCAATACATTTCTGAGGAAAAGAAATATTACCATTTTTGAAGAAAAAATATTACCAGCAATACATTTCTGAGGAAAAGAAATATTACTATATTTGAAGAAAAAAATATTAATAGCAATATATTTCTGAGGAAAAGAAATATTACCATTTTTGAAGAAAATATATTACCAGGAATACATTTCTGAGGAAAAGAAATATTACCATTTTTGAAGAAAAAAATATTACTAGCAATACATTGTTGAGGAAAAGAAATATGACCATTTCGAAGAAAAATATTACTAGCAATACATTTCTGAGGAAAAGGAATATTACCATTTTTGAAGAAAAAATATTACCAGCAATACATTTCTGAGAAAAAGAAATATTACCATTTTTGAAGAAAAAAATATTACTAGCAATACATTTCTGAGGAAAAGAAATATTACCATTTTTAAAGAAAAAATATTACCAGCAATACATTTCTGAGGAAAAGAAATATTACTATATTTGAAGAAAAAAATATTAATAGCAATACATTTCTGAGGAAAAGAAATATTACCATTTTTGAAGAAAAAATATTACCAGGAATACATTTCTGAGGAAAAGAAATATTACCATTTTTGAAGAAGAAAATATTACTAGCAATACATTATTGAGGAAACGAAATATTACCATTTCGAAGAAAAATATTACTAGCAATACATTTCTGAGGAAAAGGAATATTACCGTTTTTGAAGAAAAAATATTACCAGCAATACATTTCTGAGGAAAAGAAATATTACCATTTTTGAAGAAAAAATATAACTAGCAATACATTTCTGAGGAAAAGGAATATTACCATTTTTGAAGAAAAAATATTACCAGCAATACATTTCTGAGGAAAAGAAATATTACCATTTTTGAAGAAAAAATATTACTAGCAATACATTTCTGAGGAAAAGAAATATTACCATTTTTGAAGAAAAAATATTACCAGCAATAAATTTCTGAGGAAAAGAAATATTACCATCTTTGAAGAAAAAATATTATCAGCAATACATTTCTGAGAAGAGTAATATTACCATTTTTGAAGAAAAAAATATTACCAGCAATACATTTCTGAGGAAAAGAAATATTACCATTTTTGAAGATAAAAATATTACTAGCAATACATTTCTGAGGAAAAGAAATATTACCATTTTTGAAGAAGAAAATATTACTAGCAATACATTTCTGAGGAAAAGAAATATTACCATTTTTGAAGAAAAAATATTACCAGCAATACATTTCTGAGGAAAAGAAATATTACTATATTTGAAGAAAAAAATATTAATAGCAATATATTTCTGAGGAAAAGAAATATTACCATTTTTGAAGAAAATATATTACCAGGAATACATTTCTGAGGAAAAGAAATATTACCATTTTTGAAGAAAAAAATATTACTAGCAATACATTATTGAGGAAAAGAAATATGACCATTTCGAAGAAAAATATTACTAGCAATACATTTCTGAGGAAAAGGAATATTACCATTTTTGAAGAAAAAATATTACCAGCAATACATTTCTGAGAAAAAGAAATATTACCATTTTTGAAGAAAAAAATATTACTAGCAATACATTTCTGAGGAAAAGAAATATTACCATTTTTAAAGAAAAAATATTACCAGCAATACATTTCTGAGGAAAAGAAATATTACTATATTTGAAGAAAAAAATATTAATAGCAATACATTTCTGAGGAAAAGAAATATTACCATTTTTGAAGAAAAAATATTACCAGGAATACATTTCTGAGGAAAAGAAATATTACCATTTTTGAAGAAGAAAATATTACTAGCAATACATTATTGAGGAAACGAAATATTACCATTTCGAAGAAAAATATTACTAGCAATACATTTCTGAGGAAAAGGAATATTACCGTTTTTGAAGAAAAAATATTACCAGCAATACATTTCTGAGGAAAAGAAATATTACCATTTTTGAAGAAAAAATATAACTAGCAATACATTTCTGAGGAAAAGGAATATTACCATTTTTGAAGAAAAAATATTACCAGCAATACATTTCTGAGGAAAAGAAATATTACCATTTTTGAAGAAAAAATATTACTAGCAATACATTTCTGAGGAAAAGAAATATTACCATTTTTGAAGAAAAAATATTACCAGCAATACATTTCTGAGGAAAAGAAATATTACCATTTTTGAAGAAAAAATATTATCAGCAATACATTTCTGAGAAGAGTAAAATTACCATTTTTGAAGAAAAAATATTACCATTTTTGAAGAAAAAAATATTACTAGCAATACATTTCTGAGGAAAAGAAATATTACCATTTTTAAAGAAAAAATATTACCAGCAATACATTTCTGAGGAAAAGAAATATTACTATATTTGAAGAAAAAAATATTAATAGCAATACATTTCTGAGGAAAAGAAATATTACCATTTTTGAAGAAAAAATATTACCAGGAATACATTTCTGAGGAAAAGAAATATTACCATTTTTGAAGAAGAAAATATTACTAGCAATACATTATTGAGGAAACGAAATATTACCATTTCGAAGAAAAATATTACTAGCAATACATTTCTGAGGAAAAGGAATATTACCGTTTTTGAAGAAAAAATATTACCAGCAATACATTTCTGAGGAAAAGAAATATTACCATTTTTGAAGAAAAAATATAACTAGCAATACATTTCTGAGGAAAAGGAATATTACCATTTTTGAAGAAAAAATATTACCAGCAATACATTTCTGAGGAAAAGAAATATTACCATTTTTGAAGAAAAAATATTACTAGCAATACATTTCTGAGGAAAAGAAATATTACCATTTTTGAAGAAAAAATATTACCAGCAATACATTTCTGAGGAAAAGAAATATTACCATTTTTGAAGAAAAAATATTATCAGCAATACATTTCTGAGAAGAGTAAAATTACCATTTTTGAAGAAAAAAATATTACCAGCAATACATTTCTGAGGAAAAGAAATATTACCATTTTTGAAGACTAAAATATTACTAGCAATACATTTCTGAGGAAAAGAAATATTACCATTTTTGAAGAAGAAAATATTACTAGCAATACATTTCTGAGGAAAAGAAATATTACCATTTTTGAAGAAAAAATATTACCAGCAATACATTTCTGAGGAAATGAAATATTACTATATTTGAAGAAAAAAATATTAATAGCAATACATTTCTGAGGAAAAGAAATATTACCATTTTTGAAGAAAATATATTACCAGGAATACATTTCTGAGGAAAAGAAATATTACCATTTTTGAAGAAAAAATATTATCAGCAATACATTTCTGAGAAGAGTAATATTACCATTTTTGAAGAAAAAAATATTACCAGCAATACATTTCTGAGGAAAAGAAATATTACCATTTTTGAATATAAAAATATTACTAGCAATACATTTCTGAGGAAAAGAAATATTACCATTTTTGAAGAAGAAAATATTACTAGCAATACATTTCTGAGGAAAAGAAATATTACCATTTTTGAAGAAAAAATATTACCAGCAATACATTTCTGAGGAAAAGAAATATTACTATATTTGAAGAAAAAAATATTAATAGCAATACATTTCTGAGGAAAAGAAATATTACCATTTTTGAAGAAAAAATATTACCAGGAATACATTTCTGAGGAAAAGAAATATTACCATTTTTGAAGAAGAAAATATTACTAGCAATACATTATTGAGGAAACGAAATATTACCATTTCGAAGAAAAATATTACTAGCAATACATTTCTGAGGAAAAGGAATATTACCGTTTTTGAAGAAAAAATATTACCAGCAATACATTTCTGAGGAAAAGAAATATTACCATTTTTGAAGAAAAAATATTACTAGCAATACATTTCTGAGGAAAAGGAATATTACCATTTTTGAAGAAAAAATATTACCAGCAATACATTTCTGAGGAAAAGGAATATTACCATTTTTGAAGAAAAAATATTACCAGCAATACATTTCTGAGGAAAAGAAATATTACCATTTTTGAAGAAAAAAATATTACTAGCAATACATTTCTGAGGAAAAGAAATATTACCATTTTTGAAGAAAAAATATTACCAGCAATACATTTCTGAGGAAAAGAAATATTACCATTTTGGAAGAAAAGATATTACCAGCAATACATTTCTGAGGAATAGAAATATTACCATTTTTGAAGAAAAAATATTACCAGCAATACATTTCTGAGGAAAAGAAATATTACCATTTTTGAAGAAAAAATATTACTAGCAATACATTTCTGAGGAAAAGAAATATTACCATTTTTGAAGAAAAAATATTACCAGCAATACATTTCTGAGGAAAAGAAATATTACCATTTTTGAAGAAAAAATATTATCAGCAATACATTTCTGAGAAGAGTAATATTACCATTTTTGAAGAAAAAAATATTACCAGCAATACATTTCTGAGGAAAAGAAGTATTACCATTTTTGAAGATAAAAATATTACTAGCAATACATTTCTGAGGAAAAGAAATATTACCATTTTTGAAGAAGAAAATATTACTAGCAATACATTTCTGAGGAAAAGAAATATTACCATTCTTGAAGAAAAAATATTACCAGCAATACATTTCTGAGGAAAAGAAATATTACTATATTTGAAGAAAAAAATATTAATAGCAATACATTTCTGAAGAGAAGAAATATTACCATTTTTGAAGAAAATATATTACCAGGAATACATTTCTGAGGAAAAGAAATATTACCATTTTTGAAGAAAAAATATTATCAGCAATACATTTCTGAGAAGAGTAATATTACCATTTTTGAAGAAAAAAATATTACCAGAAATACATTTCTGAGGAAAAGAAATATTACCATTTTTGAAGATAAAAATATTACTAGCAATACATTTCTGAGGAAAAGAAATATTACCATTTTTGAAGAAGAAAATATTACTAGCAATACATTTCTGAGGAAAAGAAATATTACCATTTTTGAAGAAAAAATATTACCAGCAATACCTTTCTGAGGAAAAGAAATATTACTATATTTGAAGAAAAAAATATTAATAGCAATACATTTCTGAGGAAAAGAAATATTACCATTTTTGAAGAAAATATATTACCAGGAATACATTTCTGAGGAAAAGAAATATTACCATTTTTGAAGAAAAAAATATTACTAGCAATACATTATTGAGGAAAAGAAATATTACCATTTCGAAGAAAAATATTACTAGCAATACATTTCTGAGGAAAAGGAATATTACCATTTTTGAAGAAAAAATATTACAAGCAATACATTTCTGAGGAAAAGAAATATTACCATTTTTGAAGAAAAAAATATTACTAGCAATACATTTCTGAGGAAAAGAAATATTACCATTTTTAAAGAAAAAATATTACCAGCAATACATTTCTGAGGAAAAGAAATATTACTATATTTGAAGAAAAAATATTAATAGCAATACATTTCTGAGGAAAAGAAATATTACCATTTTGGAAGGAAAAATATTACCAGGAATACATTTCTGAGGAAAAGATATATTACCATTTTTGAAGAAGAAAATATTACTAGCAATACATTATTGAGGAAAAGAAATATTACCATTTCGAAGAAAAATATTACTAGCAATACATTTCTGAGGAAAAGGAATATTACCGTTTTTGAAGAAAAAGTATTACCAGCAATACATTTCTGAGGAAAAGAAATATTACCATTTTTGAAGAAAAAATATAACTAGCAATACATTTCTGAGGAAAAGGAATATTACCATTTTTGAAGAAAAAATATTACCAGCAATACATTTCTGAGGAAAAGGAATATTACCATTTTTGAAGAAAAAATATTACCAGCAATACATTTCTGAGGGAAAGAAATATTACCATTTTTGAAGAAAAAAATATTACTAGCAATACATTTCTGAGGAAAAGAAATATTACCATTTTTGAAGAAAAAATATTACCAGCAATACATTTCTGAGGAAAGGAAATATTACCATTTTTGAAGAAAAAAATATTACTAGCAATACATTTCTGAGGAAAAGAAATATTACCATTTTGGAAGAAAAGATATTACCAGCAATACATTTCTGAGGAATAAAAATATTACCATTTTTGAAGAAAAAATATTACCAGCAATACTTTTCTGAGGAAAAGAAATATTACCATTTTTGAAGAAAAGATATTACTAGCAATACATTTCTGAGGAAAAGAAATATTACCATTTTTGAAGAAAAAATATTACCAGCAATACATTTCTGAGGAAAAGAAATATTACCATTTTTGAAGAAAAAATATTATCAGCAATACATTTCTGAGAAGAGTAATATTACCATTTTTGAAGAAAAAAATATTACCAGCAATACATTTCTGAGGAAAAGAAATATTACCATTTTTGAAGAAGAAAATATTACTAGCAATACATTATTGAGGAAAAGAAATATTACCATTTCGAAGAAAAAATATTACCAGCAATACATTTCTGAAGAAAAGGAATATTACCATTTTTGAAGAAAAAAATATTACTAGCAATACATTTCTGAGAAAAAGAAATGTTACCATTTTTGAAGAAAAAATATTACCAGCAATACATTTCTGAGGAAAAGAAATATTACCATTTTTGAAGAAAAAAATATTACCAGGAATACATTTCTGAGGAAAAGAAATATTACCATTTTTGAAGAAAAAATATTACTAGCAATACATTTCTGAGGAAAAAAATATTACCATATTTGAATAAAAAAATAATACTAGCAATACATTTCTGAGGAATAGAAATATTACCATTTTTGAAGAAAAAATATTACTAGCAATACATTTCTGAGGAAAGGAAATATTACCATTTTTGAAGAAAAAAATATTACTAGCAATACATTTCTGAGGAATAGAAATATTACCATTTTTGAAGAAAAAAATATTACTAGCAATACATTTCTGAGGAAAAGAAATATTACCATTTTTGAAGAAAAAAATATTACAAGCAATACATTTCTGAGGAAATGAAATATTACCATTTCTGAAAAAAAAAATATTACTAGCAATACATTTCTGAGGAAATGAAATATTACCATTTTTGAAGAAAAAAATATTACTAGCAATACATTTCTGAGGAATAGAAATATTACCATTTTTGAAGAAAAAAATATTACTAGCAATACATTTCTGAGGAAAAGAAATATTACCATTTTTGAAGAAAAAATATTACCAGCAATACATTTCTGAGGAAAAGCAATATTACCATTTTTGAAGAAAAAATATTACCAGCAATACATTTCTGAGGAAAAGAAATATTACCATTTTTGAAGAAAAAATATTACTAGCAATACATTTCTGAGGAAAAGAAATATTACCATTTTTGAAGAAAAAATATTACCAGCAATACATTTCTGAGGAAAAGAAATATTACCATTTTTGAAGAAAAAATATTATCAGCAATACATTTCTGAGAAGAGTAATATTACCATTTTTGAAGAAAAAATATTACCAGCAATACATTTCTGAGGAAGAGTAATATTACCATTTTTGAAGAAAAATATATTACCAGCAATACTTTTCTGAGGAAAAGAAATATTACCATTTTTGAAGAAAAAATTATTACTAGCAATACATTATTGAGGAAAAGAAATATTACAATTTCGAAGAAAAAATATTACCAGCAATACATTTCTGAGGAAAAGAAATATTACCATTTTTGAAGATAAAAATATTACTAGCAATACATTTCTGAGGAAAAGAAATATTACCATTTTTGAAGAAGAAAATATTACTAGCAATACATTTCTGAGGAAAAGGAATATTACCATTTTTGAAGAAAAAATATTACCAGCAATACATTTCTGAGGAAAAGGAATATTACCATTTTTGAAGAAAAAATATTACCAGCAATACATTTCTGAGGAAAAGAAATATTACCATTTTTAAGAAAAAAATATTACTAGCAATACATTTCTGAGGGAAAGAAATACTACCATTTTTGAAGAAAAAATATTACCAGCAATACATTTCTGAGGAAAAGAAATATTACCATTTTTGAAGAGAAAATATTACCAGCAATACATTTCTGAAGAAAAGAAATATTACCAATTTTGAAGAAAAAATATTACCCGCAATACATTTCTGAGGAAAAGAAATATTACCATTTTTGAAGAAAAAATATTACCAGCAATACATTTCTGAGGAAAAGAAATATTACCATTTTTGAAGAAAAAAATATTACTAGCAATACATTTCTGAGGAAAAGAAATATTACCATTTTTGAAGAAAAAATATTACTAGCAATACATTTCTGAGGAAAAGAAATATTACCATTTTTGAAGAAAAAATATTACCAGCAATACATTTCTGAGGAAAAGAAATATTACCATTTTTGAAGAAAAAATATAACTAGCAATACATTTCTGAGGAAAAGGAATATTACCATTTTTGAAGAAAAAATATTACCAGCAATACATTTCTGAGGAAATGGAATATTACCATTTTTGAAGATAAAATATTACCAGCAATACATTTCTGAGGAAAAGAAATATTACCATTTTTGAAGAAAAAAATATTACTAGCAATACATTGCTGAGGAAAAGAAATATTACCATTTTTGAAGAAAAAATATTACCAGCAATACATTTCTGAGGAAAAGAAATATTACCATTTTTGAAGAAAAAAATATTACTAGCAATACATTTCTGAGGAAAAGAAATATTACCATTTTGGAAGAAAAGATATTACCAGCAATACATTTCTGAGGAATAGAAATATTACCATTTTTGAAGAAAAAATATTACCAGCAATACATTTCTGAGGAAAAGAAATATTACCATTTTTGAAGAAAAAATATTACTAGCAATACATTTCTGAGGAAAAGAAATATTACCATTTTTGAAGAAAAAATATTACCAGCAATACATTTCTGAGGAAATGAAATATTACCATTTTTGAAGAAAAAATATTATCAGCAATACATTTCTGAGAAGAGTAATATTACCATTTTTGAAGAAAAAAATATTACCAGCAATACATTTCTGAGGAAAAGAAATATTACCATTTTTGAAGAAGAAAATATTACTAGCAATACATTATTGAGGACAAGAAATATTACCATTTCGAAGAAAAAATATTACCAGGAATATATTTCTGAAGAAAAGGAATATTACCATTTTTGAAGAAAAAAATATTACTAGCAATACATTTCTGAGAAAAAGAAATGTTACCATTTTTGAAGAAAAAATATTACCAGCAATACATTTCTGAGGAAAAGAAATATTACCATTTTTGAAGAAAAAAATATTACCAGGAATACATTTCTGAGGAAAAGAAATATTACCATTTTTGAAGAAAAAATATTACTAGCAATACATTTCTGAGGAAAAAAAATATTACCATATTTGAATAAAAAAATATTGCTAGCAATACATTTCTGAGGAATAGAAATATTACCATTTTTGAAGAAAAAATATTACTAGCAATACATTTCTGAGGAAAGGAAATATTACCATTTTTGAAGAAAAAAATATTACTAGCAATACATTTCTGAGGAATAGAAATATTACCATTTTTGAAGAAAAAAATATTACTAGCAATACATTTCTGAGGAAAAGAAATATTACCATTTTTGAAGAAAAAAATATTACAAGCAATACATTTCTGAGGAAATGAAATATTACCATTTTTGAAAAAAAAAATATTACTAGCAATACATTTCTGAGGAAATGAAATATTACCATTTTTGAAGAAAAAATATTACTAGCAATACATTTCTGAGGAAAAGAATTATTACCATTTTTGAAGAAAAAATATTACCAGCAATACATTTCTGAGGAAAAGAAATATTACCATTTTTGAAGAAAAAATATTACCAGCAATACATTTCTGAGGAAAAGAAATATTACCATTTTTGAAGAAAAAATATTACCAGCAATACATTTCTGAGGAAAAGAAATATTACCATTTTTGAAGAAAAAATATTACCAGCAATACATTTCTGAGGAAAAGAAATATTATCATTTTTGAAGAAAAAAATATTACTAGCAATACATTTCTGAGGAAAAGAAATATTACCATTTTTGAAGAAAAAATATTACCAGCAATACATTTCTGAGGAAAAGAAATATTACCATTTTTGAAAGAAAAAATATTACTAGCAATACATTTCTGAGGAAAAGAAATATTACCATTTTTGAAGAAAAAATATTACTAGCAATAAATTTCTGAGGAAAAGAAATATTACCATTTTTGAAGAAAGAATATTACCAGCAATACATTTCTGAGGAAAAGAAATATTACCATTTTTGAAGAAAAAAATATTACTAGCAATAAAATTCTGAGGAAAAGAAATATTACCATTTTTGAAGAAAAGATATTACCAGCAATACATTTCTGAGGAAAAGAAATATTACCATTTTTGAAGAAAAAATATTACCAGCAATACATTTCTGAAGAAAAGAAATATTACCATTTTTGAAGAAAAGATATTACCAGCAATAAATTTCTGAGGAAAATAAATATTACCATTTTTGAAGAAAAAAATATTACTAGCAATACATTATTGAGGAAACGAAATATTACCATTTCGAAGAAAAAATATTACCAGCAATATATTTTTGAGGAAAAAAAATATTACCATTTTTGAAGATAAAAATATTACTAGCAATACATTTCTCAGGAAAAGAAATATTACCATTTTTGAAGAAAAAATATTACCAGCAATACATTTCTGAGGAAAAGAAATATTACAATTTTGGAGAAAAAATATTACCAGCAATACATTTCTGAGGAAAAGAAATATTACCATTTTTGAAGAAAAAATATTACTAGCAATACATTTCTGAGGAAAAGAAATATTACCATTTTTGAAGAATAAATATTACCAGCAATACATTTCTGAGGAAAAGAAATATTACCATTTTTGAAGAAAAAATATTACCAGGAATACATTTCTGAGGAAAAGAAATATTACCGTTTTTGAAGAAAAAATATTACCAGGAATATATTTCTGAGGAAAAGAAATATTACCATTTTTGAAGAAAAAATATTACCAGGAATACATTTCTGAGGAAAAGAAATATTACCGTTTTTGAAGAAAAAATATTATCAGGAATATATTTCTGAGGAAAAGAAATATTACCATTTTTGAAGAAAAAATATTACCAGTATTACATTTCTGAGTAAGAGTAATATTACCATTTTTGAAGAAAAAAATATTACCAGCAATACATTTCTGAGGAAAAGAAATATTACCATTTTTGAAGAAAAAATTATTACTAGCAATACATTATTGAGGAAAAGAAATATTACAATTTCGAAGAAAAAATATTACCAGCAATACATTTCTGAGGAAAAGAAATATTACCATTTTTGAAGATAAAAATATTACTAGCAATACATTTCTGAGGAAAAGAAATATTACCATTTTTGAAGAAGAAAATATTACTAGCAATACATTTCTGAGGAAAAGAAATATTACCATTTTTGAAGAAAAAATATTACCAGCAATACATTTCTGAGGAAAAGAAATATTACTATATTTGAAGAAAAAAATATTAATAGCAATACATTTCTGAGGAAAAGAAATATTACCATTTTTGAAGAAAAAATATTACCAGGAATACATTTCTGAGGAAAAGAAATATTACCATTTTTGAAGAAAAAAATATTACTAGCAATACATTATTGAGGAAAAGAAATATTACCATTTCGAAGAAAAATATTACTAGCAATACATTTCTGAGGAAAAGGAATATTACCATTTTTGAAGAAAAAATATTACCAGCAATACATTTCTGAGGAAAAGAAATATTACCATTTTTGAAGAAAAAAATATTACTAGCAATACATTTCTGAGGAAAAGAAATATTACCATTTTTGAAGAAAAAATATTACCAGCAATACATTTCTGAGGAAAAGAAATATTACTATATTTGAAGAAAAAAATATTAATAGCAATACATTTCTGAGGAAAAGAAATATTACCATTTTTGAAGAAAAAATATTACCAGGAATACATTTCTGAGGAAAAGAAATATTACCATTTTTGAAGAAGAAAATATTACTAGCAATACATTATTGAGGAAAAGAAATATTACCATTTCGAAGAAAAATATTACTAGCAATACATTTCTGTGGAAAAGGAATATTACCATTTTTGAAGAAAAAATATTACCAGCAATACATTTCTGAGGAAAAGAAATATTACCATTTTTGAAGAAAAAATATAACTAGCAATACATTTCTGAGGAAAAGGAATATTACCATTTTTGAAGAAAAAATATTACCAGCAATACATTTCTGAGGAAAAGGAATATTACCATTTTTAAAGAAAAAATATTACCAGCAATACATTTCTGGGGAAAAGAAATATTACCATTTTTGAAGAAAAAAATATTACTAGCAATACATTTCTGAGGAAAAGAAATATTACCATTTTTGAAGAAAAAATATTACCAGCAATACATTTCTGAGGAAAAGAAATGTTACCATTTTTGAAGAAAAAAATATTACTAGCAATACATTTCTGAGGAAAAGAAATATTACCATTTTGGAAGAAAAGATATTACCAGCAATACATTTCTGAGGAATAGAAATATTACCATTTTTGAAGAAAAAATATTACCAGCAATACATTTCTGAGAAAAAGAAATATTATCATTTTTGAAGAAAAAATATTACTAGCAATACATTTCTGAGGAAAAGAAATATTACCATTTTTGAAGAAAAAATATTACCAGCAATACATTTCTGAGGAAAAGAAATATTACCATTTTTGAAGAAAAAATATTATCAGCAATACATTTCTGAGAAGAGTAATATTACCATTTTTGAAGAAAAAAATATTACCAGCAATACATTTCTGAGGAAAAGAAATATTACCATTTTTGAAGAAGAAAATATTACTAGCAATACATTATTGAGGAAAAGAAATATTACCATCTCGAAGAAAAAATATTACCAGCAGTACATTTCTGAAGAAAAGGAATATTACCATTTTTGAAGAAAAAAATATTACTAGCAATACATTTCTGAGGAAAAGAAATGTTACCATTTTTGAAGAAAAAATATTACCAGCAATACATTTCTGAGGAAAAGAAATATTACCATTTTTGAAGAAAAAAATATTACCAGGAATATATTTATGAGGAAAAGAAATATTACCATTTTTGAAGAAAAAAATATTACTAGCAATACATTTCTGAGGAAAAGAAATATTACCATTTTTTAAGAAAAAATATTACCAGCAATACATTTCTGAGGAAAAGAAATATTACCATTTTTGAAGAAAAAATATTACCTGCAATACATTTCTGAGGAAAAGAAATATTACCATTTTTGAAGAAAAGATATTACCAGCAATACATTTCTGAGGAAAAGAAATATTACCATTTTTGAAGAAAAAATATTACCAGCAATACATTTCTGAGGAAAAGTAATATTACCATTTTTGAAGAAAAAAATGTTACTAGCAATACATTTCCTAGGAAAAGAAATATTACCATTTTTGAAGAAAATATATTACTAGCAATACATTTCTGATGAAATGTAATATTACCATTTTTGAAGAAAAAAATATTACTAGCAATACATTTCTGAGGAAAAGAAATATTACCATTTTTGATGAAAAAATATTACTAGCAATACATTTCTGAGGAAAAGAAATATTACAATTTTTAAAGAAAAAATATTACCAGCAATACATTTCTGAGGAATAGAAATATTACCATTTCGAAGAAAAAATGTTACCAGCAATATATATTTGAGGAAAAGAAATATTACCATTTTTGAAGAAAAAATATTACCAGCAATACATTTCTGAGGAAAAGAAATATTACAATTTTGGAGAAAAAATATTACCAGCAATACATTTCTGAGGAAAAGAAATATTATCACTTTTGAAGAAAAAAATATTACTAGCAATACATTTCTGAGGAAAAGAAATATTACCATTTTTGAAGAAAAAATATTACCAGCAATACATTTCTGAGGAAAAGAAATATTACCATTTTTGAAGAAAAATTATTACCAGGAATACATTTCTGAGGAAAAGAAATATTACCATTTTTGAAGAAAAAATATTACCAGGAATACATTTCTGAGGAAAAGAAATATTACCATTTTTGAAGAAAAAATATTACCAGCAATACATTTCTGAGGAAGAGTAATATTACCATTTTTGAAGAAAAAAATATTACCAGCAATACATTTCTGAGGAAAAGAAATATTACCATTTTTGAAGAAAAAATTATTACTAGCAATACATTATTGAGTAAAAGAAATATTACCATTTCGAAGAAAAAATATTACCAGCAATACATTTCTGAGGAAAATAAATATTGCCATTTTTGAAGATAAAAATATTACTAGCAATACATTTCTGAGGAAAAGAAATATTACCATTTTTGACGAAAAAATATTACTAGCAATACATTTCTGAGGAAAAGAAATATTACCATTTTTGAAGAAAAAATATTACCAGCAATACATTTCTGAGGAAAAGAAATATTACCATTTTTGAAGAAAAAATATTACCAGGAATACATTTCTGAGGAAAAGAAATATTACCATTTTTGAAGAAAAAAATATTACTAGCAATACATTTCTGAGGAAAAGAAATATTACCATTTTGGAAGAAAAGATATTACCAGCAATACATTTCTGAGGAAAAGTAATATTACCATTTTTGAAGAAAAAAATGTTACTAGCAATACATTTCTGAGGAAAAGAAATATTACCATTTTTGAAGAAAATATATTACTAGCAATACATTTCTGATGAAATGTAATATTAACATTTTGGAAGAAAAAAATATTACTAGCAATACATTTCTGAGGAAAAGAAATATTACCATTTTTAAAGAAAAAATATTACCAGCAATACATTTCTGAGGAATAGAAATATTACCATTTCGAAGAAAAAATATTACCAGCAATATATTTTTGAGGAAAAGAAATATTACCATGTTTGAAGAAAAAATATTACCAGCAATACATTTCTGAGGAAAAGAAATATTACAATTTTGGAGAAAAAATATTACCAGCAATACATTTCTGAGGAAAAAAAATATTATCATTTTTGAAGAAAAAAATATTACTAGCAATACATTTCTGAGGAAAAGAAATATTACCATTTTTGAAGAAAAAATATTACCAGCAATACATTTCTGAGGAAAAGAAATATTACCATTTTTGAAGAAAAAATATTACCAGGAATACATTTCTGAGGAAAAGAAATATTACCATTTTTGAAGAAAAAATATTACCAGGAATACATTTCTGAGGAAAAGAAATATTACCATTTTTGAAGAAAAAATATTACCAGCAATACATTTCTGAGGAAGAGTAATATTACCATTTTTGAAGAAAAAAATATTACCAGCAATACATTTCTGAGGAAAAGAAATATTACCATTTTTGAAGAAAAAATTATTACTAGCAATACATTATTGAGGAAAAGAAATATTACCATTTCGAAGAAAAAATATTACCAGCAATACATTTCTGAGGAAAAGAAATATTACCATTTTTGAAGAAAAAATTATTACTAGCAATACATTATTGAGTAAAAGAAATATTACCATTTCGAAGAAAAAATATTACCAGCAATACATTTCTGAGGAAAAGAAATATTGCCAGTTTTGAAGATAAAAATATTCCCAGCAATACATATCGTAACGTTTTATTTTTAACCAATACAGCGAGGTAATTCTGAGAGAATTGGAAATTCCACCAGGATTCAGCAATGGCAGACACAATCTTAATAACATAAGATCTACAGATGATACAGTACTGATAGGAGACACGGAAAATGACAAAACCTTCAACAAAAAGTAGCGATGGACAGAGAGAAGAAAGGACTAAGCATAAATTACAAGAAGACAGAATGCATGGTCATTAGTAAAAGGATGAGCCCTAAATGTGATTTGCAGGTCGGGGACACTAAAATCAAGCAGGTACGGAAGGTTAATTATCTGAGAAGTGTTTTGACAGAGGACACTGTGATTCGAAGACGTATTGTGATGGCCCAAGACGCATTCCAAAAGTGGGACAGAGTATTGCGAGACAGGAGGATTTCTTTGGTAACAAAGAAAAGTGTACTGAGCTGCTAAGTGACATCTGTCCTCCTTTACGGCAGCGAATGTTGGACGGTCTCCTCAAAGATGAAGAAGAGACTCGAGGCAACGGAGATGTGGTTCTACAGAAGGATGCTAAGGATATCATGGACCGAGAGTGTGAGCAACGATGAGGTTTTGGAGAAGATGCAAACAAGGGGGAAGCTTATACTTAACATAAGGAAGAGGCAGATGGAATTTCTGGGACACGTAATGAAAAAGGAGAATCTGATACTCACAGGTCGAACAGAGGGAAAGAGAGACAAGGGAAAGCAACGCGTGACATATCTAGCGGGCTTAAGCAAGGTTTATTTTTTATCAGCAACAACAATAAAAAATTTAATGATATTTTATGCTTTTCTTATTTATTGACTCGTTTCTATTAAAGTAATAAGTCAAAATGGTACATTTGCTAACGAACCGTTCAACCTGATAGCCAGTGTTAAATATATATGGTCATTCCTTGTCATGGTAGAGAGCTTGCTTGTCCCAGTGATCTCAAGAGTAAATCCGTCTTGAGTTCCAACTGCTGTAGGGGCACCCATGGAGATAAGGTTGAAGCGGATGGACCAAACTGAACGCGACCAACCTCCGAAGACCCCAAAGATCTACATGTTTTCAAAGGCCAAATAGACGGAAGAGGGCAGCTCCAGTCGGGCTAGTGTAACCAAAGCGGACTTTGACTGAGCAAACATCCGGCAGTCCGATGTAAACAGTTTTGCCAGATATCGCACGTCTGAATCAGCTTTGATCCGTGAGGGAGGTGCTTCTGACCTAGCGTGTGATCTTCTCTGTCGTGGAGAGTTATCCACCAAAATCAAATTCATGCAAATGAACTCTTTGATTGACAGCCATCTCCGCCACCGCCACCGCCACCCGAGGAGCAAAAGGGAATAAGGGGAGCGAATGAGGATTACGATCCTCGAATGCAAACGTGTGGCAACAACAACAATATATATATATATATATATATATATATATATATATATATATATATATATATATATATATATATATATATATATTGTTAAATATAACAGACAATGAATGTCTATTATGTCTGATCATGAGCCGTTCTAAACTTTGTATGTTTGCTTTAATTTCGGGTGAAAATAAAGACAAAAATTGTCTAACGTTTGGATATTTTTTTTATTAAGGTTCTTCATTTAAGTTTTCGCCTCACACGAGGACCAGCTTAATAAAAATATTCAAATGATGGATAATTTTTGTCTTAATTTGCACTCGAAATTAAAGAATGTTATGCATGTCTGATTGAATAAATTTCAAACATTATGTCTGCTTATTTTTATCATAATCCTTTCATATTCACGAATATTTTTCCATATATTACAATCAAATGAGGCAAGAAATGCACTGTAACATTGAGAATCCCTTTTATTTCCCAAGTACTTACCATCTCTTTCTGAGATCATCATCAGAGGTGCAACTGGTAAGAAAGAAAACTATGTGTAGCTATCCATTACTGAAGAAGAAGAAGAAGAAGAAGAAGAAGAAGAAGAAGAAGAAGAAGAAGAAGAAGAAGAAGAAGAAGAAGAAGAAGAAGAAGAAGAAGAAGAAGAAGCAGCAGCAGCAGCATCAGCTTTTATCAAATAATATATTCGGTCTATAGGTATATGTTACGTTTATTTGTGATTTTTTAAATACATTTTTCAGAATTTCCAGCTAAAAATTAGAATGGTCGTAATAAAAGGAAGCAAGTTAGGACGCTTAAGACACGATAGATTTGACACAAATCAACACCGTTTTTGATTATTATTAAATAAAAAACACCTCAAAACAAAAAAGTACAATATGAATGAAAAACATCCAACAAAATTGTTCATATAACCGCAAAATGGCAAAGAAAAGTGCAGAATAAAATGTAAAAGAAATTACACTTGGAATGCTAGAAATTTCCCCTCTAGTCAGAACATCCATTTGCAAATGGCTTCTCTAAAATGTCGTCTGCCTTGTTGAGTTTCAAAATTTCTCCGCGGATACCATTAAAATATTTGGACTGGGAAAATTGTGCATTTGTTGGGAAGTGAAAAATATTTAGAACTGGAAGAAAAAAACATTTCATTCTTCATCTGCTGATAAAGTCTTACGAATTTTATGGCAAATAAATTCATGACTAATACGACTATATATATAACCCAGTAGGATCTAACGACGGTTCCTTCTGCATAGAAGAGACTCAGGTTCGAATCCTACCGGAGAGCGCATATTATTATTAAAGATTTCTCGAATATTCATGCACGTAGACAAAAATAAATAAATATCATCATCATAAGCAGGTCGAGCAAGCTCAGCATTGCTTGAGATGCTACCTTCATCCATTCCTGTCGTTCATTGCACTTGGAAGCTCGTCCAGTCTGCATCCCGGGTCTTCAGTCAGATGTACATCTTCTTTGGTCGACCTTGTGTTCTTTTTCCAGCGGATGCTATCCAGAGTAGACCGTCGCCAGCTAGTTCTACTTTACTACGCCAACAGCGACTAGCAAATCTTAGTCTTTGTTGGCATATTAATTTGCTGATAGAAGATATGTCGCCATAGAGGTCTTTCTTTGTTGGGTGAACTTTCTTGGATTTATTTAGTGATGCTCGAAGCATTAGTGTGTAAGAATCAACTAACCTCTTTTCCACTTTGGCTGTTCGGGTTCAGGTTAAGGAGTCATATACAAGGACGCACTCTACTGTATCTCTGAAAAAAGTTTCTCTTCAGTTTATCTGGTAGATTTGATTTCCAGATTTTGTTCATTTCATTAAGCGCTCTCCAAGATTTTTCCCAATTTGATGTTGGCATAATTCTCAGTGGGAGCAATATAGCTACCCAGGTATGAATATTCATTTTAATAAATAAACGAAATAACAACTCAAATACGAGTACCCAATAAATAAACGTTTAAAGTGATAAAAGTCTTGGATTAATGAATAAAAAATTTGTTACTTTTTTTTTTTTTTTTTTTTTTTACAAATTGCTTTGTTTATGTGTGGATATAAAGCTGAGCAGATATGAAAATTTCGAAAGTCACTGACTGGAAGGATTTCGCTTAAACGCACTATTCAACGAAGCCTGATCGACAAAAGATCTTCCTAGCTCAGTCGGTTAAAGCTCATCGGATTTCTTGAAATTGATAGTTGTAACCATATGTTTTATGCAAATAGTTACTTCCCTCTCATTTCCTGCGTATGGAACTCACTTCCTGCGCGTGGAACTCACTTCCGCGTTCCTGCTTTCATGTCAACTACGATCTTCGTGAATTTAAATGTATCGTCTGCCGCCGTCATTTGTCTCCTAGAATCCTGTTTTTTTTCCCTCTCTCATTTTTTTCCACTTTCAGTAACTTCTTGAATCTCTTTTTTATTCCTCTGCTGGGAAGAAAATGATTAAAAAAAAAACTGTTGAAAGGAAAATAATTTGAATATCTTTCGTAAGAATCCATGGCGATTTACAGACACTAAAAAAAATGTTAATTTTAAAGCGATTTCACCCCAATAAGACGATAATGCCACTACGACGCAAGGATTCGGAGTGAAAAAAAGTCATTTAGAAGGCACCGGGAACCCAATCCTAAACAAGAAACAAAGGATAAACCTCTAGTTTTAAGGTAGGTAATATTTATGGGTTAAAGTGATCAATACCAAGGATATAGCGAATGTAAATATAAAAGTGGGCATTGAAGTCAACTTCCAGCAGCAAGAGCCTGTTTCATGTTTAAACGTAATCTTTAGGACATCACACAAACACACACACATACACACACACACACACACACACACACATATATATATATATATATGTATCATATGAATTGTTCACCTCGTGGTGGTGTAATGGTTAACAAGCTTGTCTCGTTAGAACAATTACGACTGAGTAGTGAGCTCGATCCTCACTGGGTGCCCCATATTTTCGGCCTTGTGCCACATCTGAGCTACGCTTGGAAATCATTATATATAATATGAATAAAGACAAAAGCTAACATTAATTTTCCTTTTGTTTTTATACATATTGTCCTTTTACAGATATATTATTTACGAAAGTTTTACACATATATATGATAAAATATTGTCTTAAGGTATGCTATAAAAATGTTAAATATCAGAGATAGAGCGCATGTAATTTTTTAAAATTTCAAAATAAGTGTAGTTGATAAAATTGCGTAAGAAATATTTAGAGTCCAGTTTAAAAGACTAGGGAGAAGTGTGAACCGGACGATGAGCAAACCTATCGAGGAAAAATAGTAAATAAATTTCCAAAATTTAAGCGGAGACGTCAGAAGTATAGTGTTGAAGTAGACTATGAAAAAATCCTGAAGAAGGTTTTAAGGTACAGAGATCGAAACAATGTAGCTATAACAACCATTTCTAAGGTGTATCTTTAGTTAAGTTTTTTTTTGCTGTTGCAACAATGACGCATCTCTGGTTGAAATCCTCCTCCCGGTGATCCCATCTGGAGGCGTTGTAATGCATTTTGTTTCTTACAAACCAATAACGAGTCTTCATTGAACATAACCCTCTAGACAGCAACAGACTTAGCGCCCACGAAGAAAGCTAGAATCTTTTAATTAGTGTCTTTGTTACACTCCCGTACACACACACACACACATACACAAACACACGTGCGCGCATACACACGCTATATCTAATTATATATATATATATATATATATATATATATATATATATATATATATATATATATATATATATATATATATAAAGAAAAACAGATCACTTTAAGGCTCCATTGTAATAGTTTATTTCTCTGGATCATCAGACGTCACTTTCAAAAGGTGAAACGAAAAATGAAATGAAAATTTACACTTTTGACGGGTAGTATTAAGTTTATGTAATTTAACAGAGAAGGAAGCGAGGAGTTCTGTGAGAGACATGGTCGAGTTTAGAGAGGGTTTATTTTTATATTTCTTTCTATCATACTTAATATTGAGGAAGGAGGGGATAAGGATCAGACATTGACCTATTAAATCGGTCAACTCAACGGAAATGATATGTTGAAAGGAGAGACGAGAGAAAAAAAGAAAAAAGAAAAAAAGAAAGAAGGGGATAGTAAAGAAGAAGGAGATCTACTTAGGGTTTACGGAGGAAGGAGACGGGTGGTATAGTTTTAGCAATTTAGTTAAAAAAGATTTTAACGTTTGATAGTAATTTAAATGTTTAAAAAATCATTAAATATCGCCGAGTATTTATAGTCCGGAGAGCGTCTCCTAGTAGCGCTTTCGAAAACCTTTAAGATGAGGTCTTAGGGATGTTGCAAACTTAACATCAGGAATGACAATGAGGAAGAGGGCCTGAAGAATCTGATACTCACGGGTCGAATAGAGAGTAAGTGAGACAGGGGAAAACAACGCGTGACATACCTGGTCTGGGGAGAGGAAGCAGATGGAAGGAACTTGTTGAGAGCTGCAAGGGTAAGAGGGATGTTGAGATCCGTGATCGCCTACATCCTTAAAGGACATGGTACATAAAAAGAAAGAACCTGACATAGCTACAAACAACTGCATTTGGATCCACAATTATTTCTACCCAATAGCCTCTAGAATAATTTGAAACATAAACGTTACTACGAACACTGTAATCGTTTCGGATAATACAGCAGACCTTGCTACTCATAATGCACCACTGACTACTGATATATAGATGTAAAAGAACTTGTGTAGAATCTTCTAGTAAGAATTGGGATGTTTATTTCTGAAGGTGTTGTCATTTCAGAACAAAACGAGAAAAAAATAACATCAGCGCCATTTGATAAAACCCCTGAAAAGATCACTTCCTATTCAAAGATTCTGAAATACAGTGAATCCTTACTCCAAGCGAATATATCATTTTTCCCCTCCCTATTTCTACTTACGATTCGGCTTTCGTATTATCACGAAGCCCAGGGGTCACTTTCTGTTTTTGGTATCTTTTATGGTTTCACGTTTACTTTTTTTTTTCTCATTTTATGGAGTTCCACGTTACTGATGGCTTTTCACAAGTACTGTTCAGATTTGAAAAGGAAAAAAAAAGGAAAAAATAGATAATAGTTTCTGTACGGCCCTGAACAGAAAAAAAAATTATTTTACCAAATTTCATTGACTGTCTTTTTCTGTCGTCCGATGCGAATTCAGTAAGCTTTAAGATACATACGTATATATATATATATATATATATATATATATATATATATATATATATATATATATATATATATATATATATATATATATATATATATATGGTAATTGATTATATTGGTTGTCAGAAAAAGCATGCAATTTACAAATTGGAAATATCAAGAGCACGCAAGTTTGGCAATTTAAATATCTGCGAAGTTTTTTTTACAGAGGACGGATAGGTGGCATAGTAAAATCTGAAAGAGGCTTTCCGAAAAGCTAAGCAAAGTATTAAGAAACAGGAAAATGAGCACTGAACTATAGTATCGTTCCTACTATATGCCATTGAATGCTGGGTCATCTCCTCACTGATGAAGAAGAGACTTGAAGCGATATAAACATGGTTCTACAGAAGGATGCTGAGACTACCATGGACCGAACATGCGAGCAACGACAAAGTTTTAGAGAAAATGGAAACAAAAAAGACACTTATACTTAACATCAGAAAAAGACAGTTGAAATTTCTACGTTACATAATGAGGAAAGAGGGCTTGGAAAATTTGATACTCATGGGACATATTGATGGTAGGAGAGACAGAGGAAAACAGCGCATAACTTACGTAACTAGCTTGTGTAAATGTTTGGCAAGACAGGGGTTAGGAGAGATAAAAATAGACAAAATTTAGTAAGTACTACAAAGGACAGGAAATTGTGGAGAGCCATGATTGTCAACGTTCTGAAGGGACACGCCACACAGAAGAATTGTTACATTAGTCGTTTCCTAATGCTGAAATTTTTGGCATTCGTTGAACGAACAATCAATGATCTACTGTTAATTAGGTAGTGTCAAATCCGGTAACTGTTATCACTCTTTCTGGTAGTGAGAGAGGTTTCTTTCCTAACCTTTTGTTTGAAGTAGTGTGGAACATCAACATCTTCGTTATGTCATTATTTTCTCTTTGTGTTACATGTGCTATCTATTTTAGTTGTTGCTGCTATTGGTAGACCTCAAGTAACGTGGTTTCAGTTACAGGTCTTTGTTTGCGATTCAATGAAGAAGGGCCCCTCTCCAAGACCTAAAGGTTCAAAAGGCTCAAGTGGTTTCATACTAAATTGACACTAGGAACGTCTTTCTAGACTGATATTATCAAGAAGCTGACTTCTTAAAAAGTCGACTATGTTCAGATTAGAACGCAGGTCTCTCGGCTAGAAGGCTAACACTCTAAACATTCGTCCATGCACTCAGCGAGATGTTTCGTTGAGAGCAAACACGATCATTAAGTAGAATTCATTTTCGTACCTTTAGAAAACTCAACGGATCTCTCCGACCCAACATCTATGGTTTGAATAACAGCGCAGACTGGGCATTCTATCCTTGGGTGGTAGCAATTCTGAAGTCCCGTCCTGACAACCTCAACCTTACCCCTGATCAGAAACGATGTATTCTTTATGTGTTGTGTTACTTCAGGACGTAGACAATCATGGCTCTCCACTTCTTTCTATACCTTGGAGCTCTTAATAAATTTCGTCTTTTTGCTATTTCTCCTAAACCCTGTTTCAACATCCATTTACTCAAGCCCATTAAGTATATTACGAGCTGTTTTCCTCCGTCCATCTTTCCTTCAATCTGTCCTTTGAGTATTAGATTTTCCAAGCCTTCTATCCTTATTACGTGTTTCAACCGCCTCTTCCTGATGTTAAGTATATGTTTCCTTTTTGTTTCCATTTTCTCTAAAATCTAGTCGTTGCTCACCTGTTCGGTCCACCATATTCTCACCATCTTTCTGTAGATTTGTTTGTTTGTTTTGGTTTTACGGCATATCAACCTCAATGGGTCATTTAGTACCGACAAAATTTTTTTATTGTTGGTAATATTATTTTTTCAATCTATTTCTGGTACCATTTTTCTTTCAAAAAATCTGTTTCTGGTAAGAATTTTTCCTTCAAAAAATCCATTTCTGGTAATGATTTTCTTTCAGATATGTATCACTGGTAATATTTTTCCTTTTTCGAAAAATGTTTAATTGTTAATTAATATATATTTTCTTTTTTTTTCCCCAAAAATATATTGCTTATTTTTTCCAAAAACGTACAGCTGGTAATACTATTTTTTTTAAACGTATAGCTGGTAATATTTTTCATTTTTTAAACGTATAGCTGGCAACATCATTTTTCAAAAATCTATAGCTGGTAATATTTTTCCAAAAACGTACAGCTGGTAATATTATTTTTTCAAAAACGTATAGCTGGTAATATCATTTTTCAAAAACGCACTGCTGGCAACTTTATTCTTTCGAAAACGTATAGCTGGTAATAATATTTTTCCAAAAACGTATACTCGGCAACCATATTTTTTCAAAAAAAGCCTTTCTGTTGGACGTAGTTTATCGTCATACCCAGTACGTGGATGTAGTTTATCGCCATACCCAGTACGCGGATGTAGTTTATCGCCATACCCAGTACGCGGATGTAGTTTATCGTCATACCCATGGATCTTTCTGTAGAATTAGATTTCTGTTGCTTCAAGTCTCATCTTCATCTGTGCGTAGATTATCTAGCATTCACTGTCATATAAAGAGGACATATATCCCGTAAATTTCCCAGATGTTTTAATTTTTGGATTTGTTTGATTTTAGTATCCCCGATTTGTAATTTGCATTTTTGGGCTTACCCTTTTGCTAACAACCATGCATTATGTCTTCTTGCAGTTTATACTTAGTCATTTCTTCTCGCTTTCCATCGCTACTTTCTGTAGGAGCTTTTGCAGTTTACTTCCCGTGTCTGCTATCAAAACTGTGTCATCTGCATATCTTATATCGTTACTGAGATTACTGAGTGTTAGAGAACAGAAGAAGAACTACAACGATTGACATTGCATTTAAATTTGAAGTTTATTGGTAAACGAGAAGTCGGAAGAGAGTTCCATAAGCGAGAATTGCGATAGAAAACAAACTGTTAATATAGAACTTACGGTTACATCTAGACAATTCAAATATAAAATGATGAGACCTTGCCGCTGATCTGGTACTGCGCTTAAATTCAGGAAGTTCATCAGAAAAATTACCATGACAATATTTATAGAAAAGGCACAGGGAAGCACGCTAAGACGGTGGGAAAGGGTCTAAAGCCGAGATGCCAGGTCAGGACCAATAACATTACAGATTCTTCTTTGTATTTTTTATGAAGAATCTCTAAATAAATAGCAGGAACACTGGACTATATATATATATATATATATATATATATATATATATATATATATATATATATATATATATATATATAAAATGGACTCTCCCGTCGGTTTCTACGTATGAGGATCTGACAACTTAATTAATTCAGTTATGAAATTATGTGCGATAATCTTAAGTGGCACTTAAGACCCGCTAGTGATTTACAAAGGAGGCCACATATGGGATAACCAGACAGCTGCAGCGGCTTTCCAAGTCTCTGTGTGAGCAAGCAATGTTTAGGGCACCTTTTATCGCCCCCTCCCCATAATAGGGAAAACAGTGCAGATCCTAAACATATATATATATATATATATATATATATATATATATATATATATATATATATTCAAAATTTATAATGTTATGTTAATGGTTATTTTGTCTTACTTCCTTTTCTGTTATTGTTCCCTCGCCTTTATTCTGTTTTCTTTTTCTTATATTCACTCAGGGCCAGTAACCCCTCCCTTGCATTTTAATGACTTTATTGTCTTGCTTGGGGGTGAAACTATTAACCTATATATATGTATTAGGTTTCTTATGGATTTTAAATCAGGCAGTAGATTTTTATTACAGGCAAAATATTTGAGGACGCACTGAATTTCTTTTACTAACTACAGTGTATTTGCTTTTATTTTGACAAAATAAGCACTTACCTACAAAAACTATCATACAAAAGGATCATATTTTATTTCGGTCAATAAAACCATCACCTGGCTTTGCTGCATTTAAAAACTAAAACTAGTTTAAGTTGAATGGAAGTTATTCTCGTTTTGAAATTGGTGATAGTGTTGATTTTAGAGCCATTTTTAACCCACTGAGTTTCTCTTTATTAAAAATCTTCCAAAAATAAAATATACTTTTCTGAAATTTTATTTCAGGAATATTAGCTGATTTAAGATATAATTAATCTGATTTGAAACAAATATTATTTACTTTATGTTTAAAATACCGCAGAAATGTATTTGTACATAACGGTAACTCTTTATTTAAGGTGTTGATATTTTGATAGCTTGAATGACTGATAGATTTTTTCTTTAAATAATTTAGAGATTTAACGTGAAAACCTTTTATAAATAATATTTTACGTACTCAGTAATCTTAAAAATTTAGGAAAATATTGTCCGTATTTTATTAAATTTAAGATATTTTGGCTTTAAATTTATGATAATGCCGTATATATAACATCAGTATTTACAAAAATCGACACGTTTATACACATACTAAAAAAAAGTTATAAATAGTGGGAGTCACTAAATTGTAATAAACGTTTCGATTTATGAATAGTAAATATTGTTTTTAATTAATAACTATATCGCCTAATCTATACAAATTAATACAGAATTGTAAAAGATTTGAAACTTAAAAAAATATTCTAATTAACATTTAAAAACAAATGAAAACCTATTATTAACCTAAAAACAATTTTATCCTTTTAAAATTTATTATTCATCGAAATTTTTTTTCTTAAGTCAATAATGTCCTTAATATATCATATTCATAAAAGCAATTAAAAGCTTTTCTAATTAAATAATGTCTTAGCTTAATTGCAATTTTTATTTTTGGATTCAAATCAGATTTTTTGTTAGTGAGAATTATCAAAAAGAGATTGATTATTTAAATTCTCCAAGGACTTCTGCTTTTAATTAATATCAATATTAAGCAATACAAAAATTAATTCCGCGAAATGTCATAAAATTAAATAATTTTCTAAAAAATGTAAAAAGAAAATTTTTTTCTAAAAGAAACCCCCAAAAAACCCAAAAAGTTAAAATAATTTAATTCCTTTGTGAATAAGTACAGAAAGTTTCATTAAAATCCGACAATTATTTGATTAATGTAAGAATTTGCAAATCAATGTGTTTTTCACCGCAAAAAGGACGCTTATATTTGCTGTTCTATTTAATGGTGCAAGAAAAACAAGACATTTAACTAAAATGTTGACTGGAGAGAAGTTTCATCCTTGTTTCGAACCTTGACGTCCGGCGCTGAAGAATCGAAGAAGTGCACCAAATAACAGAGACAACATTAGTTCAGGACTTTCAACAGCAGCAATAACAAAAATGGATAGCACTTTTAACTTGTTGAAAATAATGAACTAATCAGGATTCTACAGTACTTCAAATAAAAGGCTAGAAAGGAAACCCTCCTCCATCAATACTGGAAAGAGCAACAAGAATTAATGGACTTGAGGAACCTTTTTTTCCCCTGAAAATTTAGTTTCAGTGAAAGATTTTACAAATTTCAAACGAAAGTTGCACGGGCTGTTCGGTAAATTAAAGTCGAATATTTCCTCATAAGGAAACAGCCTTTATTGGCATAACCATCTATCTATCTATCTATCTATCTATCTATCTATCTATCTATCTATCTATCTATCTATCTCAGTCTGTTCATATCTATCTATCTATCTATCTATCTATCTATCTATCTATCTATCTATCTATTTCAGTCTGTTCATATCTATCTATCTATCTATCTATCTATCTATCTATCTATCTATCTATCTATCTATCTATCTCCGTCTGTTCACATCTATCTATCTATCTATCTATCTAAGTCTGTTTACATCTATCTATCTTTCTATCTATCTATCTATTTCAGTCTGTTCACATCTATCTATCTATCTATCTATCTATCTATCTATCTATCTATCTATCTATCTATCTATCTATCTAACTATCTATCTAAGTCGGTTCACATCTATCTATCTATCTATCTATCTATCTATCTATTTATCTATCTATCTATCTATTTCAGTCTGTTCACATCTATCTATCTATCTATCTATTTCAGTCTGTTCATATCTATCTATCTATCTATCTATCTATCTATCTATCTATCTATCTATCTCAGTCTGTTCACATCTATCTATCTATCTATCTATCTATCTAAGTCTGTTCACATCTATCTATCTATCTATCTATCTATCTATCTATCTATCTATCTATCTATCCATCTATCTAAGTCTGTTCACATCTATCTATCTATGTATGTATGTATGTATGTATGTATCTATCTATCTATCTATCTATCTATCTATCTATCTATCTATCTATCTATCTATGTCTGTTCGTATTTATCTATCCCGGCACATTCACGTACAATATAACTATTATTTTTTTACTCTTCTTTTGTGTTTATTTTATTTTTACTCAGCACTTTCGTAAACTTAGATAATTAGATAATCTTAGATATTGATGCAAAGTGGCTTATGTAGATATGAACGTATAGTGATATACATGTATTAATTGAAATAGATGTGAACGGACTGAAACAGATAGATCGATAGATAGATAGATACACAAATGTGTGTCGTAATCGAATAACTACGTGCATCGACCACATTGCTAAAATTGACAGGCACTCTGTCTAAGTATATCCAGCTAAAAAATCCTCTGACAAATCAATTTCTATAGATACATACATTGTACGAGCACCTTTGCATATACACACGCACTACACACGATCTACCACCTTGAGCACATTCTAGTGAACGGTTGGGATACAGGTGCGTGGATTGTTTGCAGATGACTGACTAAGGTCATTCTCGTTTTGACAGCAAAATCAAGGGGAAAAATAAACAAAAAACAGAAAGCCCGGAAATAAACACCCAACGTTCGTCCTGTTTTCCAATCCCTGCATCTGCCCGCACGAATTACCGTTTCCTGACAGGGCCAGCGGCCAGATTGAGAAATGGACTCGATTTGCATTGAAAGTCCGCGCAAAAAGAAGCTCGGCAGTCTTTCGCCTAAAGGCTTTGCAGAGAAGGGCATCATGGGAAGAAAGTTGTTCATTTCCTCTGCGATACACACAAGCACACCTGTTCACCTTTCTTTCATCAACGCACGTTTCGATATATTGCATTCAGTTCACACACAAGGCACAAACGCACATATAGAAACGCACAGGCACTCACAGAACACTTACATAGCTCGCAAAGCATACACACGCAAAGCATATACATATAGCACACACACACACACACACACACAAAATGCACACAGATCACACACTTAAGTCGTACATAAAATACAAAGGACACACACAGCACAAATAAAACATCCACATACAGAACACACAGACACACTCACAAAACACTTACATAGCTCGCAAAGCATACACACGCAATATAGCACAGACACACAAAATGCACACAGAGCAGACACTTAAGTCGTACATAAAATACAAAGGACACACACAGCACAAATAAAGCATACACATACAGAACACACAGACACACGCATACTCACTGCACCCACCTACGTAGATAAAAAAGTCCCACACAAAAAGCAGACACACACAGAACACACGCAAAGCACACACACAGCATACGCACGCACTCGCATAGCTTGTAGCACTTGAACACACGTACTGGCGCACAGCGGACATGCATGCACACTGAAACACAAATCCTGCATATACGCAAACACAAAGTACACACATACAGAATAAACATACTTACAGAAAGCATCCGCAGATACACACAAAAAAAGCATACAACACATATGTTTTCCCTCGCTCCATGTCTATGCCATCGTGTTTGTATCTTTCTATCAATCTATTTATGTATATATGCATCTACAAATGGCTTGGAAAAGGTATGAATCCCCCTCTTCTTCTCTCACGCCTAATGGTTAATTAGTACGACTTATGGGTAAATTATTATTTTCAAAAATATTCTTATCTTCCGAAAATATTTTATGGTTGATATACCGTTAAATATAAATTAATCAAAACCTAATAAAAGGACGCACCATGGCGTTCATTACATTAGGACAACTCATAGTGCAAGATAAGAGCTAGACCACGAGGCGTGTTTTAAATTTTGTCATTTCCATTTTAGTTTGAGTTTGAGTTTGCTTAAGAAGACTTTGCTTTTTACGCTTGTATTAACTTTAGGCTATTTATTTGAAGAAAGTATATGATTTATTTTATTCTATTTCCTTCAAGACTCGCGTCATTACTTTACGATTTTTGAGAAATCAAACATTTCTTGTATGCGAAATTCACTAGAAAATGTCATTTCAAAAGCTTGGTTTTGTTACTTTGAAAATTATTAAACATTTTCCCTTAAAGTTTATTTAACACACTTCTCTGTGAAATTTCTAACCAGAAAAGTGAATACACTAAAGAACAATTTTATTAATCATCTTTATATTGGTAATCTGTATTTTGGCTTTTAATTGGTAAAAAAGGATTTTGGATTATTACCATATTTCTTTTAACGAAATGTAACAAGCAAAGACTTCAAGTAAAGCCTGAGGTCCTGGCAAAAATCCTATGTCTTTAAACATTGTGGACTGGCTCTACAGAATTACAAACAAAGAACTGTACCAAATATCCATCGCAAAAGATGAGGGAAAAATGGTCAACTCCCTGCACCGCTTCAGTAAGTACCTGGCTCCTCATGTCATCCTTTATATTTTCAAGAGCCAGATCAGGACGAAAATCCATTTGCGATTTATATGATCTGATTAATATTACCGTTACTATCATCATATTCATGCGAAATTTGAGATCCTTATCATAGACATATAAATCGGGAGTGTTTTCATCAAAGCCCTCTCAGAAATGACATATTAAAGATAACATCTTACAGCACTTCAAACAAAAGGTTAGGAAGGAAACCTTCATCAATATTGGAAAGGGTGATAACAGCTACTGGGCTTGAGAAGAGAAAATAATGACATGATCAAGATGTTGACATTCCACACTACTTCAAATAAAAGGTTAGGAAGGAAACCTCCATCAATACGGGAAAGAGAGATAACAGCTACTGGGCTTGAGAAGAGAAAATAATGACATCATCAAGATGTTGACATTCCACATTACTTCAAATAAAAGGTTAGGAAGGAAACCTCCATCAATACGGAAAAGAGAGATAACAGCTACTGGGCTTGAGAAGAGAAAATAATGACATCATCAAGATGTTGACATTCCACACTACTTCAAATAAAAGGTTAGGAAGGAAACCTCCATCAATACTGGAAAGAGTGATAAAAGCTACTGGGTATAAGAAACCTGTTTTTCTAAAAAGAAAATTTTAAGAAAAAGATTTTATGAATTTTACCTGAAAACAATATTGGGTGTTAAGTCAATGACTGCCAAAAGTTTCCTTATAGGGAAACGGCTAATATTACCATTTGCATTTTCCACAATTTAGAATTCAATATTCTTCTCCTGCAAGGCTTCTATCGAAGTCTGGCAAGATGATCCTTTGTTGCTATTTAGGCCAAAGCTAGAAGATTAGAACAAATGGAATGAAGTCTTCTCCAACAGAATTAGGGAGAATTATGCATAAAGGGACTTAGCTGTTATCCTTTTTTATGTGTTATCACCCCTTATATATCTCAATCGACAGTGGCATAGGTGCTCGGTCAATACACGCAAACTGCAAATATTATCACTACCATTAGAGATGAGGATAATGTAATGAATGCCGAATGTTTTCTTATAAGGAAACAGTTAATATTACTGTTACTATTATCATATTCATGCGAAATGTGAAATCCTTATCATAGACATATAAATCGGGAATGTTTCTATCAACGCCCTCTCAGAAATGACATATTAAAGATGTTAACATTTCACAGCTCTTCAAACAAAAAGGTTAGGAAGGAAACCCCCCATCAATATTGGAAAGAGCGATAAAAGCTACTGGATATAAGAAACCCGTTTTTCTGGAAAATGGTTTAAGAGAAAGATTTTGTGAATTTTATCAGAAAACAGTATTGGGTGCTCAGTCAATGACTGCCAAAAGTTTCCTTATAGGGAAAAGGCAAATATAACCATCATCATTTAATTTTACTTGATTCAAAGAAATAATTTATTAATTCCATTTTTTGTCTTTCTTTTTACAAATGTTACAAAGTCTCTGTCAATAATTTTGTATGGCTTGGTTTGGTTTGGTTTGGTTTGGTTTGGTTTGGTTTGGTTCGGTTTGGTTTGGTTTGGTTTGGTTTGGTTTGGTTTAAGTCATAACAACCTCAGTGGGTTATTTAATGCCGACAAGATTTTTATTGCTGGTAATATTTTTTTATCTATCTATCTATCTATCTATCTATCTATCTATCTATCTATCTATCTATCTATCTATCTATTTCAGTATATATTGATTTGGTTTGTTTTGTTTTACGGTATATCAACCTCAATGCGTTATTTAATGCCCACAAGATTTTTATTGCTGGTAATATTTTTTTATCTATCTATCTATCTATCTATCTATCTATCTATCTATCTATCTATCTATTTCAGTATATATTGATTTGGTTTGTTTTGTTTTACGGTATATCAACCTCAATGCGTTATTTAATGCCCACAAGATTTTTATTGCTGGTAATATTTTTTTATCTATCTATCTATCTATCTATCTATCTATCTATCTATCTATCTATCTATCTATCTATCTATCTATTTAGGTATATATTGATTTGGTTTGTTTTGTTTTACGGTATATCAACCTCAATGCGTTATTTAATGCCCACAAGATTTTTATTGCTGGTAATATTTTTTTATCTATCTATCTATCTATCTATCTATCTATCTATCTATCTATCTATCTATCTATCTATTTCAGTATATATTGATTTGGTTTGTTTTGTTTTACGGTATATCAACCTCAATGCGTTATTTAATGCCGACAAGATTTTTATTGCTGGTAATATTTTTTTCAAAAATGTATTGCTGGTAATATTTTTTTACAAAAAACATATTTCTGGAAATAATTTTTTTTACAAAATCATATTGCTGGTCATAATTTTTTTCCAAATATCTACTGCTGGTAATAATTTTTCCAAAAAGGTATTGCTGGTATTAAAACCTATTTTTATACTTTCATAGTGTTTTGACCTATTTGGAGGAGGGGTTAACTATTTGCCCATAACTGGGACAAGTGCTACGACCCCAAGTTAGGATTGGAACTGGGAACACCAGCAATGAAGAGGTGGTTCCACGCTTCTCAAAACCGTCTGATCAGAGGCCTTGCTGCTGGACGTAGTTTATCGTCTTACCCTGGACGCGGATGTAGTTTATCGTCTTACCCTGGACGCGGATGTAGTTTATCGTCTTACCCTGGATACGGATATAGTTTATAGTCATACCCAGGTCACAGATGTAGTTTATCATCATACCCAGGACGCGGATGTAGTTTATCGCCATACCCAGGACGCGGATGTAGTTTATCGTCATACCCAGGACGCAGATGTAGTTTATCTTCTTACTCAGGACGCAGATGTAGTTCATCGTCTTACCCAGGACGCGGATGTAGTTTATTGTCATACCCAGGACGCGGATGTAGTTCATCGTCTTACCCAGGATGCGGATGTAGTTTATCGCCATACCCAGGACGCAGATGTAGTTTATCTTCTTACTCAGGACGCGGATGTAGTTCATCGTCATACCCAGGACGCGGATGTAGTTTATTGTCATACACAGGACGCGGATGTAGTTCATCGTCATACCCAGGACGCGGATGTAGTTTATTGTCATACCCAGGACGCAGATGTAGTTTATCGTCATACCCAGGACGCGGATGTAGTTTATTGTCATACCCAGGACGCGGATGTAGTTCATCGTCTTACCCAGGATGCGGATGTAGTTTATCGCCATACCCAGGACGCAGATGTAGTTTATCGTCATACCCAGGACGCAGATGTAGTTTATCTTCTTACTCAGGACGCGGATGTAGTTCATCGTCTTACCCAGGACGCGGATGTAGTTTATTGTCATACTCAGGACGCGGATGTAGTTCATCGTCTTACCCAGGACGCGGATGTAGTTTATCGCCATACCCAGGACGCGGATGTAGTTTATCTTCTTACTCAGGACGCAGATGTAGTTCATCGTCATACCCAGGACGCAGATGTAGTTTATCTTCTTACTCAGGACGCGGATGTAGTTCATCGTCATACCCAGGACGCAGATGTAGTTTATCTTCTTACTCAGGACGCAGATGTAGTTCATCGTCATACCCAGGACGCGGATGTAGTTTATTGTCATACTCAGGACGCGGATGTAGTTCATCGTCATACCCAGGACGCAGATGTAGTTTATCGCCATACCCAGGACGCGGATGTAGTTTATCGTCATACCCAGGACGCAGATGTAGTTTATCTTCTTACTCAGGACGCGGATGTAGTTCATCGTCATACCCAGGACGCGGATGTAGTTTATCGTCATACTCAGGACGCGGATGTAGTTTATCTTCTTACTCAGGACGCAGATGTAGTTCATCGTCATACCCAGGACGCAGATGTAGTTTATCTTCTTACTCAGGACGCAGATGTAGTTCATCGTCATACCCAGGACGCAGATGTAGTTTATCTTCTTACTCAGGACGCAGATGTAGTTCATCGTCATACCCAGGACGCGGATGTAGTTTATTGTCATACTCAGGACGCGGATGTAGTTCATCGTCATACCCAGGACGCAGATGTAGTTTATCGCCATACCCAGGACGCGGATGTAGTTTATCGTCATACCCAGGACGCAGATGTAGTTTATCTTCTTACTCAGGACGCGGATGTAGTTCATCGTCATACCCAGGACGCGGATGTAGTTTATCGCCATACCCAGGACGCAGATGTAGTTTATCTTCTTACTCAGGACGCAGATGTAGTTCATCGTCATACCCAGGACGCAGATGTAGTTTATCTTCTTACTCAGGACGCGGATGTAGTTCATCGTCATACCCAGGACGCAGATGTAGTTTATCTTCTTACTCAGGACGCAGATGTAGTTCATCGTCATACCCAGGACGCGGATGTAGTTTATTGTCATACTCAGGACGCGGATGTAGTTCATCGTCATACCCAGGATGCGGATGTAGTTTATCGCCATACCCAGGACGCGGATGTAGTTTATCGTCATACCCAGGACGCAAATGTAGTTTATCTTCTTTTTCAGGACGCGGATGTAGTTCATCGTCATACCCAGGACGCGGATGTAGTTTATCGCCATACCCAGGACGCAGATGTAGTTTATCTTCTTACTCAGGACGCAGATGTAGTTCATCGTCATACCCAGGACGCAGATGTAGTTTATCTTCTTACTCAGGACGCGGATGTAGTTCATCGTCATACCCAGGACGCAGATGTAGTTTATCTTCTTACTCAGGACGCGGATGTAGTTCATCGTCATACCCAGGACGCGGATGTAGTTTATCGCCATACCCAGGACGCAGATGTAGTTTATCTTCTTACTCAGGACGCAGATGTAGTTCATCGTCATACCCAGGACGCAGATGTAGTTTATCTTCTTACTCAGGACGCGGATGTAGTTCATCGTCATACCCAGGACGCAGATGTAGTTTATCTTCTTACTCAGGACGCAGATGTAGTTCATCGTCATACCCAGGACGCGGATGTAGTTTATTGTCATACCCAGGACGCAGATGTAGTTTATCGTCATACCCAGGACGCGGATGTAGTTTATTGTCATACCCAGGACGCGGATGTAGTTCATCGTCTTACCCAGGATGCGGATGTAGTTTATCGCCATACCCAGGACGCAGATGTAGTTTATCGTCATACCCAGGACGCAGATGTAGTTTATCTTCTTACTCAGGACGCGGATGTAGTTCATCGTCTTACCCAGGACGCGGATGTAGTTTATTGTCATACTCAGGACGCGGATGTAGTTCATCGTCTTACCCAGGACGCGGATGTAGTTTATCGCCATACCCAGGACGCGGATGTAGTTTATCGTCATACCCAGGACGCAGATGTAGTTTATCTTCTTACTCAGGACGCGGATGTAGTTCATCGTCATACCCAGGACGCGGATGTAGTTTATCGCCATACCCAGGACGCAGATGTAGTTTATCTTCTTACTCAGGACGCGGATGTAGTTCATCGTCATACTCAGGACGCAGATGTAGTTTATCTTCTTACTCAGGACGCAGATGTAGTTCATCGTCTTACCCAGGACGCAGATGTAGTTTATCTTCTTACTCAGGACGCGGATGTAGTTCATCGTCTTACCCAGGACGCGGATGTAGTTTATTGTCATACCCAGGACGCGGATGTATTTCATCGTCTTACCCAGGATGTGGATGTAGTTTATCGTCATACCCAGGACGCAGATGTAGTTTATCGTCATACCCAGGACGCAGATGTAGTTTATCGTCATACCCAGGACGCAGATGTAGTTTATCTTCTTACTCAGGACGCGGATGTAGTTTATCGTCTTACCCAGGACGCGGATGTAGTTTATTGTCATACTCAGGACGCGGATGTAGTTCATCGTCTTACCCAGGACGCGGATGTAGTTTATCGTCATACCCAGGACGCGGATGTAGTTTATCGTCATACCCAGGATGCAGATGTAGTTTATCTTCTTACTCAGGACGCGGATGTAGTTCATCGTCATACCCAGGACGCGGATGTAGTTTATTGTCATACTCAGGACGCGGATGTAGTTCATCGTCTTACCCAGGATGCGGATGTAGTTTATCGTCATACCCAGGACGCAGATGTAGTTTATCTTCTTACTCAGGACGCGGATGTAGTTCATCGTCTTACCCAGGACGCGGATGTAGTTTATTGTCATACTCAGGACGCGGATGTAGTTCATCGTCTTACCCAGGACGCGGATGTAGTTTATCGCCATACCCAGGACGCGGATGTAGTTTATCGTCATACCCAGGACGCAGATGTAGTTTATCTTCTTACTCAGGACGCGGATGTAGTTCATCGTCATACCCAGGACGCGGATGTAGTTTATCGCCATACCCAGGACGCGGATGTAGTTTATCTTCTTACTCAGGACGCGGATGTAGTTCATCGTCATACCCAGGACGCGGATGTAGTTTATCGTCATACCCAGGACGCAGATGTAGTTTATCTTCTTACTCAGGACGCAGATGTAGTTCATCGTCTTACCCAGGACGCGGATGTAGTTTATTGTCATACCCAGGACGCGGATGTAGTTCATCGTCTTACCCCGGATGCGGATGTAGTTTATCTTCTTACTCAGGACGCGGATGTAGTTTATCGCCATACCCAGGACGCGGATGTAGTTTATCGTCATACCCAGGACGCAGATGTAGTTTATCTTCTTACTCAGGACGCGGATGTAGTTTATCGCCATACCCAGGACGCAGATGTAGTTTATCTTCTTACTCAGGACGCGGATGTAGTTCATCGTCTTACCCAGGACGCGGATGTAGTTTATTGTCATACCCAGGACGCAGATGTAGTTTATCGTCATACTGAGGACGGCAATAATTTTACAATGTTTTGTTATGTTTAGTTTTTAAAAATTGTTTTTCTTTGTCGACTTTTTTCTTTGCTTCTGTTTTGACACTGCGAAATCTATTTAATATTTCTATTTTTTGTTCCTGAATTTAATTTAATATTTTCTCGATGATGTTGTTATTACTAGCGTTGTGTGATTTTTTTAGTGAGTATTTTGCGTTTTCCTTTCTAAAATATATCATTAGGTTGTTCGAAATATAATTTCAGATTTGAGAATAAAGCTTTTGTGTTCTAATATATAATTAAAATAGTTTCACAGAAATATATCACTCATTCCTAATGATTAAAGTGACTTCTTTGTTAATTTTATATAAATTTTTTTTCAGAAATTAACTTCGGTTGTCCGCAAAATGATGTCCGATTTTCGAATAAACCTTTCGTGTTCTAATATATTATTATAATAGTTGCATAAAATACATTACATTGCTGTTCGATAAAAGTGACTCACCTGATTTTTTACTTAAATTTTTTTTCGCCTATTGTTTTTGGGGTCAAACTAATTTTTAATCTTACTAATATAAAGACCACTTCCCGATCACCTAGTAAAAAAGTTTACTCACCCTAAGGTATTCTATTGATAATTATAATTTTGGATATAAATTAGAATTAGGGAAAAAATCTGTGCAAAAAAAGTGACTCACTTATTTACTTTTCCTAGTAATCAATAGAAACATAACCGAAATAGCTTTAAATAAAGAATAATAGAGGTATAATTTATTTATAATAGGTAATATAGTTCGAAATATTTAATAATCTATGGGTCTTCCTTTATTTTGAATAACCCTTTCACCCCTTTTTGGCATTGACTTGATTAGGTTCTGGCAAATCTCTTCTCCAAGCATTGAATTCCATTCGGATATGAAATTCACAATCAAATCCTCTTTGTTGCTCAACTGCTTTCTCGAGAGCCTGTACTTTACAAGTCAGGAGATTGGGGCGGCCATGTCATATCATTCACCTGCTTCTCATCAAAGTATTCCTTCATCAATTTTGATTTGTGACAGGGAGCATTATCCTGCATAAAAATGAGCATGGTGGGGTCGATTTGCACCCTTTCAGCAGAAGGGAGCAGACAAGACTCTAAAATTCTCTTGTACTGCTCGCTCCTGAGGGTCTTTTCAATAGGTTTTAAGAAACCAGTTCCATGAAAAGAAAAGCATCCCCAGAACATTATACTGAACGGATGCTTGACAGTACTTACTGCTAAATTCAAAGAGCTTTCAAGGCTTCTTCTTCGGATTTTAGATCGCTTATCCTTTGAATTTGGCTCAACTTTCGTTTCATCGGAGAAGAGAACATTTAGTAAAAAAAAATCAGGTGAGTCACTTTTATCGAACAGCACTAATGATTAAAGTGTCCCATGCGTTAATTTCATAACAGTCTTTTTCAGGATTCAACTCAAACCATTATATACCCCTTATCTTACAAATGAAAAAAAGAAGAGATGCGTTTAATTTTTGCAGGAGTTCAAATTTGGTCATAATCCTTTTCAAACTGATGCCAACATTAAGAGAGCATTGGGGCAAAGAACCCAATTGTGATCGGACAGTAAGGTGATGGTTTTAGAAGTTCCGTAATGGCGATACGAGTCTTGAAGATCTCGGACGTTCATCTACAATTGACCAGATAATAGATGTCAGTATTTTAATAATAACGGATCATCTCAAGAAATTTGGCAAGGTGAAGAAACTCGATAAATGTGTTCAATGAACTCAACGAAAGCCAACGCGATTGACGCTTTGAAGTGGGTTTGATGTTGCATTTGCGAAATTCGAATGATCCATTTATTGATCGTGTAGTGATAAGAAATAGATCCTTTATTATAATCATAAAGAGATCTTCTTAATGGTCTGATCATGACGGATCCCTCAAACACTTTCCTAAACCGAAATTGAAACAACAGAAATGAGTCTGTTGGTCCGCATTTGTTGTTATCCATTAAAGATTTCTTGAGCCGAACCAGAGCATCACTGTGAAAATTTACTGTCAACAACTGGATGAAATGCCCATTTGGTTAAGCAAACTGTTACTGGTTAATCAACAAGGTCTAATTCTGCTTGATGGATAAATGCCCTTGTCACATGTTACCAGGATGACACTTCAGAAGCTCAACGACTTGGAATACGAGATCAAAAGAATATAGTGGTTGTGGCTTGGGCAAAAATGCATGCTGTGATATTTTTCTTAGCCACTAAAATGGGACGGCTTGCATTTTGACATGACGCAGTCCAGATTTGACGTTTCAGGCTGTTCGGGTTGACTTGTCGAACTCTCTGCCTTCAGGCAGAGAGGAACCCAGACGAGGCTCTGCCGAAGGGCAGAGTCACGTCCGGGGAGGAAGACAAGCCCGACCCCGTGTATGCGGGGTCTTCGGGAATTTTTTGCCCAAACCACATCCACCATATTCTTTTGATCTCTTGCCAACTGACTACCACTGTTTCAAGCATCTTAACAAGTGTTTATGCCATAAGACATTCCGTTCGAAAGCAGATGCAGAAAATGTATCCTTGGCGTCCAAACCTGTAGAGTTTTATCGCAAAGACATATATAACCTTGTAACTCAATGGTAAAAATGTATATATGATCTGAGTTTGTATCTATTTTATTTAAAATCTGTTTAAATACATTAATTCAGGAATAACTGTTGATTCTATACTCGGATATTATTTTCGAACAACAACCTAATAAAGGTTATGTCTCGTTGTTAGTTTAGTTTACCGCTAAAATCATAAAATAGGAACAAACCTAATATTTTTATACTAAAACTAACGAAAATTAATGAATTGTTACAGGTGATGAAAAATGGGTTTTGCATGTTAACATAAAATGAAAAAGATAGTAGTCATCACAAAATAAAAATGCTAAACCAAAACTAGAACCCTATTCACAGAAGTAGTTTTCTTTGTGTGTGGGGGAATATATAAACTATCGTTCACATCTAGCTACTGAACATGGGAGGCCACTCAATGTAGATGTTTATGGCAAGCAACCTGATTGAGTAAATGAACCGTTAGGTCGCAAATGTAGGTATTATTCGCCAGCATGACTAAATATAAAGTCATGAAGGTGGTTGAAGCTATACATGAATCGAGTTATAGTCTTAAATAGCCTCGTCCGATCGAAACTTCATACGAATTCCATGAATGGCGCCAAACTAGCTTAGAAATATTTTAACTATCAGGTCTATACAACTGTTGGCTTAGATCAATGATTAAAAATAACTTCCAAAGAATGAAATCAGTAGTTCTTGAAGAGGAACATCTTTTTTCAAACATCGAGGAATAGTGCTACAGAATCACCAACAAAGAACTGTACTAGATAATAGAAACGCCATCATTTGATGACTTTTAAAAACAGCAACAAGTAACATGGATTGTTTTTATAAATTTCAACCCAAATTAGCAATGGCTGTTCGCTCAGTCAAAGCCAAATGTGTTGTTGATTTACCAAAGTGTGTGTGTGTGGAGGAATGAATATTTATTTTTGTAATTTTACAGAACTTGTGGCACAAGGCCGAAGGGGGAGTGGGGAAGAGCTTGTACTCAGTAACTCTCGCAGTTCTAGTTAATTACAATCACGACCCATTCATTCAATACAATATAATTAATCATCACAAGAATTTGTCCATCACCTCTCAATCCTACATGCACCACAATACCATATATTCAAAAGGGACCTACAAAACACCGCATGATGTAAAGATTTAAAAAAGAGTGTGTGTGTGTAGGGGATGATTGCAAAAGTTTTCCCCCTCCCCTTCTTATAGTCAGAAGGACACAGAATGCATGCTGGGATATTTTTCTTGGGATTATTTATAGATCTTAATAAGATGGTCGCTGACGTCGTGCAGCGACACGGCTCATAGAAGAAGAAGAAGAAGAAGAAGAAGAAGAAGAAGAAGAAGAAGAAGAAGAAGAAGAAGAAGGTGGTTGAGGAGGAGGAGAAGACGAAGAAGTAAATGAAGAAGAAGAAGAAGAAGAAGAAGAAGAAGAAGAAGAAGAAGAAGAAGAAGAAGAAGAAGAAGAAGAAGAAGAAGAAGAACAACAACAACAACAACAACAACAACAAGAAGGTGGAGGAGGAGGAGGAGGAGAAGAAGAAGGTGGAGGGGAAGAGAATAAGAAGAAGAAGAAGAAAATAGAAGAAGAAGGTGGAGGGGGAGGAGAATAAGAAGAAGAAGAAGAAGAAGAGGAAGAAGAAGAAGAAGAAGAAGAAGGTGGAGAAGAAGGCGAAGAAGGCGGAGAAGAAGGCGAAGAAGAAGAAGAAGAAGAAGGAGAAGAAGAAGAAGAAGAAGAAGGAGAAGAAGAAGAAGAAGAAGAAGAAGAAGAAGAAGAAGAAGAAGAAGAAGAAGAAGAAGAAGAAGAAGAAGAAGAAAGAGGCAGAAAACTTTTGCCCACATCTCAGAAAAGGAAGAGGATTAGAAGAAACATCAGAAACTATTGTAATTTCTTTTTGTTAACGCTCCCACTCCAATTAGAAAATTGCAGCTTCACTAATTGGATCTCAGATCCAAATAATCATTTTTTTTTGTTCAGAGAAAATATGATATCAGGACCAACGTTTTTACGAGCCTTTAAAGATAATAGAATATTGCAATCATTTCTGTATTCTCTCGACGGATTTCTTTTAAAATTGCGAGGCGCCAACAAACATGAGAGTGATCTTTCAGATCGATTAAGATTCTCCAATTAGCTGTTGAAGTATTGAAGCAGAGTTTGCATTTATAATTCTTTGGAGATAACGAGAATAATTTATTAATTTCTCAATCCATTAGCCGAATACCCGTCCCAGAGACATAGAAAAGTTGTCCATAGAATTCTTGTAATGCTTTTTAAAAAAAAATTATTAATAATAGAAATTAATTTGATAACAGGCTACTTTCACCTGCTGAAATCATTTTTTTAATTAAATATGAAAAGGATATTTATTTCATTTACATCATTTTCAATTAAATCCAATTAAAATGAAATTAAAATTCAGTATATTTAAATAATCCGGTAATGTTTTAATTCATAATAATTCCAAAATAATTCAGGTTTGCATTAATAATAATAATAATAATAATAATAATAATAATAATAATAATAATAAGAATAATAAGAATGACCGTCGATAATTTCACGGATTTTCTTATTTGACATTTCTGATGTAGCTTAATTCTTCAGTTAATGATTGAGTAAGCTTATACTTATAAATATCTGTAGAAATTCTTCTATCGCATCGCTAAAATATTCAAGCTGAACAACTTTAACAAAATATTCCAATCGTAAATATGAATGCTGGTCATTATTTTAAGAAGTAAGGGGGTATAATTGGAAAGATTTAAAATTGACAACTTTTTTCCATTTCACTGAAACAGACGCTAAACACGAGAGAGTTTTCGCCTCTTCTATCTTTCATTCTTTCTTTCTTTTTTCTTTCTTTCTTTCATTTTCTCACTGAAACCAAGTAGCGTCTCTGATATATCTTTTGTCGTTTCTCCACACGGTTAAAACGGACTACTCTATTATTTATGCAATATTAGCACGGCATAACTTTCTTTGTTTCATTTTCTCACTGGAACCACGCAGCGTCTCTGAGATGTCTTTTTCGTCTTTTCTCGGCATCATGTTGGAATACTCCATAATTTATGAGATATTGGCATTGCGTAACTTTCTTTATTTTTTCTTTCTTTCATTTTCAGACTGAAACCAAGTAGTGTCCCTCATATAACTTTTCCGACTTTTTCCGCGATCAAGACGGAATTATCCAATATTTACGAGATATTAGGCTCGTTTAACATTTTCCTCTTTCTTTCTTTCTTTTTCTCACTGAAACGAAGTCGCATCTCTGATATGACTTTCCATAAAAGTCATATCTTTCCAACCGATCAAAACGGAATAGTCCATTATTTATTATGTATTCGCAGGGTGTAACGAATTAAACATAAATGTAGATAAAAGATTTATTGCTTTTAAAATGGGTGTATAAATTAAATTTTACCGCCAATACTGTAAACACCATTTGTTTATAATATATATCTAAAGCAAATAGTAAAAGGATTTAAAAAAAAAGGTTGATATAAGGCGAGAGGCACGCATGCATAATTTAGCCATACTATTTAAACTATATAAACTATAAAAACTATAAACTATAAAAACTATATAAACATATACAAAATATTTAAACTATATAAACTATAAAAACTATAAAATCTATATAAACTTATAAAAACTATTTAAAATTTAAAAACTATAAACTATAAAAACTATATAAACTTATAAAATCTATTTAAACTATATAAACTATAAACTATAAAAACTATATAAACTTATAAAAACTATTTAAACTATATAAACTATAATAACTATAAACTATAAAACTATAAACTATAAAAACTATAAAAACTATATAAACTTATAAAAACTATTTAAACTATATAAACTGTAAACACTATAAACTATAAAAACTATATAAACTTATAAAAACTATTTAAACTATATAAACTATAAAAACTATAAACTATAAAAACTATAAAAACTATATAAACTTATAAAAACTATATAAACTATATAAACCATAAAAACTATATAAAAAAGAACGCATAATATTTTACATAGATAAATTCCTCTTTATCACCGCTCGCGTTTAACGTAAGTAATAATTGACGATCCTGGTTTAGTATGGAATGATATCGATTCCGGATTTTAATTTCATGGCAGACTCTGTAATTGTGCACAAGAGTCGATGAATTCTTCAGAAAATGATTCTTCATGATTGAAAATCTCCAATAGTTTTTCGTATTTTCTGATATTTTGTAGTTTATTAGTGCGACAAAAGAAATAAGATAAAGAGAAGTTAAGGGAAGGACAGAAAACCAACTAACTTTTATAGTAAATAAAAAAGGTTTTTATGTTAAATTCAGTGATTTTGCTCAGCGGCAAAATGAAAAAAAAAAACAAAAAAAAAACAAAAAAACAAAACAAAACTATAAAAGCAATGTCTTACCGACAAGAAATTAGAAATACTTCAAAATAACTTCAGTCGGGAGTTGCTGAAATTTTCTAGTATCGCTTACATGTCAGGATAGCGAATGGTAGTAAACGGAATGCTCTGCAGCAGATTTCTACAACAAATGACTTCGCCAGCCAACTCGCTTAATTTTGGCGCCAACCAACGAATACGAATACCTAGATGAAGATTTTCACTTTGTAAGGTCATCCGGCCACATCAAAAAGTTCTTTGAAGTCTTTTATCTAAATGACCCACTACTTGGAGAAGTTACATTCATAAAAATAGATTCTCTTAATGTTATGAGAAATTACCCATAATAATAATGGACTATTCCGTACATCATAAATATTGCGCCTCAAGAGGGAGCAGCAAGTTCAGAGTCAGTCTTTTTTGGACGACTCGGCTAGACGGTCGAACTCTCTGCATCTGGGCAGAGAGGAACCCGGACGAGGCTCCCTCGTTCGAGGAGGTTGACCAACCTGATTCCGTTTATACGGGTTCTACGGGCTCGGTGAGCCCACATTAAACCGGCCTTGTGCCACATTCGGCACACGTAGGCGTGTTGTTGAACATAGTTCAGAGTTAGTCTTTTTTGGACGACTCGGCTAGACGATCGAACTCTCTGCCTCTGGGCAGAGAGGAACCCGGACGAGGCTCTGCCGAAGGGCAGAGCCTCGTTCGGGGAGGTTGACCAACCCGATCCCGTTTATACGGGTTCTACGGGCATTTTTTGGCCGAGGCTACGGGCTCGGTGAGCCCACATTTAACCGGCCTTGTGCCACATTCGACACACGTGGGCGTGTTGTTGAACATCAGTTCAGAGCAGAGTTCAGAGACAGTTCAGAGTCAGTCAGAGACAGAGTCACGTCAGACGATTACTGTAAGACATTGGAATAGTGATACTTGTCGAGACAACATAGTTCACTCTAACCAAATCTGATATTCATTACTAATACTTCTACTTCTTTGTACATATTTCTGTTTGTAATATATCTGTGTTATTCCATACCTGTGTTCGAGTTATTCTTCATTGGTTCTACCTTGGACCATCACCGTGGTACAAGGAACTTGGACCATAACACTTAACAATTAATTACTCTGTAAATGATCATATGGAATTGACGCTCGACCGATCTAGAAACGCTCAGCATACCAAACTGTGACAATGTGTTTCTCACTCGCAGGATTGAATGGGATTTCTAGACTTAGGTGACATCTGGTCTAGGAGAACTCAAAACAACTTCATAAACAAAACAATTCTTTTTCACAGGAATCTTTTTTTACACATTTTAAGCCAACCAAACTTCTGTGCATCGAATATAGTCGTCACATCTGGTCTGGTGCTTCTGCTATGGTAGCTTAGTTGTGGCATGAGGCCAAATATATGGAGCATCCAGTGAGGATCGAACTATCAAATCGTAACTGATCTGGCGAAACAAGCTTGTTAACCATAACACCGTGTCGAAATACCACGTTGGTTTTCTAACCGTAGTTTAGATGTGACACAAGGCCGGAAGTATGTGGCACTCAGTGCGGATCGAATTCGCTATTCAGTTGTAATTGATTTTGCGAGACAACTTTGCTATCGTCGAAGTTCCCACTGGTACTTCTCAGATTAGTGACAAGAGCTATCAGCAATGTTATTGGTCCTGAACTGGCATTTCAGGTTCAATGATTTCCTTTTTGATAAGTCGATGGATATTGAGGAAATAGATGTTTAGAATCTGAAACTCACAGGGCATATTTAAATCAAGCGGAAACAGAGGAAAGCAACGAATAACCTACCTAAAAAGTTGGTGCAAATGGTCAGCAGAACAGGAATTAGGAGCGATAGCAATATACTCACTAAGAGTTATATAGGATAGGAAGCTGTGGAAAGGGATGATTGCCCACGTCTTGAAGAGGCATGACATATAGAAGAAGAAGACTAGAATGGCAGATAGTTCTCACCATTTTACTGTATTTTCTTGCTTTCCAGTCAACTACGATCTACAACAATTTAAATGGAACGGCAATCGTTATCTGTCTCATTGTGTCCTTGTCTTTTTATTGTGCTTTCTCCTCGGTAACGTTTTCCCAGTTTCATTTAATCTCAATAAATTCTTGTGTCTTAGTGGCTTTATCACCTTAACTTGGGTGAAATTATTAAAAAATGTGATACAATTCCTACTAATTAAAACATGGGTTCATGCCTTTCCCAAGAGTATTTGTGCGTAAGAGAATATAGCGAACCTATCGGGAATTGAAACCTGGCTCTCCGATGAACAATTCGGAGCCATTATTTATTACACCACCTGCACATCCAAGCTTACGGAATCTGGTATTCCTAAGCGGTCACCCATTTAGGCACTGATCATTCTCGGCATTGCTTATCTTCGGTGATCGTACGGGAACTGTTGTTTCAAAGTGGCTTTTTTAATCTATAAATTTTGCATAGAAGATTATGCTACAAGACAACTCTTTAAGTAGTTATGGATCAATTTGTTGCTGTATTTATGGACAAAACTCCCTCGTCTAAAACATTAAACAATATCAATGTTTTGACAAATGTCTTGGCTTCAAGAAGATCTAATGTTGGAGTCAGTAACCCCCTGACTCGCGAAGGATTTTTGTCCGGCCCGCCAGATTTAACAAATGGACACAAATTATTTAATTAATTTGTGGAGCAGGTGGCATAAACATGTTAGTTGAAGTTAATCAACTTACAATGCAACGAATTTTAAAAATCAAAATGTAATTGCGAATCCACTGCTGACTTCTACAAGAAATAAACTGGTTGGACAAAATAATTGAATCACTTGTTAAATTCATAGAAAATTTATTTAATATGGAGTTGGTCCTCCTTTAGCCTTACATACAGCTTTAATACGTCTAGGAATCGAATGAGACAGCTTCCTGGCTTCATTCAGAGGAATTTTCAGTCATTCTTCCATGAAAACCTCCAGCTCTTTACGACACGATGATGGAAGATAGCGGCTTCTAACTTGTTGCTCCAAAATGCACCACAAATGTTCAATAATATTGATATCTGGAGATTGGGGAGGCCACTTCATATGTTCTAGCTCCCTTTCATGCTCTTCATACCAATTCTTAACCATTCTAGCGGTATGTATTGGAGCATTATCGTCTTGGAAGATGCAGTCACCATCAGGGAATAAAGTCTTGGACATTGGATGAACGTGTTCTCCCAAAATGTTCAGGTAATCTTTGCTGTTGATTCTACCATGCAGGGAAACTATTGGACTGAGACATTTCCATGATATGGTGGCCCAAACTATCACTGATCCACCTTCATGCTTCACAGTTGGAAGAAGGCAGTCAGGGTTATAAGCTTCTTTGGGCTGCCTCCACACATAAATTCGCCCTGAAGTTGGGAAAAGAGAAAAACTGGACTTGTTTGAGAATATGATTTGCTTCCATCGGTCTGCAGACCAGGTATTGTGATCTCTGAACCACTTCAACCTCTTCTGAATGTTGCAAGTGTAGAGAAGAGTTTTCCTCACGGCGGCTATTCCATAATATACAGGCTCATGGAGCTCACAGCGAACAGTTTTAGTAGAAACTGAACTATTCAGATGATTATTCAACTCAGCAGTCACTTTGGCCACAGCAGTCCGATGATTTTTTGCCACATTGCGTTTTAATGCACGTCAGTCCCTGTCAGTAAGTTTGCAAGTCCGGCCCTAATTACTACGGTTGCTAGAGGTTTTGCCCTGTTTCTCTAATTGCATCAATGTTCTTGATATGGTAGCTCTTGAAAAACCAAACAGTTGAGCAACCTTAGTGATCGAGGCTCCTGCCATGCGTACTCCAACAATTTGCTCTTTTTCGAAGTCGGAGAGGTCACGCATTTAGCTTAAATTTTAATAAATTCTAAAAATAAATAAGACAAAGACTGTAAACTAGATAACTAAACATATTTACAATAGATATAACCTGAAATTACGAAGTTTTAGTTAAAGTTCTTAATATAATAGGTCTTTGAAATATAGAAGTGGAATTTGCACCTGTTCCAATTATTTTGTCCAATCCCTGTATCTTTTGCCAAACGGAAAATATAAAAGCCTATTGAATGGTATTATTATTTGGAAGTACATATGCTTATGAACAACTTTTTCGAAAATGAAATATGTTTGTTTTGCGAACAAGGTTGGATGATGTTTTGCTCTTGTACTCAACAAATTTTAGGTCTAATCTGACTCTAGTGAAGGTACAACATAATTGCCGGAGCTATACAATAAATCGAACATTTATTTCAGCATCTTTAGCAAAGGGTTGCATTTATGGTTATTTTCTAGGCCAGGGGTCGGCAACCCCGGGCCACATCCGGCCCGCGAAGGATTTGTGTCCGGCCCGCCAACTTTAACAACTGGACACAAATTATTTAATTAATTTGTGGAGCAAGTGGCAGAAACATATCAGTTGGAGTTAATCAACTTACAATGTGACGAATTTTTAATGTCAAAATGTAATTGCGAATCCACTGCTGACTTCTACAAGAAATATCTTTTGCCAAGCGGAAAATATAAAATCCTATTGAATGGTATTATTATTTGGAAGTACATATGCATGTGAATAACTATTTCGAAAATGAAATATACTAAAATCGTTTTTCGAACAAGGTTGGGTGATGACTACCTGGATGATGTTTTGCTCTTGTCATCAACAAATTTTAGGTCTAATCTGACTCTAGTGAAGGTACAACATAATTATCGGAGCTATACAATAAATCGAACATTTATTTCCAGCATCTTTAGCAAAGGGTTGCATTTATGGTTATTTTCTAGGCCAGGGGTCGGCAACCCCGGGCCACATCCGGCCCTCGAAGGATTTTTGTCCGGCCCGCCAACTTTAACACCTGGACACAAATTATTTAATTAATTTGTGGAGCAGGTGGTAGAAACATATCAGTTGGAGTTAATCAACTTCCAATGCAAGGAATTTTAAAAATATGTTTTGCCAAGCGGAAAATCTAAAAGCTTATTGAATTGCATCAATAATTGGAAGTACATATGCTTATGAACAACTTTTTCGAAAAAGAAATATACAAAAATCGTTTTTCGAACAAAATTGAGTGATGACCGCCTGGATGATGTTTTGCTCCGGTTGCCGACAAATATGTCACCTGATGTGGAGAAGTTATCGAACTATAAGAAGAAACAAGTGTCTCATTAAATAAGTTGCCATTTTTAACTGCATTTTATTTGTAATAAGGAATTTTCATTTTTTGTTGATTCTATTCGTTGTTACCGTTATACCTGCAGTAAAATAAGGAAACTTGTTTAAATAATATAACATTAACTTCATTGTTTTTTTCTTTAAACCTCCAGCCAAGGTAGTCTTCTGGACGTAGTGGTCAGGGGTCGAGACAAATTATTATAGTAAATTCTATATCATGGCCTGTCCTCCAAGACATTGCATAGGTTTCTGCCCCTCTCACTTCCGACCCCTGATCTAGAAAACTCGCAGAAAGTAAAATGATTTCCTATGTTTTTTTTTTTTAAATCGGAAATATTTAAGTGTTGGCCACATATGAATCACACACGCATATTCAAAGTCACCCACCAGCCTGTGTGAACGACAGAGACTTAACTCGTCTTTTATAATATAGAATTGCACTTCTGTAGCTAGACAATAGGCAAGTGTTAACTTTTCCTCAGAGACGCCATACTGATAGTCATAAATGTATGGCCTCGGAAGGAAAGGCATTTACCTATCCGCCCGTTACAGGCTGGGTTTCACTTGTCTCTTTCGACACCAACCGAGCACTACCCTCCACCAACAAGAACACAACCCTTTTCACTGTCTCAGTATTCAAAAATAATTCTCTTGAGTCGGCCGAACAAAAGACGCCGAACGCTGCCCCACCCACAAATCTTCATATATCACCCTGGGTTGACTTTTTATCTCTGACTTTGGATAGCAGCCAGCATTGAACAAACAGCAAAGTATAGGCTGCGGTGGTCTGTTTTATCTTAGTTTGTAACCTATCCTGTGTTTGCTTCTTCGCCCTGGGGACTTCATGGGTTAGCTGTAAATTAAAAATAAGATCGAAACAAAATGAAGAAGAAAACTCGTAAATTTGAAATATTCATGTAGTTGCATGTATATGGTTTGTCGTCGACATATACATTAACTGCGTAGTTGGCAGATTTTGAAAGCATGCAAATGCAGTCCACAGAGTGCGATGGATAAATTGTCGTCTAAATTACGCAATAATGCAATTAACACTGACATATCATTTTAACAGATACATTTAGCAAAATTACGCAAAAAATACCTTGGAATACTAAACAGTAAATGTCTATATTTCTGAGATGAGTTATTATGTACACTATTTACATTGTTCGGACTATTGTCCTCATCTTTGTTGCCATATTTATTACAACGTTTCGGTCTTTTAGTATCTGTTTATATTTCTGAGATGAGGTATTATGTACACTATTTACATTGTTCGGACTATTGTCCTCATCTTTGTTGCCATATTTATTACAACGTTTCGGCCCTTCAGCATCTGTTTATATTTCTGAGATGAGTTATTATGTAACTATTTGCATTATTCGGACTATTTTCCTCATCTTTGTTGCCATATTTATCACAACGTTTCGGCTGTTGTACGTTCCAGCCTTCTTCAGGTGGTTGGAATGTCGAACTGAACCATTCATTTTGCTCGCTGGGGTAGACTGAAATTCATACACAGATGTCTTTGAGGACACATGACACAGTGGATAAAGGCGTTAGTTAGATCCAGTGATAGGACCCAAAGATTCAGAGTTCAATACCTGGTTAAGGCGGTGGAGAACTTTGAAAGGGAATTAACAGGAGATAACTGATAACTGACATTCATTAAACATGGCTCGGGAAACTAAAACAGTCTACTCCAGTGAGCGAAATAAAGTGTTCAGTTCGACATTCCAACTACCTGAAGAAGGCCGGAGCGTGCAACGGCCGAAACGATGTAATACATATGGCGATAAAGATGAGGACAATAGTCCGAACAATGTAAATAATGTACATAATACCTCATCCCAGAAAGTGTATAGAGTAAATTTATTTAATAAAATCGCCATTGGCTTCAACCACGGCCAACAGACGACTTCAGAATCTACTGCGTCTCTTGTTTAAGTTGGTGAATGATGTCATAATGCTTGCTTTCAATTCTTCACCCTTGGGAATACGGTTATACATTTATCACCAGGAATCATGAGGAATGCATTTCGCTTTGTATATTTGAACTCGGCGGTCAAAACAGGTCAGTCGTTGTTGACAGAACCAAACTCTCGATAATTTCTGGTCTATCAGCCCCATTTCATGTGAAGACTGATTCCTGGTGGAGTAAGGGGATGATGTCTCCTACAGATACAACGGCCATGAAGACGGTGTCAGCAAGTTCTGTGGTGTACACCAAAATATGGACGTGACAGTGAGTTCTCCATTGCAACCTGGAAGACTCTGATTGTAACAATTCCACGTGCAAACGGTATGAAGAGAGTCAGATTATTTGAGTACAAAAATTTCCCAACTATTAAATTCTTCCTGCACAGTTTTTGTTTTAAAAATTTACACGAGTCCACTGATGAATTGTAAGTCTTACATGATGATTTATAAACCAGCATCACTATCAAGAGACCGCTAGTTGGCGCCGTTTACGACAATAATTTACAGCAATAATGGAGGGCGATCCAGGTATTTTAGAATTAGCGAGCTATAAATGGAAGGCAATCCAACGTTATGTTGCTCAGTATACGCCAAATTTACAAATTCTAATTTATCTTTTAGACAAACCGAGGGCACCAATATGGCAGTTTCCAATCTGAAACAGAAAATAAAAAACGCCTTGTGTCCATGACTCTTGTATCCAGCCATAGGGATTCTAAGACATCGAGCTTCTTGAAACTAGCCTGGTGAATAGGAGGAAGGGCAGGTGGTTCTGTGCAGATCCCATGGCAGTACACCCAGTGATAGACATCAAGATGATATCTGTGATGGTCCTGGGGAATCACAGTCAACGAGGGCCGTATCATGCGGGCTCAATTATTCTTTCTGAGCTCGGAGTCAATTCCACCACCTATAGGTGCTGGGCGGTGTGTTCAGGCCCTGGATTGAGGGTTTACTATATTTGGCCAGTAAGACAGGATCCAAGTGACCTAGAAGTTTAAACTGAAATACAAATTGTCTAATATCTGAGTCTGAATACTTTAGGCTTTCATTGGGTATTACCAAAAAAAGATCTGTTGTATTCTACGCCAGTTTCACCCTTATGAAATACCGTGTCCTCACACTTCATGACAATTCTTTATGTATCATGACAATTTTTCCTGCGTCTGGTAGTGTTATTGTGTTGTTTGTTATTTTTTTAGTTGTAAAATGTATTTATTATGATGCTAAATTTGGGAAGATTTTACTGATATTTTGATTTTTGTTTTTATGATAAGTGCTTTTAGCATTGGCAATCGTTTTTTAAAGTTATTTTGATATAGTATTTTTGCATTATAGTTGAATGTCTTGTACATGTTGTGTTAATTGTGTTGGCAGTTGACATTTTGTGCTCAGGCACATACAGTTTCCTTCTCCCTCTCTCTCTACCCATATATATATATATATATATATATATATATATATATATATATATATATATATATATATATATATATATATATATATATATATAGTTGGGCAGTAACCTTTCTTTAAAAAAATCTTTCATTAAATATGGGCGACATATATACAGTGCTGTGCAAAAGTAAGTGAACCCGTCAGATAATATTTAAAATAATTGTCCCTTTTTGCCAGATAATCAACGAATCTTAATTAAAATATATATTCATTAAGAAAAGTCTTTATTAAATGAATTACAGCCAATTCAAAGCTTTTTATCAAGATGGAATAAAAGTATTAATTAAAAATTAAGTGTGAACCCTTACATTTACTCTCTGTATTTTTGCTTTACATGGTTGCCAGTGTAAATAATTTTTTGTGCATATATAAAAATCCAAATAACTTAAGTTTTGCTAAGCTGTGTATACTGTGGTCAAACAATATAAGTCATTGTGTATGCATAAGTGTGCAGTTAGAGAATATATATATATATATATATATATATATATATATATATATATATATATATATATATATATATATATATATCAAATATGTGGTGCAGTTCAATTTATATTACAATGAATCATTTATACAAAAATAACATTAAAAAAAAACATATTTCGATTCGCAATTAAACTTTCGTCTCGGATGCTACCTGAATTTTGCCAAAAACAAAACAACTTCCATGCGTGAAGATGACTGAATGTACAGTCGAAAGTACTTGCGTATTAAAGAAATACATAATGCAGCTTATAATTTTTAAAAACAAGTATCATAACATTCATCGATTGATTTGTAGGTTAATGCACCTTTAAAATTTTGTTAGCGAAGGGATTTCTCCATTTTATATGATTAACTTTACTATATCTACTTTTGTATGATTGATTGATTGTAATATATATATATATATATATATATATATATATATATATATATATATATATATATATATATATATATATATATTTTAAGACATTTTTTCTTTATACATTCTTTTTTTATAGATACAAATATTTAAGTAAATGTTCTGTTTATAATAAACAATATTAGCAACATTTACCGGCCTGAATGTCCGAGAAATTGTCATAGAAAATGTTTAAACATTCTCTTTTTTACAGATAAACATAAAAAATGTCTTAAAATAATTGTCGGACTTTGACCATTACATAATGTGTTACGTCATTTGTTTACATTTGGATACACATCGAGCAGATATGAATGTACGTGAGAAAATCATGGAAAATTGTAGTTTAAAAACAGTAAAATCGACTTTGCTAACCGAAATGCTCCTCTCTGGCTCAATCGGTAAAAGCACGTCAGGCTATATGACGGTTCCGTATAGGATACAGGTTCGATTCCTGTCGGAGGACGCATATCTTCTATGACAATTTCTCGGACATTCAGGCCGGTAAATGTTGCTAATACTGTTTATTATAAACAGAGCATTTACTTAAATATTTGTATGTATAAAAAAAGAATGTATAAACATAAAACTGTCTTAAAATAATTGTCGGACTTTCATAATGTGTGACGTCATATATATATATATATATATATATATATATATATGCATAGATCAAAAGAAACTCTAAAAATCGTATATATGAAACCTATAATGACGGAGAAGAGTACAAAAATTTATCAAAACATTTTAGAGTGCACTTCACCATAGGGCAACAAATTCTTCATAAATGGAAGGCCTTTGGTATGATGGCGTCACAATTAAGAAGTGGCTGTCTACGAAAAATAATAGCAAGAGTAAGTAATCTATTTCGACCACCTCAGGCAACTCCTGCTATGACCTATGTGATTCGCCAATGTTCATTGGGTAATGCTGTAACCAATGTGAATATATGTACAATGCGACAATATGTGAACAAGCCCGATCTTCATGGAAGAATGCCTAGAAATAGCAACTGCTTACAAAATAGCACAAGCATGCTCGCCTAAACTATGCCAATGTTCATATTAATAAGCTAGAAACATTCACGCAAAAGGTTTTATGGTCGGATGGGACCAAACTAGAGCTTTTTCGGAGGAACAATAGGCGGTATAGCTTCTAATACAGCTTTTGCAGAGAAGATTTTGATATCAACCATTAAAAATAGCGGTGATATCATTATGATTGGGGGGGGGGGGCTTTGCTGCAGCCAGAACAGGCAAAATAGTAAGTATTGACGGCACAATAGACTCTGCAAGATACCAAGCAATTTTTACCGAAAGTGTCTTGTCCCTATTTCAAACGTTGGGTTTAGGTGGGGCTGGATCATCCAATAGGACAATGATCTGAATCATAAAAGCAAACCCACAAAAGAATGGGTTCGTAAAAAGAAATTTAAAATCTTGGAACAGCCAGGTCAAAGTCCTGATCTAAATCCAACTTAAAATCTGTGATTTAAGGCAAAGTAGGCAGTGCATGCAAGAGCAATTGTGGAAGTTTTGCCAAGATGAATAGTCAAAAATCAGCACTCACTATTGTCAAAAACTTCTTTAAAGTTCATTATTCGGACTATTGTCCTCATCTTTATCGCCATATTTATTACAACTTTTCGGCCGTTGTACGCTTCGGCCTTCTTCAGGTGGTTCTTTAAAGTTATGGAAAAGAGTGATTGATATCGTAACCACAAAAGGAGCAGTCAGCAAATATTAAACGGAAGGGTTCACTTACTTTTGCCTATGTTATTTTTTAATTTTTAATGAATTTTTTTTATTCCAGATTAATTAAAAATTTGAAAGTGGTTGTAATTGATTTAATAAAGGTTTGTTTTAATAAATATATAATTTAATTAAGATTTGTTGATCATCTAGAGATAAGAAATTAAAAAAAAATATTATCTAAGGGGTTCACTTTTGCACCGGACTGTATATGTATGTGCCTGTATCGTTTTCTGTTACTACTGCCAGAGAGTTCTTAAAAATTATACAAAAAGACTGGTTAAGACTGGAACCTCAAAAGGAGGAGTCAATAAATATTAAATGTTAGGGTTCACTTACTTCTGCACATCATAATTTTTAATTTTTACGTTTGGTTTATTTTGTTTTATGGGATATCAACCTCAGTGGGTTATTTAATGCCGACAACATTTTTAGGATAGATTCGTATGAATAGAATATGTATTCCTTGGTTTAGATTGGTTTGGCTTATTTTGTTGTACGGCATATCAACCTCAATGTGTTATTTAATGCCGACAATATTTTTAGGATAGATTCGTATGAATAGAATATGTATTCTTTGGTTTAGATTGGTTTGGTTTATTTTGTTTTACGGCATATCAACCTCAATGGGTTATTTAATGCCGACAACATTTTTAGGATAGATTCGTATGAATAGAATATGTATTCTTTGGTTTAGATTGGTTTGATTTATTTTGTTTTACGGCATATCAACCTCAGTGGGTTATTTAATGCTGACAATATTTTTAGGATAGATTCGTATGAATAGAATATGTATTCTTTGGTTTAGATTGGTTTGGTTTATTTTGTTTTACAGCATATCAACCTCAATGGGTTATTTAATGCCGACAATATTTTTTATTGCTGGTAATATTTTGTTTTGTCAAAAATCTGTTTTTGGTAATAATCTTTTCAAAAAAGTCTTGCTGGTAATAGTTAACTATTTGCCCATAGATGGGACCCTAACAGGTGCTACCACCCCGGGTCAGGGTGGACCTGGGAATACCAGCAATTAAGAGGTGTTTTCACGCTCCTCAAAACCTCTTGATAAGATGCCTTGCTGCTGGACGTAGTTTAACGTCTTACCCAGGACGCGGATGTAGTTTAACGTCTTACCCAGGACGGTTTAATTCTTAATTAATATTTTTATTCACGCTTGATAAAAATCTTTGAAAAGGGTTGTAATTGATGTAATAAACTTTTTTTTAATGAATATATAATTTAATTAAGATTTGTTGATCATCTGGAAAAAAGAGACAGTTTTTTAAAATATTATCATTGGTGTTTACTTACATTTGCACATCACTGTATGTGTGTGTGTGTGGTGGTGTGAAGACGTGTAATATTCTTCACAAGCGTACTTTGCATTTAAGCTAAATGTTCAGATATCGTAATTGTAGACAGGAGTCTCGATTCATACAGAAAGAATACGATCATTTTTGACGGGTATTATGCCAGTAATAATAATCTAACCCAAGAATTAGTCAAAAGAAAAGGAAAAAAAAAGAACATTTTCGTTGTGTCAATCTTTCAAAAAAGAGAGGCTGGCATGTATTCAAAATTCTTGCTATAGCATTGGCTCTACCATCGACCATAAGCTCCGGAGGGAAATTCGTATTGATCTCAGTCATTAAGAATGTTTATGCATAGATAGATAGATAGATAGAATGATTGATTGATTTGTTGTTTGATTAATTGATTGATTAACCAATACACGACAACGTTGAATTGGCGTCTTACTGTCAATGTGTTTCAATGGGCGCCATATTTACATAGGAATTCTTAAAGAAAAAAAATAGCGAATTTTTAGACACGAAAGGTCATACAAGCCCTTCCAAAACATGTATTCCTGCTTCTCTGAATGATGTTGATTGTTCTGCTAGATTAACTTCTCGTTCGTTCCCGTCGTGATGAATTAACGCATGCGCAGTTCATCAAATTTCATGCGATATCCCATGAGGCAAAGCAAGCAAAATGCGTCAAAGGGATTTATTAACGAATCTGTGCTTGACTGCTAATAAAAATATAGATCGAGTATTTTCTATTACTAGTTTTAAGGTTCTTTTAAAATTACATCATAATATTTTGTCCGGCCAAGCGTGTAATTTGCATATTCAAATTTCCCAGGAGTATTTCACACAGATTACCTGAAATTGAAAGTCGGGCATTGAAAGGAGTTGACACAATTGCGATCAGCTAAAAAAAAAAAATGGATAATCATCATAAATCCGTGTGCCTGATTAGTGTAAAACTAGGGTTAGAAAAGCAACCTTTGAGGTTCATCCAGAATGCATGCGAGTTCGATCCTTGGTCTTTACTTCTTTGTTAAATTAATCTAATTTATTGTATCTTTGTATAAAATGTTTTGTTTTTATAAATAAGATGAAAATATAATTTGGTTTTAGTCGAAGCATTGGTCTCATCAAGTTATAGACGTTTCGGCCAATTTCCCTCTGGTCATCATCATTGTATGCCTGATATCTGTCGGTGATTCTGGTGCCTTGTCCCTGTGATCTGAACCAGGGATGTGTACATAGATACATGTATAATGTTTGGGTAATCTCTGTCGAAACGTCTTCTCAGGTACATTGTGTTTTGTTCAACACCCACAGAAACCACATATGGTTTAGACGGCAACTATGCTGAGTGAACCTTAGTTACAGTTTCTGCGAGAGATAGATAGATAGATAGATTGATAGAGAGAGAGAGAGAGAGAGAGTGAGAGAAAGAGAGAGTGAGAGAGAGAGAGATAAGCAGTTCGAACCACGTCAGAACGCTCAAAGCCTCGGTCACGATGACTTGTGACTTCGTGCTAGTACAAGAAAGGACGTCACTGACAAGACATGTGTCTACTCGTGGCATGGTTTTAAAGCACTTTCCAAAGGATCCACACGCTGTAGTCGTCACCCCAGACAGATAGCATCAAGAAATCACCAACCTGACAAAATTCCCATTGTGAGATTCGAATCCTGGTCTCATTGTCGGAAAGGGAATAGTCCGAATAATGTAAATAATGTACATAATACTTCATCTCAGAAATATAGACAGATACTGAAGAAAAATGTCGGATAAAAAAAAAAAATTAGTATCTGTCTATATTTCTGAGATGAGGTATTATGTACACTATTTACATTGTTCGAACTATCATCCTCATCTTTGTTGCCATATTTATTACAACGTTTCGGCCTTTCAGTATCTGTCTATATTTCTGAGATGAGGTATTATGTACACTATTTACATTGTTCGAACTATCATCCTCATCTTTGTTGCCATATTTATTACAACGTTTCGGCCTTTCAGTTTCTGTCTATATTTCTGAGATGAGGTATTATGTACACTATTTACATTGTTCGAACTGTCATGCTCATCTTTGTTGCCATATTTATTACAACGTTTCGGCCTTTCAGTATCTGTCTATATTTCTGAGATGAGGTATTATGTACACTATTTACATTGTTCGAACTATTATCCTCATCTTTGTTGCCATATTGATAAATATATATAAGATGACAGTCCGAACAATGTAAATAGTGTACATAATACCTCATCTCAGAAATATAGACATATACTGAAGGATCGGTCGACATTCCAACCACCTGAAGAAGGCCGGAGCGTACAACGGCCGAAAAATTGTGATAAATACGGCAACAAAGATGAGGATGATACACCGAACAATGTAAATAGTGTAAAAAAAATTTCTTTAACAGTGAAACAACTGGCCTAGATTCAGAAGTATTACAAAAGAAAGATTGTGCTTCCGGCAGAAATGGATCCTTTTTCTTTAGCCGAAACGTGTTTTTGGCTATGGAGGCCACGTGGATAGAGCGAGATTTGAATGACATATTTAATTCATTTATCAACGAAAAAGACCGTTCATACTAACAAATAAATAATGTAAAATAAAAAAGCCTCCTTTCTAAAATTAGTCTTGTTTATATTTCGGCTACAAAACAGAAACTAGCTATAGATTCGTAGAAATCTCAAACGAGAAACATTAGGCATTCATTAAATAATTAATTCAAACCTCGCTCTGTCATGTTGGGTCTCCGTAGCCAAACTGGTGACGGCGCACTTGGGCTCAAAATGTGGTTTCTCTGATGGAAAAAAGGGGAGGCGTGTTTGATTCATGTCGGAGGCAGAAGTTTTCTTTTTTAGGCCGTTTTTTATTAATTCCACTGTAAAATATAAAAAAAAATACAGGGATAGCAACTGAAACAAGCGTACCTAATAAAAACTTACGTTTATTATAATATGAAATAATGTCGGGTAAAAAAAAAACTCCTTTCCTAAAAATCTACCTCCCCCTCTAAAAAAAAATACGTCTGCGTATAAGGCGTGAAATACCGTACATTGCAAACAAAGAATATTTTAGAAAATTACAAAAATACTCAATACAGAAATTAGTACAATATGAAATAAAAATCCAGCAAAATAGCTCATCGAAAAAAGAGAAAATGGAAGAGAACAGTGGATAACAATATGAAAGGGAAATTACACTTGGAATGTTGGGAAATTTCCCCTCTAGTCAGAGCATCCATTTGCAAATGGCTTCTCGAAAATGTCGTCTGCTTTGTTGAGTTTTAAAATTTCTCCGCGGATAGCATTAAAATATTTGGAGCTGAAAAACTGCGCATTTGTTAGGAAGTGAATATATTCCGAATTGAACGAAAGCACTCTATTGTACATCTGTATATAAAAATGTATGTATATAGTTACTTAAGTATGAAATGTCTTTTGAATGCAAGCCAGTCTTTCCTTTTTGGCGCTACTGAATACATCTCGCTTGTTCTGCTTTTCACAACAACTAGTCAAAATTATTATTATTATTATTATTATTATTATTATTATTATTATTATTATTATTATTATTATTATTATTATTATATTTCGATTACTGCTATGGTCATGTAAATGGTGGTTGCGTTGAAAATATTGATGTGGCTGCGTGTTGAATAGCATTTAACAATTATACATTTTTGAATTATGGAAAAACAATGGAAAACCGATTTTTGTTTCAACGATAAAATATATATTAAAATCAACAAATACAAAACATTTTTTTGTAATGTGTGAAACAATAAGAAAGAAGAAGTAGTTTCCCTTTATCTGTTAGTTGAAAGATTAAATGTAATAAAACAAGTTTTCTGAATAAGAATGTTCAAAGTTCTGTATTAGATAGAATGATGTTTTAAGAAGAACATGTAGTAATTCAGTTGTGGATTATATATAACTAACAGAGCTGTTGCAACTTGGCTTGTTACATAGAACTGATGGTGAATGATATTTAAGTTCTGTGTGTGTGTGTGTACAGTGAGTAGAATGAATAGTCTGTGTAGACGCGTGTGAGTTGCTGAGTTCTACTGAGTTCTGCTTCTACTGTCTATTTTTTGGAACGAATCCTGGTTTATATTACTATCGGTAGGCTCCCAGGACAACGGCGGGAGAAATTTCAAGAGAACACAAAAAATATCTGATTGGATGAAAAATTACCCAATCGGTGATTTTATAACAAAAACATGTTTGTGAATTAACAGTAGGAAAAATTCAGTGTGATGAATGCGATCAGTAAATTGTCCTGTGATAGTTAGTATTTATTATTTGACCAATCACAGTTGAGAAAAATGTAGGCGTGGCAAACATAGTAGTAATCACTACAGTTACACTACCTACCAATTTTGCGGTAAGACCTAAGGCATGTAGTGGTGTGTTGTTCAATGGCTATATTTCATGATTTGTTCTTCTAATTCCCATAACATCACTAACGTTAACGGTAAGTTCTTCTTACTGTGTGGGCTGTACTTATCAAGGCAATTTTTCGTATTTCTCTTAAGCTGGGATTTCCAGGGATTTTTTTCAAAGTGTTGTTGTGTTCCTTTTTTTTATCATTCCAAGCGTACCTAGTATGACTGATACTATTTTTCTATTTCGATTTCCAGGTCTTTATACTTCAATAGTTTTTCAAATCCTTGGTTACTATGTACAGTCCTCTGGGCAAACTATAACAATTATGAGGCAAGTTTTTTCTTTTTCTGTTTTTGACAATTATGTCCGGCCTGTTTTCTCCAATCTTCCTGTCTGGAAAGATATTGTAATCCCACAGAATTGTGATGTCTCCTATTTTTGTAACCGGTGTTGGGTGATGTTCATACCAGTGCATATTAACATCTTTTCCAAAGTGTTTGCACATTGTCCACTGTATATATTGCTCCACACTATAAGGTTTCTACATCGTCTCCTGCAATTTTACAGGATCATTTTGTTTATCAGTTGTTGATCTTTGCAACCATATGAACCTCTCTTGCGTCCTTTTTGTTCCAGTGGTAGAATGTTGTTTGCTTCGAAAAATAGTAAGTACGGTTTTTCAGGACAGACGTGATAATTTTATACGCGGTGGACATGTTATTGGCCTATAATTTATAATTTAAAGAAACCATTATTATTATTAGTATTATTGTTATTATTATTACCTCAATTATGAATAATAGCCGACATTGCGAGGGCAAGTTGGGGGGGATATGACTATAACGAAAAATAGTATTAGAGAAACTGTTGTAAACAGGTAATTCGACTGGCTTAAGTATTTTGTTAATAGTGGGCTTTATGTTCAGCTTATTGTTATTATAAGCGTACATGTGCCGTAAAAATGACAGCAATAATTAGAAGGTTTTTACTATTGAGATGTGTCGTGTCTCTTACACTCTTCTATTTAAACCGGATGTTGACTGCTTGACGACCCTAAACAGAATGCGAAAACGCGTCTCTGCGCATCATGGCTCGACGCATGTTCTCGGTATTATCAAGTACCGTCGTCTTCACAAAACATCAGCCGAAAGCCACCGACATTCTTTCTTCTTCTTTTTCTCTTCCTTTCTTCATCTCCCACTCTGTTGCCTTTACAACAGCAACAGACAGTAGTTTGTTGGCTTTGGATATACGTAAATGAATCATACATTCATTTACTCAAAATGCTCAACAGTAATTATTATATAGTGTTGATGTAAATCAGTTTTATTGGGAGTTAATGATAGACTCGTTTACTCAGTGCCTTATCTAATAACATAGGGTATGACAAGAAAGATATAAATAAATAACTTCACAACAATAATGATTACATAATGTTGATATTCATAAAAAACATTAATGGTAATGGAAGAAATAAGATCTTAGATTAATTCTATTATTTGATATCAATTCACGTGTCAAAGATATTTATGTGATTGCGAAGCTAAAGATCGAACTAGTAACGAATAATTTGGAAATAAGGAAAACAATGCAATGCTTTAAGGACTGCTAGAGAAAAGAGATAATAACAACAAAAATTGCAATATGAGTTCTGGTAAAAACATAAATGATGACAGCAAAAATTGCAATATGAGCACTGACAAAAAAATTAGGCTGAAGACATTAAGTTTATAATACCCTGAAATTCATGCACTGGTGTCCTCAAGGACACATGGCACAGTGGATAAAGGCGTTGGTCAGATTCAGTGACAATCCTCGGTTAAGGCAGTGGAGAGCTTGGAGATTACTGATAACTGACATTAAGCATGTAACTAGAACAGTCTACTCCAGTGAGCGAAATAAAAGGTTCAGTTCGACATTCCAACCACCTGAAGAATGCCAGAGCAAACGTTGTAATAAATATGGCGACAAAGATGAGGACAATAGTCCGAATAATGTAAATAGTGTGCATAATTCCTCATCTCAGAAATATAAACTAATCGTTTAACATTTCTTTTAATTATTTTTTTTTTATTTCACTCCAAGTAAGGTGATAAAGCAACTAAGGCACAAGAGGTGAAAGAGTGTGAAAGAAACTGATAAGACGTTATTGAGTGGAGGGAGACGAATAAAAGAACAGTTTTAACCCTTTGAGCACTGACCACCAATTTTCCGGTGGTAGAGATAAATGACTTAATGACATGTGTTCAAGGGTGGGAAACACTTGTTACAATTTTTATATCTACCGTGAAAAATTGCATATCAATTATTTGCGAATTTTGACTCAGGAGTTCAATCAGAAGTGTTAAAATTGTTCAGGAACGCAGAGGTCAAAGGGTTAATATATTCTCGTCTTTCCTTCCGATGTGTTAAGGTGTTGCCATATCACAGATATATCTCTTGTCTATGCGACAGGTCCGTTTAGGATCTAGGCGCCCATCTCTCTCCACAATTTCCTGTCTTTCGTAGGTCTTAATAATTTTTGTCTTTTTGTTATTTTTCCTAAACCTTGTTCCGACATCCATTTACTTAAACACACTAAGTATGTTATGCGTTTTTTTCCTCTGTACCGCTTTTCCTTCAATCTGTGATGTGAGTATTAGATTTTCCAAACCCTCTTTCCACATTATGTCCCCGGGAAAATTTAACTGTCTCTTTCTGATGTTAAGCCTGAGTTTCCTTTTTGCTTCTTTTTTTATGTTCGATCCATAGTATCCTTAGTGATGTCACCTAATTGCCAACATATTACTGCGCTTAAATTCATAAAATCGATATACCAAAGAGGAAAATCCCTCTGAAGAAATACCACCAAAATATTTATATAGAAAAGGCACAAGGAAGCTACGTTACGTTGGCGGGAAAGTTGACTGAAGCAGAGGGTCAGAACCGATAACATAGCAGATTCTTCTTTGGGTTTTGCCCACAATCTCAACTGATGTAAATTTAATTTTTTTTAGATTGTAGTTGGCAGGGAAGCATGATGCCAAAAGAGAATAATTACAAGAGAAGAAGAATGTCTTATTATGGAACTTACAATTATTTCGCTTGGCAGCAGGAAGGGGGAGAGGCCAAGCTATCAATATGGTACGGCGCTTAAATTCATAAAGTCGGCGTACCAAAAAGGTCTCTTCGTCTTTTTTCGAATACATATCCCTTATATTTTTTCTTCTTCTCAACGTTGTTTCATGGATTCTTCTTCTTCTTCTTCTTCTTCTTCTTCTTCTTCTTCTTCTTTTTCTTCTTCTTCTTCTTCTTCTTCTTCTTCTTCTTCTTCTTTTTCTTCTTCTCTTTTTTTGAGAACACATCTCTCATTTTTCTTCTTCTTCTTTAATATCTGGTCTTTCTTTCTGATGCACTTTCATTTTTCTTCGTCTTTTTATCGTGTTTTTACGCACTTTCGTTCTTCTTCTTTTTCTTCTTCTCTTCGTCTTTTTTCCAATACACATCCCTTATATTTCTTCTTATTTTTATCGAGTTTTTATGGTCTCTTCTTCTTCTTTTTCTTCATGTATGAGCCGTGCCCCTTTACGACGTAGGCGATAATGTCTCTCCACTATTTCCTGTCCTTCGTACTTCTTAATAATTTTTGTCTTTTTGTTATTTCTCCTAAACCTTGTTCCGGCATCGATTTACTTAAACTCTCTAAGTAGTTTATGCGTTGTTTTCCTCTGTTCCTCTTGCCTTCAATCTGTCCTGTGAGTATCAGATTTTCCAAGCCCTCTTTTCTATTTATGTGTCCTTTAGAATTTAGCTCTATTTTGTATTCATCACTAAAAATTACTTTTTGACATTTTCCAGTATCCCATGTTAGATGTATTTTTGGCCATTTCAATCTGCTATTCCGATGATTTTTGTTAATGATATTTTGTTTTGCCGCTATTTGACTGTTCAAGTTATTTCTTCGTAATACTCTGCGTTCTTTATCAACTGAAACCTCACTGTTATGACTGCATTCACTCCACCTTGACTGGCTGTTAATTTTGGATTGCCCGCCGAGACACAAACAATATTTCTTTCATTTCGCTTCCAGTTTTCTTTGCATTTAAAACATCTCCAAACGTCTTCTGGATGGTCTAAACTCTATTTCTGGTAATTCCCAGCCGCCTGGCTAACTTTCATTGAGTCATCTTCCCCTTCAAAGTCAAAACCGTCTTTGTTTCAGCATAAATTTTATCCATGATTTTGGTGTAAAGAAGCGAACCAATTTTCAACTACAACGGCTTGTCAATACAGTTGATACTCCTGTTAATAGATGGAAATTACTTAGAAATTATCACATTATTATGTCTTTATCATCTCAGATCTTTTCTTGTCCTAATAGTTTTGCATGGCCTTTTTTCAACTTCAAGCTGCTTAATGTAGTGTATCTTCTGATACACTCAAACGCAACAACTTATTTTCTAACCTTCAAGATACTCGGACATTAGTGATAAAAGCATTCTGCCAAAAACGTCTTGAGAAAATGAAGGTGTAAGATCCTTTTATGCAGTTTTCCCAAAATATTTGCCCGCCAGTGTACTCTTCCTCTTACTGATGACCTCTGTCTTCTGTCTTCTTGTAGTTTGGTGGATGTATGTTGTGTACTGGAAAGCTGCTTTCAACTCGCGGCTATGAATGCATTCTGTCTACGAGGTTTGTTTTTCTCTGTGCGTCTTGCCCTTAATCAGTCCTGTGAGTATCAGATTTTCCAAGCTCTCTCTTCTCATTATGTACCCTAGAGGTTTAAACTGCCTCCTCCTGATGTTAAATATAAGCTTCCTTTTTGTTTCCATTTTCTCTAAAATTTCGTCGTTACTCACATAATCGGTCCATCGTATCCTCAGCATCCTTCTGTAGAAACACATTGCTGTGCTTCAAGTCTCTTCTTCATCTCTGATTGTCCAGCACTCATTGCCATACTAGTAACACGTAACAGTTCAGTACACTTTTCCCTGTTTCTAGCGAAGTTTTTCTATTTCATAATACACTGCTTAGCTTTTGGAAGGCATCTTTGTCTATCCCAGTGCTCCTTCGGATTTCGTTACATTCTGATCATACACGAGAAATAATATAATGCACTATTTTAATTCCGTAAAGAGCAACCAGAGCTTTTGCGCAAACATACAAAGGTAATTAAACAATACTTTTTTCCAATAAGTTCTGCCAAAAACGTCTTATGAAAATGAAGTTGTAAAATCCTTTTATGCAGTTTTCCCAAAACATTTTCCCGTCAGTGTATTTTTGTCATAGGAGTCTGGAGACATGAGAGAGGTCATTGACAAAAATTAGGATCAATATAGGTCTGAGGATGGGACTATAGAGCACACACTTCTTGCGTATATATACACTCCCACGCACATAATGAAAGAAGAACAGAAGGAAAATCAACCATAGACCAATAAAAAGTGCATAAAATATTTTTTTAACTTAACATAATAATAACGAAAATAAGAAAATAAGCAGTCAATTACTGCTATCTCCTGACGAGTGAACGGAACGATTGCTGTAGAGTTTCTTTACGAAACTCTGGAGCCGAGGTACTGAATATAACATCAATCAACTAAGTGACAAATTTTATATTTGTATTAATCTCATATATATATTTCATGCTCTTCATACCAATTCTTAACCACTCGAGCGATATGTATTGGAGAATTATTGTCTTGGAAAATGCAGTCACCATCAGGGAATAAAGTCTGGGCCATTGGATGAACATGATTTCCCAAAATGTTCAAGTAATCTTTGCTGTTGATTCTCCCATGCAGGGAAACTATTGGACTGAGACATTTCGATGATATGGCGGCCCAAACTATCACTGATCCACCTCCATGCTTCACTGTTGGAAGAAGGCAGTCAGGGTTGTAAGCCTCTTTGGGCTGCCTCTACACATAAACTCGGCCTGAAGTTGGAAAAAGTGAAAAAACTGGACTCGTCTGAGAATATGACTTGCTTCCATTGGTCTGTAGACCAGGCATTGTGATCTCTGCACCACTTGAAACTCTTCTGAATGTTGCGAGTGGAGAGAAGAGGTTTCCTTACGGCGGCTCTTCCATGATATGCAGACTTATGGAGCTCACGACGAATAGTTTTTGTAGAAACGGAAATATTCAGATGGTTATTCAACTCAGCAGTCACTTTCGCCGCATTTGTCCGGTGTTTTTTGCCACATTGCGTTTCAATGCACGTCGGTTCCTGTCAGTAAGTTTGCAAGTCCGGCCCGAATTGCTACGGCTGCTAGAGGTCTTGACCTGTTTCTCGAATTGCATCAGTGTTCTTGATATGGGAGATCTTGAAAAACCAAACAGTTCAGCAACCTTAGTGATTGAGGCTCCTGCCATGCGAGCTTCAACAATTTGCCCATTTTCGAACTCGGAGAGGTCACGCATTTAGCTTAAATTTTACTAAATTCTAAAATAAATAATCCAAAGACAGTAAATTAGATAAATAAACGTATTTACAATAGATATAACCTGCAATTACAAAGTTTTAGTTAAAGTTCTTAATATAATAGGTCTTTGAAATATAGGAGTGGAATTTGCACCTGTTCCAATTATTTTGTCCAACCCCTGTACATGCACATATATAAACCTATAAGACAGAATTTTATGAATAATTAATACCAGATGCTTTTTAGAAAACTATAATTAATACTGAATTTTTATTTTAAATATTATAATGTTTACCTGATTTTAAGTGGTTTCACGACATTCTGCAAGATCACACCCGATTGTATTGTAATGGCTACCATCAATATTGGCATGTCTTTTATGAGCTTGGCTAAAAAGTCTATTCTGTTTTTGTTGTTAGGTCGTAGAACATTTGATTTTAACTAACTTAATTAAGAAAGATTGTTTTTGAATCTAGTGTGACAACATGCCTTAACAAAACAACCATTACGCTAAGATGAAATCAGTAATTAATATTTAAAATATAACAAAAATCATTTACACTTAACGAAATATTTCAATCAGTGATTGATGTGATATGTTAATGAGTCCTTGATAAATGGATTTGTGAAGATAAATCATTGAACGTTTTTATTTATATATACAGGGTGTCAGGGATAAATTGTCGTCTAAATGACGCAAAAATGAAAATAACATTGACATCTCATTTTAACAGATATACAGGGTGCGAGCGATAAATTGTCGCCTAAATGATGCAAAAATGAAAATAACATTGACATCTCATTTTAACAGATATACAGGGTGCAATGGATAAATTGTCGTCTAAATGAGGCAGAAGTGAAAATAAAAAGGCGATATCTCATATTAACAGATACATTCATCAAAATTACACAAAAATATCTTGAAATACTAAATAGTAAATTTGTTCAATAAAATCGTCATTGGCTTCAATCAGGGCCTCAAATGACTTCGGAATCTCCTTCATATCTTCTGGGGGATCACTTTGTTTAAGTTGGTGAATGGTGCCATAATCGTTGCTTTCAGTTCATCTTTGGTATTACAAGGAGTTTTGTTGATCTCTCGCTCAACTGTGCCCCACACATAATAATCAATGGGGTTGCAGTCTGGGGAGTTAGGTGGCCAGATGTAAGGGGTGATTTAGTTGTAGAAACCGCCTGACAGTCATGATTAGGTTCTCCTGCTTGTGTGGCATGGAGCAGAGTCCTTTTGCCAGACATAGGGCCTTCAAGCCACCAACATCTTGACCCAGGGCAACATTAACTCCTCAAGGCACTTGATGTAGGCCTCCATGTTGAGTTTGACCCTCACTAACAATTTATGATTTCTTTATTTATCAGAACGATCAGAGTGAGTTTTCCGAGTTCCCGTAACTTCGTAATCACCATTAGACTCATCCAACTCTTTCCAAATCCACCGCAATGTTCTCAGATTGCCACCCAAACAATTAAAAATGTTCATATTGTAGGTTCCGGCGCGAATGGCAAGTAGGATAGCATGCCGTTTCCAAATTTCCGGGGGAGTGAATTGCATCATGGTGCTCTTTATCTCACAGACGGTGCCCAACTGACCCTACTATATTGTGCAGTCGACAAAATAAAAAACAAACAACGCGCATGCGCGAAATTAAAAGTGTACGAAAATGGCGGCAATTTACCCATCGCACCCTGTACACTGTCAAATAATTTCACACTTTTTAGCTTGCGCGCAAAACGAGACATACACTCCAACACACACAGACAACACACACACACACACACACACACACACACACACACACACAGAGCTAGAGTAAGAGAGTTAAAGAAAGAGAGCAACAGAGAGCTAGAGCGAGAGAGAGAGAGAGAGAGAGAAAGTGATAGAGAGAAAGAGAAAGAGCTAGAGAGAAAGAGAAAGAGGGAGAGACAAACAGGGCGAAGGAGAGAGAGAGAGTGAGGGAAAAAGAGTGACAGAGCGAGAGAGAGCTAGAGCGAGAAAAAGAGCTAAAGAGAGAGAAAGAGGGAGGGAGAGAAAGAGACAGAGACAGAGAGAGCGAGGGAGAGAGAGAGAGCGAAAGAGCGAGAAAGAGAGATAGCGAGCGAGAGAGATAGAGGACCAAGGAGAGAGAGAGAGAGCGATAGAACGAGAGAGAGAGTGAGAGGGAGTGGGGGATTAAATACACTGAAAACTAATGCCAAGCAGAACAGCATGGCATTTCGAAATTTCTGGCAAAGTGAATTGCGTCATCGTGATCTTTTTCTCACAGACGGTGTCCAACTGACCCTACTATACTGCACAGCCGACAAAATCAAAAACAAACAACGCGCATGCGCGAAATTTAAAATATAAGATGACGACAGTTTACCCATCGCAGCCTTTATATGCAAAAAAAAACCCTTTTCTTTTCTATATGTAAAACGCATGTGTATGTTTGCAGTAATACCCTTATTGACTGTGACCATCGACTTTTCTTTTCCATAAGCAAACAAATGCGCTTAACATTATTCTAACCTCAAACGATGGAGAAAAAAAATCGAAAAAATCCTTTTTAATCTACCGTCAAGTCGTTCTTTTAAACCCCGTGAAGATGCCTCGCTGGTTGAAGTAATTAAGTAAATGGCATTTTATACGGAATTAGGTTAAGATGATTAGCCAAGCCAAGTCTAAATAAAAAAAATGCCTGGAAAATAAACGCCTACATTGGAAGCGAAGTTATGTCCTTCCATGCCGTGGTCATTCAGATAGACTCTAACACGCCCGCACACACAAATACACAGAGGCATACAATCCCTTAGATACACTTTAACAACGACATTCAGACTGAGAAGTTACAGAAGCAATTGTTTTTTCAGAGGTTGAGAAGGTAATGGAGCAATTGGTAGCTTGAAACGTGAAAATTAGAGGTTGATACCCGAACTCTGTCAAGGCGGGAAGTGAGGATCGGACTATTTCAGCACAAATATGGTTGCAAAATTTTATTAAGAGCTGTTGTCGCCCTTTCCAGTACTGACGAGAGTTTCCTTCCCTGTTTCCTTGTGGAATACCAACTTCATCTACAAGATATATGTGCTTGTCTGTATTTCTAAGATGAGGTATTATGTGCACTATTTACATTGTTCGTCCTCATTTTTGTTGCCGTATTTATCACAACGTTTCGGCCGTTGTACGCTCCGGCCTTCTTCAGGTTGTTGGACTGTCGAACTGAACCCTTTATTTCCCTCGCTGGGGGCAGACTGTTCTAGTTCCACTTGCCATGTCTAATGGGTGTCAGTTTCGGCCGTTGTACGCTCCGGCCTTCTTCAGGTTGTTGGACTGTCGAACTGAACCCTTTATTTCCCTCGCTGGGGGTAGACTGTTCTAGTTCCCCTTGCCATGTCTAATGGGTATCAGTTATCTCCTGTTAATTCTCCTCTCCAAGTTCACCACCGCCTTAACCAGGTATTGAACTCACACTCTTTGGGTCCTGTCACTGGATCTAACTTTATCTACTGTGTCATGTGTCCTTGAGGACATCTGTGTATGAATTTCTGGGACTTATAAAGCAATTTTTTTTACCAGTGCTCATATTGCAATTTTTGCTGTTATCGTTATATGTTTATTACCAGAGCTCGTTGTTATTATTGCTTTTCTATAGCAATCCTTATTACTGGATCCAATATTGTATTCATTTCTATGCCGAAACGTTGTGATAACTATGGCAACAAAGATGAGTACGATAGTCCGAACAATGTAAATAGTAGATATATACTATCTATTTTAGTTGTTTCTGCTGTTGAATGTCCTCAAGTGATACGGTTTTTGTTATTAGGTACGCTTCTTTGTGATTCTATAGCGCCAGTCCACAATGCTCAAAGAAGGATAGTCTCAAACATGTTTTAAACATTGATATTAGAAAGCTGTTTTGTGATTCTGTAGACTTTAAACATTGATGTTAGAAATTGGTTTGTTTGTGATCCCGTAGCATCAGTGCACAGCGTTCAAAAAAGATGATCTCTGTCCAAATCCCCAGGCTTCACTCGCTAAAAGCCATTGGAAAGCAACAGTGTACAGCTGCTGGGGGTGAGACAGCATTTGGTAGCGTATTGCCTGAACACATCAAAAACTGACGCTAATATTTGTTTATGTTTTAATGTCGAGCCGTGTTCTATTCACGCATATTTCTTAAAGAAATGCACCCTTGCAATTTTTCAGTTATTTACTGATTAAACCTTCCGTTCCTTGAATTCCCGCGATATCTTATAAACCCGGGATGGCCATTATGTTCTTTGGATTAAACCAGAATGCACGCACAATATCTCTCGCAACAAGAGCACATTTATCAACAGGAGCAGAGGTCATCTTTTTATTCTTTCATTACACCTTTCGTGCGATGGCGATCAGCAAGACTCTGGAGAGGCAGCAACCGATAATTCTTAAGGCTTCTTTCACAAATTGTACGAATTTCGTTTCCACCGATGGATAACTTGATTTCCCTCTCTGCTTCATTTATTAAGGACAGGCTACCGCATTTAGAAGTGTTTAATTCTTATCATTGCTTAAGTAAAAAGCTCTTAGAAACGGCCCCCGAGAAGCCTTAGATCAAATTTTGATGCTGCAATGAGAGTTACATAATCTATAAAAGATTTATTGAAGGGAGAACACATATGTACACATGTCCGTGCGCATGAAAAGATATGAGATACACCCTTGTGCAAATTAATTGAAACAACCATTTTATTTTACTTACTTTCACCATACGGTCAGTTTTAGATCCATTGGAGTAACAGGGTGTAATCGATTTCTGTTCTTTCCTCAGATTTTCTCATTTGCAATGGTGTGCAATAATATTTATTTTCGGGGTGTATGATGAAATTTGTTTGGCCTTCAAAAATATTACGTTATCCGTGATTGCATCAGATTCTTATCACGCCCAAACACTATTGTCTAGACCGTCGATTAGTTGTCCTACGGCCATTGTCTGCGATGGACGTTTTTCCAAGGAAGCGTGCGAAAATTGTAACGTTGCACGAACCTAATGGCAAGCCTTACCAGTGAGCAAATCAAAGTACTATAGATTGGCCCGGAAACTCTCCTGATTTAAATCCAATCGAGAATCTGTGGTCAATCTGCAAGGAACGATTTCGTGGAATGGACATACGAAGTACTAACATGTGCATTGAGTCATGTTTCAGTGGATAGTAATAACGTAATTAATCTTTTATTCAATTAATTTGTACAAGGGTATATAGATATAAATAGAGAAGAGAAATACAGAAAAAGAGGGAACAAGTATAGAGAAAAACAGCTATATATATATATATATATATATATATATATATATATATATGTAATTATTTATTTAAAAATATGATTCCTCCGCTACACAAGAGTTCTCATGTTTCAAAAACAAGGTTTCATCTTCAAGCGAAATTTTAGGAATGGATATATATTCGTACAAGGGTACAAAATGTGGCACAAGGTCAAAAAGGGGGATTGGGGAAAAGGACGGTCTTCTTCTGTCTTAATTCTAAACTTAGCTAGTCACAAACACTGACCTAAATATACCAACAATAGTCCTATCACCAAAACAACACATTCTCTCCTACCTTTCTTCCAACACCCACCATAATACCTCTATGTCTGTATGAAATCCTAACTAGTCCCCATATGTACATTTCAAAGTCTATCGGGGGAGGGGAATAAAAACAACAAAATAAAAAAAAACAATGATTATTTACAATAGGAATTAATACTATTTACATGAAAACAAAACAAAATAATGTTAGTAATAAAAAAACCCAAATCCCTAAATGTGACAGAAACTTCAGTTAACTGGACGAAAAAATTGCTGGATTATAATACTATAAAAACAATCATCCATCCAAAAACACTCACACAAACACGCACACGTTTAGCCACAACAAATACGAAAACACACACGCGAAACGAAAGGCATCCGGCAACTACCAGAGAAGTGACATCACTGACCACTTAAAAGATGGGGGATGGGGAATTAAACTAAAGAAAATAGGAACAGAAATACCCTAATATCGGGACGGACAAAATCCTGTACCTAACCGACATCAAAGTGCTACTCCAGGTCAGCCCCTCTCACTCTGCACAGTCGCGCAAGATTTACCTACCTTTTGTCGAATTCTGATGAAGAGACACACCGCCTTTCTATCCTAATCTTGACTTTAAGCTGATGCTTAAAGTACAAGATCAGTTGGGAAGAAGTGAACTTCACACCTCCATAGAATCCCTTCTGACGTGACGACCAAATCACGACTCTCATAACACCTAGCAAGCAGTGGAACACATAGTTCAGCGTTCGTCAACAGCGGTGACACATTGCTATAAACAGAAGAGGCCTCAAGGACAAAGAACTTTCCCCGCAGCATGCGAACCATGGGGCCTTCAACGAACTTTCACAACGGTGCTACCACCCTGCAATGAAAGAAAGCGTGACCCAGGGTCTCGACCTCCCCATCACAGCGTCGGCAGTTTGGAGATTTCCCAGAGGGTCCCACACATCACCAGCCAGGTGATGGATGCCTCATCGTTATTGAGACATTTCAACCCGGGAGACCAAGGCCAGACTGAGCGAGCCTCCTTCTTCGTAAGACCGAGCTTGTCAATCAGATCATCATGAACGGATCCCCGACTAACACTTAATACAATGCCCTACGAGACAACGCCTGGACGTTGGAGAGGCCATCCGATGCCCGCAAGAGGCGTTTCAGAGCAAGACGACATTCACGGTAGAAGGAGCATTCGGCTCGGGGTAAACGGTGGGCCTGCTCCTCGCACGAGTGCACACGTCTCAAGGATGGGAAATTTCTAAGGGCGTCTTCCTTCCAGAAGGCGCCCTCCTCATCCGATTAGCGACACAAACGTTCTAGGAACCCGATGCGAAGCATATCAAGATGAATCTCGATGCTAGGCATACCTAGACAGCCTCCAGATGAATGAAGGCAACAGATCTCACGAGATACCCTAGCGGCTTTGCCTCTCCACAAGAAAGAGAACAAGAGCCTTACTAATAAAATTAGTGTGGCTGACGGAAGTGGAAGTACGGAGAGTCGGTAAAGGAGAATCGGGTAGATATGTGAAACACATACTTCCGCCCTCCCCTTCAAAGAAAGATTCCTCCGAGAACACAAACTGATTGCGATCTCGGCCTTCCCTTGTACCTCCGACCAATTAATTCCTAACTGGATGTCAGGACCGAACCAGACGCCGAGTATTGTGACCGGCCCATCCGTCCAGTGGAAAGGTCCGGGAAAAGAAACTCCCTTTCACGCACCAAAAACCGCAAGCCAACAGACTTATCGCGGTTGATCTTGGCCCCTGCCACTATCCCATAACCACTGATTTCTTTGCTGACTTCGTTAATCTCGGCTCTGCTCGACACAAGAACCGAAACGTCGTAAGCATATGCAGAATACCTGGCCGAGGTGGTAGCACCAGGTAGGGAAATTTCGCCTAGGACCAGATTCGTCTTTAACTTGCGAAGGAAAGGTTCCAACGCAAGAACGTAAAATATAGGCGAAAGCGGACAACTCTGACGAATAGATCGAGACAATACGAAAGGTTCCGATCTTACCCCGTTCACCTCCACCAGCGCACCGGGAGTCGCATACAGAAGACGGATCCAGGAGCGAAAGTCCGGCCGGAAACTGGCAGCCGAAAGAACAGCCTCCAGGAATTGATGGTCAACCCTATCAAAGGACTTGGACTGATCCAAATTGATCAGCCCGACTTCACTGTCGACCATATGAAGGTTGTCCTGAATAGCCCTGCCCTTCACAGCACAAGTCTGTTCGGAGCCAATTAGACTAGACAGGACAAGCTGCAAACGGTTGGCTAAGATCTTTGCCAAAATCTTTAACTCTGTATTTAACATAGTTAAAGGGCAAAAGTTACCTATCCCATCCTGGCCGTTTTTGTCCTTAAGCAGCAACTTGATCACACCCCTGGTGAACCGTTGAGGTATAAACCCCTGCTTCATCCAGTTGTTGAAAATCAGTTCCAGCAAGGGAACTTAAACGGGAGACTGTCTCAAGTTGACTTCGTATGGAAGACCATCCAATCCCGGAGATTTATCCAGGCCAACCTGTTTCAAGTGTCAGTTTGAGATTTATGTTTGGAAGGTGAGCTTGTCAGTGATTTGGGCGGAGGTGGTTTGGCAAATGATTTTGAAGAAGGGGAAGACGGGACAGAGGATGAGGAGCCCGCTTAGCGTCCAATTTTTCCTTCAGTTTCTTCAAGTCCAAAATTTTGTTCCAACTTGGCTCATTTAACTTCTGGATGTTAGATGCTGCGTTTCATACGACGCCAGGGCGTCGCCATTTGAGATGGTAGAGGGAATGGGGCTGTAGGTGTTTTTCTCCTTGGGGTCATGCTGGGACAGAAGCCCCGCTGTTCGGTTCTTCCCTCTGCCCCTACCCAAGGCACGCTATTCCCCCTCTTCCTTCTCTTTATCCACACTTGTAGGAGGCGTCGGTTTGGGGTTAACGTGGGCGAAGACCCAACCGAAGGAATTTCCCCACCAGTCCGTGTCGTAGGTAGGCCAATTACAGGTCCGCGGATTTAACAGTCTCGGTCACAGGGGGATTTTGGTCGCCAGCGGCCGGAACTACAGAGGCCTTCTTCTTTGGGCAGGAGGAGGAGAGGTGACCAGTCTCTCCACACCTCCAGCAAGTCACGATGACCGGCATTTTCCGGCCGCAAAAATCCAAACAGTTGGGGGATGGAGACGAAGGCCAAACGATCGAGCATTATATCAAAAGTCCATCCCCCGTTCAGGTTGTCGGAAGGTGCCCCAAAAATTTGGCCGTGCTGAATAAATACAGCCAGGTGCTCTCACGTTACCTGCGGCAACTAAATAAGTAAATAAAAGAAAGAATATAAAATAAACTGGTAAGACTTTAAAAGTTAAAAATTCAAAAAATTCAAAAAGGCGCCCGAAAGCTGCCCCCAAAAAATAAAAAAACGAAACAAGTTAGAGAAGAACGAGAAGAAAAATAAAAGTTCAAAATTCAAAAAACTGTTAACTCATGTCTCTGGTTTATAAATTTTCATTATATATATATATATATATATATATATATATATATATATATATATATATATACAGTAGAATCCCTCATATCCGGAATTCCTCATATCCGGCGTGCCTCATATCCGGTGTGCCTCATATTCGGACATGATTTTGATGTGTATATTTGAACTATTTGGGTGATTTTAAATTGTTGCTTTTCAGGAATTTTCCTTTGGATAATTTCTTATGCTTATTTAACCCTAATGGCTTGTATTAGTGCCAAAGATGATTGGAATAAGAGGAAAGGGTGACAAAGAGACACGTCTGCAACAAGATAGCGACAAGATGCATGATTGTGATTGAAATTGAAAAAGCTATTCTAAAGATTGTCAGTTTTATGAAAAGAAAACCAGCATTCAGCCATGACGATTACAATAACGAATGCAGAGTTAAAAAGAGTCTTTCGTTTAAAAAGTTTCAAGAACAAAAGCAAAACGAAATGCGGAAAAAGTTGAGAATGACATTAGAAGAGAAAGAATCATCATGCAACAGCGATTAAAAAAAAATCCGCGTTACATTATTTGTTTTGCATACGTGGCAAAGTTTTAATGAATTTTCATTAACATTAACTAATTTATTTCTTTCTCCTTAAAATCAGTTTCGTTATGTTACAGTCACCATTAGCTTATTTTGCTTACTATTATTGAAAATAAATGTTAAACCTGATTTCAGTTCTTTTATTTTAATCTAAATATTACCCCTCATATCCGAACTTTGTAATCAATTCATCATATCCGGAAAGCCTTCTTAGGATTTTGCTTATTTTAATTGGTCATTTATTTTAATTTATTAATTTATTAGTATACTTTCTTACCAGATACATTCCTCACCGTTGTCGATGCTTGCAGATAACCATCTCCACATACTGTGAGTACGTTGAAGAAAAGCATTGTCTGGAAGGTGACAAGGCTAATGGATATATAGTATTCTTCTGAGACAGCGTTGATGGAAACGTTGCAGATTTATATGTCTATGATAAGCATCTCACGTTTCGCCTGAATATGATAAAGATAATAATGAGAATAGCCGTCTCATTACAAGGAAAGATTCGTCATTCATTAGCCGTACACTTAGCATTATTCTCATCTCTAATGGTAGTACCCAATATTAGCAGTTTCCTTATAAGGAAATATTCGGCATTCATTTGCCGTACACTTAGCATTATTCTCATCTCTAATGGTAGTACCCAATATTAGCAGTTTCTTTATAAGGAAACATTCGTCATTCATTCGCCGTACACTTAGCATTATTCTCATCTCTAATGGTAGTACCGAATATTAGCAGTTTCTTTATAAGGAAACATTCGTCATTCATTCGCCGTACACTTAGCATTATTCTCATCTCTAATGGTAGTACCCAATATTAGCAGTTTCTTTATAAGGAAACATTCGGCATTCATTCGCCGTACACTTAGCATTATTCTCATCTCTAATGGTAGTACCCAATATTAGCAGTTTCTTTATAAGGAAACATTCGGCATTCATTCGGCGTACACTTAGCATTATTCTCATCTCTAATGGTAGTACCCAATATTATCAGTTTCTTTATAAGGAAACATTCAGCATTTATTCGCCGTACACTTAGCATTATTCTCATCTCTAATGGTAGTACCGAATATTAGCAGTTTCTTTATAAGGAAACATTCGGCATTCATTCGCCGTACACTTAGCATTATTCTCATCTCTAATGGTAGTACCAATTTTAGCAGTTTCTTTATAAGGAAACATTCGGCATTCATTCGGCGTACACTTAGCATTATTCTCATCTCTAATGGTAGTACCGAATATTAGCAGTTTCTTTATAAGGAAACATTCGGCATTCATTCGCCGTACACTTAGCATTATTCTCATCTCTAATGGTAGTACCAATTTTAGCAGTTTCTTTATAAGGAAACATTCGGCATTCATTCGGCGTACACTTAGCATTATTCTCATCTCTAATGGTAGTACGGAATATTAGCAGTTTCTTTATAAGGAAACATTCGGCATTCATTCGGCGTACACTTAGCATTATTCTCATCTGTAATGGTAGTACCCAATATTATCAGTTTCTTTATAAGGAAACATTCGGCATTCATTCGGCGTACACTTAGCATTATTCTCATCTCTAATGGTAGTACGGAATATTAGCAGTTTCTTTATAAGGAAACATTCGGCATTCATTCGGCGTACACTTAGCATTATTCTCATCTGTAATGGTAGTACCCAATATTATCAGTTTCTTTATAAGGAAACATTCAGCATTCATTCGCCGTACACTTAGCATTATTCTCATCTCTAATGGTAGTACCCAATATTAGCAGTTTCTTTATAAGGAAACATTCGGCATTCATTCGGCGTACACTTAGCATTATTCTCATCTGTAATGGTAGTACCCAATATTATCAGTTTCTTTATAAGGAAACATTCAGCATTCATTCGCCGTACACTTAGCATTATTCTCATCTCTAATGGTAGTACCCAATATTAGCAGTTTCTTTATAAGGAAACATTCGGCATTCATTCGGCGTACACTTAGCATTATTCTCATCTGTAATGGTAGTACCCAATATTATCAGTTTCTTTATAAGGAAACATTCAGCATTCATTCGCCGTACACTTAGCATTATTCTCATCTCTAATGGTAGTACCCAATATTAGCAGTTTCTTTATAAGGAAACATTCGGCATTCATTCGGCGTACACTTAGCATTATTCTCATCTGTAATGGTAGTACCCAATATTAGCAGTTTCTTTATAAGGAAACATTCGGCATTTATGCTCAATTCACCCTAATTCTGTTGGAGAAGACTTAATTCCATCTGTCCATCCTCTAGCTTTGGGCTAAATAGCAGCAAAGGATCATCTTGCCGGACTTCGATAGAAACCTTGGAGGAGAAGAACATTGAATTCTAAATCGTGGAAAATGGTAATGGTAATATCAGCCGTATACTTATAAGGAAACATCCAGCATTCATTGACTGAACACAGTGCTACTATCCGTTGAATTTTATAAAATCTTTCTATTAAAACAATTTTTCAAGAAAACAGGTTTCTCAAGTCCAGTAGCTGTTATTGGTCTTTCCAGTATTGACTGAGGTTTCCTTCCTAACCTTTTGTCTGAAGTAGTGTGGAACATCAACATATTGATTATGTCATTATTTTCTCTTCGAGCTGCATGTACTATCCATTCTAGTTGTTGCTGTTGTTGAAAGTCCTCAAGTGATGCAAATTACAAATCGGAGATACCAAAAATCAAACAAATACAAAACTTTAAATATTTGGGAAGTGTTTAAACAGAGGACGGAAAGTACAACTCTAGATCCAAAGGCGTATTGGAATAGCGAAAGATGCCTTCCAAAAGCTAAGCAGAGTACTAAAAAAACAGCAAAACTTCGTTAGAAACAAAGAAAAGATTACTGAACTGTTAGGTAATATCAGTCTTCCTATATTGAACTGAATGCTGGGCAATCTCCTCACAAAAGAAGAGACGTGAAGCAAAAGAAATGTGGTTCTACAGTAGGATGCTAAGGATACCAGGGACTGAATATGTGAGCACAGATGAAGTTTTAGAGAAAATACAAACGAAAAGGATACTTATTCTTAGCATCAGTAAGAGAGAGTCGAAATTTCAAGGGTACATAATACGGAAAGAAGGCTTGGAAAATCTGATACTCATAGTGCAGATGGAAAGCAAGAGGGACAAACGAAAGCATCTCATGGCCTACATAACAAGTTTGAGTAAATGGATGATGGAGCAAGGTTTAGTAGAGATAGCAAAAAATGTTACGTGTCACAAAGGATAGGAAATTGTGAAGCGCAATGATCGGCAATTTCCGGAAGAGACACGGCCCCTAGAAAGAGCGATAATATTGTACTTGAGAAGACAAAATTATTGGAAAATTGTTCGAATAGAAATATTTTAGAAATTTCAAACGTTTGTACGTCTAAGGTATGGCGAATGTGGAAACGGCTAAATACAACATTATCATAACCACATAAAAGTTTATTATATTTAGCTTACGGGTTATTAGTTGTGTAATTGTTAGATATGGTTGTAGGCAGCGTAGTTGGAATTTCTTTTCTATCTACATTTGGAAATGAGCTCTTGTCACACACACACACACACACACACACACACACACACACACACACACACACACATATATATTAGTACATATAAACGTACTTAATTTTTGGGAGTGCATCTATAGTTTCGCTGAGTCCCAGTAAAATTATAGTAGCACGCCAAAAACGTAGGTACGCGTATAAGTACTAATTAATACATATCTTTGCTCTGTATAACCGTATTGAGCACTATTACGTTGACACCTCATGCATAAATTTGACGATTATTTATTTGACCGCCTGCATATGCACACCAACACTCGCGTACATGCCTGCTTATATATGGCCGTTTCATTTATCCAGTCTACAACTATATATATATATATATATATATATATATATATATATATATATATATATATATATATATATATATATATAAGTAATGAAAATCTTGGTAATCTGTATGGATAATCCCAAGGAGGATGAAATCCGGAGAGCTCAATGTTAAATCAGAGCGATTAATTTAATTTCAGGAAAACAGACAACTTAAAGGGTCCATGGACCTTTAAAGTTGTCTGTTTTCATTAAATTACATATATATATATATATATATATATATATATATATATATATATATATATATATATATATATATATAATAACTTGGATCGATTTTAATGTAAATTAAGTTTAAGCGTCTAATGATCTTTTCTTTTTGTTCAGATTTGGGGGACATTGGGCGATATTATTTTTCACACATAATTGCCATAACTTAAATAGCATAATCCAATAGAGAAATAAATAAATTCTCACCAAAAACACTGATTTATTTACTGCTTACGTTGATCCGTCTTAATGAAACACCCTTATATAAAATCCGTCTTAATGAAACACCTTTATATAAAATCCGTCTTAATGAAACACCCTTATATATAATCCGTCTTAATGAAACACCCTTTATATATGAAGCTCCAATGCGAACATTTCAATCTGATGACAATGCAGAGGATTTGGAAAGAGTATTATGGTGATTAAGAAGGTGTTTGGAGTATGCTATCATTCATCTTCCCACATGGAGGCCTACATAAAGTTCCTTTAAGAAGGTCGTACTGTCCTTCGTCAAGAGGGTAGCTGCTGGAAGACGCTATTTCTGGCAACATAACTCTACGCCGTGCCACACAAGCTAGAGAACTCAGTCATAGCAGTCAGAAAATTTCTGCGACCAGATCATCTCTTGAATTTGGGCATCCAACTCCCCTGACTGAAGCCTCCTTGATTGTTATGTGTGGGGCGCAGTTGAGAGAGAAAGAGACCGACAAAACTCCTTGCAACACTAAAGATGAATTGAAAGCAAGCATTATGGCAGCAGTCACCAACTTAAACAAGGGGACCACCCAGAACAGTTACAGGAGATTCCAAAGTCATCTGGAGAACGTAGATGGCGATTTTATTGAGTAAGTGTACTCTTTAGTACTTCAAGATATTTTTGCGTAATTTTGGTAAATATATATGTTAAAATGAGATGTCAGTTTCTATTTTCATTTTTGCGTAATTTAGACGACAATTTATCCATCGCACATTCTATCTATCTATCTATCTATCTATCTATCTATCTATCTATCTATCAAATTCAACTCACTGAATCGACAAGCAAAGGTGATTGATAGGCGCCTAAAATATTGTCAGACGATCAAGCAGTTTTTATTTACAATTGCCTGATGACGCTCGTAAATCTAATTCTCGGAAGACCGGGTTAATGGGTAAGAACGACTTGCCATGATCGATAACCCGGTTCTTCTTAGCCATTTATATACTCAAACATGAACAGAATTAGAGAACAAGACGAAAAATTAAATAAGTTGATAATCTCAACGTCACAAAATAGGCGTTTTTTTCTTTGGTATGAGACAGCAAACAAACAAAGGAAACCGAGAAAAGTATATCTTCACAGCTTTGATTTCTTCATTAGTGACGAATGGAAGTTTATACGCACACGTCACGTTGCATTTGAAGGTGTTTTTGCAGAGGTAAGGAGGCAGGAAATTCGACAAAAAGAACAACCCAATTAAAAAGGATTTTATTTCAGTTATATTCGCGTTTTAAAAACGCCCCAAATAATTTCTTCGTATGAATTGCTATCTATCTATCTATCTATCTATCTATCTATCTATCTATCTATCTCAATCTGTTTATTAAGATCTGATCATTATCTATCTATCCATCTATCTATCTATCTATTTCAATCTGTTCATTATATATTAAGATCTGATCATTATCTATGTATGTATGTATGTATGTATGCATGTATGTATGTATGTATCTATCTATCTATCTATCTATTTCAATCTGTTCATTATCTATTAAGATCTGATTATTATCTATCTATCTATCTATCTATCTATCTATCTATTTCAATCTGTTCATTATCTATCTATTAAGATCTGATCATTATCTATCTATCTATCTATCTATCTATCTATCTATCTATCTCAGTCTGTTAAGCTGTCTCTGTTTTTCTGTCTGTCTGTCTGTCTGTCTCTCTCTCTCTCTGTATATATATATATATATATATATATATATATATATATATATATATATATATATATATATCTGCCTATATTTTCTATCTTTCCATATCACTCCGTTTGTATTGGTTATTCTGTCTGCTTTTGCCAATTCCTTCTCAGCCTCCTCCCCCATTTACGACAATGATATTCTATCGATCTTTCTTAGTTTACCAATTTTGCTACCTACTTACCTCTCTACCAACCTTTCTAAATACTTTCAGAGCTTGATATCTCGGTTTATTCATATTCATCTACCCTCATATAGCTCGATTCGTTCTTCCTTATCTCTGAAGAGAAATTACCTCTAGAAATGATATTTCTTTAACAAAATTATATTAGATTTCATATCTATCGGAAAATTACAAAAGAAGAAAAAAAATTCGTCACGGCTTTTTATTGGAAAAAAATTTCATTTTTTTATCAGATGATAAAAGGATGAAACCGAAGTAGCGATAAAAATACATTTTTATTTTCTGTTCAACTAAATCCCATTTCTTGAAATTTACTCGAGGAATTATGGGTATTTTAGACGGATTGGTTGTCTGTAAGTAAATAAGGCTCTTTAGAAATGTGTTTATTTCGGACTGTTGAAAGGTTTCTGTTCTCGAGTATTTCGTTCGAGGATTTTTTTTCTCCTTCTTTTATGTGCCTTATCTTTTCACGGCGTAGGCGATCATGGCTTTCCACAACTTCCTATCCTTCATAGCCATAACCTATCTAACACACATAAGTGCACCATTCGTCCATCTCAATGGCGGACTTACAGTTTTGGAACCCTGAAGCTTGAACAGATATGGAGGCCGCTTCGTAACCAGTGACAATAGATTCACAGACCCAACTGCAAGAAGGTAGCCTTTGAATAGATTCATACAGCTGAAGGTTCGAGCACCGTAAGCGTCTAAAAAAAATTTGAAATTTGACAAATTACACAGGAACTTTAAGGCTATATATATATATATATATATATATATATATATATATTAAATAAAAACAGACCACTTTAAGGTTCCATATAATAAATTATTTCAAGTAAAATCTGATGATCCGCGGTCCTTTAAAAGGGCTGTGGTGAAATAATTTATTATATAGAACCTTAAAGTGGTTTATTTTTATTTAAATTATTAGCTCTGATTTACATTGAGCTCTCTGGATTTTATCCTCCTTGGGTCTACCCATACGGATTACCTAGTTTTTCGTAAACTATATATATATATATATATATATATATATATATATATATATATATATATATATATATATATATATATATCATTTCTGTCAAACCGTTAATTGATAGTCGTTTTCAACAGATTCACCTCCAGCTCCTATCCCACGAACGCAGGTGTTCCTCAAGGCTCCATCGTAGGCCCTACTCTATTTCTTATCTTCATAAATGATCTTCCTGTCACCATACACTCCCAAGTTGGCATCTACGCGGACGACACCACAATTTAATCCTGCCTCAAAAACAAATCTAGTGTTGCTGACAAAATTAACCTGGCCGTTCGTCTCGAAAAGGACCTCCAATCGGTTCTGAACTGGGGCAGGAATTGGCTGGTTAACTTTAACTCATCAAAAACAAAACTGCTCTCTATTAATCACCACAGAGATCCTTCCCTGCATCCCATTAGAATGTCTGAAGCTCAACTTCTCGAGAGCTCCTCTCTGCCGCTGCTCGGTCTCACGCTGACTGCTGACCTGAGATGGAACAAATACATTGAGTCAATTGCTTCATCCCCGCAAGGAAAGTGGGTTCCCTGTCCCGGGCCAGGAAATTTTTCTCCCCGGAATAGATTCTTCAAATCTACAAATCAACCATTCGCCCTTGAATGGAGTATTGCTGACATATATCTGGAGCTCCTTCTGTTCGCCTCGGGGTTCTTGATAAGATCCAGAGATGGATTTGCAACGTGGTTGGTCCTGACCTGGCATCTCGTCTGTAGTCTCTCTCTCACAGACGCACTGTCGCCTCTCTCTGTCTTTTTTTTTACAAATACTTTCACGGTAATTGCTCCGATGAACTGCTTTCGCTGGTCGCCAGACTTCATGAATTCAAGCGTCCTACGAGGCTGGCATCTCGCTCACACCCTTTCACTGTTGAAATTGTTAAATGTAGCCGTCTCTTCTACTCCAATAGCTTCATATCACGCACCTCTCGCCTGTGGAACTCCCTTCCTTATTCCTGTTTCCCTGACAACTATAATCTTCAACTATTCAAATGTAATGTCAACCGACATCTCCAGTTGACTTGATCTATCCACTTCCCTTCTCCACATCCTTTCCCCTTTCATTCCTATCTGCTCTCGCTCAAAATCTTCTGTAACCCCTTGTGTGCTAGTGGCTTCCTGCCTTGCTTAGGGTGAAATGCTTATATATATATATATATATATATATATATATATATATATATATATAAATATATAAGTATAGCAAATATCCTGAGGCTAACATTTGTGACTTCAACCTATTGACTAACAGTGGCCTAAGAAAGGTTTTTAGCCAGGAGAAATAAACTTCCAATTTCAAGATGTAATTACATAATCCCAACTCAACATATATAAACAGTATTTTTATCTAGTATGAAGTAGGTCCTGCATTTGCTAGTTTCAGTACTTGTATTCGATATTTCATGTATTTTATCAAGTTATCAACAATCGTCTGATCCATATTTTGCCATTCCTTTCGCAATGTTTCTTTAAGGGTTGCCATTTACGTGATTTTGTTTGCACGCTCTCGAAGTCTTCGGTCAAGGTGCTCCCAAACGTGCTCTTTTGGATTCATGTCAGGATTTTGGGCTACTCATGCCAGTGACTTGATTCTTTGCAATTCCTTCCAAGCCTTTGCTACTTTGCTCGTATCACATGGCGCTCCATCTTCTTGAAAAAGGTAAACATTCTTGTCAATCTGATTCGTTTCAAATAGTGGGTGTAGTCCTTTCTCTAATATTTGACAGTATTTTGGACCATTCAACCGCTCGTCAACAAGAATCAGCTCAGATTTCTCCATGTTTCACGGTCGCCTGCAGACATTCAATGTTCCAAGTCTCATTCTGATTTCTCTAAACATAAACCAATCTGGAATTTGAATATTGGCAGAATTTACTTTCATCTGAAACCGAATTACAGACTGCCAAAATTCATTATCTTTGCTCTCGAAATCTCTCGCCCAGTCCATACGAAGGTTCCTGTTAACCTCTGAAATCAATGGCTTCTTTCTTGCAACTCTTCTATGATAGCCTAGGTCTTTCAGAGTCCTTCTCGCCGCATATAGCGACATTTCCATGCTCTTGGCGACATCTATAACGCTCCGATGACGGTTTCTAATGACATTCCTAGTCAGTGCCCTTTTCACGATGCTTGGTCTTCCTGATCGTTGTTCCACACAACAATGGCATTCTTCATTAAGTTTCTTGACAATATTATTAACCGTATGATGATTGACCCGGAAAACCTAGCATTTTCTCTATTTGATTTGCGGCACTGACGCCATCTATTATTTGCCATTATTGAAATTCACGGATTTCCTTAATTTCACGAACTTTCATTGCAATATATAAGTCATATATTGTTCATAGATGGGAGTAGCTTGGTACTAACACGGTATTGTCTGAAAGAAAGAAGAGACGTTATTAAACAAGCCCAAATTGCTGTAATCAAGGGTGGCTAAAAACTTACAGCCCACTGATTGGTTCTATCATTAAGTCACCTTTATTATAATAATAAATACTAAAAACAATCATCGAGTTTATTGAAAAATTCGCTCATTAAAAAGTTACTTTAGTGATTAGTTTTGGTAGTTTCACAGTATATCCATCAACGTGTCCATGCTCTGAATTGCTGTCACGTCTAGTCTAGTGATTCTTTTGTGTTTCACAATGATATTCACTCAGGACAATTCCTGGTAGAGGATTACAAAGTAAGAGGCACAGTTCATGGGGATATTTGACCCTAGACTTGAACAAGTTAAGATTGTAGTGACCCGGGGAAGCATCCTCTTGGGAGTCGATTCCACGAAGCAGCGGTTCGTAGGAAGAATCTGCATGAGAGAAAACATACAGGTATTAAACAAAATAATTGAAACACTTCAAAGAAAATTTATTTAATATGGAGTTGGTCCTCCTTTAGCCTCACATACAGCTTTGATACGTACGTCTAGGAATGGAATCATACAGCTTCCTGACTTCATTTAGAGGAATTTTCAGTCATTCTTCCATGAAAACCTTCTCCAGCTCTTTACGACGCGACGGTGGAGGATAGCGGCTCCTAACTTGTCGCTCCAAAATGCACAACAAATGTTCAATAATAATGATATCTGGTGATTGGGGAGGCCACTGCATGTGTTCTAGCTCACTTTCATGCTTTCCATACCAATTCTTAACCACTCGAACGGGATGTATTGGAGCATTATCGTCTTTGAAGATGCAGTCACCCTCAGGGAATAAAATCTGGGCCATTTGATGAACATGATCTCCCAAAATGTTCAGGTAATCTTCGCTGTTGATTCTACCATGCAGGTCAACTATTGGACTGAGACATTTCCATGATATGGTGGCCCAAACTATCACTGATCCACCTTCATGCTTCACAGTTGGAAGAAGGCAGCCATTATTGTAAGCTTCTTTGTACTGCCTCCACACATAAACTCGCCCTGAAATTGGGAGAAGAGAAAAATTGGACTCGTCTGAGAATATGATTTGCTTCCATAGGCCTGCAGACCAGGCATTGTGATCTCTGCACCACTTCAACCTCTTCTGAATGTTGCGAGTGGAGAGAAGAGGTTTCCTTACGGCGGCTCTTCCATGTTATCCAGCTTTATGGAGTTCATGGCGAACAGTTTTAGTAGAAATTGGACTATTCAGATGGTTATTCAACTAAGAAGTCACTTTGGTCGCATTTGTCCGGTGGTCTATTGCCACATTGCGTTTCAATCCACGTCAGTCCCTGTCAGTAAGTTTGCAAGTCCCGCCTGAATTGCTACGGTTGCTAAAGGTGTTGCCCTGTTTCTCGAATTGCATTAAGTATTCTTGATATGGTAGCTCTTGAAAAACCAAACAGTTCAGCAACCTTAGTGATCGAGGCTCCTGACATGCGAACTCCAACAATTTTCACTTTTTTGAACTCGGAGAGGTCACGCATTTAGCTTAAATTTGACTAAATTCTAAAAATAAATAAACCAAAGACAATAAATGAGATAAATAAACGTATTTACAATAGATATAACCAGCAATTATGAAGCTGTAGTTAAAGTTCTTAATATAATAGGTCTTTAAAATATAGGAGTGGAATTTGCACCTGTTCCAATTATTTTGTCCAACCCCTGTACATCTTGCCAATGAAAATCGAAGGGAATGAGGGTGGTTCGCTACAATGTGCGTGTCATGGTGGATCTTAGCCGTGAAGGTTATAACTGGTTGAACTGAGGAAAGTCATTCAAAGACTTTCCATGGAAATAGCGATAGAGCAGCGAGAGGCGTGTGACGTTTCGTCTGTGTGAATGTGATTGAAGTGTAAAAATAATTTGTCACCCACAATGACGCAGAGACGTTTTTGGACCCTATCAAGACCGGAAAGCAAAAACGAGGCTCTTCCAGCCCATATATGGCAGTAGTACTCCATTCTCGGCCTGATCTGTCTCTTGTAAAGGTAGAAGGTAGCAAGAGGAGTCAGGTACTTACTGGAGCGATACATCGAACCGACCATTTTTGCAACATTTTTAGCGATAGATCGTATGTACGAGTCCCACTTAAGATCGGGGTTGATTTTAAGTCTCCCTGATGACGTTCCCGAGGGAACACCCGTTCGTCGTGATCTGTGAAAGTTCTGGGTCTACTTGGTGATGATTGAACATCACTAGTTTGGTTTTCGAGGCATTGGATGTCACCAACGAATTGCCCCCCACCATTGCACTGATCTGTTAGAGCTCGGTCAGAGGAGAGATCAGCTGCTATGCTCTGGTGGTCTAGAGTTTTGGAGGTGCACCCATAGAACACTGTATCGTCAGGATAAACATTCACAAAAGATCGGAGGATACTCTTGTGGAGATCATTTATGCAAAGTAGAATCACTTGAGGACAGGCCTTTAACAACTATCCTCAGGCACATACCCGTTAGAAAGGACTTTATAATTGACTAGTCTCTTCAAGTGATTCCATGGCTAAGGAGCTTTTGCTGTGAGCCTTCATGCCATATCTTGTAAAAGGCCTTTGAAATATCTAATGCGATCGTCCTTGAGATGTATTCTTTGAGTAATAGCAGTTAGGATATCAGCAGTGGACCGAGTCGATCGAAACCTGTACTGTTTGTCGTTCAGGATGTTGTTGCTATTGATGTGATCAACAACCTTCTTGTTGATTATATCTTGAAAGTTTTTGCTGCTATCTTTTTGGAGATTCCAGATAAAAGACAAAGAAAAATCTGCAAAGTTATTGATCCTCTCCTGGCACCTCGGCCTCAATCATTTTTCCATTGCCGTAACGTAGCTACCCTTTACATTTTCTATAAATATTTTCGTAGTAATTGTTCTGATGAGCTTTCTTCTTTGGCACCTAGACTATGAATTTAAGCGCAGTACTGGATTGGCAGCAAGGTCTCATCATTTTCCTGTTCAAATGTCTAGATGTAATCATAAGTTCTATGCTAACAGTTCGAACTTCATGCTTGTGGAACTCTATTCCTGATTATTGCTATTCAATGAAGTCTGATCTTCGAAAATTTAAATCTTGTCTTCTATCTTCTTAATTCTTGTTTCTTTATTGTTCTCTCTTCTTCATGATGAGTTCTTTTTCTCATATTCTTTCACACTCAGTAACCCCCCTTGCCTCTTAGTGGCTATTTTGCCTTGCTTGATGTGAAATGATTTAAAAAAATTAAAAAGTCAGAACAAGCAAAAATTGGGTATTACAACCATATCTGTGCGGCAGCTCTCCGGTCCTCACTTGCCGGCCTTGATAGAGTAAAAACGCGACTCCGCAGTTTTGTGGGTGATTAATTATTTCCCACCCTACAGCCCTTTTCTCACAGACGAAACCTCGCGGGCCTCTCGCTACTCTATCGCTATTTCCATGGCATGTGTTCTGACGAGCTACATTTCTTGGTCCCACGAACTCTGACCTCTGCACCTGAGACTTGCCATGCCAGGATACAAGGGCGGATCATCCTGACTCCGTTCGTATTTCCTTAGTCAGAACTGATGCTTTGTGGAACAGACTCCTATAACGTTGCTTTCTCGTTCACCACAATATTGACCTCTTCAATTCGAGGGCTAACCGTTATCTTTCCTTTATAACTTCACACACTCATACAATACGACACAATAACCATCTATATTAAGTGACTCTTATATCTTGTATTGGATGAAGACTGCTACGTCCATTCTGTAGAATCACATCTCTTTGGCCGCAAGTCACTTCATCTGTGAGGAAACTGTCCAGCATTCACTGCTGGATACTAGCATTGATATTATATAGCAGTCCAGCACTCTTTTCTTTGATTCTAACGATATTTTCTTCTTTCTTAATACTTTGCTTAGCTTTTAGATGGCGTCTTTTGCTATCCAAATAAGCTTTCTGATTTCGGTGCCACATTTTCTGCTATCTGTTGCGGGAGTACGGATTTCAACTCTCTTTGTCATTCATATTGCAAAATCTATTCAGAAAATCGATACCTTTGTTCTTGTTCTTAATAAAAGGTTTTGATCAATTCATTATTCAATAACAGGTTCAGAAAATTGACCGTGGACGCAGTTGGAGAGTGGGGTAATTGAAAGTGTCCGCAGATATCAGCTCATCGGTGACGTGCATAATTTGAACGCGCACCGACTTTCAACTGTCTATGTGCAAGTGACCTTTTTGTTTCTACATACCTTCTCGTAGCTCACATATACTGTTCATCGTATTCTCAGCACCCCTATATAAAGAAAACAACATCGCTTCAAATCTCTTCATCTGTGGGAAGATTGTCCAGTATCAGCTGCTGAATAGGAGAAATGATATCAAACACCAATTCATGGATTTCTCTTCTGTGTTTATAAGTTTAGCATAGGAAATACACATCAATGATTTAGATATTTTCCCTTTGTGAATTAAGCAACAAAGTAGTCTCGCAGATCTTTATACTGTACTGACAGAGTTCATGATTCAAAGCGTTTGAGACACCCTAAGATTAGCATTAACAATTTTGCGTAAAACTACCTTGTTTCTGAAATGTCCGCTCCATGGTATTCTTAGCACTTTTCTTCGACGTACTTCTTTCTTCAAGTTCTATCTTCATCTGGGAACATTCATTGCCATATAGGAGGATTGATATTACATAGAAGTTCAGCTCCGATTTATTTGTATATAATTTTAAAAAATTATTAATATTGCAAATTCTTTTTCGGAAAAGTTCTTGACATTGTTAAAACAATGTTTTGGCAAATTCATTCCTCAACAAATCTTAAAAATCTCGAAAATGGAGGAAATTACCTTTCTTGTTAGAGTGAAACTCAAGGATAATAAGGAAGTCATAACAAAAGGAAAGAGGATTAAATCGTCCAATACCCACTGCCATATAGGAGTCATGATTTTGCATAACAATAGAGAACACGTGTCTTTGTTTACAATTAAAAAATGTTGCTAATATTGCACATTATTTTTCAGAAAATTTAAAACTTTATTCGAGTTCTTGATATTGTAAACAGAGTGTTTTGGCAAATTATTCCATAAAAAAAAATTTTAAAATCACATAAACGTAGAAATTACCTTTCTTGTTAGAGTGAAATTAGAGAATATTAAGACAAAAAAGGCAAGATGTATAAATCGGCCAGCATTCACCCGCATAGGAGGATTGACATTACATAACAATTCAGCAGCGGTTCATATTTTTATGTATATTTTAAAAAGTAATTAATAATGCAAATTCTTTTTCGGAAAATTTCGTTTCGCCGAGTTCTTGATTAACATAATATTCTGGCAAATTCATTATTCAACAAATTTGAGAAATCTCAAAATGGAAGAAATTACCTTTCTTCTTCAGGCGAAAATCCAGAATAATAAGAAAGTCATATGAAAATGAAAGGTAAATAAATCTGTGACACTGTTTCACAGGTGGAGTGTCCGTCCTAGGTAAGACATTAAACTACACCCGTTTCCTGGGTAAGATGTTAAACTACGTCCAGCAGCAAGGTCTCTGATCAGGAGGTTTTGAGGAGCGTGAAACCACCTCTTAATTGCTGGTGTTCCCAGGTCCGGCCTGACTCAGGGTGGTAGCACCTGTTAGGGTCCCAGCTATGGGCAAAGAGTTAACTATATCCTGCAAGACGTTTTTGAAAAAATTATTACCAAAAACAGATTTTTGACAAAACAAAATATTACCAGCAATAAAAAATGTTGTCGGCATTTAATAACCCATTGAGGTTGATATGACGTTAAACAAAATAAACCAAACCAATCTAAACCAAAGAATACATATTTTATTCATACGAATCTATCCTAAAAATGTTGTCGGCATTAAATAACCAACTGAGGTTGGTATGCCGTAAAACAAAATAAACCTAAACCAAACAGGTGGAGTGTAAACAGTACACATTACTCTCTCTTAGATGAGGGTCTTAGAATTGATTGCACAATTGGAGAAGGAATTAATTCTACGGGTGACAGAATCACTGGTTGTGAAATAACGGGGCAACCCAATATTTTACTTAACATATCATCGTTGTTTACCTTCGCTGTCGATGAAAATTATTCGGAATTTATTGGCATAGAGGGGGGGGGGGCTGATACTATGATGCGCTCTTTCCATTATTATTTTACTTCGTTTAGCTTTCGGAAAAATCTTTCGCTATTCCAGTGCCTCAGATTTTCAGAAACGTTAATGTTGACAATCTCACAGAGAAAATTTTATATTAAATACACTTTATGGAACATTAAATTTCTATTTGAAAGATACGTCTGTCATATACAAATGTATATTACAAATGATAGTAAGCTGTGCAATATATATATATATATATATATAAATGAGACAAACCTCAAAATGTGGGGATACACAGATACAGATCTCTGTTTTTCGTGTAAAAAAGACCGAGGTACCTTGCGCCATGTGCTTTCTGCTTGTCCGCTGTCGCTACAGGTGTACACGTGGCGACACAACGAGGTATTAGAGGTGATCAGGGATCTAATAAGAACACAATGTGAGAAGGCAAACCAACGGCTTGTGGCAGCCAAGGAAGCTAGGATCCAGTTCCATAAGGTGGGTGAATGCCCTGTAAAGAAAAAACAAACAGCCCCCAATATGAAGCTGCTGTGTGGTGCCATTGATTGGAAGGTTGCAGTGGATCTAATGACATCCTTAAGTTTTCCAATACACATCGCACAGACAGACAAGCATCCCGACATCGTGTTATGGTCCGACTCAAAAAAGACTGTCTTCCTAATAGAGTTAACAGTCCCCTGGGAAGAGAACAGGGTGGAGGTGCACGAACTTAAGAAAAACCGGTACGAGTCACTGCGTGCCGAATGTGTGGAAAATGGTTGGATGTGTCATGTGATGCCTATTTAGATTGGGTGTCGTGGGTTTCTGTGACATTCGGTCATTTCCTTCTTTTCAAAAATAGGCATCACTGGTCGTTGGTTGAAGAGCGCTTCGCATCACATTCAAAAAACAGTTCAGAATGCGTCAGGTTGGAATTGGTCGAGATCAAAACAAGCAAATAAAATGCGCACAACATCACGACATAACATACGCAAGTGAAATATTTGCGTGGTCGTCTATAACGATTTTTACGAGCGTGTCAATAACAGCAAACGTTCATTATGGATAGAAGCTGCAACGAGGAACAATCGTTTATTTATTTCATTACAAGAATTTAAAAATAGGAACGATCAATTAGCTTTTCTTCATGCCCTGCCTGGTGGCAAACGCTGCGGTCCGGCCATAGCCTCCGAAACCGTGATATCACCCCTGGTCGGCGGCTGATGAAGACAGGGCATCGCACGTGTTAATACACTTTGTATGTTAATATATATATATATATATATATATATATATATATATATATATATATATACATTGGCATGTTCTATTTATTGAAGAGAGGGATAGGTTAATCAGACGTAAAATTAACAGAAAAAATTATCTTCAGGAAGCTTCATAAACGGGGCTGTAGATAAATTAAAAATGTGGAACATCTATATACGATAATGGCAATAATACTAAATAGACGACAATACATAACAATATTTAAGCTTAATAAACAAAATAAGGTAACTATCCGTAGATTGTGGACCATAATATACTAATAATTAAAAGCTATAAAAAATGGTAATACTTAATTATTTTTAAAAAATGGTAACTATATTATAAGGTAAAAAATAACCTGTGTCGGCAATTTAAAGTTAATACACTCCTTTGGATTAAGAGAGTTTTTTTGTCAGCAAATTTGATTATTTTTAATTTTTCATGTATATCTCGGTTTGGTCATATCTATCTATCTATCTATCTATCTATCTATCTATCTATCTATCTATCTATCTATCTATCTAAGATTTAATTTCTTTCTTTCTTTCTTTCTTTCTTTCTTTCTTTCTTTCTAAGACCTATCTATCTATCTATCTATCTATCTATCTATCTATCTAAGACTTAATTTCATTCTTTCTTTATTTCTTTCTTTCTTTTTTTCTTTCTAAGATATATCTATCTATCTATCTATCTATCTATCTATCTATCTATCTATCTATCTATCTATCTATCTATCTATCTAAGACTTAATTTCTTTCTTTCTTTCTTTCTTTCTTTCTTTCTAAGATCTATCTATCTATCTATCTATCTATCTATCTATCTATCTATCTATCTATCTATCTATCTATCTATCTATCTATCTAAGACTGTTAAATTTCTACCTCAGTTTATTAATCTGTATCATATCATTCTGTTCATTTTGTTATCAGTAGACTAACATAGTGTATTTGTATCTTCACAGAGAGAGAGAGAGAGAGAGAGAGAGATAGATAGAGAGAGGGAGAGAGAGAGAGAGAGAGAGAGAGAGAGAGAGAGAGAGAGAGAGAGAGAGAGAGAGAGAGAGAGAGAGAGAGAGAGAGAAACTCCCGTCGCAATATCACGCCTTTTTGCGGGTGCACATTTTTCGACAGGACAGTGATTCAGGTTCCTTGCAAAGAAATCTTCCGACATAATTTTGACACGTAAACAACAAATGTTAAAATTTCTTCTTGATGTTTCAGTCAAAGAAATAAATATGTATGAAAAATAATACCGAAACAAGTCGGAAAATAAATAAAATAATCCCTGTCCTCGTCAAAGCTAAAAAAAATAAATAAAAAAGGCCGTTGGTATACAGCGTCAACTTCCGATTCGACTCATCACCGGTCCCCGATTCCGCACGAACGCGATTTGCATACCTGTGTTATTGGGAACTTAAGTCGAATCTGTCTACTTATTTTGCCTTTCACGTGTCAGTTGATGTTAGCTTTCTCGGAATGGGTTTATTTATCTCTGTATGTATATGTGTATTTATATTTGTAGTGAAAATGTTCTCAGCAATTGGTTCGCGTTGGGATATGTGCGTGCGTATGAGGCGGCGGGAGGTGGGGGTAAGTAAAAGACACCGAAAATATAAAATTTAAAAAGAAACCATGAAAGGTGGGAAATTGTTGATAAATTATCCAGCAACATGTCGTATTAATCTGAAACAACGATTTCATGAAAAACTAAAGAACTGGTGCGAAAAAAGAGATAAAGGGAAATAGACGGAAAGAAAGAGAAAAGAAGAGAGAAATAGAATAAAGGATTGAGAGAGAAAGAGAGATAGAGCGAGAAATATATAGAAGATAGAGACAAAGCGAAAAATGAAGAGAAAAAAGAGAGAAGGAAGTGTGAGAGAGAAATAAATGGAAAGAAGAAAGAAAGAAAAAAGTGAGGGCAAAAAGAAGTGAGAGAAAGGAACGGAAAAATAAAAAGAACAAAATAGTAGAAAGAAAAGTGGAGAAAGAAAAGAAGAGAGAATGTGAAAAGGAAAGTGAGAGAAAGCAAATAATAGACAGAAGAGAGATAGATAGATAGATAGATAGAGAGACAAATGAAGAAAGAAAGAAAGAAAGAAAAGAAGAGTGATAAAAATTAATGAAGAATGGGAGAAACAAAAGAGAGTGATAAAAAGAGAGGAAGCATCTGAAAGACAAGAATGAACTTGACAAAAATAAAAGAAAAGAGAGAAAAAACAGAGAGAGAAAGATAAAGAGAGAGTGAGAATAAAGAACAGCGAGAGAGAGAGAGAGAAAGAGAAGAAAAAGAAGAAAGGGAAATAAAGGACAGAAAGAAAGAAAACAAGAAAGTGATAAACCAATTGATAGAAATAAGAAAAGACACAAAAGAAAAAAAGAGAGAAAGAAAAAGAAAGAAAGCGAGCAAATAAAGAAAGAAAAAAGAAAGAAACGGAGAAATAAAAGAAAGAAAGAAGAGAAAAAGAATGGAAGGAAAGGAAAGAAGAGAGAAAAGGTACAGGAAGACAAAAAAAAAAGAGAAAGTGAGAAATAAAAGAGAGAGAAAAAAGAAGGATTAAGATAAACGGAAAGAAATACAGGAAGAAAAGATATAGAGTAAACAAAGAATAAAGAAAAAGAAAATAAGTGAAAAAGAAAAGAAAGAAAAGAGAGGAAGTAAAGTGAAATAAAGAGAAAGAAAATAGGGTGAGAGAAAAGGAGTGAGAAAGAAAAAAAGAAGAACTAAAGTGAGAAAGAAGGGAAAGAGAGAAAGATAACAAGAAGAGAGAGAAAAGAAATATAGATAAATAAAAGAAACGGGTAGAAATATGGAAAGAAAAGAAGAGAAAGAGGGGAGGAAAAGGAGAAGAGAGAAACCATGAGAGAAAAAGAGAACGAAAAAAGATACAAGAAAAAACGTAGTGAGAAAGAGTGAATAATAAATTGAAAGAGAAAGAGAGAGACAGAGAGAGGGGATGAGAAAGAGAAAAAAGGAAAAGAGAGGAACGAAGAGTAAAGCCACAAAATTTAAAGCCGATAGAAGGGAAAACAAGGCGAAACACACACACACACACACACACACACACACACACGCGATCGCCACACACACACACACACATATATCTATATATATATTTATATATAGTCAAACCTAATGAGCCAGACAAACCTACCAAGGTTTCACTTAGGCAGATCGTCAGAGCCAGCTGACCCTGACGATCTGCCTAAGTGAAACCTTGGTAGGTTTGTCTGGCTCATTAGGTTTGACTAGCTCTGCTTTACGTTTGTATCGAGCTCTTTAGTTAGTTGTTTACTCGTATCGGGGTTTTTTCTTTGGGCCTTGAACCTGTATCTGTGCGATTATTTTCGACAGACTTTCATGTTCCTGGCTCTTTCTTTTTTAAAACTATTTTTTCCCTTCGAGATTGATTTGGCTATTGTTAAATCAAGAATTCGAAGGTTTTTCGACACGAATATAGTTACCTATACTTATATATATATATATATATATATATATATATATATATATATATATATATATATATATATGTATATTTATTTTTTCGGGTCAAAGTTAGATTTCTCCGGAAAATGGTTATATAAAAGAGTGCTCAATAAAAAAAAAGAAAATCCGAATGTGCAGAGCTATTAAATATCAAAAACAAGGAATACTAACCACTCACACTGGCATGGTTTCTACCGGTAAGGTTTCTTCAGAAAATGGAGGTTTAATATTGATTCCCAAAAGTTTGGCTTATTTTTTTGAACGTTCTCAACTGGGATTATGGTTGAAGGGGAGTAAAGCAAGAGTAGGCGGAATGTAATGGAGCGGGAGGGAAAATTAACATTAATAAAATTTATGTTAAAAAAGATTATATTAAAAAAAGAATATTTAAAATTGGAAGTAAAGAAAACTAACATTAATAATAATAATAACAAATATTTTTTTCAAACTAAGAAGGAAGCAATCTTAGAGAGAATTTAAGGGAAGGAGAAAGATATATTATTAATAATATTATAGTAATAGTTAAGAGGCGGGCAAATTAATATTCGGAGTAATGTAATATAAACAATGGAGGGGAAATGTAAGGTGGGGTGTGTGTGAAATATTTATATATACATGTTGTCCCAAAAATGTACTCACTTTTTGATTTTGTCGTTAGTTTGAATATTTCTAGCCATGTATTTAAATTAATTTCATATTTATTGTAAACCGTTAATCTTCCTTGTAAATCAATAACCATTAATATTTGTTAATATTAACCATTAATCTTGTTTTTAAGTAAAAAAAAACACTGCATTTATTGTAATTTAAAGAGTGTATAGATTTTGGAGTACAATCAGTATATATATATATATATATATATATATATATATATATATAAATGTGAACATTGAAGTCAAGCCTGATGATTGCATCTAGCATGAAACAGCCTGTCGCCTCTGTGTGTTGACTTCAATGTTCACTTATATATCTTTGAAATTGAGCACTTTATCCCATAAATATAGCACACCATAAAACTATATTTCTTTATATATATATATATATGAAGAAATACAGTCTTAAAGTGTACTATATAAAGTGCTCAATATCAGAGATAGAGCGTGTGTAAATATAAAAGTGAACATTCCACCTGACTATTGCATCTAGCATGAAACAGACTGTCGCCTCTAAGTGTTGACTTCTATGTTCACTTATATATCTTTGAAATTGAGCACTTTATCCCATAAATATAGCACACCATAAAACTATATTTCTTTATATATATATATATATATATATGAAGAAATACAGTCTTAAAGTGTACTATATAAAGTGCTCAATATCAGAGATAGAGCGTGTGTAAATATAAAAGTGAACATGCCACCTGACTATTGCATCTAGCATGAAACAGACTGTCGCCTCTAAGTGTTGACTTCTATGTTCACTTATATATATATATATATATATATATATATATATATATATATATATATATATATATATATATATGAAGAAATATAGTTTTAAGGTGTGCTATATTTGTGGGATAAAGTGCTCAATATCAGAGAATGAGCGTATGTAAATATAAATATAAAAGTGAACACTGAAGTTAACACTCAGAGGCGACAGGCTGTTTCATTCTGGACGCAATCGTCAGGCCGCCGACGATTGCGTCCAGCATTAAACAGCCTGTCGTCTCTGAGTGTTGACTTCAGTATTCACTTATATACATATATATTATGATCATATATATATATATATATATATTTATATATATATATATATATATATATATATATATATATATATACGCGAAAATGCATATTTTGAAAATTTATTAACAAAGAATGTGTGGTTGATAAAAAATAACGTCTCACATCCAAACATAAGTAGATATCCGCGCGCCCTCAGAGATCTCACGCGTAAACGTCTGATGAAGGAAGGAACTAAAATACCGATACATACAAGGATACATTAAAACAAAACTATAACAATAGAAACAATAGCATATTAGCAGTCTCGGGTTTTTCTTAAATATGAATAGCACGGGAGTGATTTCTGTTGAAAGTGAAACACAGATAAAAAAATCAATAAAAGATAACAGAGAAAAAAAAAAGAAAAGAAAGATGGCGACGAGTGTACTTCCTGTCGCTAAAAATGGCCCTACCGTACTCTACAGGTTTCTTTAATTTTTGGTCTTTTGGTTTTTCTATAGTCATTTGTAAAAATTGACAGAGTATACTCTTTGTTTTTATACTGGATGTTTTTCTTTTTTTTGCGTTTGGGTTGGATAATACGACTAGAAGATGTAAATTGGCCCAAACTGACTTCACACGTATTCTAGGAAGAGTGAAAAGCAGACAGGATGTTCGAGAGAACCGTAGTTGCGGGTATGTGCATTGCAAATTTTCTCTCATTTTGAAGGAAAAACAAAAACGAAATAAATTGTTACCTACTTGCGTGACTTATGCAAGTTCATTTAACGTATTTTTTATGTTCTGTAAGAAAAGAAAATCCTTCTTACATATGTTTTTTATTTTTTGCAGGTAGGAATTGAATGTACATTGTGTTTCATGAGAGAGACCGAGAAAGTCAGCAGCAGAATGTTACTTTTTTTATTTATTTTGTTGCTTTTTTAGTAAAGGATAACAAACATATAAAAACAGAATGAAAAAAAAATAGCATATTATTTAGATATGGCGTAACGACATTACAAAATCTTGCCTCTGTGGACACTTTCTTGATGGTCCTGATTGGTGGAATATTTTCATAGAAAAAATTTCAAATAAAGCATTACAGACATCTACAAATCCAAAAGCACACACGCGCGCGCGCGCACACACACACACACACACACACACACACACACACACACACACACACACACACATATATATATATATATATATATATATATATATATGTATGTATTTATGGTATGCTACATTTCTGGGATAAATTGCTCAATATCAGAGATCGAGCGTATGTAAATATAAAAATGAACATTGAAGTCAACATTCAGAGGCGACAGACAGTTTCAGGCTCGATGATTGCGTCTAGCATGAAAGAGTCTGTCGCCACAGAGTTTTGTATATATATATATATATATATATATATATATATATATATATATATATATATATATATATATATATATATAATTGCTAAGCCACTCTTACAGAATACCCTTTAAATATAATATTTATAGTAATTTATTAGCAAATGTTCGGTCCACGCGTCCGACTCATCTGGAGGTTTCAGCGATTTTTAATTATGTCTGTACGCTAATTGGGATGCTATTATTATTGGGGTTGGGTTATAATTTTCTTTATGTGTTTGTGTGAGTGTGTGTGCGCTTGTATGTGTGCACCTGTGTGCATATCCGCGCGCATATGTGTGTGCATGTATAATTGATCTAGAAAGACAACCATTACATTCAATTATGTGCCATACGTGATACACGCTTAGGCGATCATGTATCTTTCGATACATGACTGACGAGGCAGATTTTTTTCTCGCGGTAGGTTGCCATTTCTTTCTGCGGTAGACCACTTGCCATCCATGGCTATAGAACCGGGTTTTTCTCGCTACTTACCCATAGATGGTTGGAGGGATCCATACCTTTCCCAAGGGTATAAGCACGTAAGTGAATGTTGTGGATTCAACTGGAATTCGAACTTGGCTCTCCAATTCCTCAATCCGAGCCCCTATGCATTACACCACCGTGTCCAAATATACATTATTTAAATTACACGAGCTGTGAAATGTAACTAGTAGTGATTTTTCTTGAAAATGGACAAAATTTGGCATCGCTGTGTTATAAAGTACCTGCCGAAATAGAGTTTAGCCCACAAGGACATTCATCCTGACATGGATGGTACGTTAAGTTTTGACGCTCCAGGTTCATAAACACTGCAAAAGTGGGTAGCTGAATTGACGAAAGAAGGGAGAGTCTTGAAGATGACCCAAAGTCTACACGTCCTATAACTGCCATCGTCAAGGAAAACATTTTCTCATACAGTTTTTGGATTTATTGTTCTACGCTGATGTTGTTTCCTTATTTTCCCTGATATTTTTGGTGTGATTTGCTATTTGCTTAACCGACATAATTACCTTCCCAGACCAAACGTAAATTTCTAAATAAATGATCAGAACTCATCTAAAATGCAAACACGAAAACAAATTTTTATGACGTTACTTAAAAATTGAAAACTAAAAACGAATATATATATATATATATATATATATATATATATATATATATATATATATATATATGTATATCGAGATGCAGTTGGAACGCACCAAAGCGAAGTTGCATCTTTGCAGTGAGTAAACTGTTTTTGTCTCTATAATAACATTATTAGGTTGGTGCAAAAATAATGTCGTTTTTTGACGTTCAAGATCATGTCAAAAGACGACATTATTTGCACCAACCTAATATAATAAATAATCATCGCTCTACTATCGGTATCGAACCCTTTTTTGGATTGATGCTGTCAACGTGAGGATTTATATATTACTTTCGTTCTCATTGCATCGGATATATATATATATATATATATATATATATATATATATATATATATATATATATTCGTAATAATTTTTAGTTTTCCAATATATATATATATATATATATATATATATATATATATATATATATATATATATAGGTAACTATACTCGTCTCGAAAACCCTTCCAATTCTTGATTTACTAATAGTTAAATCAATCTCGAAAGGAAAAAAAGGTTTTTAAAAAGAAACACCCAGGAACATGAAAGTCTGTCGAAAATAATCGCACAGATACAGGTTCAAGGCCCAAAGAAAAAACCGCGATACGAGTAAACAACTAACTAAAGAGCTCAATACAAACGTAGAGTAAACCTAGTCAAACCTAATGAGCCAGACAAACCTACCAAGGTTTCACTTAGGCAGATCGTCAGGGTCAGTAATATATATATGTAAATATAAATATTATATATATATATTTACAGAACTATACATATAATGAAATGCAAAAAAACGAAGTTGCATCTTTGTAGTCAGTAAACTGTTTTAGTCTATATGATAAAATTATAATAAAGATTATATATATATATATATATATAGATTATATATATATATATATATATATATATATATATATATATATATATATATATATATATATGATCGAAAAATAAAAACAAATTCGAATATATATATAAGGAACAATATATATATATATATGATAAAAAAGCTTAAACACTAATATTCCATGGTCATAATTTTATCCACTGGAATCGAAAATACGATCCAATTCATCAGACCTACAAATTCAAAACAACTCCGGGAGTAAAAAATAAAATTTAGTGAGAGTTTATGTATGAGAGTGTGGGACGAACATTAGAGTAAATGAAAGCTAAAGGGAGGGGTAACAGACGAGAGAATAACAAGAAGGCCTAGAGGTGAAGGTGGGGATTAAAATTTAACAGATAGGAGTTTTAAAGAGGGGAGTCAAAGAAGGTTTAAGTGAGAGAAATATGAATATTTTCAAATGTCTAATACATTAAAGATACACCGGAAAAGAGTATACATTTTGTGGTGACATACACACACAATAGACGATGTAATCTTAAAGCTCAGAAGATGTGAGAGGAAGAGGGAAAGAAAAAGGAGTGGGAGAACTAAAACCGAAGGGCATTTATAAAAGTACTGCTGTGTAATCAAGAAGATTTGACAATGGTAATATCGACTACAGGTTACAAATCTAATATAAACATATAAAAATAACGATTATCTAATCCAGCAAGGACCTGTATTTCTATGTTCAAAAACATATACTCATACACACACAGATATATGCATATTTATGTGTATATTTACCATTAATATTATCTATCTATCTATCTATCTATCTATCTCTCTATATATATATTGTGTTCCTTGCTCTAATGTATATATATATATATTGTGTTCCTTGCTCTAATGTGTGTGTGTGTGTGTGTGTGTGTATATATATATATATATATATTGTTTCCTATAGTTCTTTATCCCATAATATATATATATATATATATATATATATATATATATATATATATTGACAACGAAGACAGACTCACGGGACGAGTTCTAAGTGTGTATGCATTTGTGTCATTTGCGTATAGATTTATGAACGAGAGAGAAAATGAAAGAAAAGGAAAGAGAACGTGAAAGATGAAGTGAGATAGATAGAGAGGGAGAAGGAGTGGAAGATAAACAGTGAGAGAAAGAAAGAGAAAAAGAGAGATAATATGAGAGGTAGAGGTGATAATGAGTGCGAGAATGAGTGATAAAAGGAATAAAAGTAGACAGAGATAAAGGGTGAGAGAGAGAGAGAGAGAGAAAGAGAGAGAGAGAGCGAAAGAGAAAGAAAGTGAAAGAGAGAAGTAAGGTCAGAATTGAAACTCTAGTTGTTCTGCTGTTTCTTATGATTCAGTCAAAAGGACTCTTGTTTATTAGTAAATAAAAGTGGGTGACTTGAGTTGTTTTGATCTTCCAATAATTACATCGAAAATTCGAATCTTAGCTTTTCTTATTAATCTCCTGGCATTGGTTAAAAAAGAAAGAAAATACGCACAAAAATTCACGCTGTTATTTGAGCCACCTGCACATTTAAAAAGATGTTAATGAAACAAAAATAACTCTACCAGTATTTTGCTCTACCGGATCCGAAAGCAAACACATCATTTCTTGAACGAAAGTAACCTTAAGGCTGATGGAATGGTTTAGTGCCTTTATCTCAGACTCTCGGGGGATTGCATTTGCCGGCCTGTCTTGAACGCTGCTTGGCGTTTGGCCAGCTGATTTCCCTGATGAAAACCAACAAGTTTGGCCGTTTAAATATCCAAAACTGCGGCATCGCGATACAAAATTAAAAGAAGCCATTTTGCCTTGTTGTACCTCTGAAGGTATTGCCAATGGTTCCAAAGGTTTTTTTCCAGAGAAGCCAAAAATGGTGCCTTCTGGAATCTATCGCCCCAAATCCTGATTCATCTATCTTCAAGCAGTTGGCAAGTTGGTAAGATATTTTTACATATTTCAAATTAGGAATACAGCTAAGTGATATACGAATGTAAGAGACTGGACGCAAATTTATGATTGAATTCGCGATCAAGGCACTTTCCAGACATTTTCGTGTCAGTGAATTATTTTCTCTTTTAATCAAAGTAGCATTCCCTAAGTCAAAATTGGAGCCAGTTTCGTTACGATGAACAACTAATGGGTTTTGTGTGTTGTTTTTTAAAATGTCCCTTTTGTGTTCATATAGTCTTTTGTTTAAACTTCTTGAGGTTGCTCCAATATATTCATTCTGGCAATTTCTGCATTTGATAGAGTGAATCCTTCCTTCAAGTTTTGACTTGTTGTTTTTTTTCTTATTGATTAAGTCTTTGATTGTTTTAGATATAGTTGTGACAAATTTTATGTTGAGTTTAGATACATTCTTTTCGGTTGTAGTTAAAAGCAACGAAATAAAATGCCGAATGATCATTGGATTCTATTTAAGAGCATTCATAATTTGCAGCCCTCAGTATTTACACGGAGAGAAGAAATATATTGAAAATACTTTCAAGATCTTTCAATACCCTAACTATTTCATATTCAATACGAAACAATTCTCATAAAATATTCCAGTATTGCGTAAATGGATGGCTGAACAGAGAGATGGTAAAAAGGCTTACCTTACTAAGAACTACAAAGGATATAAAGTTGTGGAAAGCAATGATCACCCACAATCTGATGGGACAAAGCTCACAGAAGAAAACTTAGGTCAGTTAAGGTCAAGATTTTAAGATTAACTTCAGTTGTTATTCATTAGATAATTTATTATCATTATTAGGTGTCTCTCTTCGTACTTGGTAACTTACGTGGAATTTCAAACTGAACCCTTTTATTCATTATATGCGCCCACCCTGGGATGGCGGGGTGTGATAGAAGACGTACATATAGGTCAAGGAGTAAAGTAACCCAGTCCCCGCGACTTCTGTTGCGCTGGCTTCGGTAAGATATTTGCGCATAAGTGAATATAACGAACACAACTAGAATTAGAACTGGGCTTTCCGATTTTCAAATTGGAGCCGTTACCCATTTCACCACCATATATATATATATATATTTTCACCACCATATATATATTTTCACCACCATATATATATATATATATATATATATATATATATATATATATATATATATATATATATATATATATATATATATATATATGTATGTATGTATATATATATATACTGACCTCGGAATTAAGGTTATCAACGTCATTTAAGCTTCTTATACTTAGAAGAAATAGATAGATAGATAGATAGATAGATAGATAGATAAGCAACGTGAACTTCTTATACTTAGAAGAAATAGATAGATAGATAGATAGATAGATAGATAGATAAGCAACGTGAACTTCTTATACTTAGAAGAGATAGATAGATAGATAGATAGATAGATAGATAGATAGATAGATAGATAGATAGATAGATAGATTTCAGCACCTGGTATTCGCAAGCTAGGTACTGATGTTGCTTAACTTCAGTGACCCTAGGAGAACCGATGTTTGAACGTAATTTGGCCGTAAGCCATTTAATTCAGTTTCTCTTGGTCGCGCTAAGTACGCTGTTTATGTAGGCGTAGCAGATTAATACGCTGTGTCCGGTTAAGTAAAGATTTGTTAGTAAACTGATCTTTGCTTAAATGTGTAGACGATAAGGAAGATCATATTGTATAAATAACTTATAATCTTGAGCCAAACAAAATAAAGCATTATAAATGGAGAATATTGTATCACTACTTTCTTTGGCATTTTTTCTGTGCGTTTAAACTCAGTTCAGGGGAACGTCAAGGAAAGACAAACTAATTTTAACGTAATTTAAGCAATGAAGAGATGTAAAAAAAAAAAGGAACTTAGATGGAAAAATGTAAGAAAATTGGGAATTTAAATGAAAAGTAAAAGAAAAAATTGGAAAAGAAAACGCACGTTTTAAGAACAGCAAAAAAGGAGTTGGAGGAAAAATCTTGAGGGAAGCATTAAAAAAATGAATGAGTTGGGATTGATGTGCGGGGAAAATGCGATGAGAAGCTAACGAAGAGAAAGGAAAAGAAACGTGTGCTGATAATGAAAACAATTAAAAAGCCAATCGCGAAGGGAACGCTAATACAAACACAAGTGAAAGAATAAAAGAATTTTTGTAAAGGGGAAAAAATGTCAGGAAATTTAGAAAAAAAACAAACCATTTAATTAATAAAATAATCCCAAACAAGTTAATAAATAAGTTGAGTAAAAATAATTCCTGAAAGAAAAGGAAATTATTTTAAGATATCCGAAAATGTTAGGTACTCCCTCTTTACCATACGGTAAAAATAAAAGCTAAAAAAAAAAAAAAAAACGAGTCCAAGGGAGAGAAGAAAAAGAATTGGTTAAACAGTAAAAGTCAAATGAACGCGTGTAAAAGAAAGCGAAGATTTGAAAGCAATGTTGTCAAAAGAGATTTCAGGAAAGCTGAAAACATGCACGGGATGAAAATAAATAAATAAAATCTTATACGCTGAGTGTTCTCACTGTTGTCATAATTTTGTCTACATGTTGCTAATGTTGCTAATCTATCTATCTATCTATCTATCTATCTATCTATCTATCTATCTATCTATCTATCTATCTCTTCTAAGTATAAGAAGTTCACGTTGCTTATCTATCTATCTATCTATCTATCTATCTATCTATCTATCTATCTATCTATCTATCTATCTATCTATCTCTTCTAAGTATAAGAAGTTCACGTTGCTTATCTATCTATCTATCTATCTATCTATCTATCTATCTATCTATCTATCTATCTATCTATCTATCTATCTATTTCTTCTAAGTATAAGAAGCTTAAATGACGTTGATAACCTTAATTCCGAGGTCAGTATATATATATACATACATACATACATATATATATATATATATATATATATATATATATATATATATATATATATATATATATATATATATATATATATATATATATATATATATATAAAGTGTCAATAAATTCACTATACAGTTACTTATAATAAAAAAAGCAAAACATTGAAGCAGGTGGCTTGCAGTTCGAACTGAAAGCCAGCTGCTTCAATGTTTTGCTTTAACCCGAATTAATGAGAACCATTTTAATAATAAATTTCTTGATTGTTGATTAATTGCTTTGCTTTAATATTTATTGTAAGTAACTGTATACTTTATAATAATTTTAATGCCACCATATATATATATATATATATATATATATATATATATATATATATATAAGTTATGCAAATAAATCGAAATTGTTTTGAACATTTTTGTCAAATTTGAAAGGATTAATGTGGACGTCAAAACAAAGATTGTGTTAAATGTTTGTTTAAGTATATTAAACATGTTTTATGGAAGTTATTGAATTTATTATTAAAACTGCTATCGGTAATCCAATCAAAAACTTTTATTTATTTTTTTCCATAATATATGTTGGAACATTGGTAAAGGGAAGGATGTAACAAATACTGAAAACAGAAAATGGCAAAGTTATTGAGGGAAGGAATGTCCACATTGGTGATCCCAACGAAGCTTTGCAAAGATCAAAGAACAAATAAGGAAAAATATAACTTAGTTGAGAAATAGATGCAAAGGAAAAGGCTTTCAGAACTTGTCTATTCTCGAGGGGAACGTAAACTAAAGCGCGTTATAGCAAAACAACCACTTTAAAGTAGTGCTCAGATATTTAACTGTTTCAAGTCCACATTCGCGCAATACAGCAAAAAATATTATTGTTCGTTTCAGTAGACATATCTGAATGACTTTGACTTAGCAATATATTATTGAATGTATTATATATATATATAAAACAGAGCATGTCTGTGTGTTTGTCTGTCTCTCTGTGTGATACCTTTTCACTCGAGATCCATCCAACCGATTTTGACCAACGTGGCATGTACATTGTACAATGTAAGGGATAGGTTCTTAGCGTAAAAAATCGAAAATTTAAAAAAATAATAATAATCGATAAAGCCGATCAAAAGTCGATAAATTCAACTTTTTTCCTCAGATTTCGTTCACACTCGGTATGTAGGTTACTTACATCATGACGAGTTCAGCGATAGTTCATTTCTATTACTACACCACAGCATCTAGCGAAAAACTGCGGAAAACGAAAAATCGATTTCAACACAAATTTTAAACTACAAATTCCCTCAATGTTCAAGCAATCTAATACAAACTTCACTCAATTGTAGCCCAAAATAAGTTGACTGTTTAACAGTCATTTAACTTGATAATCGAGTCCACCCATATAGTGAAAACCCGCGTAAATAGCGAAAATGACGATTTTTTTCTTTCTTACTTTTCGTTGATCTTTCAACCAATTTTCATCAAACTTAACAATTTCTTTATAAATGTATCCTCGTTTACATCACTGACAAATTGATTTTCGAAAACTCCAAAATAATTATGGTCTGAAGTGGGTCATCATGTTGCCTGTTTTACTCCTTCATGTCCTCGGCTAACTTCGATTGAATAAATACAGACTACTTCTGTTATATCAGTAACTGTATTAATTCAAAATGTTTTTTTATGAAAGTTTTAAAAGTAAAAGTAAGGTAGACTCTGTTACATCTAAACATGATGCTGTTTTTACTCCATTCTAATTGAACGCTTTTTTGATCGACCAGCTGAGTATGGCTGCTAGTTATAAATATAGCAATGGGCACCTCGAGGCGGTGCAATGGTTAGCAAGCTTGTCTCGCTAGAACAATTACAACTGAGTAGTGAGTTCGATCCTCACTGGGTGCTCCCTGCTTTCGGCCTTGTGCCACATCTAAGTTACGCTTGGAAAATCACTATAAATATAGCAATGGGACACTATATTCGCTTTATTCCATATCAATGCGTTTTTGGGTCAATTATGTCCCGCAGGACGTGTTGAAAACATCCGTGGGACACATATGTCTTAGGCGTCCCGAAAGGGTTAAACAGGTTGGAATTGAGGGAGTCAAGAAGAAAAGAAAAGGTGCTTACTTCGCAAATTAGGATCTGTCAATTACATTTCTAGGAAAACTCGTCTTAGTAAAACAAATATTTTCAAATATCCGAATTGTGCCAAGAAAGATATGAAAATTGATTTTTCTAAAGTAATTTTCACGGACAAATCTCGGATGACACTCGATGGACGTGATGGATGAGCCAAAGAATGGATTTTATCCGATAGAAATGTGCCTGTGGTTAGAAGAAGGAAGCAAGGTGGCGGCAGTGTGATGATATGGGATGGATTTTTTGGTCAAGCCATTATTGGTCCATTCAAAGTCTATGAAGGATTTAAACTGAACACTGGTAACTATTGCCATTTCATGAACAACACTTTCTTTGAATGGTACAAATAACAGCTCCCACAGTTTCAAAGTGAAGTGCGTATTTATGTACGACAGTGTTTTCTTTTGTGAATTCACTGAGCGTAAAAGGATTACAAGAGATAATAATAATGTCCACCATCAAATGTCGATCTGTATCCGATGAAATTCCCTTAAATGACATCAAGGAATAATCACAAAATCGATCATATGCTAGTCATTCGACCGGGTATGCATTTATTTCGGCTTACGCTTCATAGCTTTTTAGAAGAACGCATTTGTAAGGCTTTGATTAAACTCTTTAGCGAATGAGAGAAGCTACCACCAGTTTCCGTTTTATTGAACCGAAAACACGAGGACCAATCCCCCCAGCCCACATGCGATTGTTGCATCCAACACATTAATTTTAAATTGGCAATGATGATAATTTTAGAATGATACTGAGATGAATATAGAACTGAGATGAATATAGAATGACATCATTTCAGTATTTGTCTATATTTCCTCAAGGACACATGGCACAGTGGATAAAGGCGTTAGTTAGATCCCCTGAGAGGACCCAAAGAGTGTGAGTTCAATACTTGGTTAAGGCGGTGGAGAACTTGAAGAGAGGAATTAACAGTAGATAACTGATAACTGACATCAACTAGACATGACACGTAGAACTAGAACAGCGATCGAAATAAAGGTTTCAGTTTGACATGCCAACCACCTGAAGAAGACCGGGGCGTTCAACGGCCGAAACGTTGTGATAAATATGGCAACAAAGATGAAGATGATAGTCCGAGCCATGTAAATAGTAGACAGAATTTCTGCTTCGAGGGAATAAAGTCCTAGGGCACTACAATTAACAAAGACAACTGAAGGTCGTGTTGAGCTGACTCGCTTCTAGAATCGTATCACATTAATGCCTCCCCATCCAGGACTCTATCCTTGGACTTATGCTGTTTCCTATCTTCATCAACGACTCATCGATGTCATCCATTGTTAACTAGGTATTTATGCTGATGATGCGACAATTTACTCTTGCCTTAATAGCAGGTCTGTTAGGCCCATTTAAGGTAAAACTGGCAGTTGATCTAAAAAATGACCTAAAATTATATATATAAATAAGTGATTAACGGAGACAAGGAATGTCTTGTAAATCTGAACGCCTCCAGAGCAAAATTGATATCATTTAACCACCATAAATAACCTATTCTGTTTTCCAGCAGCATGGCTGATGCTAACCTCCAAGAAAAGCATCACTTTGCACCATCTTGAGCTTACGATTTCCACTGACAGTAAGTTGAGCAATTATATCGAATCAAGTGTTAGGCTAACTGCCTGAAAAGTTTATTCACGGTGTCATTCAAGACAATTTGTCTCGTCAGAATCGATCTTGCATATTTATAAATCTGTCACACGTCCATGCATGGAAGATTACTACCAGTTCTGGTCTGGTGTCCCTAATATATTTCTCGAGATTCTTGACATAATCCAAACAAGTATCTGGAATGTAAACGATCCAGATCTGTCATCTTGACTTCAGTTACTTCCCCACCGCACTGGCGTGGCTTCCCTCTGTCTTTTCTATAAATATGTTTATGACAATTGCTCTAATCAGCTTTCATCCTTGTTATTCCGACCACATGAATTTAAACTTGTTACTAGATTGGCAGCTAGGTTTTATCCTTTTACCCTTTTATAGTTGAACTAGCGAGATGTAGCTGTTGCGTCTTAATGTCGTTATCGTCTTGCTTGGGATGAAATCATTAAATAAAAATAAATACTATAGACGAATTCAATGGTGAGTTTAATATCATGTATTCGTCTTGTCTCTTTATTGCTTTTGTTCCCAAGTCCACCCTGACACAGGGTGGCAGCACATGGTAAAGTCCCAGATATGGGCAATTAGTGAACAACTAAACTAGGGTTATGTTATGGTTCTTTACCTATAACTACAGAATGAACTCTTCCTAACATTATGTATACTACGCCTCTCAGGAGAGAGAGAGAGAGAGACGAATCGAGCCGATAGTAGTTCACTCCAAACCAGACTGACAGTCATACTAACACCTTCCACAACTTGTATTATTATTCCGTGTAAAATATCTTCGTTATTTCCACTCTTGTGTTCGTGTTGTTCTTCCTTGGTTCTAACTTGGACCATAACGGGTTAAAACATGCAAATATGGAAATACCTTAGAAAATATTACCAACAATAAATTTTCATAGTAAAAAAAAAAAATACCAGCAATAAAAATTTTTAAAAAAATTACTAACGGGCACAAGAAAATAAAATTTCGGCATTAAATTGCCTATAAAGAGTTGATATGAATTTAAACAAACCTCAAACTTGACCAATAAAATCCTAACCTGCTTACGTCTAGGTTTAATCGTCATCTTTCCTACTCTATCTTCATAAGTTGCACCTCTTCCTCTTACCGCTTATACAAGAAACTCATTCTGTAATTTTTTACCTTAAATGGCTCTTGGGCCTTATATCCAATGAATATTAATAAAAACAAAGTATGCATGAGCATATCTAAATATTTAATATGTCCGGCTACTATAACCAAATTTTCCGTCCCTGGCATGTTGATGTCAGAGAATAAAATTGGTGTGTACGTATCCTCTGGTCTGCAAACAGCTTTCTTTTAACAGCTAGGACAAAACGACTATGGCATAAGCTGTTACACTTATTGTTAGCCTTGGCAGGCACTGGCCGTCGACGTGTGTAAATAGGATGTCCTTTCCGCGTCGTTATATTTTGAATTTGTTTATTCAAGAAGCCTGGTGATCGAGCACAGAGAACGGCATTTTACGGGAGTGTCAGGGTGGATAGATGACCTGTTACCAAGAGAATTCTTAGAGTGGGGAATATAATTTCATTTTGACATGTGCAGTTCGTACTCGCCTTGAAAGCTTTTCATTTACGGATGCTTTCGCGTTGCACATGCTTGCGGGTAAAACCGATTTCCGATTAACCAACCACTGTCAAGAATTTAGTGACACGCACGACGTCAATCTGGGAACGGTCCGATCAGTATTTATTAGCGTAAAAAAATAGCCTACCTAGGGAAATAGCGCATTCTTCCACTTGAAGGTGCTTCCCTTAGGATTTTACGCATCCTCGTGTACCTTCAGTTAGTTATGTACTGTACGTGATACACGCTTAGGCGATCATGTATCTTTCCATATCTGACTGACGAGGCAGATTTTTTTCCAGCAGTAGGTTGCTATTTCTTTCTGGGATAAACCAGTTGCCATCCAAGGCTATAGAACCCTGCTATTTACCCATAACTGGGGGAGGGGAGAAGAATAGGTTTCATACCTTTCCCAAGGGTATTAGCATGTAAGTGATGGTAATGGATTCGACTGGAAAATCATTCAGTGTGCCATGTGTGATATACGCTTAGGCGATCATGCATCTTTCGATAGATGACTAACGAGGCAGATTTCTTTTCCTGCAGTATATTGTCATTTATTTCTCAGGTAGACCAGTTCCCATCCAAGGCTATAGAACCTGGTCTATCCTGCTATTTGCCCATAGCTGGGGGAGAAGAAGAGGATTCATAAGGTTATTAGCACGTAAGTGAATGTAATAAATCCGACTGGGATTCGAACTCGGCTCTCCGATTTCTCAGTCCAAGCCGCTATCCATTACTCCACAGTACTCCTCGAATTTCAAAACAGTCTTCAATCATCGTCAATCCACCTTGTATATTAAAAGCGGAATACACTTTCGATTCCTGTCAGAAGGCTAATTTTCTTCAGTAAAAAACGTTCGAAATCTAGGCCGGTAGACATTAATTTTTATTTCTATTTTAAACAAACCGAGATGTCTACTCAATAATAGGGCTTACGTAATGAAGGGTTAAAAGGTGAAACCGAAGTTTTTATTCTTGCTGCACGGGACCAATGCTTGCTTACTAGAAATTACCAAATTACCCAAATGAAGATTCTGTGGTAAATATCCAGCAGCAACTGACTATGTTGTATCAGGGGCACAGTCTCAGCGCCAACTGAATATAAAACTCGGCATGACAGAGTAGGGTAATATCTGCATAGGAAAATATACAACATTTACGGGAATGAAATTGCAAGAAACCCGTATAAACATCACCCAGACCCAATTACAGACAGGACCTGTAACAATTTTATGGGACTTTACAATATACACAGAAAGAAAAATCAAAGCTAATCTCCCAGATATTGTCGTCAAAGACCGCAAAAAGAGAATGTGCTTTCTTAGTGACATGGCAGCCCCTGCATGTTGTAATGCATCTTTTAAGATCTTCAAAAAATATCAAGATACAAGGATGTTGAAGTGGAAATCTAAAAATTGTGGCACCTGATGACATCAATAATTCCAGTTTAGATGGCGACCTCGGATTGATTGGTAAAAGTTCTGATAGACTCATTGAAGGAATTCCTGGTAGTCGCTGCCTTAAACAAATACAAAGAAAATTTTACTCACAAGTACAGCACACACATTACGTAGAGCATTATCTATGTAAAATGTGTGTGATCTTAGAGGGTTTTTTTCTGTTTTTGATTTACAAAAATGCTGAGTAGAAAATGTCATGAAGCCATTTCTTACCTTCGGTTTTAGGTTGGGACCCGAAAGAAAATATGAATACAACAGAAATCAAACGAAATAATAATAATAATAATAAGGATGATGATGATGATAATAATAATAATAATAATAATAATAATAATAATAATAATAATAAAATTTGCAACACCTACGGGAAGGAAACTGAAAGAAACTGGTACGAACACCACCTAGACCCGGTTACGGAGATAGGACCTGTTACAATTCTATGGGACTACACAATACACACTGACAGAACAATCAAAGCCAACCGCCCAGACATTGTTATTAAAGACCACTAACAAAATAAGTGCCTCCTTATTGATATGACAGTCCCTGCAGACTGCAATGTATCTTTGAAGATATTCGAAAAACTGTCAAAATACAAGGACCTTGAAATAGAAATCTCAAAAATGTGGCACATGGGAACATCAACAATCCCTGTTGTAGTTGAAGCCCTTGGACTGGTTGGAAAAGATTCCAGTAGGCTAATTGAAGGGATCCCTGGAAGTCCATGCCTCAAAGAGATACAAAAAATTGTTCTGACAAGTACAGCCCACACATTACGAAGGGCTTTATCTATGTAATAATTTTTTTATTTATTTTTCAGTGGAAAGTGTCATGATGCCATTTCTAACCTTAGGTCCCTGGTTGGGACCCGGAAAGAAATGTGTAAACTCCAGATATCAATAAAATAAAAAAAATAATAATAATAATGTTGATGCTGTTTCCCCAATTTTACATTTCCGATACTCTCATCTTAATGAATGTATGCACTTTTCAGATTGCAAAAGAAAGAGACTACCTGAATATATTTAACCTTTTAAAGGAAAGCGAGATGAAAGGACTAACTATAAATTCCAAAAAAGATAAAATAGAGGAATCCCGGATATGCCTTGCGTCGTCACCCGTATTCTCGTTATGCGACAATCTGGTTGGATATCTTGAGGGTGGATGGCTTCGTGTGGCCGTGACCTTCATCAAGCGGAGAGCATCCGAGGTTACTGCAGGTTAGGACGACAAAGTTGACGATGCCCCTCTCAACACCATGATCAAGGAGGTACTCACCAGAGTGCAAAAGGAGGACCCGTCACGTGACAAATGGTGTGTCGATGGTCAAGACTTCGGTGTATTTGTCGACGCAAGCTCTCTTGCTATCGGTGTGTCATTGGAATGTGGTGGGACCGTGGTAGAGGATGCCTGTTCGTTACGGCTAGAAAAGGACTCCCAACATGTTAACCTTGCAGAACTTGATGCCATTGTTAAAGGGGTGAATTAGGCAATACTCTGTTCACAGATTCCTCTTGTGTCTATAAATGAGTGTCAGACGCCCTCACAAGGTGGTCCAGAGTGCGAACAAAGCTTATCCGACGACGGTTCGACACGCTGATGAAACTGGTGAACGAATATGCGTTATCGATGGATGTGACCTTATTAAATCTAGCCGAAAAAGCAGATGGCGTGACGAGGGTGCCCCAGAGGTGGACTGATGCAATTAGGAGGAACACTGAGCACGTACAGCCTACTTGCACTCCATCCGTGAGCTCGGTTGGGCCTGACCAAATCAGAACTCTACACCGACAGAGCGGCCATCCTGGTGTGAGGTGGACACTCTAATTCGTAAAGCAAATTAACCCTGCAGTGTCCAATGCAACTGTGAGAACCATTGTCAGGGAGTGTGAGGAATGTCAGTCAATCGACCCATCACCTGTGCACTGGCCAGAGGGTGCTCTGGATGTTGAAGAGACATAGCACCGGGTAGCGATGGAAATTACACATTATAAGGGAGCCCATTTTTTGACATTAATTAATTGCGACCTCACTCGGTTTACCATCTGGCGGCGTCTCCACCGGCAGGATGCAGTAAGTGTGATCAGCCTGTTGAAAGCACTGTTCTGCGAGCGGGGCCCACCGGCTGAAATTTTGACAGATAACGACACCACCTTTCGCAGCAGCTTGTTTAAGAATTTCCTGAACGAGTGGAGAGTCCGACTCCGGTTCCGTTGTGCGCACATTCCCTCGGGTAACGGCTTGATCGAGCGATTCCAGAGAACTGTGATAAGGATCGCCGCCAGAAAAGAGTGTGCTATATCAGAAACGTTGTACTGGCACAACGTCACTCCAAAGGATGACGTATCCCCCTACTACGGCACCAGCCAATATGATTCATCGCTATTGCATGCGGCTGAAAGGGATTGATGGAATGTCAGCACCGGCACCTGACCAACGGCGGGCTGTCTTCAAAACAGGCGACCAAGTGTGGGTAAAGGTCCTCCATGGGCGATGTACGACCAAATACAAGGTTGGGCATGTCACCGGAGTTACCAGCGCGCAGAATGTCTTGATTGACGGAATGCCACGCCATGTCAAAGATCTGCGTCCTATAATTGAACCAGGCCCCCCGACGGACCTCCGACGGACTGCTCTGACATGTCTTCAGAGAGCGAAAGAGTTATAACTGTCGGAAAAATGCCCAGCATAGATGCAGCCAACACCTCTTCTTCTGATGTCTCATCTGATGAAAACCCTGTGGCTATACCCCTGCATAGAAGTACGCGACGCAAGAGACCGCCCCATGGTTGTATCATATGTGATCATGAGATCAGGGGGGGGGGAGTGTAGTAGTAATATGTGTTGTGACGAAAGAAATGGCTTACCCCGGAGATCGAAACGAGCACGGACGTGTCTGGCGTGCAAAGTGCTGAAAAGAAAAATATGTCCGCTCTTGGGGGCGTAATTTATGAGTACTTGTCTCGTCTCATATGCTAATTCTGGCCTGCTTGAGGAGATATAAAAAGCGAGATGCTAAGAACGACGGGGGCTTGTTTTTTTGGTGGGTGCGGATTACATTTGCTAGTCTTACGAGTGGATTGACAGGAAAAAAGAAAGTGAAATGATGATTCATATTTAATTCTATAGTGATGCATATTTTATTTATATGTTGATCCATAACTTTTCTATATTGATCCATATTTTATTTCTATATTGATTTAAATTTACTTCTACATTATTTTATATTTTATTTCTATATTGATCCATATTTTATTTCTATATTGATTTAAATTTACTTCTACATTATTTTATATTTTATTTCTATATTGATCCATATTTTATTTCTATATTGATTTAAATTAACTTCTACATTATTTTATATTTTATTTCTATATTGATCCATATTTTATTTCTATATTGATTTAAATTTACTTCTACATTATATTATATTTTATTCCTATATTGATCCATATTTTATTTCTATATTGATTTAAATTTACTACTACATTATTTTATATTTTATTTCTATATTGATCCATATTTTATTTCTATATTGATTTAAATTTACTCCTACATTATTTTATATTTTATTTCTATATTGATCCATATTTTATTGTTATAATTATATGTTCAATCCTCTCAGTTAATATCGACTGGGTGCGATGGATAAATTGTCGTCTGAATGATTCTAAAATGAAAATAAAACTGACATCTCATTTTAACAGATGCATTTACTAAAGTTACGCAAAAAATATCTTGAAATACTAAAGGGTAAATTTATTCAATAACATTGCCACTAGTTTTAACCGTTGCCCCCAGACGACTTCTTCGGAATCTCCTGCATCTGTTCTGGCCGGTCTCCTTCGTTAAGTTGGTGAATGCTGCCATAATCCTTGCTTTCAGTTCATCTTTGGTGTTACAAGGAGTTTTGCTAGTTTCTCACTCAACTGTGGCCCACATATAATAATCAAGGGGTTGCAGTCCGCGGAGTTAGGTGGCCAGATGTAAAAGGTGATATGGTCGTAGAAACAATGTGAAAGACATGACTGGGTTTCTCCTGCTTGTGCGGCATGGTGTAGAGTCCTGTTGCCAGACATAGGGCGTTCCTTCTTGACCCAGAGTAACACAACTTCCTCAAAGCAATTGATATAGGCCTCCGTGTTGAAGCAGGTCCTGCGGGTAGATGAATAAGGCATAACGTCGCTATCATTAGTGATCACTCTAAAAACCTTCGTAATCACTATTCGACCCACCCAACTCCTTCTGAATTATATGCACTGTCTTCAGATTGACAGACAAAAGCTTAAAAATTTTTCTATTAGAGCTTCTAAATTTCTGTCTGAGAAAATTGCGTCATGGTGTTCTTTTTTTTTTTTACAGACGGTGCCCAACGGACTCTACTATATTGTGCAGTCGATAAATCAAAAACAAACGACGCGCATGCGCGAAATTAAAAAAAAATGACGCTTTTTTGCCATTGCATCGTGTATTTGAAGCCCTTTTGTTCTCGATCTCTACTGTCAGATTTGTTCCGCAGCTTTCGATGCGGCTTCTGCATATCTCGGCCGGTATTATCGTCAATTCATCGACGCAGAATCCCTTCCAATTCATTCATATTCGATGGCTTCTGTTTATGTGCAATGATTCTCAGTTCGTGCCAGAAATATTCGATTCTATTTAGGTTAGGCGATTTTAGAAGGCCATTCGATTATCCTGAATCTTATAAAAGCATTACTAAGTGGCTTTCGAAGTATGTATGGGGAAGATGTCTTGCCGATAGAAGAATTGCTTACCGAGTTTAATCTGTAACACAGACCGTAAATGATTTTTTCTTGAAAGAATGAACTGATATTTTAAGAAATCCATTTCCTTTGAATACCCTGATTAATTCCCAGGTACATTCTTAGATAACGCCAACCTATAACCCCCCCCCCAAAAAAAACAAAAAACAAAAAAAAAAACAGAACACAACAACAAAAAGCAACAACATTTGTCCAAGAATATTTAACTCTCTTACACTTTGTTCTGTTTTTTTTTTTTGTCTGTGAAATGAATGCTGTCTTGAACGGATTCTCTTCAAGATCTTTTTGCATTAATGCGGGAGTCTCCCAAGGCTGCATCCCTGGATCTACGATGTTCTTAATTTTCATCAATGACATTTCTGATAGCATCATTCTTAACTCGGTATTCATATTGATGACACAGCTATTTACTGTCAGATCGGTTCGATAAGGGGAACATGGCCGCCGATCTAAAAATCACCTTAATGGTCTAAAATCACCTAAATTTTGTTGTTAACTGGAGCAAGCAATGGATTGTTACTTTTTAACGCCTTCAAAACAAAAGTGCTCTGTATTCTTCATCTCAGAGCCTATTTTCTGTCTTCACTTAGCATGGCTGATGCTAACCACCAGGAGAGTCCCTCATTGAGCCTTCTCCTCTGACATCAATACCTTGGTCTGATACTAGGACCGTCGGTTTACTTTGTCGCGCTAGACAAGTTTTCTCTCCCGAATCTATCTTACATAAATCTATCATTCTTCAACGCTTACAATACTACTGTTAAAAATGGTGTAGTGCTTCTGTTATATATTTAGAGATTCCTGATAAAATCCAAATAGGAACTTGCAATGTTATCGATCCTGATCTGCTATCTCAACTACAGTCATTTTCTCACCGCCGTAGCGTAACTTCCCTGTGTTTTTTCGATAAAAAATTTCAACCTAATTTTTCTGATGAGCTTTCCTCTTTGGTACCTCGATTTTACGAATTTAAGTGCAGTACTAGATTGGCAGCTAGGTTTCATAATTTTCCAGTTGGTATAGCTACATGCAACTGTAAGTTCTATGATAACAGTTTCTTCTCTCGCACTTCTCACGTGTGGAACTTTCTTCCGGCTACTTCCTTTCAAGGTTTGCTTAATCTTCAAAAATTCTAACGCAATGTCAAACTGCATCTTCTATTTTCTTAAATTCTGTACTTTTATTGTTTTCACTCCTTAATAATCTTTTTCTTTTTCTCATATTCTTTCACATTCTGTATCTCTTTGCATCTTAGGGACTTTGTTGCCTTGCTTGATGGTGACATGATTAAATACAGAGTGCGATGGATAAATTGCCATCTAAATTCTGTAAAAATGAAAATAAAACTGACATCTCATTTTAACAGATCTATATACCAAAATTACACAATTTTTAGTGTTCTAAAGAGGAAATTTATTCAATAAAATCGACATTGGTTTCAACCACGGCCTCCCGACAACTTCGGAATCTCCTGCATCTGTTCTGGACGTTCTCCTTGTTTAAGTTGGTGCATGCTTCTATAATCCTTGTCATCAGTTCATCTTTGGTGTTACAAGGGGTTTTTCTGGTCTCTCGCTCAGCTGCGCCCCACATACATAATAATCAGTCTTCCGAAGCTCATAAGATCAATGCATTCAATAGTCAAGGCTCTCTTCTCGGTTCTCTTCTCTGCATTACATCAACCATCTACCTAAGAACATTCTCAAATCTCTATCTATAAAAGGCAGGATGTGTGTGTGAGTAACGAATGCACAGCCGCAATTTTCGACGGATTTGCACCAAAATTTACATGCGCATGCTCCAAGTTACCGCGAATGCCAAGACCTTTCCCAACTCCCATCGATAGTGGAAATAATCGATTTTTCATGCTTCTACGGCAGTTTTCATGTAGTTTGTGGCCATTTTCTACTGGCAAGAGTGAGAGCATTATAGCTGGCTGCCACGAATAGGCAGGAAGATTCTATTGGTCAGTGTGAGAACCAACAGCTGACTGATGCAAATGTTAACTAGCATGCAAAAAAATCGATAGCTGCATTCGTCACAAGTGGGAAAAATTTAAATCTGCATGGCACTTTACTCCAATTGCCTCATTCACTTGCTTAAACTCAACGTTGATTCTGATTCCGCAGAACTGGGTTGGGTGTGAAAAAGTATTTGTTAACAATTTCTTTTTCATTCGGTTTTTAAAGCTGACCGTTTTGTGTTCATTTTGTTTAGTTCTGTATTCGTAACAGATTTAATGTTTAGAATAGAGCTTAGAAAAAAATTTGCAGTGTTAGATAGGCAAGAAGTAAGGCATGTAGCAACATCAGCACGGCAAAGGGCACTCCTTTAAAGGCAAGGAAGGGCAAAAATATTTTAAGTCAAGTGATAGCGATTGCTGTATGAGTCGTACGATTTTTGAATCAAGCACGGGCAACGCCGGGCCATGCTGCTAGTCATTAATAAATATACACGCAGATCATAAAACAGTGTAAGGCTGCACGGCCAAAAAATATAAGTGATCAGTGCCACATCCGACCGAGCTTTAGAAGATCAATGAGGAATCACTGGTTGGTAACAGTCAGTACCACCAAATCCAAGCTAGTATGATTTCATCATCACAAGGAGTGCCTGAATTTTCAGTAACATAATAAAATACTGATAGAATGTTAAATTTAGTGTAATGTCAATCGACATCTGACACCCTGAGCGTGTTACCCGTCCTTCTCTGTATCCTTTGCTCAAACATGCCTCTTCCCTTTTCTTCTCTGTCCTCTGTAACCTCTTGACTGCTAGTGGCACTCCCACCTTGCTTGGGTTAAATTGCTTTAAAAAAATTATCGCTTGCTTGTACCGTTCAAGAAAGTGCCTCAATCCACCCGCTACGATCTAACTTTATAAGATTAAGACTAAACTAAAATTGGAGTATAGCCGCCATATCCAGATGGAGCAGTCCAATTCTTACTTATAACCATGAGAGAGTTCGATAGCCTCTATGCGAATTTGAATTGTTTTCCACCTTAAAACCCTTTTTCGAATAGATGAAACATTGGAAGCCTCTCGCTACTCTATCGTTATTTGAGAAGTTGCTATCATTTGTTCCACCAGTTCAGACCTTCACAGCTGAGACCTCATTCCATTCGTATTAAATTAGTAAGAAAGAATCGGATAGATATTTTTTTTTCTTCCAAGAACGGCTATTTTGTAGAACAGACTCTTGAGGGAAAGCTTTCCCGACGGCTCCATTATTTACCTCCTCAAGTCTAGGATCAATCTTTATCTTTCTTACATAATCTGCACTAAACTCATCGTTGTACGTTCATACAACAACTTAATTCAGTAACTGTACCTTGAGAAATTCTTGGGTTTGTGTTAGCTGAATAACAGTAAAATCCTTTTATGTGTTTTCTTTAATAGGGTTTATTTTTGTGCAACTCGTCCGTGAAATCGTTTTTGTTTCAATGTTCAACGAATTGTTAAAGCGCTTTTGGCTGTTCCAGCAGCCAAGGAAACATGCCACTACTAGGATAGTGTTTTTCCATTTTGACCTGTGTTCTTTTTCTTTTCCAAACACAATATTTGGTAGTTCTGTTCTGATAATTTAATGTTTCTTTCGTCTTGTAAAATAAATTGATTCGAGTAATCATTAGATTGATAAACATATTTTTAGCAAATGCTGAACGAGAGGTTTTTTTTTATGCGTTCGCTTCAATAAGGTCTTTTTTCTTCATGCAGCCCGTCCGAGGGTAATCTTTATCGTTTCAAAGTCCTACGAATTGTTGTGACGTGTACACCCATTACAGCGTCCAAGGACATGGTTCACTACGGGGATGTTATTTTTAAATATTTCACTGTGTTGTTTTTTTCTCCTTTTCCTAACCTATCAAATATTTCCCATTTCATTCAAACAGTTAATTTTTCTTTTGTTTGACTAAATAACTTTTTCCAGGAATCTTTAGACTCTCTTTCACACACACACACATGCACACATAGGAAAAAACATTTTGGTTAATGCTAATAGCTGTGTCATCCTGGTCAGTACCTAGATGGGTTACCGTTTGGGAATATCAGGTGTGGTAAGCTTGGATGTGCGATTGACATGGCCTACGGCCATATCACGTTGAAACAGAGTTTCTCATACGATCAACGAAGTTAAGCAACGTTCAGCCTGGTCAATACCTAGATGGGTCACCTAATATTGGGAATTGCTGAAGCTGACAGCTAAAAGTTCCGAGAGGAGAGTAAGATTTAGTTGACATGTATTTTTTTTTTTAAATCCTTTCACCCCAACCAAGGCACAAGGATTCAAAGGGTTACTGGGTGTGAAAGAAACAGGGAAGGCAATAAAAACATGATCAAAGCAGGTAGAAAATGACGAGTAAAAGTTTTGAGGATCGTAGGTGACAGGAAAGCAGGAACACAAAAAGATTTCCACGGGCGAGTCGTGCGGTAGAAGAAACGATTAGTATAGAAATTACGCTAAAATGAGACCGACCCGCCAATCTATTACAGCGCTTAAATCCATGAAATTGAGATATCAAGAAGAAAAGCTCATCAGAACAATTACCGGGAAAATATTTATAGAAGCGACGGCCACAATCTTAACAACATAAGATACGCAGATGTTACAGTACTGATAGCAGACACGGGAAAGAAATTACAAAACAATCTACAGAAGGTAGCGACGGAGAGTGAGAAGAAAGGACTAAGCATAAAGTACAAGATGACAGAATGCATGGTCATCCGTAAAAGGAAGAGCCTGAAATGCGATTTGCAGGTCGGGACCAATAGAATCAAGCAGACACGGGAGTTTAAATATCTGGGAAGCGTTTTGACAGAGGACGTTATATGCGACACTGAGATCTGTAGATGTGTTGGGATGGCCAAGGATGCATTCCAAAAGTTGGGCAGGTATTGTGAGACAGGAGGATTTCTTTGGTAACAAAGAAAAGAATACTGAGCTGTTACATGACATCTGTCCTTCTTTACGGCAGCGAATGTTGGATAATTTCATTAAAGATGAAGAACAGACTCGAAGCGCCAGAGATGTGGTTCTACAGAAGGATGCTAAGGATATCATGGAACAAGCGTGTGAGTAATGATGAGGTCTTAGAGAGGTTGCAAACAAGGAGGAGGCTTAACATCAGAAAGAGACAAATTGAAATTTCTGGCACACAATGAGGAAGGAGGGCCTGGAGAATCTGATACACACGGGTCGAATAGCGGGAAAGAGAGACAAGGGAAAACAACGCGTGATATACCTGACAGGCTTAAGGTGGTCTGGGGGAGGAAGCGGAGGGAAGGAACTTGTTAAGAACTGCACGGGATAGAGGGAGGTGGAGAGCCATGATCGCCTACGTCATGAAAGGACATGGCATATAAAAGGGAAGAAAGTGAGCTCATGTCGGTGGAAAAGCGACTGAAGTCAAGATGACAAAAAAGAATTAAAAAAAAATGTCTTGCTTAAAATTTTAGAGAAGTAAGAAAGATTCTATGACAATTCATCTTTCCTGTTTATAGGACGTGTATTTGGTTTGGTTAAAATGTTTAATTTGTAAAAAGAATTCCTATAGGCCTTCTAAAGTGATTTTGAGGATTATGCGACTCAATTTTAGCTGTTGTTTTAGCAGAACTTATTGGAAAAAAGTATTGTTTAATTACCTTTGTATGTTTACGCAAAAGCTCTGGTTGCTCATTACGGAATTAAAATAGTGCATTATATTATTTCTCGTGTATGATCAGAATGTAACGAAATCCGAAGGAGCACTGGGATAGACAAAGATGCCTTCCAAAAGCTAAGCAGTGTATTAAGAAATAGAAAACTTCGCTAGAAACAAGGACAAATGTACTGAACTGTTACGTGTTACTAATATGACAGTGAGTGCTGGACAATCAGAGATGAAGAAGAGACTTGAAGCACGGTAATGTAGTTCTACAGAAGGATGATGAGGATGCCATAGACCGATTATGTGAGCAACGACGAAATTTTAAAGAAAATGGAAACAAAAAGGAAGCTTATATTTAACATCAGGAGGAGGCAGTTTACACTTCTAGGGCACATAATGAGGAGAGAGGGCTTGGAAAATCTGATACTCACAGGACAGATTAAGAGCAATAGGACAGAGGAAAACAACGCATACATAGTGAGTTTGTGTAGATGGATGGCGGAACAGGGTTTAGAAGACATTACAAAAAGACAAAAAGTCAGAAGGAGTTGTGGAGAACTCGATCGACCACGTCCTGAGGGTACACGGGACATGAAGAAGAAGTATGGTAATAATAGCCGTTTCCCTATAAGGAAACATTTGTCATTCATTGACCGAGCAATCAGTATGGTTTCAGTTGAAATTTATATATTTCTCTTAAAACAGTTTTTCAGGAATATACGTTTCTCAAGTTCAGTTGATGTTACCGCTCTTTCCAATATCGATGGAGGTTTCCTTCCTAACCTTTTATTTGAAATAGAATGTCAACATCTCGATTATGTCATTATTTTCTTTTCTCAAGCCCAGTAGCTGTTATCACTCTTTCCAGTATTGATAGAGGTTTCCTTCCTAACCTTTTATTTGAAGTAGTGTGGAATGTCAACATCTTTATTATGTCATTATTTTCTCTTCTCAAGACAAGTAGCTCATCACTCTTTCCAGTATTGATGGAGTTTTCCTTCCTAACTTTTTGTTTGAAGTATTATGGAATGTCAACATCTTGATTATGTCATTATTTTCTCTTCTCAAGACAAGTAGCTCATCACGCTTTCCAGTATTGATGGAGGTTTCCTTCCTAACTTTTTGTTTGAAGTATTGTGGAATGTTAATGTCTTGATTATATCATTGTTTTCTCTTTGAGTTACATGTGCTATCCATTTTAGTTGTTGCCATTGTTGGTAGTCTTCAAGTGATGTGGTTTCTGTTATGTGGTACACTTCTTTGTTAGTGATTCTGTAGCGCCAGTCTACAATGTTCAAAGAAGGAGTGGTCTTTGCTAAGACCGCCAGGCTTTACTCGCTCAAAGCCTCTTTTAAGCATTGGTCTTGAAAGAGACTTTTGAATTGCATCTATACCACAGCATCCAACTGTTTGGTTAAAGTTTAATATATAAACATCATCAAAATCGCAATTTACAACCTAGTAAAAGTCAATCCTCCTATATTCTAGTAAATGCTGGGCAATCACGTCACAGGTACTTGAGGCAATAGGGACATGATTTTACAGAGACCTACTGAGAATACCATGGACGAAACATGAGAGCAACAGGGAAGTTTTACGGAAAATGGAAACAAAAAGAAAACTTATACTATTGACACATAATGGGGAAAGAAGGATTAAAAACATTGACACTCTCGAGATAGATTTAACTCTTTGAGCCCAGCGTTCCTGAACATTTTTAACTCTTCTGCCTGAGCTCATGAGTCAAAATTCGCAAATAATTGGTATGTAATCTTTCAAGGTAGATATAAACATAGTTATAAGTGTTTAACTACAGTTCAACTGGTAGCTGGGCATTAAGTAATTTTTTCTAGCACTGTTCAACCGGTAGCTAGACATTAAGTCATTTTTTCTAGCACTGTTCAACCGGTAGCTGGACATTAAGTCATTTTTTCTAGCACTGTTCAACCGGTAGCTAGACATTAAGTCATTTTTTCTAGCACTGTTCAACCGGTAGCTAGACATTAAGTCATTTTTTCTAGCACTGTTCAACCGGGAGCTAGACATTAAGTCAGTTTTTCTAGCACTGTTCAACCGGTAGCTGGACATTAAGTCATTTTTTCTAGCACTGTTTAACCGGTAGCTGGACATTAAGTCATTTTTTATAGCACTGTTCAACCGGTAGCTAGACATTAAGTCATTTTTTCTAGCACTGTTCAACCGGTAGCTAGACATTAAGTCATTTTTTCTAGCACTGTTCAACCGGTAGCTAGACATTAAGTCATTTTTTCTAGCACTTTTCAAACGGTAGCTGGACATTAAGTCATTTTTTCTAGCACTGTTCAACCGGTAGCTACACATTGTCATTTTTTCTAGCACTGTTCAACCGGTAGCTGGACATTAAGTCATTTTTTCTAGCACTGTTCAACCGGGAGCTAGACATTAAGTCATTTTTTCTAGCACTGTTCAACCGGTAGCTAGACATTAAGTCATTTTTTCTAGCACTGTTCAACCGGGAGCTAGACATTAAGTCATTTTTTCTAGCACTGTTCAACCGGTAGCTAGACATTAAGTCATTTTTTCTAGCACTGTTCAACCGGTAGCTGGATATTAAGTCATTTTTTCTAGCACTGTTCAACCGGTAGCTACACATTAAGTCATTTTTTCTAGCACTGTTCAACCGGTAGCTGGACATTAAGTCATTTTTTCTAGCACTGTTCAACCGGGAGCTAGACATTAAGTCATTTTTTCTAGCACTGTTCAACCGGTAGCTAGACATTAAGTCATTTTTTCTAGCACTGTTCAACCGGTAGCTGGATATTAAGTCATTTTTTCTAGCACTGTTCAACCGGTAGCTGGGCATTAAGTCATTTTTTCTAGCACTGTTCAACCGGTAGCTGGGCATTAAGTCATTTTTTCTAGCACTGTTCAACCGGTAGCTGGACATTAAGTCATTTTTTCTAGCACTGTTCAACCGGTAGCTAGACATTAAGTCATTTCTTCTAGCACTTTTCAACCGGTAGCTGGGCATTGTCATTTTTTCTAGCACTGTTCAACCGGTAGCTAGACATTGTCATTTTTTCTATTACTGTTCAACCGGTAGCTAGACATTAAGTCATTTTTTCTAGCACTGTTCAACCGGTAGCTAGACATTAAGTCATTTTTCTAGCACTGTTCAACCGGTAGCTGGAAATTAAGTCATTTTTTCTAGCACTGTTCAACCGGTAGCTGGGCATTAAGTCATTTTTTCTAACACTGTTCAACCGGTAGTTAGACATTAAGTCATTTTTTCTAGCACTGTTCAACTGGTAGCTGGACATTAAGTCATTTTTTCTAGCACTGTTCAACCGGTAGCTAGACATTAAGTCATTTTTTCTAGCACTGTTCAAACGGTAGCTGGACATTAAGTCATTTTTTATAGCACTGTTCAACCGGTAGCTAGACATTAAGTCATTTTTTCTAGCACTGTTCAACCTGTAGCTGGACATTAAGTCATTTTTTCTAGCACTGTTCAACCGGTAGCTAGACATTAAGTCATTTTTTCTAGCACTGTTCAACCGGTAGCTAGACATTAAGTCATTTTTTCTAGCACTGTTCAACCGGGAGCTAGACATTAAGTCAGTTTTTCTAGCACTGTTCAACCGGTAGCTAGACATTAAGTCATTTTTTCTAGCACTGTTTAACCGGTAGCTGGACATTAAGTCATTTTTTCTAGCACTGTTCAACCGGTAGCTAGACATTAAGTCATTTTTTCTAGCACTGTTCAACCGGTAGCTAGACATTAAGTCATTTTTTCTAGCACTGTTCAACCGGTAGCTAGACATTAAGTCATTTTTTCTAGCACTTTTCAATCGGTAGCTGGACATTAAGTCATTTTTTCTAGCACTGTTTAACCGGTAGCTGGACATTAAGTCATTTTTTCTAGCACTGTTCAACCGGTAGCTAGACATTAAGTCATTTTTTCTAGCACTGTTCAACCGGTAGCTGGATATTAAGTCATTTTTTCTAGCACTGTTCAACCGGTAGCTAGACATTAAGTCATTTTTTCTAGCACTGTTCAACCGGTAGCTAGACATTAAGTCATTTTTTCTAGCACTGTTCAACCGGTAGCTGGACATTAAGTCATTTTTTCTAGCACTGTTCAACCGGTAGCTGGGCATTAAGTCATTTTTTCTAGCACTGTTCAACCGGTAGCTGGACATTAAGTCATTTTTTCTAGCACTGTTCAACCGGTAGCTAGACATTAAGTCATTTTTTCTAGCACTTTTCAACCGGTAGCTGGGCATTGTCATTTTTTCTAGCACTGTTCAACCGGTAGCTAGACATTAAGTCATTTTTTCTATTACTGTTCAACCGGTAGCTAGACATTAAGTCATTTTTCTAGCACTGTTCAACCGGTAGCTAGACATTAAGTCATTTTTCTAGCACTGTTCAACCGGTAGCTGGACATTAAGTCATTTTTTCTAGCACTGTTCAACCGGTAGCTGGGCATTAAGTCATTTTTTCTAACACTGTTCAACCGGTAGTTAGACATTAAGTCATTTTTTCTAGCACTGTTCAACCGGTAGCTAGACATTAAGTCATTTTTTCTAGCACTGTTCAACCGGTTGCTAGACATTAAGTCATTTTTTCTACCACTGTTCAACCGGTAGCTGGACATTAAGTCATTTTTTTCTAGCACTGTTCAACCGGTAGCTGGACATTAAGACTTTTTTTCTAGCACTGTTCAACCGGTAGCCGGACATTAAGTCATTTTTTCTAGCACTGTTTAACCGGTAGCTGGACATTAAGTCATTTTTTTCTAGCACTGTTTAACCGGTAGCTGGACATTAAGTCATTTTTTTCTAGCACTGTTTAACCGGTGGCTGGGTATTACGTCATTTTTCTCTACCACTGATCAATCGGTGGCTGGGAATTACGTAATTTTTCTCCACCACCGCTCAACCGATGACTGGATATTACGTCATTTTTCTCCACCACCGCTCAACCGGTGACTGGGCATTACGTCATTTTTCTCTACCACCGATCAACCGCTGCCTGGGCATTACGTAATTTTTCTCTCCCACTGATCAACCGCTGGCTGGGTATTACATAATTTTTCTCCACCACCGATCAACCGCTGGCTGGGTATTACGTTATTTTTCTCCACCACCGATCAACCGGTGGCTGGGCATTACGTCATTTTTCTCTACCACAGATCAATCGGTGGTCAGGGCTCAAAGGGAAAAGGGACAGTGGGAAACAGAAACTAACCTACGCAAAGAGCTACAAAGAATAGGAAGTTGTGGAGAGTCATGATCCCCAATGTCCTGAATGTATGGGTAGAGAAACGGATATCAGTTCGGAAACTTGAAATCGGAAAGTAGGCACTTTCGTCAAAAGAATTGGCACTATACATTCTTCCTAACAATATTTTCGCCGCTATATTAAGGTAACTTTCGAAATTATCTTTCTTTGTGTATGTGTGTATGGATATGTGTGTGTGAGTGTTCTAAACTCAACGTCATTGATTTCTAATCATTTTTCTGTGCTGTGTGTCGGGGTTTTCGCTGGCGGGGATGTGACGTTCAAATCACGGATGCTACGAGGCATAAAACTGATGTTTATTGGAAAATTGGCACACTTAAAAAGTCCCGGCGACGCAATATCAAGAGGGCGATCAGACGCGAAGATACGGACGGCCGACTCGGGGGATAAAGACCAGATAAACTTTCCCCCTTGGTTGGACGCGAAGATTCAATTAATTTTGCTCACAGGAGTTAAACTGCAATTCAGGACTTTCGCGGGCTGTTTGACCAGAAGGTCAGATGGTGTCAAAGGTGGCAGGACGATCGCGTGGACATAATTGCGTCAGGAAGACTGACCAGAGGCATTGTGGCAGGTTGCCACGGTTGTCGATGATAGCAAAAGGCTCTGTTGCACTTTCTTGAAGGGAATGTCTAGACTGATTCGAGAAATCATTTTTGTTTGGTTTTGTTCATTTGGTTGGGTTCGTTTTTCTTCTTTTTAAATTTCAATTCTTAATTATTATACTTTTGATCTTCCGTTATCTTTTATCGTTTTTGGCGAAAAATGTTTTCTGTGCTACAATGTTAGCAACATCTAAAAAGAATGCGAAACTAAAAAATCATTTTCATGTAGTCTTGTATTTTTTTTTTTTACATTGAAGTCCGCCCTGTATAAGGCGCGGCGGCTACTCGATGTATAAGGTTATATAAAACGGGCATTTAACGCGGAAATGAGGAGAAGATAACGCTTTTTTATAAAAAGCAATTCACCCCAAGCAAGGCGGGAGTGCCATTAGTACGCAAGGGAAGACAGAGAGTGTAAGGGAAAGGTCTGGCTATATGGGTGGGAGGTGTAAGGAAAGGATAAAAAGAAGACCGGAGTAGGATCAAATGGACGGGGATCAAGGCAACAGAAGATGTCGATTGACATTACATTTAAAATTTTGAAGATTATAGCCACCAGGGAAGTAAATAAGAGGAAGGGAGTTCCACTGTCGGGAAGTGCGAGGGAAGAAGCTGTTGGAGTAGAAGAGGCGGTTACATTTAACTGTTTCGACATTTCGCACGTACAGGCCCGGCTCTTCCACAACGAAATCAGATGATATTTGATTTTCTATTATTATTGTTCCTGTTGTTGTTGTTGTTATTGTAATAGTTGTTTTTAAGCCCCATGTTTTTAATATCATAATTCCTAGTCTGGTAGGTTTGAGGGACTCGTTTTCTGAATTTTTTAAATGACGTTCTCAGTTCCATTACATTATTTCCTTGATTTGGAGGAGTACACATTTTTTCAGTTTCTTCATAGCTACGTAACGCAATTTTAAACTTAGTGAAAGTTAATTTTTTATCTTTTTAAGTTATGACTGTCGTGAATGGTTTGAATGTTGCTGGTAATCCCTTTAAAACCATGGCTATTAGCAGCCCCTCTGAGATAGTCTCACCTGCCATTTTTAAGGCTTTTGTGACATTCTCAGCTCCTATAATATAATCTGTTACAGATTCATTTTCTCGTCTCCTTAACGCAGTTAGTTCAGTATATAAAGCAATAATTTTGGGCTCACCTTTTGACAAGTAATGTTCACGCAATATTCTTAAAGCTTGACGTCCGTCGTCCCTGGCTTCTCTCATTATTAAGGACAAACTCCTGTCATCCAGGCATTGTATTAATTCGGCGAACACGGTCGCACTTCTTTCCATAAAATCATCACGTTCTTTCTGGTCATCTTGTCAAAGAATGATGTCATGAAGTTTTTGTATTCTAAGGTAGCCTAGGAATTTCAGTTACGGCTGTAAGAACATCAGCACTCGATCGGGCAAAGCGGAACACATTACCCTAGACTTGGACCTGTTCAGTACCTAAATGGGTGACCGCTTGCGTATATCAGGTGCTGTAAGCTTGGATGTGCAGATGGTATAGCTTAAGACCATATCATGTTTAAACACCGATTTTCATACGTTTCACCGAAGTTAAGCAATGTCGAGTATGGTCAGTACTTAGATGGGTGACCGCCTAGGAATAGCAGGTGCTACAATCTTGGGTGTGCGATTGCTGTAATGGATAACTGCTCAGCATTGGAAAGCGGAGAGCTGAGGTTCAGTTCTTGTCGGGTTCGTTGTACTCCCCTACTCGTAAATACCCTTGGGAAAGGCATGGACATACCACTTTTCCCACCAGCTATGGGTTAATTACTAGGACTTGTATTAGTAAAAATCATTACTATCCCTCAGAACTTCTGACACGCTGAAAATATTTTCTGGCTTTAAATAACCTGTAAAGGGTTGATAATCCGTAAAAAACAATGAGAGTGTGCTTCAAGTGATTTGATACTGAAATTAAAGTACTTTGTTTCGTTTGGTGTTTTTAATTATTATAACTCATTTTAGTTTCTCTTATTTTTGCATCAAATCTCCGTCAAATTACCGTCGGCCGTGGAGGGTATGTGGTTTCGGGGACTTTCTTCTCGGGAAAAGCGTATCTAGAAATCCATTGGAAATGATTTTACTATAGTATTGCATTAGAATTAATTATTAAGTAAATCTATCAACACTCATTTACTCTAATGATTACATATAGGAAGGCCATAGCAAATATTAAAAGCGTATCTAGAAATTCATGGGAAATGAATTTACTATAGAAATGCATTAGAATTATTTATTAAGTAAATCTATCAACATTCATTTACTCTAATGATTACATATAGGAAGGGCATAGCAAATATTAAAAGCGTATCTAGAAATCCATGGGAAATAAATTTACTATAGAATTGCATTAGAATTATTTATTAAGTAAATCTATCAACATTCATTTACTCTAATGATTATAGATAGGAAGGGCATAGCAAATATTAAAAACATATCTAGAAATCCATTGGAAATTATTATAGTAATGCATTAGAATTATTTATTAAACAAATCCATCAAATATTTATTCACGCTAATGGTTTTATATAGTATAGTACAGTAAAGAGTAACACATATAAGAAATCAATAGAATTCCTTGTATCATAGAAATACATTGCTAATACTTTTCTCTTAGAAATTAATTCAAAATCTGAAAGAGAAGAATTATATACCATCATATATACCAGCAGAATTAACATCTTATTAAACAAATTGTCTGAATCCATCCTTCAAATCTACCATTCGTCCTTGCATTAAATACTGTTGTCCTATATGGTTCGGTGCCCCTGCTATTCATCTTGAAGTCCTTGACAAAACCCAGAGACGGATATGTAATGTGATATGCCCTGATCTGGCATCTCGTCTACAGTCACTTTCTCACAGACATAATGTGGCTTCCTTCTGTCTTTTCTACAAATATTTTCAGGCCAACTGTATGAATTTACGCGTGCGACCAGGTTGGCCTCGTGGTCCCACACTTTTACTATCAAAACAGTTAAATATAACCGCCTCTTCTACTCCAACAGCTTCTTCTCTCGCACTTCCTGACAGTGGAACTCCCTTCCTCTTACCTTGCTTCCCTGATAGCTATAATGTTCAAATATTCAAATGTAATGTCAATCGATATCTTCTGATTCCTTCATCCTGATCCCCGTCCTTCTCTATATCCTTTCCTCAAACACCCCTCTTTACTCTTGCTCTCACTCTCTGTAACCCCTTGCGTGCTAGTGGCACTCCTGCCTTGCTTGAAGTTAAAGGCTTACAAAAATATGTTTCTAATGCCAGACAAACAAGTCAACTTGTTTTCTTGTTATATGTCAACGAGGCTAGGACACCCCGAAGCGGTGTAATGTTTAGCAAACTTGTCTCGCTAGAACAATTACGAATGAGTAGTGAGTTCGATAGTCAATGGGTGCCCCATACTTTCGGCCTTGTTCCACATCTAAGCTGTGCTTGGAAAATCACTATATATCCACGAGGCTTAACGCGTAAGTCATTTAGTACTTCGACGGCCATTAAGATTCTTGATTTAAAATTCTATTCTGGACAATCCAAAGATCTCTATTCGGAAGAATGGAGATACTCAGATTGTGTCACATCTGCTTGTATTTCTCCAAGTTTAGTTTAACTTTTTGTCGCACGTTGTTAACCTTCATTTTAACGCATCGAAAACAAAAGCTTCCTCTTTTAATAGTCTTGGAGAAGCTTTTGTGCCTTCCACCTTCCAAGAGGATTACTGAATGCGCCTTCTCGCCAAATGTTTTTTGCTGACATGAAGTGGAAAGATTATATCGTATCAATTGCTAGTTCTGCGGCTATTAAAGTTCGTTCCCTGCGTCATGCTATACATTTTTTTCTCGTCAGAATCTATATTTATAAGTCTACCATTCTTCATTACTTTGAATATTGCTGTCACATATGGTCTAGTGCTACTGTTATGTACTTAGATATTCTTGATAAAATCCAAAGAGTAATCTGGAATATTATCAGCCTTGACCTGGCATTATTGCTTCAGCTAAATTCCTGCCGCCGTAACCTAGCTTCATATAAATATTTTTCATGGTAATTGTTCTGATGTGCTTTCCAATTTGGCACCTCGATTTTACGAATATAAGCTCAGTACTAGATTGGCAACAAGATATCATCATTTGCTAGATGTAACCGCAAATTCTATGCTACGAGTTTCCTCTCTCGCACTTCTCATTTGTGAAGGTCTCTTCCGGTCATTTGCTTTCCAATCAGGTTTGGTCTTCAAAAATAGAAGTGCTATTTCAATCCTTCTCTTATGTCTTGAATTCCGTTCTTTTATTGTCCTTTCTCTTTAATTAGTTTTTTTATTTTTATTTTTTACATATTTTTCACACTTACTACCCCCCCCCCCCGCGTCTTAGTGGTATTATTGCCATGGCTGGGGTGAATTGATTAAAATGATTAAAAAAACAAGATCTGAACGTGCAGTCGTCACTTACACCTTAGCTAAAGTACAAATTTATTGATTTTAAAGACTTTCTTATACAATAGCTTGTCTGCAGTCAGCCTAACTCTGTTATCGTCTGCAATTTGCAATGTCTGAGTAGCTAACGGGTTATTAGACAGCGACTGTTTGAGTGCCGTACCTCTGAAAATAGACAATCCTCGTTTCACTGAATGTAACAATTAAGTAGTCTGCACATTGTATATTCACATTGTAAAAACAGAAGCCAGGAATGTGGAGGATTTCAAAATTTGCTTATAAATAGCGAGCAGCTATATTCCACATAGAAAGTGTCTTTTGCAGTAGGTTAATGATGTCTCGTTATTAGATATAGACACCTTTTCAGGGAAATCTATAAGAAAATGGAAACAGTTTTTCGTTGATTGTTTGATTGATTCGTTTTCTACGGTTTATCAACCCCTTGTAGGTTATTTAAAGCTAGAAAATATTTTTAGATTACAATATTTTTAAAGTAATTATTAGAGCCAATGAAAGTTTGGGGAGATTTGTTTAATAAATAATTCTAATGCATTTCTATATCAGAATAATTCCCAATACGATTCTCGAGAGGCATTCCGGGTAGAGATTTACTGAATATAAGATTAAATTATTTGTAAGTAGAAGGGATTAAAGATTAAGAGGATAATGAGGACAGAGATTAACCCTTGAAAAATTTTTAAATAATGGTTAAAATATGCAAGTTAGTTATTAACCCATAGCTGGGGTACAACCGGTGGACTCATACTTTTCCCAAGGTTATTTGCGCTTTAAGTGAATCTAAAGATCTAAAGGGGAATTTGAACTCGGAGCTCTGATTAACAATACCGAGTCAATATCCATTAGACCAACCGCATATCCAAGGTTACAGCAGCTCATTATCATCATCGTTCGACCACCCTATGGTTGGCCAGAACTCCATTGACAATCCTCTTTCACACTGATCGGTGGGACATTGCTGTCCTCAGATACGCAATGTCCCGAGCAATGGTGTCTAAGAAAGTCTATTTTTAGTGAAAGAGGATTCCATAGGATGAGACGATTTCCCTGTCCGCTCGGTGGCAGTGGCTGGCAAACTGTAATCGTTTATGTTTGCTTTACTTCGGCGAACGGACGGGAACCAATGTTTCAGCGTCATGTGGCCGTAAGACAAAAAAGTTGTCGTGTGTCGCATCTCGTCCTTGAAGACTTTATCGGTATAAATTGAGGTTTACGTTGATGTAACTACGCATGCGCACGAAGGAGAGCGGAGTGAAATTTTAAATTTAATTCTTTCCTTGTTAAATATCTGTTTTTAGTATAAAGTCTAAACGATTTCATTTAGTTTCTTTTAGTTGCTGTCTTTCTTGTTATCACTTTCGTTCTTATACATAAAGAAGGCCGTAGAGTAGAGAATACGAGGGTCGCTCAAAAAGTTCTAAGCCTCACCCGGAAAGAACAGCCATAGCTGAACATTTTTTGTTGTGGCAACACACTACCACTTTTTTTTATAAAACTAGACAAACTAATTAAGATTTCTGTCTTAATTTCTGTGTAGTTGAGGCCCATACAGATTGAGAGGTGGGTGACAAATCTAAAAATAGACAAAACAGAGGCTAGAGAAGACATAAAATATGTGTAAAAGAAAGGTATGACACCCAAGGAAATCAATGAGGGTATCGTACAGAAACTTGCCGAGGGCTCCCTTTCCTATGTAACTGTGAACTGGGCTGCGGAATTCCTTCGGGGCATGGGCAGCAAAGGAGAGATGACCTTCGCTTAGGTTGTCCAAAAATCTCAACTACTGATGAACAAGTTGATGCCAATCACGATATGGTTTTGGACGATGTTTTACTGTCTAGCAGATTATTAAGTCAATAGGTATCAGTTCTAATTGGGCCCATACTGTTTTAACTGAGATCTTGGGGACGAGCAAGCTGTCTGACAGATGGATTCCAAGAAAGCTGATATCAGAGTGGAGGCTGAAAAGGGTTAACGTTCCCATGAAACTTCTGACTCGCTTTCAGGCTTACCGCAGATTAGCAACTCAAAATAGAAATATCTGATGCGGTAAACATGGTTGCACAGGTGGTATAATGAGCTTACGCCTATATTCACGGTAAAACACCGGTTCTTGTACAGAAATTAAGCACCGTAGAGCCTGTTCAGTACCTAGATGGGTGACCGCTTCAGAGTACCAGGTCAGATACTGTAAACCTGGATGCGCAGGTGGTGTGATGGATAACGTCTCGGAATAAGAAATTGGAGAGTCGATTTCGAATTCTAGTCGGGTTCGTTGTATTCACTTACACGCAGATATTTAGTATAAATTCGCCTCTTTTCCCAAAAGTTATGGCCTAATTAGTAGACTAATTATGTACTAAATTTATTATTATCTTCCCCAAAATTCTCACATTTTAAAAATTTTGGCTTTAATCTTATCTTTCTTTTACTGAATTTTAATTGAAAATTTTTTTTTTTAATAATTTACTGTATTTATTTAAAGTTTCCTTTACACACATTCTTTCTAAATATTATTCCAGAATATTATTCTTTTCATATTTTTTTTAAAAAGGAATTCGTCATAGTTCCCATAGCTCGAAATAATTTCATTCATGTTCTTCATCAAATTATTCACGTTATTTAATGAGAAATTTATTTATTAAAAAAAAGTTTGAACACAGTAACTATAAACATTTTTTTGCTATCCTCTGCCAGCCGTAATGATGGAGGAAGCATTACCTCGAACCATCACCAGTGAGACACGCTGCAAGAGCCACTCCGATTCGCGAGGCTCGTCCCTTAATCGAGACGCAATCCTCTGAAGGAACGCCATCGAACGAGGGTCAATAACCCCAGAAGTCTCCACTGACACAGGAGTAAAAAAAAATCTATCAGCAAGAGAAGAATACTTAACTATTTTTTTTTATCTCTGAGTCCAGGGCGACGGATCCCGTCTCAACCGGGAACCTGATCAAATTACCGGCCGAAAATGTATCCGCACATGTCGCATCCCAAATCAACGACTTCCGCATTTTAAAAGGGAAAATAGTAATGTCACCCGACCGCTTTCCATCACCACGGTTGAGGACTACGGGTTCGATTTGGGAAGGGAACCCAGCTGCATCAAAACCTCCTCTGATGATGTTGTTTATTGCTGCATGTCGTGGAAAGCGGACAGCACTACGACGACAGGAGAGAGGATGCAAACCAAACTCATCGATGGAGGCTGCACATCTGCATCTGTGACACTCACATAATTTGAGTCCAAGACGGATCGCGAAAAATTTTACTTGACGCGGGAAATATTCGAAGAAAAGTATCTCTTGGAGATTTCCAAACGAAAAACATCAAAATAGGGAATCATTTTCATTATGCGTAACAAAGCAGAAAATAAAATGTTTTGGGGAGCATCGTGATGAAAGGTGCGTTAAATGGCCGTTTTTTATGTTACCAGTTAAGTGACTATCTGCTAAATTCCGTTGGCCTGCAACCTTTTTTACTTTTAATATATTAAAAGACATTAAAACACGAATGATAGAGAAAACTGAGGAAGAAGAAGAACACAATAACGAGGAAGAAAACCAGAAAGAGGGGGAAACAATGAAGAGGATGAAACAATAAAGAGGAGGAAACAAGAAAGAGGGTGAAACAAGAAAGTGGGGGAACAATAAAGAGGAGGAAATAATATAAAGGGGGAAACAATAAAGAGGGGGAAACAAGAATGAGGGGGAAACAATAAAAAGGAGCAAAGAAGAAAGGGGGAAACAATAAAGAGGAGGAAACAAGAAAGAGGGGGAAACAAGAAAGAGGGGGAACAATAAAGAGGAGGAAATAATATAAAGGGGGAAACAAGAGAGAGGGGGAATCTAGAAAGAGGAGAAAACAAGAAAGAGGGGCAAACAAGAAAGATGGGGAAACAATAAAGAGGAGGAAACATAACAGAGGGGAATCAAGAAAGAGGAGGAAACAATAAAGAGGAGGAATCAAGAAAGAGGAGGAAACAATAAAGAGGAGGAATCAAGAAAGAGGAGGAAACAAGAAAGAGGAGGAAACATAATAGAGAGGAATCAAGAAAGAGGGGCAAACAATAAAGAAGAGGAAACAAGAAAGAGGGGGAAACAAGAAAAAGGAGCAAAGAAGAAGGGGGGAAACAATAAAGAGGAGGATACAAGAAAGACGGGGAAACAAGAAAGAAGGGGAAACAATAAAGAGTGAGAAACAAGAAAGGGGGAAACAAGAAAGAGGGGGAAACAATAAAGAGGAGGAAACAAGAAAGAGAGGAAAACGAGAAGGAGGGGGAAACAATAAAGAGGGGGAAACAAGAAAGAGGGGAAAACAAGAAAGAGGGGGAAAGAAGAAAGAGGGGGAAACAAGAAAGAGGGGAAAACAAGAAAGAAGGAGAAACAAGAAAGAGGAGCAAAGAAAAACGTGAGGCAAACAAGAAAGAGGGAGAAACAAGGTTTGATTTGTTTTGTTTCTCCTAGTTTGGGCTGAATTGCGAAGAATACATTTTGTCGGTTATCCCCCCAGCATCTTTGCCATTCCTTTTGAATGTATTTGTTAACGACCCCCTTAAAGTCAGTGTATGGGATTTTGGTCGTTGAATCTCCATCCATATCTAAAGCTAACATGGCTTCTATCTCTGCTTATTGTTACCTTCCACTCCGATGTGGCTAGGAATCCAACGTAGTTTGATGTCATTTATCTTTGCAGGTAGTACTTAGTTCACATAATAATTTAATAATAAGTGGGCAGTTGGATTTTTTTCCTTTAAAGCAATTGGGATAGATAGTGAGTCGGAAAATATTAAGAAAGCGTTTGTTTGCTCTGTTTGATGATGTTGAGAGCTTATCTCTATTGAATAAGACTCCACAGTAAAAAAACAAGAGCTTTCCTTTACGAGACATTTGTTGTAATAATTTGGTTCACTGAGCAATTTCTGTCTGGTCTTCACCCTTTGACCCGTCTGTATAGATGGGTGTCGGGTTTGGGTAGTTTTTTCAATATGCTCTGAAACTAGTCCTGGAATGTGAGTGGGTGCGTTTTTTTGTTTAGGGAGCTTACTTAATTCGAGCAAGACTTCGGGTTCCTTGATTAAACATGGTGGAATACTGTTTGCAGTTTTTTCTTGTATGTTTGTAAGTGAAGTCCCTAACTCTGCTACATTGGATTTCATCCTCAGTCAATAGGGTTGTATTGTATTGTCTTTTTACTGAAATAGATCACAGTAATAATGTTTAAAGCTACTATTATAAGCTGGGTTAGTTGGGAATGATTTTATTTTGGCGTACTACTGTAGTGCCAATTTAGTGCGCTTTTAATGTGGAGGTATTCCATTAGCTTCTGTGTATAAGCTCTTCACTGGGGATGTCCTAAAAGCTCCAATTGCTAGTGTGAGGCCGTGATGATAGATTGCGTTGAGTATTTTCAGTTATGATTTTCTGGCCGCCGTCCTATATATAAAACTAGCACAATCCAGTTTTAAGCAAACTAGTAATCTGTATAATTGAATTGATGCTTGTCAATTTGCTCCCCATTCAATATGGGCTACCATACGCAAAAGTTGGAGCAATCTATTACAATTTAGTTTTAAATATTTTTGATGTTTTGTTTGGTTTGTTTTGTTTTACGACATATCAACCTCAATGGGTTATTTAATGCCGGCACAATTTTTATTGCTGGTAATGTTTTTCTTCAAAAATCTATTTCGGGGAATATTTTTCTTTGAAGAAATCTATATTTTTTTGCAAAGAATCTATAGCTGTTTGTATTGCTGGTACTTTTTTTTTTAAAGTATTGCTGATAATTTTTCCTTCAAAACTTATTGCTGGTAATATTTTTCCTATTACAATGTATTTCTGGTTTAAAACCTATTTTACACAAGTTTTAGTGTTAACTATTTGCCCATAGCTGGGACCCTAACAGGTGCTACCACCCCGGGTCAGGGTGGACCTGGAAACATCAGCAATTAAGAGGTGGTTCCACGCTCCTCAAAACCTCCTGATCAGAGGCCTTGCTGCTGGACGTAGTTTATTGTCTTACCCAGGACGCGTATGTAGTTTATCGTCACACCCAGGACGAGGATGTAGTTTATCGTCACACCCAGGACGGTATTTTAGATGTGGAATGAATGATTACTGATCCGTCTAATTTTAAACAGGAGTCGTTGTGAAATTTTCTTAAGTTTCAGAAATGGAGGCATTTAGTTTTCGTTTTCGAAAATGTAAAACCATTTCCCCTGACCCGTTTGTGTATTTTATTCAGGCGTTGTTGGAGTTGTCTTTCTATGGTATACACATTGCGAGATCTGTACATTCTTGGAAAGTCATCGACATATAAGGAGCATCTCACTCCTGTGCTTAGGGATTTAACTATGGAGTTGATTTTTATGCAGAGTAGGGTGCCCCAAAGAATGCTTCCTTGTGGAACCCCTTTTTCTTGTTATAAAGAGTTACTATACGGACTTGAAATCTTCGGCTTTCCAGGAAATTCTTTATAAAATGAGTCAGCCTCCCTTTTAAGCCCAGTACATTCAGGTCTTTCAAGATATCAAATTTCCATGTTGTATCATATGCCTTTTGTAAGTCAAAAATGACTGCTATGATCCTTCTTAATGAAAGTTCCCCTTACAAAGGTTTCTAGCCATATTACGTGGTCTATGGTACTTCTGTTTTTTCTAAAAGCACATTGGAAGTCGCTGATTAAGCCTTTAGTTTCCAGGTACGAAGTCAACCTGTTGTTGACCATTCTCTCCATAGTTTTACATAGGCAACTGGGTAATACTATCGGTCTGTAGTTTTCAGTTTCTGTGTCATCCTTTCCAGGTTTTGGAATAGGGATGATGAATGACTCTCTCCACATTTCTGGAAAGTTGCTATTTGTCCATATGTTGTTATACATTTTTAATAACAGTTGTAACGATTTGTTGGGTAAATGTAATTCGTAATGGATACCAACTGAGTCCACAGCTGTATTGTAGGCTTTCTTTAAAGATTCACTTAGAAAGAGGGGCAAACAAGAAACAGGGAGAATCAAGAATTAGAGACAAGAAAGAGAGATAAACTAGAAAGATGGGCAAACTAGAAAGAGGGGGAAAGAAATAGAGGTAAACAAAAAAGAGGGGCAAATAAGAAACAGGGACAATCAAGAATGAGAGGCAAGTAAGAGTGAATGGTAAATTATAGCTCTCAGCATTATTTGATTTAATGTTTAGTTTTTTTGTTTTTCCACTTTTTGTTTGAGCTTTAAAAATTGTTGGCTACCATTCTTGGCAGATCCATTTTAGAGATTGTTTTGGCAAATTTTATCAGCGATATTCTTTTTGCTGGTTATTTTAGAGTTATTTATATAGAGGTGTTTTACAGTGTTTTTTTTTTTTGTATTTGCCTGCAATTTTCTTTATCATATTCCAAACGGATTTTGTTTTTGTAGCAGAACTGAGTCTGCTGACGTAGTTTTTCCAGCATCCTTCCTTTGCTTCTTCAATTATTTTCCGTACTTTTGCTTAAATTGCAGCAATTTAGAAGTTGCAGGTTGTCTGTTTAATTCTCTTAGATCTGCTCTTAGCCTGACTGGATCAAGGTCGGTTGCATTTCTCACCTATAGAGATGAGGATCTCTGTGCAATATTTCAAGTATTTGATGTTTCTTCCCTCACCCTGTTTTTCAGAACATTGGCTTTTAAATTCTCCCGTCTAATTTCCTATGGTTTTTGTCATGATATTCTAAGTTTTGTAGGGCGATTGGCAAGTGATCGTTACCTCATGTCTCTGCCAGTACCTTCCAAGAGAAATCCATATAAATTGATGGATCACAAAGGGATAAGTCTATTGCCGAGTGGCTGCCAGTAAATGAATTTATGTAAATCGGGATTTTATCATAATAATTGCATAAATCTTTGTTATAAATAATTGTTTCTGAGGTCCTTCCTTTTAGTTTGTGTTATTACAACCATATGGTGCTTGACAGTTCCCACAGTATCATAAATGAGGCAGGCCTTATGACTTCATGAATATTATCTTTATTTACTGGTTCATTCGATAGTATAATATAACGAGCAGATGTTTATTGTCCTGTGTAAAGGCACTTTAACAGTAGCCGCCTCTACAGCAGTTGTTAAATTTATTTTACACTACATTGCTCGGACTAATACCCTCATCTTTGTTGACATATTTATCACAACGTTTCGGCCGTTGTACGCTCCGGCCTTCTTCAGGTGGTTGGAATGTCGAACTGAACCCTATATTTCGCTCGCTTATTCAATACTTGGTTAAGGCGGTGGAGAACTTGGAGAAGGAAATTAACAGGAGATAACTGATAACTAACATCCATTAGACATAGCACGTGCAACTAGAACAGTCTACCCCAGCGAGCGAAATAAAGGGTTCAGTTCGACATTCCCACCATCTGAAGAAGGCTGCCACATTTTCTACATATTGGCTGACTCCTGCAGATATCCCTATGATGCCTAATTTAGTGAAGCAGGAATATATTGTTCTACTGGTTCAATATTGTATCCGAAATTTATTTTCTTGGAGATTTGAGGTGTGACAAAAGTAAGGATATACGTGACAATTATGATGGTTTCGACTTTCCTTTTTTAGCGTGATTCTACGGCAATCACTGACCTCTTGGCTTCCTAAGGCAGTTGTGATTTCCTCAAGTGTGGCTAGAGACAACTCGCTGCTTCTAATGACCGCCTTAGAAGTATTTAGTCTTTTATAGTGGAATGTTCTTTATTTTGGTGTCATGAAAGGTCTTCATCTTCATTAAACTTTCGGCGTGTTTCCTATTTTCCACTTCTACCAGTAAATTGCCGTTTGTCAATTCTCACCCCACGGGAACCAGCATTGGTACGTGTCAAGGAGGAAAGCAAGTCGTCTTGAGAGGTCAGGGCTACACAAACCAGTATACTCATATTCTAGAGAGACTCTGAGCACCCGTTAAACCATTTGTTGCACTTCCCAAGTCTTAAGTGTACAAACTGGCATGTTCACAGCCATGTCTAAGTCTAGATCTCTTCGAACCGATTGACTTACAGCCATCGCTTTCTAACGCCTACAAACTGGATAGAGATGGTATAAATTGATATAGTTATAGGCGTAAGGGTAAGGGCAAAAGTGGTAAGTATCTAACCAGGTCCCCTGAAGCCCTCAATCACCAGGATCCCATCACCACATATTAAGGGTCGGTACCCACGTCAAAGAGGTGACCTCATTGTAGGGAAGCGTTATTACTCCTCTGCGGAGGTGCTGTCAGATATTCTGAAGCCCCAGTCGACAGGGTGTGGAAACAAGAAGAAGGGTAAAATAAACGATTGAGGCAAAGAAATGAGGGGTAAATAAACGAGGGAAAAGCAAAAAGGAGGAGGGAAACAAGAAAGCGGAACAAAGTAGAAAGAGGAGGAAAAGAAATAGGGGAAAAGGGACAAAGAAGCATGAGAGAAAAGTAAGAAACAGGGTTAAACTAGAAAGAAAGATAAACTAGAAAGAAGGGAGAAGAAACAGAGGCAAACAAAAAGGGGGCAAAAAAAGTAACAGGTACGATCAAGAATGAGTGACAAGTAAGGAATTGAGATAAACTATAAAGAGGGGCACAAGAAAGAGGGGTAAATAAGAGGCAAACAAAAAGAGGGGCAAAAAAGAAACAGGTACGATCAAGAATGAGTGACAAGTAAGAAAGAGCGATAAACTAGAAAGACGGTCAAACTAGAAAAAGTGGGGGAAGAAACAGAGACAAACAAAAAAAGGGGCAAAAATGAAACAGGTACAATCAAGAATGAGAGATAAATAAGAAAGAAAGATAAACTAGAAAGAGAGATAAACTAGAAAGAAGGGAGAAGAAACAGAGGCAAACAAAAAGAGGGGCAAAAAAGTAACAGGTATGATCAATAATGAGAGACAAGTAAGAAAGAGAGATAAATTAGAAAGAGGGGAACAAGAAAGAGGGGTAAACAAGAGGTGGACATAAAACGGTTTTACAAACCAAAGGGAAAATAATAATAATAATAATAATAATAACAATAACAAAGGAAATATTATCATCAACAACAACAACAACAACAACAACAACAACAATAATAATGATGATAATAACCCAACTAAAATCCAGGAAGTCGAGGAGTTCTAGTGCAAGATGTGGGAAAACTGCAAAATGCACAATGAAAGAGTTGCATGGGTCAAGCAACAAGAACAACCCACACATATAGAGTCCAAAAATGGACGGATATCAATATTACTGAAACAACCGCTGCCATCTGCAAAATCCAAAACTGGAAAGCACCAGGAAAAAAAATCAACTAGCCAAATTTTGGATACCCCCCCCCCCCAAAAAAAAACAAACTATCTAGCACACACCAAGATCTTGCACGGACTTACAATGATATAATCATAAACTCAGAAAAATGTCCCAAATGGCTCACGTGGGGAGTAACATACCTACTCCCCAAAACAGAAGAGACGCAGAACTCGAAGAACTATAGGCCCATCACCTGCCTACCAACAACGTTCAAGATCCTCACTTCTATCATAACTGAGATAGGAAAACAATTTACTCCCAGTAGAAAAGAAGGGATGTAAAAGAAGTTACGGTGACAATATTGGAAGAGGTGAAAACAAACAAAAAAGAAACTTATCAACAGCATGGATCGACTGCAGAAAGGCGTTCGGCAGTGTTCCATACTCATGGGTAAAGAAGAGCTTAAAATATGCAGAGTATGCCCCACAGAAAGCATGAAAACCTGGAAGACTACACTAAATGTAAACCATACAAACGGGTCATCAACATCGAAACCAATCAACATCAAAAGCGGGATCTTCCAAGCAGACTCATTCTCACCACTACTCTTGCAATAGTCCCACTCAACTGTCTACTGAACAATAGTAACTACAGCTACAAGGCACAGAATGAAAACTAAATAACCTATTTTATACTGATGATCTTAAAACGTTTGCCAATGATGACAACCAGCAGAAAAACCTACTCGCCATTGTCGAAAGCTTCATCGAAGACATTAGGATGACGTTTGGAAGCAACAGATGTGCCAAATCCACTTTCAAAAGCGATAAACGAAAGAAAACTACGAATTTAGACCTTGATATCAACAACAAGGTTAAGGAACTAGACCAAGATGGTACGTACAAATACTTAGGAATTAATGAAGGAGACGGAATACAACATTCAATTATGAAGAAAAAGATCCGAAAAGAATATTACAGAATATGTTATATTAGAAGAGTGAGTTCGGTACTAGAAAGTGAACTTAATGGGGCCAATAAAATGAAGGCTATCAACACAGACACGCAGTAACATACAACTTCAACATTATTAAATGGATGTTTAATGACATTAAAAGATTCGACGCCTAGATCAGAAAAAGGCTTACCCAAATGAGGATGCACCATCCGAAATCAGATGTTAATAAGCAGTATGTACCAAAAGCTTGAATTAACTCTAAAAACTGCAATAATCGGATTGAAAGCACACCTCACAAAAACAATGACCCTCTTCTACAAATAGTAAAACACCAAATCCACTCCATCAACAAAGAATATGCTCTCTTCAAGAAACAGCTTAATATACCTGAAATCCTACTAAAAAAGACGAAGCGACTACCATCTATGCTAAACTAGTAAAGCAGAAAGCAAAACAAATTGACTAAATTAAAAAGCAACCCCCCTCCCAAAAAAAAATAAACAAAACAAAAAAAACTGGGAGAACAACCTGTTGCATGGCAAATACACAAAAAGAACGAAAGAATCAGATGTGGACCAACAGAAAACACATCAGTGACTGAGGAGCACCGAGTTGAAAGCTGAGACGGACGGCCTAATTATTGCAACTCAGGATCAAAGCCTCGCAACCAGATCCTATCACTGTCACCTAATCAAGAATGCAACTAACCCGAAATGCAGGATCTGCGGAAAATATGATGAAACTGTCGGTTATATTATCTCGGGATGTCCGGAACTGGTAAAAAATGAATATACCCACAGACATAACACAGTAGCGACATATGTGTACTGGAAGACATGCAAGAAACACTAAATCAAAACCACTGAGAGATGGTATGTACACCAACCAGACACCAACTATCCTCTGGGACATGCCAATTCAAACTGACAGCGAAATAAATGCCAACAGACCTGATATTATCATAAAAGACAAGAAATTCAGGAAGTGCATGCTTATTGACATAGCAGTGCACTCTGAGAGAAACACCCCCATGAAAATTATCGAAAAATTGTCCAAATACAAATACCTAGAGATCGAGATTAACAGGAGGCAAAGAATGAAGATTGAAACTGTACCACTAGTAATCAGAGTTCCGGGCTCCCCGAGAAAAAGAATGGACAATTTTATTAACAGTGCCTTAGGTAACGTCAACATACAAGTTGCCCAGAAGAACGCCGTACTAGGAATATCACATATAAGAAAAGTGCTATCAATTAAATGACAATTCTCCTATAGCGCCTAAGGACCATAGTTTCGACACAGCTCTACAGGATACAAAGCAGGAAATATAGTATACACAAATAATAATAATAATAATAATAATAATAATAATAATAATCATAATAATAATAATAATAATAATCATAATAATAATAATAATCATAATAATAAAATAATAATAATAATAATAATAATAATAATAATAATAATAAGAAGAAGAAGAAGAAGAAGAAGAAGAAGAGGAGAACGAATGAGAAGAATAGAAGAGGATGCAAAGGAATAAAAAAGAAAAAAGAATGAAGAAATAATAACTAAAATAGAAGATGTAGAAAAAGGAGAAGAAAAACAATAACCAGAAGGGAAGAAGAAAAAGAAGAATAAGAACAACAAATCAACAACAACAACAACAACAACAACAACAATAATAATAATAATAATAATAATAATAATAATAATAATAATAATAATAATAGAAATAAAAAAATGTCTTGGTAAGTACAGCCCGCACATTAAGACAAACTTTGTGTAATGCTGGTAATGTTATGGGAGTCAGAAAAACAAATCATATGTAGCCATAACAACACAGCACGACCTGCCTTAGGTCATTCTGCAGACTTGGTAGGTAGTGTGACCATAGAAGAAATCGAAATATGATGATGATGATGATGATGATGATGATGATGATGATGATGATGATGATGATGATGATGATGATGATAAGAAAACGCAAGAGAGAAGAAAAGAAAAGGAAGCAAGGGAAGAAGAAGAAGAAGAAGAAGAAGAAGAAGAAGAAGAAGAAGAAGAAGAAGAAGAAGAAGAAGAAGAAGAAGAAGAAGAAGAAGAAGAAGAAGAAGAAGAAATGGAGAAATAATAACTAAAAGAGAAGAGGAAAAATAGCAGAAGAGAAGGAACATGAAAAAGAAGCGGAAGCAAAGGAAAAACACGAGGAAGAAGAATGAAATAATAATAAAAAGAAGAATAAAGAAGATGATGATGATAAAGGAGAAAAAGAAAAAAGAAAAAAACGAAGAGGCAGCAAATCTGAAAACAACAGAAGAAAAATGATAAACAAAATACGAAGATTATAAAGATAATAATAAGAATATTATATGAGTAAGAAAAAAGAAGGAAAACAGGAAAATGTGAAGAAGAAAGGAGAAGAAAAAAACATGGTAATATATCTATCGTAGAAGACGAAAACAATAATAATAAAAATCACATAAAATTAAGAGAAGAAAAAGAAGAATAAGGAAAAAAAGAAAAGGAAAATAACAAAAAACGCAAATGTAGACGAGAATTAAAAATGAAAAAAGACAGCGTGGAAAAGGGGGAAGGAAGAATATAAACAAAGTAAATGAATAAGAAAAAGAAGAAGAAGAAAAGAAGAAATGCAGTAAGAATAAGAAGAAAGAAGAAAAGAAGGAAAAAATAATATGGGAGGAAGGTAAGATTAAAAGACGAAAAAGACGCTAAAGGAAGTAAGGGGAGATAACAAGGAAAATGGAAAAACAATCGGGAAAGAGAATAAATTGGGAAACAAAAGTAAAATAGGAAGGGGCGGCGGGGAGTAGACGTAGGAGGCGGATTTTGAAGAGGAGGATGAGTGGAAAGTGGAGTTGGAGTGCAAACTTCGAAAGATTTAGCGAGAAGTTAACGAGACCGGCAGAAAAAAACGTCAGAAGCTGAAAGGATATGAAAAAGAAATACTGAAAAATGCAAAAAAAAAAAACAAAATAAAAAAAAAAAAAAAAAATAAAAAATAAAAAGGAAATACTAAAAAAAGAGAAAGAATATTTATATTAAAAATTTCAAATTAAAAAAGAGTGCGGGGCTTTTTTTTATTTTGTCTTTTAAAAAAAAATTATATATATGTTTCGTTCGTTAGAATCTGACAGGCAATAATTTCACACCCATTGACAGGAGGGAAAGGCAAAAAATAATAAAAAAAATATATTCAACTATTTTATAACCAGCCAATCACAGGCGTGACGCTATAGTAAATCGAATGGAAAGAGCAATTTTTTTTCCAGGCAATATAAAATTTTACACACACAGCCTCACACTTAAACATGTTCTATTCATTAGATCACAAAGGTAGCGTCGACTGAGCCTTTTTAATAGTAAAGCAATATTTGCCATGTGATGCTAAATACAATTTCATTGTCAAGGCGCGTGAACCTAAGTTCATTTTATACTTTAAACTCATAACTATAGAAACGCCATATTGACTATTTCTGGACTTTTACCTTTCCTTTTCTGAAAATTACTAACAACGGTCGAAAATAGTTGGATCTGAACAACTATTTTCGATAAGTTTGACAAATTACTTTAAAAGTTTCCACGTACGATAACGTGATTAATATGGACAATACTTAAGCCGAACCCAGACGTTCCCTTGTAGTAATATAAGAAAATTTAATTAAATAGAGGTTTTTAATAAACATTCTCTTCTAAAATAAGCGTAAAAATTCATATTTTGTCGAGTCTTGGGCAATCATGGCTCTCCATAAATTCCTTCTCGTTTATCTATGAATCGACACGACTTCTTCGGAAAGAACGCGGGGTCGTTTTTCTCTGACATTTTCTTCGATTTCGGAATTCAGTGTTTCTTCTCTGGGCAAATTTTCACCCAAGGTTAGAGAATCAAGTCTACTCTGCTCTTTAATCCATAGGTAAAAAGTGAATATATATATATATATATATATACAAGATACAGAAGATATATATATATATATATATATATATATATATATATATATATACAAGATACAGAAGATATATATATATATATATATATATATATATATATATATATATATATATATATATATACAATACATATGTTAGGCAAATTCACATTCACGTCGGTCATTGAAATGCAACTATTCCTCAGTAACGGCTTCAAAATGCCATAGACACTTCTGACATGCCTGTTTCACGAGCGGAAGTATGCAAAAATTTGAAAAGTACGGTACAAGGTTCTATTTGAATTGCTAGGAAAATTTTGGCAATTTGGAAAACAATGATCCATAGCATATACTATCTGCATGCGGATAGAAAATAAGAGTAGCTACACAAAAATACAAACGGATGGGAGACAGGGACGTGACTTCTCCCCAGATTTATTCAACCCCTACGGCGACGCTATCCTAGGGGAACTGGATATCCTATTAGGATTTATTATCGGTTAGCGTAATCTTAACAATATAAGATACGCAGATGACACTGTGTTGATGGACCACTCAAAAGAAAACTACAGGATCTTCAAGGAAGTAGAAGAAAGTGAGAAAAAAAGGACTATTAACTGTAGAAAAAACAAACAATATGCGACTTATCAACATGAAGAAGGTTCGGATATCTCGGAAGTGAGCTAGAAAATCTGACACCGAGATTCGAACACGCATTGGACTAGCTAAAGAATCATTGCAAGACGCTGAGAAACGGACATTTTTCGTTAAAAACAAAGAAAAGAGTGATGGATTGCTATGTGGCATCTATATCTTATATGTTGGACAATCTCCCCACGGACGAGAAAAAAAGAAAAAAAAAATAGACAGTAGAACTGTGCAATATTTATATTATTCGGACTATTGTCCTCATCTTTGTTACAATGTTTCGGCCTTTCAGTATCTGTCAATATTTCTAAAATGAGGTATTTACAGTATTCGGACTATTGTCGCCATATTTATTACAACGTTTTGGCCTTTCAGTATCTGTCTATATTTCTGAGATGAGGTATTATGTACACTATTTACATTATTCGGACTATTGTCCTCATCTTTGTTGTTCCGTTGTACGTTCCGGCCTACTTCTGGTGATTGGAATGTCGAACTGAACCCTTTAGTTCGCTCGCTGGGGTAGACTGTTCTAGTTCCACGTGCCATGACAAATGGATGTCAGTTTTCGCCTGTTAATTCATCTCTCCAAGTTCTCCACTGCCTTAACCAGGTATTGAACTCACAACTCTTTGGGTCCTGTCACTGGATCTAACTAACGACTTTATCCACTGTGCCTTAAGGACATCTGTGTATGAATTTCTGGGATGTAATGTCTTCACCAATCATTTTTACCAGTGCTCATATTGCAATCCATGTTATTTACCAGAACTTATCTTGCAATTTTCGTTGTTATTATTGCTGTTCTCTGTCACTCTTTATTACTGGTCCCCATATTGAATTCATTTCTATGCTTGGTCGGCTCAGGAGATTTTTGTAACCTAGTATATGTTCTGATACTGTTTACGAATTTTCCTATGATGTTCTTTGTCTATGATTTCAACCTGATCCCACAGAGGGCGGTGATCTCCCTTTTCTCTCCATATGTGGTCAGCCATGCCTGATTTTTACACTTCCCCTCGTGTTACAACTTTTTGGTGTTCTTGAAGCCTTACCTTAAGGGGGCGGCCTGTCTCCCCATTATATTTTTTTCAGCAGCTGCACGGGATGGCGTACACACAGTCTTTAGTCCTGTTCCACCTGAAGAAGGCCGGAGCGTTCAACTGCGGAAACGTTGTGATATATATGGCAACAAAGATGAGGACAATAGTCCAAATAATGTAAATAGTGTACATAATAGCTCATCTCAGAAATATAGACAGCTACAGCAGAAGGATACTGAGAATTCCATGGACAGACCGAGTAAACAACGTTGAAGAATTAAAGAAAATGGCAACAGAAGAACACTTCTACTCATATTTATAAAAATATAGTTGAAATTCCTTGGACACATAATGTAGAAGGAAGGTTTGAAAAACTTAACCCTCAAGGGGCATGTTGAGGTGAAGGCAGCGAGCCACATACCTGACGAGCTTGTGCGAATAGATTACACATTATCGCTATCTCTCTCGATCACTCTCTTCTCTAATATTATTTCTCTATCTATATCTTCACTATTTCTCTCAATTAACTCTCCCTTACTTGTCATTCTGCCCCTTTCTCTTTATATCTATCTATCTATCTATCTATCTATCTATCTATCTATCTATCTATCTAACTAACTATTTATCTATCTATCCCTATATATGTGTGTGTGTCTTTCAAATTGCATTGAACTTAACTTGCTATCATTAGCTCTCTCTCTCTCGCTCCCTCATTCTCTCTCTCTCTCTCTCTCTCTTACCCATTATCGCTATCTCTCTCGATTACTCTCTTCTCTAATATTATTTCTCTATCATTTTTTTCAGTTGATATCCATTTATTTAGTTCGGTAATAGGTAATTACTGGTCATTTATATTTGAGTCTATACGTATCTACTTGGTTCGGTAATTTGCAAATATTTCAATAACCATTTGTTTTGTACAATAATAACTGGCACGCAAGGGATTACAGAGAGAGAAAGGACTGGATCTAAGGGGTGGGAGACCGAGGAAAGGATAAAAGCTGAACAGGGTTTAAGAAGATAAAAGATGGTGATTGATGCTACATTTAAATTTTTGAAGATTGTAATAATCAGGGAAGCAAGGACACGGAAGGGAGTTCCACAAGCGGGATGTACGAGAAAAGAAATTATTGGAGTAGAAGTGGCGGTTACATTTAACTAATTCAACAGTAAAAGGGTGGGACCTAGAAGCCAATCGAGTAGCAAGCTTAAACTCACATAGACCGGTTACCAGGTGGAAAAGTATCAGCCATGCTGATGGGAGGCAGGAAAGTGTCTTTTAGGTGACTGATAGAGAGGCGTTGAAATTAAGCCATTCCTTGCCCCAGTTAACAACAGAATGTAGGTGATTCTTGAAATCAGCTGTCAAATCGACTGTATCGAACTCATCAGATTTACCATCTGGACAGGATTAAATGGTTATTTGGTGAGTGCAGATATCAATTTGAGAACTGATGTCAGCAGGAAGATCATTGATGAAAGTCAGGAACAAAGTAGGTTCAAGGATAATGCCATTCGGTATACTTGCATGAGTACAAAAAGATGCAGAGGAGTGGCCGTTTGGGATAACACTCATTTCACGATTTGATAAGAAAGACTGAATCAGTTAAAAAAAGTACCATAGTCTTTCAACTTATGAAGAAGACCGGTATGCTAAACACCAATCGTAACTTCTAAAATGATCCTCATGTCTGTCTTGTATAATGGTCTCTGCTGCATATCGAGTAATAGTCAGCGTTTCGTAACATTCTTTGCACTTGAACGAATTGTTTCGCACGTTCACTCACAATTCTGGTCTTGTGCTTCTGCTATACATTTCGAGATTCTCAACAAAATCCAAAGATAGGTCTAAAATACAATCAGTCCTGACCTGGCATCTTGACTTCAGACATTTTGCAACCACCAGGATGTGGCTTCCATCTGTCCTTTCTATAAATATTTTCATGTCACTTCTAATGAGTTCTCCACCTTGGTAACCCGACCGCATGAATTTGAACAAATAACTAGATTGGCAAATAATTCTCAGCATTTTACTGTTGAACCAGCTAGATGTAACCTCAAGTAATATTCGAATAGTTTCTTTTCTCGCACTTCTCACGTGTAGAAATCTCTTCCGATTTCCTGAATCCCTGACAATCTTTAAAAATTTAAATGTAACGTCAATCATCAGTTTCTGCCTTCCTGAATCGTGTTCTTTTATTGTCTTTTTACCTAATTATAATCTTCTCATTCTCTTTGCAGACAAGAATTAGCCTCTCCGCATCACGTATAACTTGTATCGAAGCTCCTCATGCACAATTCTTCCGACAGAGCGCCTTGAAACGTTGAGTTTATATATATATATATATATATATATATATATATATATATATATTGAGTTTATATATATATATATATATATATATATATATATATATATATATATATATTTTGAATTGGACAGAGGCCGACAATTTATTTAAAGACATTTATGATATATTTAACGTTCTTTTTATAGATACAAGCATTTAAGCAAATGCTCTGTTTATAATAAACAGTATTAAATAATATTTACCGGGCTGAATGTCCGAGAAATTTTCATAGAAAATTTTCGTTCTCCGAATCGAACCTGCATCCTATACGGAACCGTCATTTCCCGTGACGTGCCTTAACCGTTCGGCCACAGAGAAGCATCCGGTTAGCAAGGTCGATTTTACTATCTTTAAACTTAAATCTTCCATGAATCTCTTCTATTCATATCTGCTCTTAGTGTATCAATTGTAAACAAATGACGTCATATATTTTGAATTGGACAGAGTCCGACAATTTATTTAAAGACATTTATGATATCTTTAACGTTCTTTTTATAGATACAAGTATTTAAGCAAATGCTCTGTTTATAATAAACAGTATTAAATAACATTTACCGGAGAACGAAAATTTTCTATGAAAATGTTATTTAATAAGTGTATCTATAAAAAGAACGTTAAACATATCATAAATGTCTTTAAATATATATATATATATATATATATATATATATATATATATATATATATATATATATATATATATATATGTATATATATATATATATATATATATATATATATAAAACCATATTAATGAGCTGTGATACAGTGAAACAGTCTGTATATGGATGACGATATAATGCTTCCAAAAATTAATTTGGTTGAGGTCTCTGAGGAGAGTATGCGAATTTGTAAACAGTGACTACTACTGATGCTAATGCAAGACTCTACTAATGAATTGAGCTCTCTCGGTCACTGGTGTGTTTGTTTAAAATAAATACGCTAAAATTCACCTTCCTCTCTATCGTACGCCAATAGCTTAGGGGTATATTCTCCGACTGATGATTTCGATCCTGCCTTGAAGCAATCGGATGTCTAGCCAAACTAATGAGCTGTGATACAGCGAAACAGTCTGTCTGTAGATTATATGTATATATATATAATTTCTTTTCAGAATGTGTATCTGTAAATGAACAAACTAAATGCTTACACACACAAATATACACGAACGACTTGTATTTACTTATTATTGTACAAAACAAATGGTTATTGAAATATTTGCAAATTACCGAACCAAGTAGATACTTATAGACTCAAATATAAATGACCAGTAATTACCTATTACCGAACTAAATAAATGCATATCAACTGAAAAAAATGATAGAGAAATAATATTAGAGAAGAGAGTAATCGAGAGAGATAGCGATAATGGGTAAGAGAGAGAGAGAGAGAGAGAGAGAGAGAGAGAGAGAGAGAGAGAGAGAGAGAGAGAGAGAGAGAGACCTAATGATAGCAAGTTAAATTAAATGCAATTTGAAAGACACACACACATATAGCGATACATAGATAGATAAATAGATAGATAGAGAAAGGGGCAGAATGACAAGGGAGAGTTAATTGAGAGAAATAGTGAAGATAAAGATAGAGAAATAATATTAGAGAAGAGAGTAATAGTAAGAGATAGAGATAACGACAATGGGTAAGAAAGAGAGAGAGAAAGAGAAAGAAAGAGAGTTAATGATAGCAAGTTAATTTAAATGCAAATTGAAAGACACATACATATACATATATATATATATATGTATATATATGTATATATATATAGATAGATAAATAGAGAGAGAGAGAGAGAGAGAGAGAGAGAGAGAGGGTAAGAATGACAAGTAAAGGGGAGTTAGGTGAGAGAAATAGTGAAAATAAAGTGTATTCTCATCAACCGAAATAAACATAATAATTCAAATGGTATGACAATTTATATCTTTCTGGATCACCTGTGGGATTTTTTTGACGATTTCTTGCTTCTCTGCCTCTTACAATCTTCAAAAATTTCAATGCAACGTCAATCGTCATCCTCTGTCTTTTTGAACCCGGTTCTTTTATTGTCCTTTCCGATCGCATTCTATGACACTCCCAGGCAACCCCTTGCGTCATTGTGACTTTATCGCCTTGCTTGGGGTGAAATGATTTAAAAAGAAATAGAAAAAGGAAAATCATAAAATATAAGATATATCTGTTGATTTTTAAAAATCTCGAATAAGGAAGGTCAACGTAAAAGGCATTTTTTCTCAGATTCATACATTCAGTTTCCTCAATGTTATGGCTTAGTCCTTTCTACTGGCTTTCCTTCACTTTCCCTTGTCTAATGGGTCCCTCTTAATGTCGGTAGAACTATATCTAGATTATTTTAACTTTCAACGCTCACTGCAATATAAGATCATTGGTGAAGATAAGAAGTATTGTAGGACCAAGGATAGAGCCTTAAGGACCAGCGTTCGTGTGGAAGGAACTGGGATGGAACCCGTTCAGGACAAACTTCATTTCACGGTTAGACAGGAATGGATAATCAAATAATGGTCCTGTAATACCGTATCCCTGAAGCTTACGGAGAAGGCCGACATGCCAAGACCTGTCAAACGCCTTCGAGATATCTAGCAGGATTTAATATTGAGACAGGAGTAAATGGTAGTGACGTCTACGTATGTTTATATACTTGGATAGTTGTAGATGGGTTGTGATTAGTTTAAACCTTGAATTCAGACTGGTCATTGGCTTGTTGTTACTCCGCAAATCTGTCAGTTTGGCTGGTCAGGTCAGGTCAGGTTAGGTCGGGTCAGGTCAGGTTAGGTCGGGTCAGGTCAGGTCAGGTCAGGTCAGGTCGTGTCAGCAAAATCTAATACATTCAAGATGGTTTTTAGAAATTTATCTTTGCTATTGAAGTAAAAGCAAAACTTTAAAAAACATTTGTCCTTTCCATTGTCGTATGGGGGCAATTGTCCAGAGAGCAGTTGTTCTATATCCCTCTTATAAGAAACCCTTTTTGAATTTCGGAATGGTACAGAAAGCTCGAAATTAATTCGATTGCAAGCGAAGGGCAGTTGACAAGAATTTGAACCTTCGTTTTTCTATTTGTTAAAATAATTTTAATTTCTACTCCATTACATTACAAAGAAAGAATGGAATTCAACATTTTGTCTTGGAACAAATCTATCATCCGAAACCGTTGGCGTCCGGAGTTTTATGGATTTCGAAATGGTCGTACAGGTAGAGTATATAAAGTAGACAATTCCTCATGTATTATACCTGTACGACCATATGTCTAAGGGTCTTCCCAACAATTGATTCCATATGGAATAAATTACTGGGTACACCGTCCTCTGTCCTTGGATTGCGCCAAGTCTAAGAAAAGGACCTCTCTGAATTCAAAGCCGTGTATAAGGCAGGGCCTATGACTATATCATATTGAAACTATCGGATTGAAAAATTAAAAGTATATTGAAAATATCCGTGCGATCACCGAAGTTGAGCGACGTTGAAACTGGTCAGTACCTAGATGGATGACCGCTTCGGAATACCAAGTGTTGCAAGCTTGGATGTGCGGTTGCATAATAACGGCTCGAAATTGCTAATCGGAGAATCGAGTACCAATTCCAGTTGGGTTTGTTGTATTCCTATAGCGAAGAGAACGGCGACTTACTTCGTCAAACCAAGCGACAGCGCGTCGCGTGTAGCCTACGACGGAAAATATGGCGAAAAAGAAAATTACTTACCAAAAAAAAAGGGCACGTATTCCGCATGACATGCTGAAGACGGAATATTTAGATTAAAAATAAGTCCGTCGCAGGAGTCGGTATAAAAGTATTTTGATATGCAAAAATTGGGTGTCCTCTCCCAGTTGTCGACGAATGGAAAAATGCTCGGCCGATAAAAGCAGTGTGTGTTCTCTAATCGGGGGACACAATTTGTGTATTTTGGCTACCGCGTTCATTTCACGTCAGTCTCTACGTCGGTTATTCCTTTGAAATTTCCGTGCGTTACATTGTCTCAAAGTAAGTGTAGTTACGTCTTTTTAATTGCTGTTTTGTATCCATTGTACCTAGATTGTTTTCTGTGACTTCTTCTTGTGTTTGACCGATGTTTCCAACCGTTGTTGTGGCAACGCCAACACTATGGCGCAGTCCCAACTCCAAGAGGAGACACCCACACCAGCAACCCCTTCGGGATTGGCTGGTGATAAACCAGCTCAAAAAGGACCGGAATATTATAAGGGACTCTCGGAGAAGTTTGAAAGTTTTGTGAAGCAGAATGAATTGGTAGCGATGACATCCCTACTAGAAGCGGTGAACACCAAAACTATGTCCTTGGTAACTACGGATGTCAAGACTCGAAAACTGATTGGAGTTAACAGGGACGTAATGGAGGAAGCAATCAAAAGCCTGAACATTAGGGCTAAAGTTTTAGTCTGAAGAAGCAGAGCTATGTGGGATATCCTGCTGGCATCAGAGGACGCAGCTAAGTGACTGGCGGGGAGCATATTATCAACCAAGTCAGTGAGTTAAAGTAATCTTGCATGGTGTTCCTCTGTTTATTTCACTTGACCACTTGGTCTTTTTCTTTTCTAAATTTGGCGAGGTGGTCAGTGTTTCAGCAGTCAAAAGTAAAGCCGGAATAGCTACTGAAGACGTAGAAGTCATGGTAACGGTTACCAGGAAATTTTTTTTGGGCTATTCCAAATGTGTGAAGGACGTCCTATCTATGACGACGCCCTCTCTGTTGGGCCTGTTGAGCGGCCGGTCATCTATCCAAAACGTGTCCTGGGAATAGACGAGACCCGCAACCGGAAAATACAACGGTCAAGGATAGCCACTGACACAAGTGCCACAGTAACAAAAAAAGGTCCTGGAGAGTGGACGGAAGTGGTAAAGAAGGGAACAAAGGTTGCATCCCCCTCACATCTGCAGGACGTCTCAAAGAAACCGAAAGAGCCTCTGCAGGAGCAGAACAGCGACCAGCATCAGCACCAACAAAAGGGGGAACAGAAGAAGCTCCAATTGGAGCAGGAATGTCAGCAAGGGCAGAAGAAGGAAAGGTCACAGAAAATGCAGCATAATGACCCTCAACTGGAGCAGTAACAAGAAGTGGAAATGGAGGAGATGCTCCCCACTGGGGTCTGCCTCTTTAAAAAGAGGGAGAGAGGAGGAAGGGGAAAAATGTCCAAGAAAGAAAAATGGGCTGTTTGAAGCAGGACGGAGAAGGCTTTGGACAAAACCAACTTGTTTGATTGTCCTACGTTCCACTGGGAAACTCGTCTGTGTCCGGGTGGCGTTAGATCGTAGGCCTAGAATGGCTGGTTACTGGAAGTTCAATCTGTCTTTACTGGACAGGCAGGACTTCCAGGAGCAACTAACTAGCTTAGTGTAGTGGAAGTTAGTGGGGGCGGTTATCGGGAATAAGTGGCGGGAGAGACTTAAGAATAGGGTTAGGTCGTTAGATAGAGCTGGAAAGGTGAAGATGCTTAAGGCGGTACTGAAGGCGCTTGATCGGTACGAAAAGGTGATAGGGGCCAAGATTAACCGAGACAAGTCGTCCGGCTTGCAGTTAGGTGCCTGGAAGTGGGTCGATCTTCCGGGACCCTTCGGTTGGACGTACGGTATTGTCCGCATTCTTGGAGTGTGGTTTAGACCCGAACTCCAGCTGGAGAAAAATTGGTTTGAAGTACGAGGGCAGGGCGGAGGTGTGTTCCACTTACGTTTTCCCGATTGTTCTTTATCGATTGCCCATACTTCCTCTCTGTAAAGACCATAGGAAGCCGCTTGGGCGCTCGCTATCCTTCATTTTATGGATGGGACGCGGGCATCAGGTCGACAGACGAGTCTGTGCACAACGTCCGTGTCATGGGGGTGGGGGGCTGGTAATGCCACACTTGGTGAGCCACAAACTTGCCTCGAGTTTGGCTTTCCTACGCCGCGCATTGACAGAAGATTCGATTATGGCGGGGATTGTTAAGGATGCGTTCCCTTTCCTTACTATCAGTCCCCCTATCTCGCGGGTTGAGCGCCATCGTAAATCCCGGGATCAATTAGATCTCCTTCGCGAGTGACGGTCGGCCTTGTTGGCTGTTCCGCGGTCCAGTGACCTTTCTCAGCCTAGGAATGTCTTCTATCGTCATTTAGTGGAGGGGCTCGCGAAGGATTCTCTACGTGAGCGGCTCGACTTGTCGGAGGAGAAGTTTCGCTCTTTCTGGTCTTGTGCGCTAGCGGCGGATTATCTCAGTAACCCTGAGTTTTCGCTTACCTGACGATTGGCTCGGAATCGGCTGCCTCTCAATGACAAGGTTTTCACATGGGGCTTGGCGGATTTGCTAGACTGTGAGCGGTGTGGCCTTGGTCTGGAAGAAACGGCTTCACACGCCTTCTACCACTGTCCAAGGGTCCACCCCTCGTCTCGCACCCGAAAAGCTCGTGATCATTAATCGCACATACGCGTGTGACACTGTGTCGCCCCCATATTACGGGGTGAAACGAATGGTGTTTCTGACGCTGCTGGCCACAGCCCGAATGGTGATTTGGACGACGCGAGTTGTGTAATAAAATAAGACAAGAAAGAAATAAGGCTAAAGAATAACGACTAAATTTCGGTTTTGCTTTTGCTTTGTTTAACGACATATCAAATCATTCATTGGTAAAATGTAATTTTCTTCAGAGCTTTGCTAATTTCTTTTGTCAAAAATGTACTGCTGTTAATTTTCTCTTCCTTTTCAATTAATGGATTTCTGTTAATTTTTCTCTCCCTTTTCAAGTAATTGATTGCTGGTAATTTATTTTCCTCTGAAAATAAATTGCTGGTATTCTTACTACCAAATTGTATTTTTATACTTTCTTATTTTGACAGCATTTAGGGCGTTCACTTTTTGATGGGAGCTAACAGGTACAACTACCTCTGGTTCCACGCTCCCCAATCAGAAGTCTTGCTGCCGGATTTAGTTTATCGTTATAACCAGGACGATAATTTTTGTTTTCAAATCTTCCCAGAATGCCCGAAGTGTAAAACTGACAAACGATACAACAACATTTATTCAACACAATTACTTCATTTCATTTATGTGTTGATATGAATTCAGCTCTTTTTAAGGTGAAAGGCTGTTTTGTTTTTGGTCTTGAACTTTTCTTTTATTTTCGTATTGATATTGCATTTTTTAATTTCCGCTTTCCCGTAGTTTTTCTTATTAGAGTCATATTTTAAAATCGCCTTTTTACAGTTTTTTCTTTTTTTATATTCGATTTCTTTCTTTCTTTGTTGTAAATTTTCTCATTCATTTTCGGATTAATTTTTTTCCCTTTTTCCCTTTTATTTATTTTTCCCCTTTTTTTTACTTGTTTCTTTTTGTCGTTTTTTCCCCTCTTGATTTCGCTTGTTTTTCTTTATTCTTCCTTTTTTCTTTCCTTTTGAGACAACTTCATCTTTGTTTATTTGTTTGTTTGTTTCGTTCTGTCATTTTTTAGTTCTACATTTTTTCCCTACTTTTTCTGTTTTTTCAGTCTTTCTCTTTTATTCCGTCTCTTTTGATTCTATTTCATCTTTTTTTCTTTTACGTTTTTTTCTTATTTCTTAATATCTTTCAATCTTTTAAACTTTTTCATTCTTGATTCTGTTTCTTCATTTTATTTCGCCATTTTTGTTCTTGAATTATTCCTTTTCTTTGGCTTTCTTCGCGTTTATTCTTTTCTTTTCTTGGTTTTCTTTCTTCTTCTTCTTCTGTCTTAATTCTTCTATTCTGTCTTTTTCTTTTTCTTATTTCTGTTCATTTTAATCCGTCTTTTACTTTCTTCCGTTTTTTCTTCTTTTTATTTTTTGTTTTCTTTCTTCTTTCTTGATTCTGTTTCTTCTTTTTCTTTCTTCCATCTTTCTTTATCTTCTGTCTTTTTTTCTTACTCGATTCGTTTCATCTTCTCTGTTAATTTTTTTTCTTTTTTTCTTCCTGATTTTCTTCCTTCTTTTTCTTTCTTCCTTCTTTTTCGTTTTTCTTGTTTTTCATTCTTCCTTCTTTGTCTTCTTTCCCTTGGTTCTGCGCCTTTTTCTTCCTTCCTTCGTTTAATTCTTTTCCTTCTGTCATCCGCTTGATTTCGTTTCTTCTTTTTCTATGTTCCTTTCTTTTTCCTTTCTTTTTGATCCCAATCTTTCTTTTTCTTTCTTCCTTCTTTTTCTTTTATCATTTTTCCTTCTTTTCCTTTCTTCTTTTCGTCCTCGGCCTTGTGAATGCTATTATACCGCCTGGTTGAATGCACAGGCAATAAAAGAAGTTCAAAAGTACTTCCGCAAGTTTCCTTATTAGCTGAAAGATGGCGTTTGTGTGTGAGTTTGTATTCATATATTATTTGTGAATATTAATCGATTTAACTTTATGCGTCATGTCAATTCAGGACGGAGGACATCATGGTTGTCCCTGTCTTTTGTTGTCTTCGGCAATGGCTGCTCCTTCGTGACTCCCTCTTTGTCTTTATAGTAATTATTCCTCCGTTCATTTGCACATACCTTTCAAGTAGGTGAATGGCTAATTTGCTTCCTGTTTTATTGCCTCCTATATCACCTGTGAACGTTAATTTCTTCAAGCCTCCTTTCCTCATTACGTATCGCCAAAGTTTCAGCTATGTCTTTCCTTCTTGATTCCGTTTCTTTTGCTCTCTTCGCGTTTTTCTTCTTTTCTTTTTCTTCGTTTTCCTTTTCCTTTTCTTCTGCCATAATTCTTCTATTCTGTCTTGTGAGAAATACAATAGTTGTAATTTTGATTCTTCTTAAAGAGTCCCCATTTTTCTTATATGAACTGTCCATGACATTTCTCTACTTGGAGAGTTGAGTTAAAAGTGTAATAAGTACGACATCCGGAAGAGTCATGGCACGTGGAACTAGAACAATCTATCCCGGTAGATGAAATAAAGGGTTCGATTTGAAATTCCAATCACCTGAAGAAGGCCGGGGCGTACAACGGCGGAAACGTTGTGAATATGGTAATGAAGATGATAATGTAAAGAGTCTAAATAGCAGTTTTTATTCTTAAACCTTTCTCGTTTTCTCGCAGACAAATTGTTCTCAAGATTGCTCGAGAGAACAAAATTTGAACTGCTTCAAGATTTTTATTAATTTGCGATAAAATTGTCCGCCAATCAATGCTATATTACATATTAATTTACCGTCTCGCATTTCGCTTTTTTTATTATGTAAACTAAGAACTAGATTGGCCACACTTGGTAAACTTGGCAACACAAGAAAAATGCGAAATGCTAAAATATTAAAATTTCGAATTCAAGGAAAAAACTTAAATCAAACATCTGAAAATTGCTACGAAATTAAAACAAATAAAACGTGAGTCATTTGCCGAAATAATCTTTCGACAATTAGCTACTAAAAAGCGCCATCGCTTTGGCAAACTATTTTGAGGTTTAACATTAGATTTCCAGTTAAACGCCCGTCTCAAAGTCAGTCGAGTATCATTTCAAGATGTTGGACGTTCAGGACACGTTGTTTTCATTTTGCTTATATTGCTACCAGTATATCCCGTGGATATTAGATTCTCCAAACCATCTTTCCTCATTATATACTTCTACAACATTTCAAGCTTCTTTTCTAACACTTAGAAACATTTTCGATGCAGTCCATATTCCTCCACTTCCTCGTTTCTCATATGCTCTGGCCATGTTTTCGCAGCATGATAATATCGAAGTACATATATCTCTCTTCGTGTCTCTTTTCTATTGGTGAAGAAATTGCTTAGCATTCACTGCCATATACGATGTTAGATCAGTCTATATCTAATAAGAAGAGACAGACAGCATCACTGAAAAATACGAAAACTTAAGGAATCAGCACATATTCTAGGTCACATAAATCTCTTGAGCCGACCAAGCATAGAAATGAATACAATATGGGAACCTATAATAAGGAGTGCCAGAGAATTGCGATAATAACAACAAAAATTGCAAGATCTGGTAAAAAATACAATAATAATAATAGAAAAAAATAGAGACATTAGGTTTATAAGTTCGAAAAATCCATACACAGATGCCCAGTTGATAAAGACGTTGGTTAGAGCCAGTGACTAGAGTTGCGAGTTCAATACCAGGCTGCGGCAGTGGCCTAGTATTGAACTTGGAGAGTTGAGTTAAAGAAATAGTTGAGACATCCAGAAGAGGTATGGAACGTGGAACTAGAACAATCTACCCCGGTGGACGAGATAAAGGGTTCGCTTCGAAATTCCATTCACCTGAAGAAGGCCGGGGCGTACAACGGCCGAAAGGTTGTGAATATGAAGATGAGAATAACAGTCCAAATAATATAAATAGCAATGTTAGGTATTAATTGGAAGTTAAACACTTTTCTCCGCAATTTTTTCTTCTTCATTTGTGTGACGTGTCGCTTTACGATCATGTCTCTTCCCAATTTCCTGTCCTTTGTTGCTCTTAATAAATATTGTTTTAATTATCTCTCCTAAACCCTGTTATGCCACCCGTTTACTCAAGATTGCTAGATAGGTTACACGTTGCATTGTTCTGTCCATTATGCCTTCAATACGCCCTGTGAGAATCATATTATCAAAGCCTTCTTTCCTCATTATGTACCTTGAAAATTTCAACATATTGCCAATGTTAAATGTAAGTGTCCTTTTTGTTTCCATTTTCTCTAAAGCTTCGTCATTGCTGACCTATTCGACCCATGCTGTACTCAGCATCCTCCTGTGGAATCACATCTTTGCTGGTTTAGTCTCTTCTTCATCTGCGAGGAGATTGTCCAGTATTCATAGCAATATAGAAGGACTGATATTACATTTCTTTGTTTAAAACGAAATCTTGTTTCTATACTATACCGCCTCTCGTCGCCTATACCCGGTGGTGTAACCAGGTTTTAGTGGTCCAGTCCTCAGGGTTTAAAACGACGTTTTAACCGCGGAGCTAACTCTGTACTGATCAATACTGACGGTACTCCAAGCTGCAACTCTGTCCAAGCTGTGTTCCTGATATCAGAGCAGTGGAAAATCGAACGTCATAGTCTCACAACAATGGTTCAAGGCATGACTGGTGCTATATTAGAAAAATATCTTCACGACGAAAGTTAAAACTTCAATCGGTTTATATAGCTCTTGGTACAACAAAAATTAAACCATCACGCATCAATCTCTATAGTAACACTGGGCCTTGTCTAAACTTCTAGAGGAAATGGATCCAAAACTGGCGTGGAATCGAAGGGTTCTGGGGATCCGGTGATTCCCCAATTTTCGTTAATTTCAATAAAGGTTTTCTTTGTTCCCTATTACTGTTTTCTTAATCAACTTTCAAATTTTGGAGAATTATCCATTTTCCTTGGAAGTAGTCACAGAGATTGCTCCTCTTTTTACTCCAACCAGCTTCACTTCACATCTAGCACAGCTACTCCCCACAGACAGGTGTACATTTTTCTCCTTCCTCCTTCGTTCTCGGTATTCTAATTCTGCCCACTTCTCAGAGCTGGCATAACTGTATTTGTGACAAATCAATTTTTTAAAGTTCATAGGAGAGAGGGCTTGGTTTATTCTCATTATTTTCAATTGCCCAGCGAAAACACAAACTTGATAACCTTCCTATTTAACCTTTCCGAGTGATGGATAAAAAATATTTCGATTTTCGTCAATGAAAATATATTTGTTTACTTAAATTCTCTACAAAGAGTAACACTGTTTTCCATCCTTGTGCTGGTTGCCGTATTAGCGAAAACATAAACCAGATCACCTGCCTGTTTTGACGGATCGATTGTCATAATCCTAACCCTCGCAGCGGGTTCATTATCTGTTTTTATCTTTCAATTCGTTTTCGCTAACGAAAATATAATTTCGATTTGCTGCTCTTTTCGCCAATGACATGTGTTTTTCTAATTTCCAAAGAAAGAGACAAAGCCTTTTCCCAATTTAATTTACCCGCATGCCAGATATTAGATAGCTAAAAACTATTCGGTGTATCTTTCCAATTCGTAGTGAATCCAGATGACCCTTTTTTTTCACTTACACATTACCGGGGAAAATGTCTTCAATTCTCTTTTTCTATCTTTATTTTCCAGTTTATATTTCATTTTGGGCTTAACCATTGTTCTGCTTAGAATTAATGTTTAACCACATCACAGCTTCAGTGTCATAATACTTTGCTTAGCTTTTGGAAGCAATGTTTCTCTATTCCAATCCGCCTTCTGATTTTAGTGTGGCACTTTCGGTACTCTGTTAAACTACTTCCGAGATATGTAAATTGTTGTATTTTGATATCTCCTTTTTGATATCTCCATTGCATGTTGGGCTGTTTCTTTTGCAAATATCCATGTATTCTGTCTTCATGCTGCAATTGACATTTAGTCCTTTCTACTCACTTTCTTTCACTGCATTTATGTCGGAATGTTTGTAGTTTCCTTCCTGTGCCTGCTATCAAATCTGTGTCATTGGCATATCTTATATTGTTAAGATTGTGGCCGCCAAAATTGAATCCTGGTAGAACTTCTAATTCTCTCAGAATCGACTCAATGTATAATTTGAATAAGTCCGCTGAGAACACACATCCTTGTTTAACACGCATTTACGCTGTTACTATCGTTTCACTAATGATTCATTAGAAATATTGTAATTTTTCCATACGAAAATAGATGTCATAATGCAAATCAGTGAAAATTACTCTGCACATCTGAAAATATACAACAGAATATATGTGTACATACAAATGTTTGCATACCCTTTTTCGGTAGACTGTTGCAAACGCAGAGGCATGGGTTTATAAACATCCGCCATGTTTTATTTTTTGTTAAATTGCTATAATTTAACGAAAGAAATTTGAAATTTGGCAACTGTAGATAAAAATAATAATAACGCTGGAAATATTAACGAAGCCACTCATTTGACAATAAATTTTCAAATGATGGGCTTTGTTAATATATTTTTATTATTCCCTCGTTACAACAAAAAAGTAAATAAATAAATAAATAAATAACAACCTCCACCCTGCCAAAAAGAAAAAAAGAAAAGCAAAATCATAAAATCAAAACATACGTTAAAACTGAAAAAATAATTCCCGCTCATAGGTTGTTCAAATTTAGTAAATCGAGGAAATATATTTTGAGCACATTCTTCTGTGTAATGAGTCTGTTTTTTTGGCGGCTACTGCTCGTTTTGTTGGTTCTGTCGGCCATCTTTCTTTTTTCTTCTGGAGCGTTCATTTAAAGCATAATAAACGATTTGCTCGTTTTTTTTTTATTTAAATTATTTTTTTCATTTATATTAAAATTCGTATTCGTCAATATTAGGCATTTCAAGCAAGAGACATGGTAGGTTGATGAGATGCACTGCACAATGTTAATTTGAGAAGGACAGCAAATGAACGAAATTACCAACGAAAAGTTTATTTTTCTATCGCTTTATCCAGGTAGGCTGTAGCTGAACTATATTTAACAAAATTTGTTTACCTTAGATTCTGATCCTTATAGTCGCTATATCTTTTGGCCTTGTCTTAAATTTAAATAATTTTAACCGACCATATATATATATATATATATATATATATATATATATATATATATATATATATATATATATATATATATATATATATATACCATAGGAATTAAGATTACATTGGGTAAATGAACATAAATAAATTTACAAGGATTTTTCAAACCTGTCGATGGATGATAAATTATTGAAATAATTTATCATCCATTCACTGGTTTGAAACATTTTTGTGAATTTTATTTTAATTTACAAGGGGAAATGTTCATTAACCTAATGTAATCTTAGTTCCTATTGTATGAAATATGTTGCTCTGTTTAATTAAAACGTTGAGCTCTATGTGTGAATTAGATTTAATATTTTATAATGTAGTAATAAGATTCACTTGGATTATATACCAACGGATTATTACCTATATATATATATATATATATATATATATATATATATATATATATATATATATATATATATGTATATATATTCTTGGTATATTTTTGTTATCACAATGTGTGATATTTAATAACAAAGAAAGTCGAAAGAGAAAGAAATAGAATCTAGATAAATTTGGATAGATTGCCAAAAAAAATACACCTTTCAAAAATTTAGAAACTACCAGCATCTCTCATTCAAGCACATATGTAGTCACATCACCGTCACAAAACCCAGTCCGATGAAGTCCTAACGGATGAAACGCACCAGAAAAACTTTGTTCCAATTGCTCATGCATCATTTCTTTCAAAACTGTTCTTGGTATATAAAAAATATATATAGAAATTTATATCTAGTTATCTTATATATATATATATATATATATATATATATATATATATATATATATATATATATATAAAACAACTAAAAAGTTGCAAATATATATATATATTAGTTAAAGTAAAACCGAAACATTTGGTGGAACCAACGACCAGTCTGCCAACATATCGAAATAACTTTAAACCAGATAAATTCTCGAACAAGGACATCAACAAGAAAACAGGCAAACACCTACCTACCCAATAAAATAAAGTGCTCAATGCCTAGATTACCTAGACAGAGCAAAAAAATGTTAAAGTCATCTGAAGATAGCATGAACATGAAACTCGGGTTACGACTAAGGCCATCCTTATATGTGTGTGTGTGTGTGTGTGTCTGTGTGTGTTTGATAATGTTAGGTGTGTACAAAAGTTATCAGCCCCCTCTTTGTCGTAATTGGAAAAAGTCAGAAAACGAAGTATAAACGAAGTAGAAATGTTTATTTTATATAACAATATTCATAGAGCGGCGTAGAAGGAACCTGCTTTCGTCCTGAACGACTATGTAATATCAATGCCTATAAATGACAGTGAATTGCCTCTCAGATGAAGAAGAGCAACTGAAATGTTGAGAATACCATGGACGCAACATGTAACAAACCCTTTTAAGGAAAACGGAAAGAAAAAACTTGTTTAGAATCAGAGAGAGAGAGAGAGAGAGAGAGAGAGAGAGAGAGAGAGAGAGAGAGAGAGAGAGAGGCGATTGAAATTCCTGAGACAGGTAATGGGGGAAGGAGGCTTGGAGATTTTGTCACTCACATAACATGACGGTCTTGTGTAAATTGTTTGGAGAATACCGACAGCGGGGGATAGTAAGATGATAAATAATTCTTACAGCTAGAAAGTTGTGGAGAGCCATGACCCCCCATGTTCTGAACGGCTACGACACATAAAAGAAGGCGGGAGGAGGAGATGATTAGTAAGCAAAACATGCATTACAAAGGACTTGATACCAAAAATCAAAGAGGAAACCGTTGCAATTTTTGGCAGAGTAGGCGTAGAGAATCTCACACACACAAGACAAATTGAAAGCAAGATAATCTTGGGTTAATATACATAACGAATTTGTATGAATAGATGCTGGAACGATGATAATGAGGGATGATAGCGGGTCAAAAATGATTGAGAGCCACAACACATGGGAAATCGGAGAGAGCCATGATCGTGAAGCTTCTAAAGTGACACGACAGAAGAAGAATCATTTGGACGGTGGTAAAAGTACAAAGAGAGATGTTAAAGAAAGAAAGGTTACTCAGAATGACAAAAGACAGGAAATTGTGGAGAGCCATGATTACCAAAGATCCTGAAGTACCTTAGCACATAAAAGAAAAAAAATGAAGAGATGGAATACAGACGAGAGAAAATGTAATTTTAAAAAAAAAAACGCTGGAACATTGGCGCCGACTATTGTCTGCCTACAGCTTATTTTGGGAATGGTGGAAATCTGATGGAAACCAAGAACTGAAATACTAAATCTGAAGCAAGACTGGACGATTGGCGCAACAACACCATATCTTGCAGTAATCAGTACATTTGTGTACTTGTAAAATATTTTATGTTTAGTCTGTATGCCGATATACATTTGTTTATATCTATTTTCTATGCTTTTTAATATCTGTCTATCTATCTATCTATCTATCTATCTATCTATCTATCTATCTATCTATCTATCTATCTATCTCAGATTAATCTATCTATCTATCTATCTATCTATCTATCTATCTCAGACTAATCTATCTATCTATCTATCTATCTATCTATCTATCTATCTATATATATATATATATATATATATATATCTTTTACGTTGGTTCCACAAATAGACGATTGGCACAACAACAACTTATATTTCAGTATTCAATACAGTGGTGTATCTTTAAAATATTTCATGTTTAGTTTGTATACCGATACACATTTATATCTATTTTTTATTTTTGTTTACTATCTATCTATCTATCTATTAGGTGATTCAATTTTGTTTTAGCTTATTATTATAATGCTTTAAAAAATACATATGACTCAATCCTAACGATTAAAGTATCCTCTTTCTTAATTTTATATTAGACTCTTTGAAAATTGAACTTAAAATTGTATATACTCCGAAACCTGAACATAAAAAAGATAAATCCGTCTATATCTCTGAGATGAGGTATTATGATTATTTACATTATTTACAAGGTTTATAATTTCCAGAATTTCATACACAGATATCATCAAGAACACATGACCCAGTGGATAAAGACGATATTCATATACAGTGACTAAACCCAAACAGTTGTGAGTTCAATATTAGACTTCAGCAGTGGTGAACCAAAAAACAAAAAAACAAACTCGGAGCTCGGAGAGTTGAGTTAAAGGAAAATAGCTGAGACGAAAGAGGCATGTCACGTAGAACTAGAACCATCTACCCCCGGTGGGCGAAATAAAGGGCCGGTTCGAAATTACTATTAGCTGAAGAAGGTCGAAACGCTGTGAATATGGCAATGAGGTTAACAGTCCGAATAATGTAAATAAAAAAGGGATGTGGTCACTTTTATGGCGTGTGTTCATGCTTGGTCATAATGCTTCTCAAACTGCTGCCAACATTAACAAATCGGCTTATGGAGTTCCGCAGTGTGGATACGTGTCTTGAAGTTTAAAGTGGGAGAGGAGGTCCTTCTACAAGTGATGATCAACATCTGAAATCACTAGTCGAACAAAACCCACTTTAATGTGTCAGAGAAATGTGACAGATAATGGATGTAAGCATTTCAACAATATTGGACGAGTATCTGTCTATATCTCTAAGATGAGGTAATTTGTACACTATTTACATTATTCGGACTATTGTCCTCATCTTTGTCACCATATTTATCACTACGTTTCGGCTGTTATACGCTCCGGCCTTTTTCAGGTGGTTGGAATGTCGAACTGAACCCTTTATTTCGCTCGCTGGGGTAGACTGTTCTAGTCCCACGTGCCATGTCTAATGGATGTCAGTTATCTTTTGTTAATTTCCCTCTCAAAGTTCTCCACCGCCTTAACTAACGACTTTATCCACTACGCCATGTGTCCTTGAGAACACATGGCACAGTGGATAAAGGCGTTAGTTAGATCCAGTGACAGGACCCAAAGAGTGTAAGTTCAATAGCTGATTAAGGCCGTGGAGAACTTTGAGGGGGGAATTAACAGGAGATAACTGATAACTGACATCCATTAAACATGGCACGTGGAACTAGAACAGTCTACCCCAGTAAGCGAAATATAGGGTTCAGTTCGACATTCCAACCAAAAACGTAGTGATAAATATGGCGACAAAGATGAGGATAATAGTCCGAGTAATGTAAATAGTGTACATAATACCTCATCTCAGAAATATAGACAGATACTGAAAGGCCGAAATTTTGTAATAAATATGGGGACAAAGAAGAGGGCAATAGTCCGAATAATGTAAATTGTGTACATAATACCTCATCTCAGAAATATAGACAGGTAATGAAAGGCCGGGACGTTGTGATAAATATGGTAACAAAGATGAGGACAATAGTCCGAACAATGTAAATGGTGTACATAATACCTCATCTCAGAAATATAGACAGATACGGAAGCGCCGAAACGTTCTAATATATATGGTGACAAAGATGAGGATAATAGACCGAATAATGTAAATAGTGAATATTGAACTACTTTAAGAAAATTGGCAAAGTGAAAACATCGACAAATGCTTGAATAATGAATTGTGTTGAGAAATGTATCCTTAATGATAAGCATAAACGATTGACTCAATGGTTGACCCAAACGCTTTTAGCACCTCTACTCATAATCAGAGAGAGAAAGCTGAAATATCTTAGGCACATAATAAGGAAAGAGGGCTTGGAAAATTTAACACTCACAAGGCATATCGAGGGTAAGAAAAATAAGGCAAAATACCGGGTAAGTTACCTGACGATGTTCTGTGAATGAATAGCGGAATAGGCGTGGGAGGCTTGTCGAATAGAGAAACGAAGCTAATGGCCACGAGGAATAGTAAGTTGTGAAGAGCCACGATCGCCTACGTACTGAAAGGACACGGCACATCGATGAAGAATTGTAAAAAAATATGAACGTCAATAAAACTGATATAGATATGAGGAATAAGGTTATTTCTTCTTGCTCGGGGGTTCAGCGTCGGGGGTCGTTGGTTGCGATGAAACAAAAACGTCAGAGACGGTATAGATAAGCGGGAAACTAAAATGAGATAAACAAAGGGTTTTAGGATGAACTTTCTATTACAAGATTACTGTGTCGGAAAAATAATGAAGTCGGCAGATAAGATTTTAACGCAGACGCATCGCCAGGATAACGTAAACAACAACAACAACAACAACAAAAACAGAAACAAAAACAAAACAAGCAAAAAAACAAACAACAACAAAAGACTAAAAACTGAACATATTTCCTTAATTGGTCAATACCGAAAATAACTATTGAATATATTTGTCCGTTGAAGACACACACGCGCGGACAGACACACACGCGCGGACACACACACACGCGCGGACACACACACACGCGCGGACACACACACACACACACACACACACACACACACACACACACACACACGCACACACACACACACATCATTGATTTGAGTAAGCGGAATACAGATGAGAGTTTAGATAAGTGGACATGCCCCACCTAAGCATCTGCAAAATCCCGATGGCGACCATCTGTGGCATTCAAAAAGGGAACTCATATCCACGTGGAGGAAGCCTAAAAAGACATCAATTTAACTTTCCTTAAGAACTTCAGACTGCATATATGCAACAGTATTATCATTTAAGTTTATACTTTTTACAATATATATATATATATATATATATATATATATATATATATATGAATATATAAAGAAAAGTAAGAAATATAATCCGGTGTTCTTATTGATATTTTTTATTTTTATTTTTACAAAACAATGCTCAATGTAAATTTACAGAGCATAAATATTATTAATTAACTGATTTAAAATATGGTTTCTTCGCCACACAGTAATAACCATGTTTCAAAAATGGAAGCTAAAGACCTCAAATTTAATTATATAATTAAAAACTTCAAATTTAATTATATAATTAAATTTGAAGGTTTTAGCTTCCATTTTTGAAACATAGTTATTACTGTGTAACAAAAAACACATTTTAAATCAGTTAATTTATAACATATATATATATATATATATATATATATATATATATATATATATATATATATATATTAGTAATAACAATATTTTTTATAAATATTGTAAAAATTTTAAACTTAAATGATAATACTATTGCATATATGCAGTCTCAAGTTCTTAAGGAAAGTTAATACTTTATATATATATAATAATGGACTCTCCCGTCGGTTTCTACGTATGAGGATCTGACAGCTTAATTGATTCAGTTATGAAATTTTGTGCGATAATCTTAAGTGGCACTTAAGACCCGCTAGTGATTTACAAAGAAGGCCACATATGGAGCAAGAGTGAGGATTGTGAGATGAGATCACTGTTAGATTGGCTGACCTTTTAGATCTTGCTCTTGCTTTTTGAAGATGATTCAGACAAGCAGATTGAAAACTGCTGAGTCCAGTAAAACACGTTGATCTCCATTCTACCCGCTCCAAGGCTAAGCGCTCAAGGGTGTTATGTGATATATTATATACTGTACGTACGTAATTGCACAGGTACATACATACATACACACTAACTGACTGCTGGATTTGTTGTCGCTTTTATTGACATGAAACAGTTGACGAAGACTCTGATCTGGATAAGTTGCAGAGAAGCCCGTATATGGACATGCCAACCTGTTCTGCTTCTAACGTATATGACTAACTTCGACGTACATGACCACACGTGACTCGATGCCTCTTTTTGAGTCTGTTCTAAGACGCGTTCCCCATAGTCAAGTTTAAATTTATTTAAATTAGGGACCACGAAGGAAAGCTCGTCAGAACAATTGTCACGAAAATATTTGCAGAAAAGACAGAAGGTATCCACATGAAGAAAGTGATTGAAGTCGAGATTCCAGATCAAACTCGATTATATTACAAACCTTTGAATATTTCAAAATATTTGCCGTGCTGATGTTGCTACATGCCTTAATTCTTCCCTATCTCACACTGCGAATTTTTTCTAAGTTCTATACTATACATTAAATTTATTACGAAAATAAAAACAAAATGAACACAAAACGATCAGCTTTGAAAAAGGACTCGTAACTGGAAAAACCGAATGAAAAAAGAATGTTAACAACAAATATTTTTTCACACCCAACCCAGTTCTGCGGAATTAGAATCAAGGTTGAGTTTAAGCAAGCGAATGAGGCAATTGGAGTAAAGCGACATGCAGATTTAAATTTTTCCCACTTGTGACGAATGCGGCTATCGATTTTTTTTTGCATGCTAGTTAACATTCTTGTCAGTCAGCTGTTGGCTCCTACGCTGGCCAATAGAAAATGGCCGCAAACTACATGAAAACTGCCGTAGAAGCATGAAAAAATCGATTATTTCCACTATCGATGGGAGTTGGGAAATGCAAAGTCGGTCTTAGCCTCTACACCAAGTTGGAGCATGTGCATGTAAATTTTGGTGCAAATCCGTCGAAAATTGCGGCCGTGCATTCGTTACACACACACACACACACACACACACACACACACACACACACACACACACACACACACACACACACACACATCCTGCCTTTTATAGATAGAGATATATTTAGTACACCGAGCCCTATTAATTTGTTCGTCATGTACACTCCAGTAGGAGTTAAATTAAATCCGTTGTATTCTTGTCAATAATGGTTATCCAACTCGTATTGTGGACCGTACAATGGAACGAACAATGGACAACTTTAATATGCCCCCTAAATTGGGTCCTGGTCTGTGTATTATTTATCTTAAATTGCCTTGGCTTGGCGGCCGAAAATGCAAACTTTTAGGTGACAGAGTTTCTACTATTGTCTCGGCCACTTTTTTCAGCCAAACTTCGTGTTATTTTTGGCACTCACTCGATTCTACCTTCATTTTCTAAAAACCGTCTACCCTAACACAATAAAAGTTTGCTTATTTATAAATTCAAATGTCAGTGCGAAGCTGAAAATATAGGGCGGACGAGTCTCAGGTTAGAGTCGAGAATAAGCCAACATGTTCCTAAGTATATTGGCGCGGCTTGGTAATAGTAGTCGTGGCTCCGGGGGCACAGTCTTATGGGTATAAAAGGAAACTCAGTTGAGTTCCACCACGGAATGTGTTAGCGAGCGGCGCTATATTGAGTGTGATTTGCTATCTCTTCGAGGCCCGATGGAACAGTTGGTATGATGTTTGCTTGACAACCTAACTGTCAGGGTTTTATTCTTGTAATCATTCTCGTGTGTCGCAATCAGCGCACCAGTCTTCAATAGGACAACACCTATTGGATAATGAGTCATGCTCGTCTCGTTTTTTGACTGACTGACTTGTTTTCCATTTTGCATACAGGCAGATCAAAACACCATTTATTAATTTTGAAGGCTTTATGCTTAAAATTAATCCAGTCTGTACTATGCAAGCAGAAAGAGAATTTTTTAAGACCCTTGAATTTATTCGGAGATATGTGAGCTATTCCATTGCTAAAGGTTCAGACGAGCTGTCTTCTATAGTCCCGCCATTTCAAACTTTACAGCTCGGACAAGACATGTTCCGTACACGGAGTAGAATCGTCCCAATTTCATAAAAAACACCCAAAATAACGTAAATATCGTTTAAAACTAGAAACCCCTGAAGCCTGGAAATTTCACCAAGAAACTTCGAAGTCGTGATAAAATTGATATTTAAAAGGTAAGTAATATTTTCATATATATATATATATATATATATATATATATATATATATATATATATATATATAATTATTTCCCGGTGTAGGTCTGATCGACTACGACTGTGAGTTTTCTGTTCGCTTGCTTCAGGCGGTCGGCTTTAGACCTTCAATGATCTGGGCCTTTTATTCCCGCTGCAGCTAACCCATGGTGTTATAATACGGGTAATTGGTGAATAAATACGATATACTCACCAACTATAATCATCGTGGAGGGAATGCCTATACCACCGAGAATGGAATAGGCGTAAAAGCACTGATATTTGCGGGACAAACTAAAACAATCAGAATACAAATAACCGTGTTTCGAAATAGTTCCTCAATGGCAGGAGAAGAATAGCATCACAGCAAAGGAGAAGGAAATGGAAAACTCCTCGACAATGCCAGCCCCAAATCCCAGAACCAGAACATGAAGGATGAGCCAAAAGTACAGGGTGGTCCGAAAGTCTTGTCACTTTAACCCTCTCTTCTAAATTGTAAGAGCTCGTATCATTTCAGCTGAAATAGAAAATTATATTATCTAAGGGCTCAAGCCTTTCGGACAACTCTGTATCTATACAGTTGTTTAATTATTTACATGCTGACGTGACTTTTAATCTTTTTTATAAGTAATGTGAATAAAGACTTGTAAATTGACTCGAGAACAAAGAAAGTGAATTCTAGAGTAATATTAGAAGTTTCAAATCACCGTGCAGTAGGGCAAAGCCTGGAGAGAAGCCTTTGATACGGTTCCATCAACACGGCTGACAAATTATCGTATAAAAGATAAATTTGAAAAAAAAAGCTTTTCAGTTGTTAATGCACTGAAATCTGGATGCCTCAGTACGTCTAGGAATGAAAAAGAGAAGATAATAATGTTAAACAAATGGAGAAAAAAAAACATTGTAAAGTGAATATCTATAATGCTGTTCGATAAAAGCGACTCACCTGATTTTTTTTACTTAAAATTTTTTTCGCCTATTGTTTTTGGGGTCAAACTAATTTTTAATCTTACTAAAAAGTTTACTCCCCCTAAGGTATTCTATTGATAATTATAATTTTGTATATGAATGAAATTTAGGGAAAAAAACTAAATAAATTATAAAATAAATTACATCCAGCAGATAGCTTTGATAAGGAGGTTTTGAGGAGCATGGGACCACCTCTTAATTGCTGGTGTTCCCAGGTCCACCTTGACCCGAGGTCATAGCACCTATTAGGGTTCAAACTATGGGCAAATAGTTGACCCCCAAACTGAAGTCAAAAAACTATGAAAGTGTAAAAATAGGTTTTTAATACCAGCAATACTTTTTTTTTGTTAAATAAATTATTATCAGCAATACATTATTACCAGCAATAGATTTCTGAAGGAAAAAACTTGCCAGCAATAAAAATCTTGTCGGCATTAAATAACCATTGAGGTTGATATGCTGTAAAATAAACCAAAACCAAACCAACCCAAACAGGCTTATTATCGGATATATCTATCTTTACTTGTTTGTCTGAGACAGCTTACCTTGGGTTGGGACCCGTTTGTTTTCATTTAGGTGATCAGTCGGTTAAATACAGTGTTGTTCGATAAAAGTGACTCACCTGATTTTTTTACTTAAACATTTTTTCGCCTATTGTTTTTGGGTTCAAACTAATTTTTAATCTTACTAATATAAAGGCCCCTTCCCGACCAACTAGTAAAAAGTTTACTCACCCTAAGGTATTCTATTGATAATTATAATTTTGGATATAAATGAGATTTAGGGAAAAATTGTGTGCAAAAAAAGTGACTCGCTTATTTCCTGAAACTAGTAATCAATAGAAACATAACCGAACAGCTTTAAATAAAGAATAATAGAGGTATAATTTATTTATAACAGGTAACATAGTTCGAAATATTTAATAATCTATGGGTCCTCCTTTATTTTGAATAACCTTTTCAACTCTTTTTGCCATTGACTTGATTAGGTTCTGGAAAATCTCATCACCAAGCATTGAATGCCATTCGGATATTAAATTCACAATCAAATCCTCTTTGTTGCTCAACTGCTTTCTCGAGAGCCTGTACTTTATAATGCTCCATAAGTTTTCTATGGGGTTGAGATCAGGAGATTGGGGCGGCCATGTCATAACACTCACCTGCTTCTCATCAAAGTATTCCTTCATCAATTTTGATTTGTGACAGGGAGCATTATCCTGCATAAAAATGTGCTTGGTGGGGTCGATTTGCACCCTATCAGCAGAAGGGAGCAGTCAAGACTCTAAAATTCTCTTGTACTGCTCGCTCCTGAGGGTCTTTTCAATAGGTTTTAAGAAACCAGTTCCATGAAAAGAAAAGCATCCCCAGAACATTATACTGAACGGATTCTTGACAGTACTTACTGCTAAATTCAAAGAGCTTTCAAAGCTTCTTCTTCGGATTTTAGATCGCTTATCATTTGAGTTTAGCTCAACTTTCGTTTCATCGGAGAAGAGAACATTTAGTAAAAAAAAAAATCAGGTGAGCCACTTTTATCGAACAACACTGTATTTTTAGGTCACCCAAAATAGCGTGGTTCGAAAGTCTTGTCACCTACTACGAAAAAGTAATGAGATTAATAGAACAACAAATAATACAGTGATACAAAACACATGTACTGGATTCACTTTATCCAATTTCATTGACGCTGTCACCCATCGAGAAGGTTTGTATGAACAGTTTCATTTTCATCGCAGCTATTTGAAATAGAAAATTGTAATATATAAGGGTGACCACCCTGTACGTTAATTACTCATATCCTTGTCTTTGCTCTTATTAAGAAAACGTTTCGGCTGTTATTACCTCCGGCCTTCTTCAGCTCTCTGTCCTGCGTATCAGTCTGTGCTACCTGGTGCAGGAGTTAAACTCAAACATACTATGCTATGAAATCCACGAATCAACGCCTTAATTCAGCTGGGCTTATTGGCCATTCTGAACCAAGAAATTTGATCCATGATGTTGCCGTTGCCTGCCTGATGAAGGGCGATAGAGAATAAAATATTTCGAAACTCGGACTCCGCATCCATATAGCATCAAGAAAACTACAGAGTGGTCCGAAAGTCTTGTCACCTGCTACCAAAAATTAATGAGAACAATAGAAGAACAAGTAATACAGTAATACAAAGTCCATGTACTGAATTTAGTTTATTCACTTTCATTGACGCTGGCACACATCGATAAGGTCTGTATGAACACCATTATTTTCGTGACAGCCATCTGAAATAAAAAATTATATGATGTTGGGGTGTCATGACTTTCGGACCACTCTGTAAGGGCTCCCGAAAAAAAGACACATTTTAAAAGACGCTCTTTCAAACATACTTAAAATGACACACTTAAAAAGACACACCTGAATGAAAAGAACTCTATGCCGCAAGCATATTATATATTTATTCATTTTTTCATAATCATTTCACCACAAGAAAGGGGATAAAGTTACTAAGACGCAAAGCCTTACTGGAAATGGGAGCGAATGAGAATGGACTGAGCAGAAAGGGCTATAAAACAGAAGATGGCGATTGACGTTTCATTTAAACATTTGAAAATTCTACTTGTCAAGGAAACTGGAAAATATTAGAATAGAACTTACAGTTACATCTAGGTATTTCAACAGTAAAATGATGAGACCTAGTTGCCAATCTAGTAGCAGGCTTACATTCATCCGGTCGAGATACCAAAGAGGATAGCTCGTTAAGCACACTTATCATGAAAATATAGAAAAGGCAGAGAGAAGCCACTCTTCTTTTAATTTTGTTGAAAATCACGAAATATCGGCGGCATACCAGACCTGATATGACAGCAATACAGACGAATGGTAGATTTATAAATGTGCAAGATGGATGCCGACAAATCGAAATTTCCTCCTGCAGATTTGATCGTCTTCGATTGTCAGTTTCCAGCGTTTTATTAAAGAACAAAGAAAGTTTTTTTTTTTTTCAATTAAATTTGTTTTTCCTTCGGTTGTAACTCATATTTTCCATCCTGGGCTGAGTTTGAGGAATAATTGTGCCATGTCTTCAGAGAGCTTTCGGCTTTTATATTTTAAAATTAACGGACAATTTAAAACCATTTTATGCCATATTACCTTGGAGCAAACGTTTGGATGCATGCCTGTTAGAATTAGCCCTGCTTCGGGGAATTTTTATTTGATAGAATTTCAAAATCAAGCCATGACTATTTCTTTGATTTTGCTTTTAAATAAGCCCATTTTCGCAGCTGCACGTTAACCGGAGAAGAGCAAATGCATCCAGTGCACTGTTATCTCTGCGTTTATGGACTTCAATTGAAAGTTTACAAAAATAAAGTAGCACTTAGGGAAATACGATGTGAAGATTTCTATCCAATTTTATGACAGCTTTACTGGATGTCGAAAAACATAACTTAGAATAAAAATACATTTTGTTTATAGCGAGTGTCTGTGATCTGCCAACTTAATTTAAATATAAAGTGGTTCTTGGGACGCGTTTCTTGCCCAAAGGTGATGAAAGCCAACTTTAATCTAGAGCCGTCTCGTGAGACAGCTGAAGGAGAGATGACCAAAAATAACAAAACTTTACATTATCCACAATAGCAGAATGTATTGGCATTATTAAAGCATTCTCATATGACTGACGTCACACTAAGTGCTATATAAATAACACAGCGTCGACTTCATGAGGTTCCACCATATTGGACTTTTAGAGCTAAGAGCCGTTACGCCAACTATAGCTATTCCCTTCGTATTCCATTTTTGAGAAGTAAAAAAATCGGATTTGTTCTTCTCAAGAACCTCAACTTTGTGGAACATAATCTCTAGAGCATGTTTCCTCGGTGGCTACAATCATAGCCTTTCCAAGTATCGGGTCAACAGTGATCTACTTTCAAAAACCATGTCCAGTAACCCACTTGAACCACTCTTGGCCTTCTATTTGATGAACAAGAGTATATATATATATATATATATATATATATATATATATATATATTGATGCGTGTTTCATTAAATAATATAAACAAGTGTTGTCTATTTATTTTATGTAAATTCTTTTCATATCGTCTGATAAGCTTAATAACATTATCATTAAACGAAGAAAGAAAATCACAATATTGATACATATTTTTTTTAGTCCTATCTAAACTTTCGGCTTACATAAGTAATTATCAATTACATTACAATATATTAAGCAATACACGGACAAAACAGTGATGATAGTCAGTTTCTGTTTACATGGAAGATTTACAAGCAACGACAAACTCGTGCATATGAGACGCTGAAAGCGAAAATCGCAGCGCAGTTCATGACGTCAAACATGACCACGCGATAGTGAAAACGAGAAGTATTAAGTATGGGAAGGCGTTGCTATAAACCAATGACTTCTGTCACCAATTATAAGCTTTTAATAATATTTGTGGAAATTTCATAGTTTATTTTGTTCAGGTTAGGTTTCAAACTTAACCTAAACCAGGTGGCCTGACGATTGCGTCTAGCATGAAACAGCCTTTGCATCTAAGTGCTGACTTCAATGTTCACTTCTATATATATATATATATATATATATATATATATATATATATGTGTGTGTGTGTGTGTGTGTGCGTGTGTGTGTGTGTATTTAGGCAGCAATCCTTCTTTCATACACATTACATTGAATACGATAGACAAGGTGCTTTTATTTAGTTTTTTAGACAATTTCTCATGCGATCTAATAATTTTTTCCTTTCGGATGATAAATTATATAAAAACTGTACGAATGTTCTTTAAATCCGAGCGCTTTCGGCTATACATTTAGCCATTTTCAAGGATGAAATATTTTAACTGTTATTTAAAAAATAGTTTGTTGTATGTATGTTTTATAAAATGTTTTCATTTTTCAAAACACAATCAAGATGTTGTGTCCATGTGCAAAGTTAATATTATTAAGTGTTGTTTTTTTATTTATTAATAAGGGTCCCATTATTTTTAGCCTTTGTTTGCATGTAGATGATGCTATTATATTTGTGTTGTCAGCAAGTATGTTCCGAATAGTGTCCGGCAGGTCTCCATGAATATTTAAATGAGATCTAATTGACCTATTTTCGGAAAGGTGTAGAGTGAGTCTGCGTGTCAAGCATGTTGTAGTGTGGCCTATATAATTATTTACGGATTTTTATTGATCAGGAATACAATTCCTTAATGGGCATTCAAATTCGTAAATAATATATATAATAATAATATTTTCCCTATATAGATCGCATGCGTGCGAAATTGTATAAAATCTAAATAAAAGCACCTTGTCTGTCGTATTCAATAAAATGTGCATATATATATATATATATATATATATATATATATATATATATATATATATATATATATATATATATATATATATATATATAGTTGGAGGATTTGATAATTATAATTAAGTAATTCATCGAGTCTGAAACCTCAACAGAATGCAGAAAGCACTGGACGGCCGTTTCGTCCTATATTTGGGACTCATCAGCGGTGGGCATCCACTACCGAGAATTGAAATCCTGACAGTTAAGTTATCAAGCAAACGTCATACCAACTGTTCCAACCGGCCTCGGTGACGAAGAGGTACCAAATGAGACTCAATATAACGCCGCTCGCTCAAATTCTGTGGTGGAACTCAACTGAGATTCTCTGTAACCATAAGACGGTGCCCCCGTATTCAATATATATTGAATAATGATATTTTATGAGCGTTTTTAAGGTATGCTGATCATTTCGTTTTGCATATGGAAATGTAAAATTTGATTAAAGCCATTTCGTCCTCAACAGCCAGCTGTACGTTTTTCTCATAAAATCCTATATTATTCTTTAAACATAATCAAAAACATAATGGCGCATCTGCTATGTATCTTACAGATTGTTGATAAAATCTAAAGAAATATTTACAATGTTATCGTAGCTGACCTGGCATCTCGGTTTCAGCCACCTTCTCCCCGTGGTAGAATAGCTTCCTTGTTCCTTTTCTATAAATACTTTCATGGTAACTGTTCTGGCGACCTTTTCTACGTTAGTACCGCGACTTTACCATTTTAAGCGGGGAATTAGATGGCAGCTGAAAGATGTAACCGTAAGTTCTATGCTGATATTTTCTTCTCTCGCACTTCTCGTTTGTGTAACTCACTTGTAGCTTTTTGTTTTGCAGCAATCTTTGATTTTCAAAAATCTAAATGCAATGTCAGTCGTCATCTTTTTTATACTAAAGTTTGCTCAATACGGGGCCCAAGCGCCACTTTAGGTAGAGTATGAGTGAAAGTCCAGGCAAGAAGAGAAGCTCAGGAGGTTATTCAGAAAAGATAGAGGTTAACCCTAAATTTGAAGAGGTCAAGATTGTAGTGAATGGGAAAGCATCCTGCTGGGAAAAGCTGTCTGAGCGGATTTTATTTCTTACTAATGAAATATGAAGGGAATGAGTCTGATTCACTCTTGTGTGCGGGGCATGACGAGTCCCAGTTGCAAAGGCCAGAGGTTGTGGGACTAAGGAATGTAGGGCATTAGTACAAATACCATGGAAATAGTGATAGAGTAACGAAAGGCTCGCAAGTTTTAGTCTGTGGGAAAAGAGGTTGTAGGGCGGTAAATAATTAATCATCCACAAGGTCGCAATGACGCTTTTGAACTCTATCAAGACAGGCAAGTGGGGACTGGGCAGTTCCATCCCAGATGCGGCAGCAATATTCCATTTTTGATCTGATCTGTTTCTTCAACCGATATATATATATATATATATATATATATATATATATATATATATATATATATATATATATTACATGAATCATTCATATAAAATTCTCGGGATACCAACTGAGACATAACTCTATTTATTGAACTATTTAGTTCATACCACATTGACTGATAAACTCCTACAACAACAAAAAGTCTCAAATTGCCATATTAGTAAAAAACGCACTATCTTAAATTTTCAAAAACATTCAACTTTAGCATTGCAAATGCACGCTCCAAAAGTTTGTATCCGTTAACAATAACTCATTAAAAAAAGAAGAAAACATTTCGATTCACATTATCTTTCTTCGTGTCGGATGATACCTGAATTTTACCAAAAACAAAATAAATTCCCTGCCTGAAGATGACTGAATGTACAGTTGAAAGTACTTGCGTATTAAAGAAGACCTTATGTAGCTTATAATTTTAAAAAACAAGGATCATAACATTCATCGAGAGATTGGTAGGTTAATGCACCTTTAAAATTTTGTTTGCCTAGGCATTTCGCCATTTTATATCATTAACTTTACTAATCTACTTTTTGTATGAATGATTCATTGTATATATATTCTTGGATTCTCTTTCGAAATGTTACAATTGACGACATCGTTTGTTTTATTTCTGTTCAGTTTTAAATCAACAGTTAGATCTGCCCCATTCATTCAATGATTCTCACATTAGTAAATTGTCGTCTAGAAAACGTAAACAGTCTCCGTTTACTGACATACTTTTTTCAGCTTATTTTCTGAGAGACAGTTTCAAGGTATGCTGTATGGAGTTTGCTGAAAGCATAAACTTTTATATTAACTTTGACGCAATACAAGTTAAGAAGTGAAGTTCATGGAGCTATACAGAACGGGTAACGGTTAAACCTAGACTTGAAGAGGTCAAGATTGTAGCGTTTAGGAAAACATCCTTCCGGGAGTCTGTTTCACAAAACTGCAGTTCTTGGGAAGAAGTTGTCCGAGTGGAATTTACTTCTTACTAAGGAAATACGAAGGGAATGAGGATGATTCACTCTTGTGTACGTGGCGTGGAACTAAGGAATGTAGTTCGTTTCATCACTTGCCATTGATATAATGTAGAAGGTCCAAGAGACACTCAAGGCAAGGGTTAGTGTTTAGTGTGGTATGTCCCGTCTGTTTTACAAAATTTCAGTTCTTAGGAAGACGCTGTCCGAGTGGAACTTTTTTCTTACTAATGGGATACGAATGGAATGAGGATGATTTACTCTTGTGTACGTAGCATGGCGGGTCCCAGTTGCAATAGTCAGAGGTCGTGAGTTCAAGGAATGTAACGCGTCAAAACACATGCAATGGAAACAGAGACTTGCATGTTTTAGTCTGTGGGAAAGAGGTTGTAGGGTGGAAAATAATTCATAACCCACAAGCACGCGTAGATTCTTTTGAACTCTGTCAAGACAGCCATGTGAGGGCTGTGTAGCTTCAGTCCAGATATGGCAGAAATGCTCAACTTTTGGGCTCTTGTAAAGATAGAGCATAGTAGGAGAAGTCAGATACTTTCTGTAGAGCTAAAAATAACCAAAACCTCCAGATTGTTTAGCAACAGATCGCATATATGGGTTGGATGAGATCTTGGATGAGATTGCGTCCCAGTTGTCGTTCAAGGCAAGGAGCCTCCTTTGAGAGAAAACCAATCCATGGTCCGTTCGGTGGTAGCTGAACGTTTGTCACCTGTTTTTTATAGTCCGCTCTCCTTAATAATGATTTTTCTTTAATTCATTATGTCTTAGTGGCTTTAACGCCTTCCTTGGGACGAAATGATAACAAGAAGGAGGATCAAATGTGATGGAAATGAAACTATACTTCAGATACGTGCAAAAAGGTAAGACAAAAAGATGGTTACTGGTTACCTGCACGAAAAAAAACGAAGACAAAAACATTTGGCATCTGAACTTTTGAACTCATGCCTTCCCGAAAGGCATAAGTCATTTGCTTTCTCTCTCTCTCTCTCACACCCTCTTCCATCGAATTTTTAAAAAATCGGCTCGTCACTGGCATGTCAGGATGATTGAGCAGGAAGTCAAACCACATTTTTCCATGAAATTCTCCAACGCGTCTACATCATTTGAATGTCTATTAACTATCAATTTCACACACCACCTTAATAGGGCTTACGCATGCAATCTTCGAAGTTAAACAACGTCGAACCTGGTCAGTACCTAGATGGGTGACCTCTTGAGAATACTAGCTACTGCAAGCTTAAATGTGCACGTATTGTAATGGATAACGGTTCAGAGTTGAAAATGGAAGAGGCGAGTACTAATTACAGTACGGTTTTTTATATTCCCTTATTCAGAAATACTTTCGGGAAAGGTACAAATCCACCTTTTTTCCCTCCACATATGGGTTAATTAATAAGATTTTTATCAGTAAATAATTATGTCCAAAAATTCTTACCAGGTCTTAATATATATAATTTACATATAATTTCCATTGTTAAAAATGCTGAGAAAATAATTGTCTCATTCTATGACCCCCGAAAATAGCTCACTCGTTCTATCTTTATTAGCTTTAATTCTAGTCGGGTTCATCATATTCGCAAGGACCCTGCTTATTATGTACCCAAAATTAATACAATTTAAGAAAATGTAGCTTTAAGTAAACTTCAAAGGGTTGATAAGGCGTAAAAATAAATCAACAAAAAAAGGTGTATGGATTCCATATCTTCACTTGCCAGCGTTGAGAGAGAACAAAACAATTAATAAAACTATGACATTACCCACACTATCAGAATATACTTGCAACATATTAGCATTGTTATATGATCGGTAGTACACTGCAGATCCCCCAGTTCAGACCTTTTCGACCCGCTATAGCATATACACGGTGAAATCATCCGCATTCCTTTCGTATGCTATTGTTATGAAGAAAGTTTCAATCGGACACATTCTTCCCACGACCCGCTACTTTGTGGAACAGACTGACGATCTTAACGTCTTCAGATCTAGGGGTTGACTTCTTCAAGTCTCGGGTGAACCTCTTCGAGTCCCTGACTAACTTATTCGAGTCTCAGTTTAACCTCTTAAAGTCTCAGGTTAATCTCTTCGAGTTTTAGGTTAACCCCTTAAAGTCTCAGGTTAATCTCTTCGAGTTTTAGGTTAACCCCTTAAAGTCTCAGGTTAATCTCTTCGAGTCTGGTTAACTTCAAATCCTGGTTTAACTTCTTCAAGCCTCAGGGTAACCTCTTCGAGTCTCTGGATAATAAACATTTTAGAGTATTCATCTACCTTGATTGGCTCTTTGGATTTTCTTCGAACTTTTAAACTAACCATTTTTACATACAGAAAATATCTTCTCCAAGAAAACATATTCATAAAGTGAGGATGTGAGTAAATTTAAACTTTCAAAGTTTTTTTTTTTCACTTGTCACTTTTTCATACTTCCATAACCATCAAGTTTCTTAATTATTAAACATATATCTTGCGTTGCAGCAATCTTTTATCAGTCTGATATATAAATAAGTTGTCTGGCATCTATATGCGAGTCTAGTTATGATGAGGCTATTTTATTTTGTTTTTTTTACAGTAAGGTTCACTCTGTAAAAGGCTTGGAGCCACTCGAAGTAGAGTATTACGTTAAGTGGTAGTTTATATGGATACGTGGGGAAGATAACGTTTAACTCTAGACTTGAACAGGTTCAGATTGTAGCGATTAGGGAATCATCCTCTAGGGAGTTGCTATTATGTAAGTGTCATGGCGTGTCCTAGCCGTGAAGGTCAGAGCTGGCAGAACAAAGAAATGCTGTTCATCTGAGCGTTTTTCATGTTAGTAGCGATAGAACAGTGAGAGACTCTCCACATGCCGCCTGGGAGAGAGAGGTTGGTTTGGTTTGTTTTGTTTTACGGCATATCAACCTCAAAGGGTTATTTAATGCCGATAAATTTTTTATTACTAGTAATATTTTTTTTCCAAAAATCTATTGCTGGTAATATTTTTTCTACGAAAATGTATTCATGGTTTGGTTTGGTTTGGTTTACGTCATATCAACCTAAATTGTCTGGAGCCCCTGCTGTTTGCCTCAGGCTTCTTGATAAGATCCAGAGACGCATATGCAATGTAATTGGCCCTGATCTGAAATCTCGTCTGCAGTCGCTCTCTCACAGACGCGCCGTTGCCTCGCTCTGTCTTTTTTGCAAATTCTTTCACGGTAATTGCTCCGATGAGCTGCTTTCGCTGGTTCCCAGGCCTCATGAATTTAAGCGTCCTACAAGGCTGCCATCCCGTTCCCACCCCTTCATCGTTGAAACTATTAGATGTAGACGTCTCTTCTACTCCAATAGCATCATGTCTCGCACATCTCGCCTGTGAAACTCCCTTCCATATTCCTGTTTCCCTGACAAATACAATCTCCAACTATTTAAGTGTGACGTCAATCAACATCTCCAGTTGCCTTGATCTATCCACTTCCCTTCTCCACATCCTTTCACCTTTCATTCCTATCTGCTCTCGCACCAAATCTTCTGTAACCCCCTTGCCTTGATCGATCCACTATCTTTCTCCACATCCTCTCCTTTACCCCTCCTATCTGCTCTTCCTCCAAACCTTCTGTAACCCCTTGCGTGCTAGTGACTTTCAGCCTTGCTTGGTGTGAAAAGCTTAAAAAAAAGATCTTTATTGCTGGTAATATTTTTTTTTTTGAAAAACGTATTGCTGTTAATAATATATTGCTGGTTATAAGTTTCCTCAAAAAATTAATTGCTGTTATTAAAATCTATTTTTACACTTTCACAGTGCTTAGGGGTCAAACACTTGACCATAGCTAGGACTCTAACAAGTGCTACCACCCCGGGTATTGGGTGAGTTTTAGTATTTAATAAAAACCGGATGCACTGTAAAAAAAGAACACCGATATTCGAAGCTATGCTATCTCAAAATACGTATCTCAACCTTACCAAATCAATGTTGTACTTTATATCACCACTCCTAGTATGCAGACAATAACCAGTAATACAGACAAATATTGGTTGCATTTGTCTGGTGTAATATGTCTTCGATCCTTAAATAGATACAGGACCGATAACACAAAGAGAATTTAGGAGTAACAAACGCAGGTGTATTGCTGAGTCCATCGTAAACACGGGGAGCTGTGTAGATTTATGATTTCCCAGGTCCTGATGTAAATCGAGCGCCGAGTGATGGCAGGAAAAAAGAATTATCTTACAGATGTAAGAAATAAAAAATTGTGGCAACCAAAGCTAGGTGAATACTTCGTGTCATACTTGTGTGTGATTGCTATTTTATTCCAGGTGGGGAAACAAGATTTTACATATATTTCTTTATCAAGACAAGATGGACTTCCTGAAGTGAAACAAAAGGCACAGAAGAAACAGATAACCGACCCGCTGTTTCCATCTATCCCTGTTGCTTTAAATATGTCCTTTGAGCGTCTGGATTTCTAAAACTACTGTAGGTCTAACTCTGAGGAAAGAATATACGGACTGTTGTTCTCATTTTTATTGTCATGTTCACGACGTTTCGGCCGTTGTACGTTCCGGCATTCTTCGGGATCTGTCTATATTTCTGAGATGAGGTATTGTAACTATTTACACTATTTACATTGTTTAGACTGTTGTCCACGTCTTTATTGTCATATTCACGACGTTTCGGCCTTCAGCAGGTGTTTGGAATTTCGAACTGAACCCTTTATTTCGTCCACGGAGGTAGACTGTACTAGTTCCACGTGCCATGCCTTTTCTGGGTGTCTCGGTTATCTCCCTTTAACTCAACTCTCCAAGTTTTCGTTTGACTCTAAGGAAAAAATGTAGGAATGGGACTTCCTTCTCATCAATGGTTTTCGAAGGGAATGCAAATGGCTCGCCGATGTTTACATGGCATGGTGGTTCTTCGGTGCCAATGTAAGAACTCGTGGAACGACGGAATGGAGCTCGTCAATCGAACTAGAGATAGAGTAGCGACAGGCTTGTGACTTGCGTCTGTTGGGAGTGGATTATAGAGGGATCTACAAAGATAGGAGTGGGTAGATAATTCCAGAGGCATGAAAAGTCATTTATCAATGAGAATAAAAAAATATTTCCTATTGAGACTTTTCTGTCTCAATAGGAAATCCGTTAGAGCTGAAAAAGCAATCTGGTCGCTGCTCTTGAAAAGGACCCCCAATCAGTGGTTAACTGGGGTATGAAATGGCGTGGAAATTTGAATACTTCCAAAATGCTGCTCTCATTTGACTACAATAGAGAAACTTCCCTGCTCACCATCAGCATGAAGAGCGTCTCACTACGCCTTCTTGGCCTCACGTTCTCAACGGAATTGAAGTGGAACAACTACATTGAATCAATAGCTTCATCTACAGCAAAGAAAAGTGATCATTCTATTGTGCCAGAAGATCTTTTTCTGGTCAGAGTCCATCTTGCACATTTACAAATCTACTCTTTGTCCGTGCATTGAATACTGCTGCCATTTCTGGTCTGGTTCTCTTGTTATTCATTTCGAGGTTCTTGACAAAATCCAAAGAAAGCTCTGCAATGTAATCTATTCTGACTTGGCATTTCGACTTCAGTCACTTTCTCACCGACGTGATATGGCTCTCGTCTGCTGTGACGAGCTTTTTTGTCTGGTGTCCTGGCTAAAAGAATTTAATCGTGCTACTAGATTGGCAACTAGGTTCCACCCTTTCACTATTGATATAGCTAAATGTAACCATCATTTCTAGTTTAACAGTTTCTTTTCTTGCACTTCCCGACAGTGGAACTTCCTTCCGCTTACTCGCTTCTCTGGTAACTACAATCTTCCAAAATTTAATTATAATATCAATCGCAATCTTCTGTTGTCTTGAACAAAATTCCTCTTTTATCTTTTCCTTAATCCCCCCATACCCAGTCTTTTCTCTCACTTGCACTCTCTGTAACCCCCTGCGTAGTAGTGGCACTCCCGCCTTGCTTGGGGTGAAAAGATTAAATAAAAACGAAACTTTTATCTATCTAACTTGTTTCACTTTTATTAAAGCTCTGTCAGAGACTGAGATATAGAGAAAAATAAAGAAATTCTGGTATTTTTTCTTTTGTGTTGTTTGATTTTCATTGGTCAATCATGTATCGCGTGTATTAGGCTTTTTAAAACATCATCATCATCCTCTTGACTTTTGTAATCGTAGGTGGGGATCCGAATTCAGAAGCCACACTAACTCTTTTCCACAACGGTCTATTAACGGCAGCCATCAGTAATTCTGGTACAAATACTTTAATTTTTAAACCAACGTTAATATAAATTTGTGGCGTTCCGAATTCAATGAAAGATGATGGGTCCATCTGAATTTTCAAGAAATTAACGAACACTAAGACTACCTGAAAAAACGTAAATATAGCGATATGTATGTACAGCCTTGTGCAAATTAAATGAAACAAAACGAATAATTCCGTTATTATCTACATTTTGTCGTATTTTCCCAATGAAACACGATCCAGTGCACATCTTACTACTTCGTATGTCCATTCCACGAAGTCGTTCCTTGCAGATTGACCAAAAATTTTGGATTTAAATCAGGAGAGTTTCCGAGCAGGTCTATAGTAATTTGCTCACTGGTAAGGCTCGCCAGTGTGTTCGAGCAGTGTTACAATTTTCGTACGTTTTTTTTTAGTAACGTCTATTGCAGACAATAGTTGTAGGACAACTAATCGACAGTTGAGACAATAGTATTTAGGTGTAATAAAAATCTGATGCAATCACGGATGGCGCAATATCATTCAAAGCCAAACAAATTTCATCGTAAACCCCGAAAATAGATTCATATTACTACACGCTACTGCAAATGACCTAATATGAGGAAAGATAGAAATCGATTACACCAGTGGGTCTAAAACTGACCGTATGGAGAAAGAAAGGAAACTAAAGCGGTTGTTTCAATTAATTTGCACGTTTATAAAAATTCTAGTTTCTCTATGTCGACATCAGATGATAATCGTCGTAATTGTCAGTGTGGTCTAGTAGACGCTATGTTTGTTGGTTTTTCGTATGTTGATTTGTGTACGTTTTTACGTACCTACCGTTTGTTTTAGGTAAACATACGTAAGATTCTTCAAGAATTGATTCAGTAAATTCCCTCTATAAGTTTTCTAAACTGTCCCGATTTTTGGCTTGAAAATTAATTGAAGCCATCTTCTTTTAAGTCATTTACATGCATATGACCATCTCAGTCCGAAATTTCTACTATGACAAATTCATTTTGAATAACAAGCGAATAATATACCAAGCTATCACGCTTTGGAGAATCAGGTCCTGACCAGGAGTAATTGATTCGCTAACTTACCGCTAGAACTTTTTCCGTAATTCAGTGAACCCTCGACCCAAGAGAGAATCACGCAAAGGGCACATTATTTACATTGTTCGAAATATAAATAATGTTCGGACTGTTGTCCTCATCTTTCTTGTCATGTTCACGCCGTTCCGGCAGTTGTACGCTCCGGCCTTCTCCAGGTGATTGGAATTTCGAACTGAACCCACCAAGGTAGACTGTTCTAGTTTCACGTGCCATACCTTTTCCTTTGTTTTGCAATGGCCAGGTATTGAACTCACAACTCTTTGGGTCAAGTCACTGGATCCAACCAACACTTTTATCTACTGTGTCACGTATCCTCCTTCTTGGTTGTCGAATTCCTTTCCGGATCCATGTTTTCCAGCCCAATTTTATCTGCAAAGATTTAAATGCGATATCAATCGCTATCTAATGTCCTCCTGATTCCTATTTCCTCTTCCTGCTCATTAATATTTCTGTTCCTAATTCTTCCACACCCTGTAACCCCTTGTGTCTTAGGGGCTTTACTGCCTTGCATGGGGTGATACCGATTAATATATATATATTGTTTCTATTTCCATATCCAAGTCTTTGTATTTGCTTCGTTTGTCGAAAACAATTCACAGAAATGTTTCTGTCACTTAGTGCCCTCAAGTTAATCAGTGTTAATTTTTTCTCTTTGATTATAGTGTCTGGGTGTTCAATTTGTCTTCATAGAAAAATCTCAGACAATGGTAACATCTGCTTCCTCAATTACATGTTCAAGATCATGTTCATACCAGTTTCCGAATGTTTTTATCTCGGAATGATGACATCTTACAATACAGATTATAATTATTATTATTATTATTATCATCAATATTATTATTATTATTATTATTATTGTTATCATTATTATTATTATCAGTATTATTATTATCATTATCATTATTATTATTATTATTATCAATATTATTATTTGACATTCTGTTAAAATATATTTCGACAGAATATCTGTCTTCTTCAAGTTACATTTTTGAAAAAATTCAAAATATTCTTTATACAAAAGTTGCGATTTAATCTACGATTTAATGCAGTATTTGTGGCACAAGGCCGAAAAAAGGAGGGGGAGATACGTCAAGACTAGTCGATACTAACTATCTTATACCTAGCTAATCAGATTCACGACCCATTCCTTCGTTAGAATTTACTCATTGACCATCAGAATCTATCCGTCAATATTCGCTCCTACATACACCAAAACACCCCACAGACAGAGGACCCCTATTGAAAAACACCCCATGACTTAAAATATCAATATGTACTAGGTTTATCTTCAGGGAATTTCCCCAGACACCGGTCAAGGCTATCCTTAAGAGTTTTCACCTAGATAGCGTTGTCTAGTGCGAGCCGCTGGCTATATTCGGTGGTGAAGTCTCTAATTTTATCCTTAAGCCTCTTCGGCCACATAATTCCAATAACTGCCTCCACTAGTTCCCGCTGCAATACGATAATCAGCTGTTGCCGGAAGTCCTGCTTGTCCAGTATATATACATAGACAAGACATATTGAACATCCAGTAGCCAGCCAGTGTAGGTTTAAAGTCTAACGCCACCCGGGCCCAGAAAGGTTTGTCGTCCGAATAACCTCACCAGTGGAAGGTGGGACATTCTAACAGATGTACATCAACCCTTCTGACTAACGATTCTATCCCAGTAGATGGATACCTGGGTAGAAGGCCAACTACGTGTCCACGTCCACATCTTCCTCCCGGGGTTATCGAACCTGTTATCTATCGACGAGATCAAACTCAGCGATCAGATCAACTAAGCTACCTGCTTGTCTTGTAATGAAAAAAAAAAAACTTCTGTCCTGATAATGAACGCGTCAAAACGAAGGAAACGCTCGTAATATGACGGATCTTGTTCATCTTTTAATTTTCTGTTAGTTGATTAGCTACTAAGAGGAATTAAGGAAACAGTTTAATATAAATCTTATGGAACTCTCCTGTCGTTCTCTTCATTCCTCCCCAGGGCCGTGTAGTTAGTAATTTGCTTACGTTACCACCCAGATGCGTTTTAAGTGTCGAAAGGTCGGTAGAGTGAATATTTTTCAGAATGTGCACCTTAAGATGTTTGTCGATTTTAATGAAGATATAAGTCGTTTGTAATAAAATGTACTTCAAGTTACGTTGATGTTATATTGTTGTGTCTTGCATCATGCCCGTAGCCATTGGAGCTATTTATTTTCCGTTGTGCAACCCATTGTAAATCAAGTTATATTTGGTACATTTGGCCATTGTGTACATTTGGCGGCGTAAATTCAAAGAAAATCGGTACAATTACCACTCTATGTAGAAATTGTAACGTTTCTCTTTGAATTTTGTGATAGAATTTACTTGACTCATATTGTTACTCGACTAACAGAAGACAGATATTCTCTTGAAATATTGTTTAAAATTCTCAAACACTTTGTTTTTTTCATTTCTTCTCTTAAATCACGATCTTCTCCTAGCTTATTATTATTTCTTATCTTTTCTTTCGTTACTGACGTCCCATCGCATATGAACAAATTAACAGAAGTATAAACGATTTGATTAATTACTCTTGCATGCTAATCAACTAACGGAAAATTAAATTTGTTTTGTCGCGTTATCAGTACAATTGTCCTTCTTAAGACAAGTGACGTTTGCACAAACACGTTTTATAAAATATTTTTATACGTCTCTGTAATTTTTGGATATAACTTGAAGAAGACAGATATACTCATGAAACATTGTTAAAGACTGACTTTTCTTTTTTCCGTTCTTCAATTGAGCTCTTTAAGAAATTGTACCTCGACTTTATGAGTTTAAACACAGTACTAGTTTAAGAACAGTAATAGATTGGCGGCAAGGTCTCATCATTTTATACTTGAAATCGCACTCTTCTCCTACCTATTATTATTATTGTTTTTATTTCCTTTGATATCTGGCGTTTACACATTTCTTTCCAGGTCCTGTCCAGGGACCTAAGGTTAGAAATGGCATCATGACACTTTCCACTGCAAAAATATAAAATAAAATAAATAAAATAAAAAATAATTACAAAGATAAAGCCCTTCGTAAAGTGTGGGCTATACTTGTCAGAACAATTTTTTGTATCTCTTTAAGGCATGGACTTCCAGTGATCCCTTCAATCAGCCTACTGGAATCTTTTCCAACCAGACCAAGGGCTCCAACTACAACAGGGATTGTTGATGTTCCCATGTGCCACATTTTTGAGATTCCTATTTCAAGGTTCTTGTATTTTGACAGCTTTTCGAATATATTCAAAGATACATTGCAGTCTGCAGGGACTGCCATATCAATAAGGAGGCATTTTTTTTGTGATCTTTAATAACAATGTCTGGGCGGTTGGCTTTGATTGTTCTGTCAGTGTGTATTGTGTAGTCCCATAGAATTGTAACAGGTCCTATCTCCGTAACCGGGTCAGGGTGGTGTTCGTACCAGTTTCTTTCAGTTTCCTTCCCATAGGAGTTGCAAATTTTCCAGTGTAGATATTGGCCCACTCTGTCATGCCGGGTTTTATATTCAGTGGGTGCCAATATCGTGCAACCTGATACAAGATGATCAATGGTTTCTGGATATTTATCACAGAATCTGCATCTTGGGCTAACACAGTATTTTAGTATATGTGCTTGATAATTCCTAGTTAACAAGCATTGGTCTTGTGCAGCAATGATAAAACCCTCAGTTTCACCTTTCAACCCTGCCCTACGTAGCCACTGATGGGTGCGGTTTTTGTCTACGCCAGCTTGTTTGGTACGGGCAGAGTATTGGCCATGGAGCGGTTTATCTTGCCATTGTTTCTTTATCTGGTCGGTCGCATTTATCTTTGCATTCTTTTTTAAGTATTTTGCAGCTTCAGCCAGTGTACAGTGATGTATTTGCATTTCTGTGCCCATTTGAAACACCATTATGAATTTGTCGGCTTCCTTTTCTACAGAGTAAAGGCACTTACTATTTTCATGTTCCTTGACACATACCATCATCCAGTCTTCTGTATTTTCCAAGTATCTTTTTGGAGGACAATTGTTTTACTTTTGTAGGATAGTTCTAGTTGAACTAGTCCTCTGCCTCCTTCGGATCTAGGCACATACAGGCGATCAATATCAGATTTGGGATGATGCATGCGGTAGCAAGTGAGGAGCTTTCTCGTTTTGGCGTCCATTCGCTTAATTTCAGCTATGGTCCAGTTAAGGACATTAAAGCTGTATTGCACCACAGGAACAGCCAAGGTGTTTATGGCTGATATTCGTTTTTTTGAGTTTAGCTCAGTATTTAGTACCAGGCGTACATGCCTGTAGTACTTCTTTCTTACCTTCTCCTTCATTTGGGGGTGTTTTATGCCATCTCCCTCACTAATTCCTAGGTACTTATAAGCTTCATCATGCTCAAATTTTCTAATCTTCGTGGCAAAATCTAAATCTATTAAGGGCGCTTCTAAAATTCTACCTTTCTTGAATGTTACTTTAGCACATTTATCTAATCCGAAGCTCATACATATGTCGTCACTAAAGTATTTTACAATATTAAGGAGGCTCTTCAACTCATTGTCGTCTTTGGCAAAGAGTTTGAGATCATCCATGTAGAGTAGGTGATTGAATATGTTGTTATTTATTTTGTAGCCATAACTACTGTTGTTCAGTTCATGCGTAAGGGGGATTAAGGACAAACAAAACAGAAGGGGAGACAGAGAGTCTCCTTGAAAGATTCCATGTCGGATATTTAGTCGGTTGGATATGGCAGTGCCCCTGGTGTGACTAACGTATAGTTTGGTGTTCCACATTCCCATACTGTGCTTAAGGAAATTATTATTATTATTATTATTATTATTATTATTATTATTATTATTATTATTATTATTATTATCTTTGATGCCTGTTGTATACACATTTCTTTCCGGGTCCCAGCCAGAGATCTAAAGCCAGAACTGGCATCATAGGATTTTCCATTGAACATGTTTTTTTAAATAAAAAAAAGAAAACAAATGAAGAAAACAGCCCACATACATAGATAAAGATCTTCGTAATCTGTGAACTGTAGTTGTTAGTCCATTTTTTGTTGCATTTGTTTAATGTATTGGCTACCAGGAGATCTTCAATAATTCTATCGGAACCTTTTCCAATCAATCCGAAGGCTCAAACTAGAACTTATTACTGTCATCGTGTGCCATATTTTTGAGATTTCCACTACAAGATCCCTGTATTTTGATAGTATTTCTTAAAGATCTTAAAAGATATATTGCAGGAAATCTCATGCCACTAAGAGAGTATTCTTTTTTTTTTAAGCATTTCACTCTAAGCAAGGCGGGAAACCACTAGCACGCAAGGGTTTACAGAGGATTTGGAGCGAGAGCAGATAGGAGTGATAAAGGAAAGGATGAGGAGAAGGATAGTGGATAGACCAAGGCAACTGGAGATGTCGATAGACATTACATTTGAATAGTTGGAGATTATAGCTATCAGGGAAACAAGAAAAGGGAAGGGAGTTCCGCAGGCGAGAAGTGTGTGATATGAAGCTATTGGAGTAGAAGAGACGGCTACATTTAACAGTTTCAACAGTGTAAGGGTGAGAGCGGGATGCCAGCCTCGTAGGACGCTTGAATTCATGAAGTCTGGGAACCAGCGAGAGCAGCTCATCGGAGCAATTACCATGAAAGTATTTGTAAAAATAGACAGAGAGAGGCACTGGCACGTCTGTGGGAGAGCGACTGTAGACGAGATGCCAGATCAGGGCCAATTACATTGCATATCCATCTCTGAAGGGGCTCCAGACCATATATGGCAGCAATACTACATGCAAGGGCGAATACTTGATTTGTAGACTTGAAGGATCGATTCCGGGGAGAAAAATTTCCATGGCACATGGATCGAACTTTCCTTGCGGTGGACGAAGCAATAGGACTCAATGTATTTGTTCCATCTCAGGTCAGCAGTCAATGTGAGACCGAGCAGCCGCAAAGAGGTGCTCTCGAGAAATTGAGCGTCAGACATGGGGGTGCAGGGAAGGATCTCTGTGGTGATTAATAGAGAGCAGTTTTGTTGTCTTTGATGATGATATATGGGCAATTGGCTTTGATGTTTTTGTCTGTGTGCATTGAAATTGTTACAATTATTATTTTATTTCCTTTGATTTCTGGGGTGTACACATTTCATTTCGGGTCCCGCCCAGAGACCTAAGGTTAGAAATGGCATCATGACATTTTCAACTGACCAACTGAAACAAAGAAAAAAAAAGAAACAAAAAAACCACAGACATATTTTGCATAGATAAAGGCTTTCGTGAGATGTGGGCTGTCCCCTTGAGAACAATTTTTTGTATTTCTTTAAGGCATGGACTTCCAGGAATCCCTTCAATTAGTCGACTGGAATCTTTTCCAATCAATCCTAGGGCTGCAACTACAAGAGGGATTTTTGACATTCCCATGTACCTCATTTTTGAGATTTTGATTTCAAGGTCCTTGTATTTTGATAGCTTTTTGATGATCTTCAAAGATACATTACAGTCTGCAGGGGTTGCCATATCAATAAGGAGAGACTTTTTTTTTGTTTGCTGTCTCTAATAACAATGTGCGATTAGCTTGTTCTGTCTGGGTGTATTGTGTGGTCCCATAAAATTGTAATCTCGAGGTTATCTCGAGACTCGAAGAGGTTAACCCGAAGCTTGAAGGGGTTAACCCGAGACTTGTAGATGTTAACTCGAGACTTGTAGAGGTTACCTCGAGACTGGAAGAAATTAACCAGATATTTGAGAGTAACAAGAGATTCGAAAGGGTTAACCGGAGACTCGAAGTGGTTAACCGGCGACTTGAAGTAAACTCCGCGGAAATAGCACCGCGTGTCCCAACAGTAAAGGGAAATAAAGAGTGGGGCTCATCGGAACATTTGCTATGGAAATAGCGATAGAGTAGCCACATGATTTCAACGTTCGGTCTGTGGGAAAGAAGCAAAATTTCAGCAACCTTATGACGGATTTGAACTCTATCCAGGCAGGGGAGTGAATATTGTTCAGCTCTATTTTTCTCTTGTAAATGTAGAAAACGAAAACGAAGATAAAAGAGATTGCCGAAATTCAACGCAAAGAACTATTTGAACTGCTAGTGAAGCTTGATGTATTTGGAAAAGATAGAATAATTCAGAAATTATACTGAGAGAAAATCACCGACACGCGGATAGAAAATGAATTAAATACACAGATATGAAAAAGGTGTATGACAAGGATGTGTCGTTGCATCGGATTTATTCAAACTTTACAGCGACGCGAACCTGAGAGAACTACAAAACCGACCAGGATTTATTATCGATGAGCACAGTCTTAACATAAAATGCACAGATTTTTTTCTTTCTTATTTCTTATCTATTCTTGTTTTTTCTTCTTTCTCTTCTCCTTCTTTTTCACATTCTTCTTCTCTTTTTCTCGTTCTAATTCCTTATCAATTCTTCTCATTATTCTGCTTTTTATATTTATCATTCTTCTTCTTGTTCTTTTTCTTCTTATATATTTCATTCTACTTTATCATTTATTTTTTTCCTTCTTCTTCGTCTTCTTCTTCTTCTTCTTCTTCTTCTTCTTCTTCTTCTTCTTCTTCTTCATTTTCCCATTTTTCTACTTTTTCTCATTCTTCTCCATCACCTATGCTTCTCATAGTTCTTCTTTTCATTCTTCTGCTGCTGCTCCTCTTTTCCTATTCTTTTTTGTCATCTCTTTTCATTCTTCTTTTTTCTCATTCAACTTATTTATTTCTTTTTCTTCTTCTTCTTCTTCTTCTTCTTCTTCTTCTTCTTCTTCTTCTTCTTCTTCTTCTTCTTCTTCTTCTGCCACTTCATTCATTTACGTTCTTTACACTATACTTCTTTTTCGCACCTTTTCTTTCTATTTTTTACTTTCTCGTCGACTTTCTCTTTTTCGCCTTACCTCCTCATTTTCATTTCGTTTTAAACTCTTCATTCCCCGCCAATTTTCCCTTTTTTCTTTTCGACCTTTTGTTTTCTCTCTCTCCCCCTTCCCTTCTCTCTCTATTCTCCTCCCCCGCCCCTTCTCTCTCCTCCTCCCCTTCTCTCTCTCTTTCCTCCCCTTCTCTCTCTATTCCCCCTTCTCTCTCTCCCCTGCCCTTCTCTCTCCCTCCCTCCCATTCTCTCTCTATTTCCCCGCCCATTTTATCTCTCCCCTCCCCATCTCTCTCTATTCTCATCCCCCTCCACTTCTCTATCTCCCCTTCTCCCCCTTCCCCTTCTCTATATTCCTACTCTCCTTCTCTCTTTCTCTCTTCCCCCTCCCCTTCTCTCTTTCTCTCTCTCCCTCCTATTCTCTCTCTATTCCCCTACACATTATTTCACTTCTTCTATTTTTAGGTATTTATCCATTTCTTTTTTTCTTTTTTCTTCCACGTTTGTTCTCTTCTATTTTCCCGACATTTATTTTTCATTTCTTTTTTATCCTCCCCTTCCACATAATTTCTCTTCTTTTTGATAATTCTGTTTCTTTCTCATTCTTGTCATTGCTTTTTTTACAATTCTTCTTCTTCTTCTTCTTGCTTTAAATTCCTTTCATTCCTCATTGACCCTCTCTTTTTCCATTTCTTTCTTTCTGCCCCTGTTCCTCTTTCTCCATTCATAAATCCTGGCTAGGTCAATGAATGCCAAATGTCTCCTTACCGGAAAACGGCTAATATTAACATTACCATTTTAAATTCTGTGAATACGACTGGATTTATTTATTCTTTTCTTTTTTCTTTTGTTATTTTCCGTGCGCGTTCCTCTTTCTTGCCGATACAATAACAGTTCATTTTTCTCTTCATCTGATATCTACAAATCAACTACTTAGAGACTGGCCCAATTTGACAAGCGTATGTTTCTTTCCTTTTGCCTGGCATAAAAAATAAAACGAAAACCATCTTTCCACCTTCAGAACCAACTGTACTCGATAGTATCCTTTCTTTTGCAAGGGTCAGTTGGCGACCGTCGGCTGTGCGAGCTTGTAGACGCCAGCCATGCGGATGGAATACTCTCGGCTTTCGACGCCTATCGACTGAATAGAGACTCAATTTCCAAGAAGCAAATACGAATGAATTCAACAGAACGAATGCGACCTTTACGATTTATTTCGCTTTTGCTTTCAATAACCAATCTTGAAAAAGAATATTTGCAGCTTGTTATCAATATCCATGCACTTTGGTATCAACATGTATCTAGATGCCAGTAGAGACTTTTACTTCGGAAATAGATATATTCACATCTATCTATCTACATACATGGATATATATATATATATATATATATATATATATATATATATATATATATATATAAAGAAATGGACAAATTCCGACAATTATTTAAGACATTTTTTAAGTTTATAAGTTCTTTTTATAGATACAAATATTTAACTAAATGCTCTGTTTATAATCAACTAAATAGTATTAACAACATTTCCCGACCTGAATGTCCGAGAAATTTTCATAGAAAATATGCGCCCTTCGACAGGAATCGAACCTGTATCCTATACAAAACCGTCATACAGTCTGACGTGCTTTTACCGATTTCGCCACGGAGGAACGTTTCGGTTAGCAAGGTCAATTTTACTGTTTTTAAACTACAATTCTCCATGATTTTCTCTCGTACATTCATATCGGCTCGATGCGTATCCAAATGTAAACAAATGACGTCATACCATATGAAATGGACACAGCCTGACAATTATTTAAGAGATTTTTTATGCTTATACGTTCTTTTTATAGATACAAATATTTATTTATATGTTTATAAGAAATAATTAATAATAATTTCTGGAACATTCAGGCCGGTGAATGTTGTTAATACTGTTTATTATAAACAGAGCATTTACTTAAATATTTTATCTCTAAAAAGAACGTATAAACATAAAAAATGTCGGACTTTGTCCATTTCATAATATATATATATATATATATATATATATATATATATATATATATATATATATATATGCTCGCCATACATAAGAAACAAAGGGGTTGCAGTCTGTGGAGTTAGGTGGTCACATGTAAGGGGTGATGTGATCGCAGAAATTGTCCGACAGTGATGACTGGGAATAAATATTATGAATCAACTGACTTAAAATATGGTTTCTTCACGGCACAGGAATTACCATGTTTCAAAAACTGAATCTAAAAACTTCAAATTTAATTATATAATTAAATTAAAAGTATTAGTTCTGTTTCACCTTCAAGCGAATTTTTGAACCAAAATTTTGGTTCCAAAATTGCTTTTAATGTTTTAATTCCTGTGTAGCGAAGAATTTTAAATCAGTTAATTTATAATATATATACATATATATATATATATATATATATATATATATATATATATATATATATATATATATATATATATATATATATATATACACGTTATATGGCAGATAGATAAGTAGTGAGATATTTTTATTTGACTGATAATTTTTTTTCTATAACCTAAGGTAGATTTGATGAGATTTATTCTGTGAATATTCCTGTCATTAAACAGATTCCTTAAGTCCGGATTTTTCGCATCTTGACGTGTCAACAACAGATACTTGAACAGGTTGTTTTGGCAAAAGTATATCGATATGTAAATCGGTTTCTTCATAAACTTACATATTTCTGATGCCATTTTTTTTTCGAGGTGGGCAGTCGAGTGTACCTATATTTCTCTTCGTTGATAAATTTCCGAACGAAAAAAAAAAAAAAAAAAAAAATGCAAAAAAAAAAAAAGAGGAAAAAAACGAAGCACCAACACGCATATAAATAAAAAGTATGGAAGCTTAAAGTTGTAAGAATGTTTCCGTTTCGCTAGATTATTTCCGTGGTATTGGTCCGGTTGTGCTTTGGATAGAATTGGTCACCGTATCAGGAACTCTCATCCTAACCATGGCAAATCCATACGGAGTCGATGGAGTGAACAAAAGCAGCCGGTGCGTCCCAGTGTATACCATGCTTGAATGCGTATCTCTCGGATCACAAGCATGGAGCTGTTTTAAACACGCGTGCCTGGCTATTTTTGCGCGTGAACGACCCCAATGTGTACGCAGCTTTACTTCAGAGCGTGGGAGAAGACAATAAACAAATAAATAATTGAAAATGAAGAGAGAAGGAAACAAGATGAGCATTGTAGAGATTGGTTTCTTTTCCTAGTATAGAAAGAGAAAGAAAAGATTAATAAAGCAGTGAGAGGGACATTAATAAAAGGAAGGAAAGCGTAAAAAAAAAGAGTGAGGAAGCAAAGTTAAGGGAAGGACAGAATAGAGAAAGAGAAGCCCTGTTGCCGTTTGTTCAATAACAAGACTTCAATACAATGAGTGGAAACGAGGAACAGATTGAATGCAAACAACTTCTTAGCTTTTCGGAGGTTTTTAAGAAGACAGTGTGCACGATTGTCCGTGAATTAAAAATTAATATTCTCATTCTTTTCACTATCTATCTATCTATCTATCTATCTATCTATCTATCTATCTATTTATATAATATATCTATTTATTTTATTATCTATCTATCTATCTATCTATCTATCTATCTATCTATCTATCTATCTATCTATCTATCTATCTATCTATCTATCTATCTCATTATTGTCACTATCTATCTATCTATCTATCTATCTATCTATCTATCTATCTCATTATTGTCACTATCTATCTATCTATCTATCTCATTATTGTCACTATCTATCTATCTATCTATCTATCTATCTATCTATCTATCTATCTATCTATCTCATTATTGTCACTATCTATCTATCTATCTATCTCATTATTGTCACTATCTATCTATCTATCTATCTATCTATCTATCTATCTATCTATCTATCTATCTATCTATCTATCTCATTATCGTCACTATCTATCTATCTATCTATCTATCTATCTATCTATCTATCTGTCTATCTATCTATCTATCTATCTATCTATCTATCTATCTATCTATCTCTTTCATTCTTCTATCTATCTATCTATCTATCTATCTATCTATCTATCTATCTATCTATCTATCTATCTGATCCATTAAAACGGTCGATCCATTCTACCAGTCGACTAGATCGGTCTATCGCTACCATGATTTTTCCTTACAAGAATCAGATTACACCAAACATGAAGCATTGTTACCATATTTTAACTGAAGTTATCCAATTCTCACTTTCCAGCATTGATATGTTTCAAGGTCATTTACGCGGCCTTGCCGGCTGATGACTGTATATATTACACATTACTGCCTCTTTCCCCACAAACGCATCGCTGCAACCCCTCTTCGATATTTTATCAAACTACTTCCAAGTGCAAAGTTCAGACGAGTTGCATTCAATAGTGCCACTACTGACAATTGCAACTAACACCCGTTATGTTACGTACACGGATTCGAACCACCATTGTGTTCAGATTGTAAGTACAATTCAGTCAGTTTTTTGCAAGAACCGCTATTTTGTGATCTAGCTTCCGCCTAGATACTTCCCAGAATGCAACAATCTTAACTCCGTCAAATTAAGCAATCGTTATCTCTTCTATATATTCGCATAATCTTTACTGCAAGTTTTTTTAATTCTTCGCAAAACCTACTACAGTAAATTTACCTATAATTTGTGGATTCTATTCCTAGTAATATTCAGAGTGTTCTTTCCCTAGATTGGTTGCCAAAGATGGCTAAAGATTGTCAAATAGTGCACGATTTAAAAGTCGAATACGCGTTAAAATTTTTGTGTGATATAATGACAGCATTGCTTTCCTGTTGAGTTGGTCCAGGCTTTTTAGCGTCCTGGGTAAGACGGTAAATTACATCCGGCAGATAGGCCTTTGATCAGGAGGTTTTGAGGAGCATGGAACCACCTCTTAATTGCTGGTGTTCCCAGGTCCACCTTGACCCGGGGTCATGGCACCTATTAGGGTTCAAACTATGGGCAAATAGTTGACCCCCAAACTGAAGTCAAAAAACTATGAAAGTGTAAAAATAGGTTTTAATACCAGCAATACATTTTTTTTGTTAAAAAATTATTATCAGCAATACATTATTACCAGCAATACATTTCTGAAGGAAAAAAACTTGCCAGCAATAAAAATCTTGTCGGCATTAAATAACCATTGAGGTTGATATGCCGTAAAATAAACCAAAACCAAAGAAAACCAAAGAGGCTTATTATCGGATATATCTATCTTTATTTGTTTGTCTGAGACAGCTTACCTTGGGTTGGGACCCGTTTGTTTTCATTTAGGTGATCAGTCGGTTAAATACAGTGCGTTCGATAAAAGTGACTCACCTGATTTTTTTTACTTAAACATTTTTTCGCCTATTGTTTTTGGGTTCAAACTAATTTTTAATCTTACTAATATAAAGGCCCCTTCCCGACCACCTAGTAAAAAAGTTTACTCACCCTAAGGTATTCTATTGATAATTATAATTTTGGATATAAATGAGATTTAGGGAAAAACTCTGTGCAAAAAAAGTGACTCGCTTATTTCCTGCAACTAGTAATCAATAGAAACATAACCGAACAGCTTTAAATAAAGAATAATAAAGGTATAATTTATTTATAACAGGTAACATAGTTCGAAATATTTAATAATCTATGGGTCCTCCTTTATTTTGAATAACCTTTTCAACTCTTTTTGGCATTGACTTGATTAGGTTCTGGCAAATCTCATCTCCAAGCAGTGAATTCCATTCGGATATGAAATTCACAATCAAACCCTCTTTGTTGCTCAACTGCTTTCTCGAGAGCCTGTACTTTATAATGCTCCATAAGTTTTCTACGGGTTGAAGTCAGGAGATTGGGTCGGCCATGTCATAACATTCGCCTGCTTCTCATCAAAGTATTCCTTCATCAATTTTGATTTGTGACAGGGAGCATTATCCTGCATAAAAATGAGCTTGGTGGGGTCGATTTGCACCCTTTCAGCAGAAGGGAGAAGACAAGACTCTAAAATTCTCTTGTTCTTCTCGCTCCTGAGGGTCTTTTCAATAGGTTTTAAGAAACTAGTTCCATGAAAAGAAAAGCATCCCCAGAACATTATACTGAACGGATGCTTGACAGTACTTACTGCTAAATTCAAAGAGCTTTCAAAGCTTCTTCGGATTTTAGATCGCTTATCCTTTGAACTTAGCTCAACTTTCGTTTCATCGGAGAAGAGAACATTTAGTAAAAAAATCAGGTGAGTCACTTTTATCGAATAGCACTGTATATCAGTGTTAATTAGTATCCGAGATTTTTTGTGCTGGCCTGCTACACCCCCTGAAAAGACACACCTGAGTTGTATTTTACAACACTACAGATTCAAGTAAATACAGTTTCAGAGTTTGTAAAATTTAATAAAAAAAACATATTGGCCGAAAACGTTACAAGAACGGCCTAGGTGAGAATGCTAGTCAGAATAACACAAGACGTAAAGAATTTTGTGAATGCTTTTATGTATGCGTTTTTCGATTCATCCAAATGACAGGAAATGCAGTATGCCATTTTTATGCAATCCCCGATTTGATTTGATTTTATATTTTCCTATTTTTTACCAATTACAAAGCCTAAGAGCCACTCAAGGTAAAGGGTTACTAAATGAGTATATTGTAATGGCATAAAAAACAGAAGGAAGAGGTACTTATTATGAGGACATGTAGATATATATCTGGTGAACATAAATTCGAAGAGGTCTGGAAAGCACTCCCTCAGGAGCCTGTTCCATGAGGTCCCAGTACTGGGGAAGAATCTGTCTGAATGGAGATTCCTTCTTACCAAAGAACTACAACAGGAACGTGGATGATTTGGCACCCTTTAGGCGGGATGGCGGACGCAACTAAGGAATTCTCCTAGTTTGAACATTTGCCATAGCAATAGCGATAGACTAGCGACGTTTCTTCTGCGGAAAAAAAAGGTTTCATGGTAGGAAATACTTCATCGCTTACAAGGCTGGGTAATGTCTAATGAAAAAGGGAGGTATTGTTTAAGAAATAAACACATTATATGTAGGAGGATTTTTATTATCTGTCTATATTTCTGAGATGAGGTATTATGTACATTATTTAAATTATTCAGACTATTGTCCTCATCTTTGTCGCCATATTTATTACAACGTTTCGGCCGTTGAACGCTCCGGCCTTCTTCAGGTGTTTGGAATGTCGAACTGAACCCTTTATTTCGCTCACTGGGGTAGACTGTTGTAGTTCCACGTGCCATGTTTAATGGATGTCAGTTATCAGTTATCTCCTGTTAATTTTTCCCTCTGAAAGTTCTCCACTGCCTTAAGAGTGTGAGTTCAGTACCCGGTTAAGGCAGCGAAATAAAGCGTTCAGTTCGATATTCCAACCACCTGAAGAAGGCCGGAGCGTACAACGACCGAAACGTTGTAATAAATATGGCGACAAAGATGAGGACAATAGTCCGAATAATGTAAATAATGATTTTTATTATTCCCGATTTGTGCGTGACAACATAAATAAACATCAATTTGGGTCAAGACGGTGTGAAAGTGAATTGATAAGTGACTATGATTTTATAAGAAATCACAAGCGTAAACATGATTGGGCTGGAGGGGCAAAACAATGAGAACATTTTAGTTTTATTCGTTCCATTTCGAAGTAATTACGTGAGTCGTTAATTCGCAAATATTTATAAAGTAGTGCTATAGAATGCGGAGAATAGACGGAAATAGCAAGCTATTAGTTAGAACTCTGACGACCCGAGCTGAGTTGGGTTTGTTCGAACGCCGTGGGCGTGGCATTCTGACAGTGGTGTATTGTCTTTGTTTAAGTTTGGAATATAAGACCAAAAGGGGGCAAAGTCAGTAAGACCGAAGCAAGAAATTTCTCGCTGCACACAAATTCCCTAGACCAATCGGTTGGCATGTATCCTCCCAGCCACCTCTCCTCCAGTCTTGCTTTACCTATAAATGATTCTCGACGGATATTATCTCTCATAAAATAAAGCGAGTAAAAAAGAAAATTGTCCGTCGTTGATGTAGTCTGTGAAGTAACGTTGGGGTCAGAAGAATTGAACACAGATTTGTTGACTGATTTACTTTTTACGGCTTATCACCCTTTGCATGTTATTAAAAGCCAGGAAATATTTTTAGATTGTAATAATTTGGAGGTGGGAGATGATAATGATTTGCTGATACAAGTCCTACTAATTAACCCATATCTGCGGGGAGAAGTGGTGGATTCGTACCTTTGCCAAGAAAGTGAATATAACGAACCCGACCGGAATTGGAACCCTGATGTCCGATTAAAAAAATCGAACCGTTATACAACCCGCACATCCATGCTTACAGGACATGATATTCTTAAGCCGTCACTCATCTAGGTACTGACCAGGCTTGACGTTGCTTAATTTTTTTTTTTACGGCGTATCAACCTCAGTGGGTTATTTAATGCCGACAAGATTTTTATTGCTGGTAATTTTTTATTTATTTATTTATTTATCTATCTATCTATCTATCTATCTATCTATCTATCTATCTATCTATCTATCTCAGTATATATTGGTTTGGTTTGGTTTGTTTTACAGCATATCAATCTCAATGGATTATTTAATGCCGATAAGATTTTTATTTCTGCTAATATTGTTTTGTTTTTATCTATCTATCTATCTATCTATCTATCTATCTATCTATCTATCTATCTATCTCAGTATATATTGGTTTAGTTTGGTTTGGTTTACGGCATATCAACCTCAATGGGTTATTTAATGCCGACAAAATTTTTATTGTTGGTAATAATTTTTTCAAAAATTTATTGTTGGTAATATTTTTTTTCAAAAATGTATTACTGGTAATATTTTATTTCCTTCAAAAATGTATTGCTGGTAATAATTATTGTTCAAAAATTTATTGCTGGTAATAATATTTACAAAAATATATTGCTGGTATTAAAACCTATTTTTACATTTTCATAGTGTTTTGACCCCAGTCAACTATTTGCCCATAGCTAGGACTCTAACACGTGCCACCACCCCGGGTCAGAGTGGACCTGGGAACAGCAGCAATTAAGAGGTGGTTTCAAGCTCCTCAAAACCTCCTAATCAGATACCTTGCTGTTGGACGTAGTTTATCGTCTTACCCAGGACGATGTTTACTTATACGTGTTTCAAGGCGATATGGCCGTATGCCAGTGAAGTCAGAAACGACGCAAAACTAATATCAAAATCTTTGTGGAAAAACATTTAAGGGTTGCATGAAGTGGCACTGAATTTATTTTGGAACGGGAAGGGTCGAATTTTGTTTCCCCCCCTTTTTTTTTACAGTGTTCTTTTTCTCTTTATTTTCTTTTCTTCTATTCTGTCGATTGCATCTATCCAGTTCTGATATCAGCATTCGGTGATGTGAAAAGCGAAACGAATGACAATTATTCATGTCCTTCTGTCTTTCCAACATGCGGACCATTTCGCATCGTACTTTGAAACTGGAAGATTTGGAGGGGAAGCTTCTGACATTTGTCATAATTTACTGTTTTTATTCCTTTCATCTTTCATAATGTTATGTGACAGTCTCCAAAATATACGAGTTATGAATTCAGATCGCGTGGGGGCTTACGTCTTTGCTTTTTACTTGCTTTAATCATCATGGAGTGTATAAACGGACCGAGCGTTGTGATAAAAAGCAACAATAATGATGAAAGAAAAAGAGGGGGAACATTTATTTTAATGTAAATGCTTCAGCTGAGAAACTCGGGCGACAAAAGAATATTACATGTATTGTTTTCATTTGTTTAAAAAAAAAGCAGCAAAATATGATGAAATAAAACTATTAAAACACTCAAGAAAAGAATACCGGCATGTTATTCAATATCGGTCGTCCTATATGGCAGTGAATGCTGGTCAATCTCTTCTGAAGAGACTTGAAACCACAGAAATGTGTTTTTACAGAAGGGTGCTGAAAAAATGTGGGCAACGACAAGTTTTTAGAGAAAATGGAAACAAAATGGACGCTTATACTTGACAACAGAAAGAAAGAGTTAAGATGTTTAGGGCACATAATGTGGAAAGGGGGCTCAGAAAATTATAATATTCACAGTATGTACTGAAGGAAATCGAAACAGAGGAAAACAACTTGCGTTTGATGAATACCTAGTCTAATTTTTCACAATACACATCATAATTTCGGCTTCCCTTTTTTTTCTTCTTAGAGTTTTTTTGTCTTTTCTTCCGTTTTAATCTTGTCCTTCTTGTTTTTCTTGTTGTTGTTGTTGTTCTTGTTTTTCTTGTTCTTCTTCTTCATATTCTTCTTCTTGTTCTTCTTGTCTTCTTGTTCTTGTTCGTCTTCATCTTCTTGTTCTTCTTGTTCTTCATGTTCTTCTTCTTGTTCTCCATCTTCTTGTTCTTGTTCTTCTTCATTTTCTTGTTGTTCTTGTTCTTCATCTTGTTCTTGTTGCTGTTGTTCTTTTTGTTCTTCTTGTTCTTCATCTTCGTCTTGTTCTTCTTGTTCTTCTTCTTCATGTTCTTGTTTTGTTCTTGTTCTTCTTCTTCTTCTTCTTCTTCTTCTTCTTGCCTTTCTTGCTCTTGTTCTTCATCTTTTTCTTCTTGTTCTTCATGTTCTTGTTCTTCTTGGTCTTGTTGTTGCTGTTGTTATTGTTGTTCTTCTTCTCCATCTTCATCTTATTGTTCTTGTTCTTCTTGCTCTTCATCTTCTTCTCTTCTTCATCTTGTTCTTCTTGTTCTTTTGTTCTTCATCTTCTTGTTCTTCTAGTTCTTGTTGTTGTTCTACTTCTTCTTTATCTTCTTGTTCATCTTCTTCTTGTTGTTCTTCTTCTTGTCATTGTTGTTCTTGTTCTTCTTCATATTCTTCTTTTTGTTCTTCTTGTTCTTGTTCTTGTACTTCTTGTTCTTGTTCTTGTTCGTGTCCTTGTTCTTCTTGTTCTTCATCTTCTCCCTTTCTTGTTCTTGTTCTTCATCTTCTTGTTCGTGTTCTTGTTCTTCTCGTTCTTCTTGCTCTTCATCTACTTCTTCTTGTTCTTCTTGTTCTTTGATTCTTCTTCATCTTCTTGTTCTTCTAGTTCTTCTTGTTGTTCTTCTTGTTCTTCTTATTATTCATCTTCTTGTTATTCTTTTTCTTCATCATCTTCTTGTTCTTGTTCTTCTTCTTCATCTTCTTGTTCTTGTTGTTGTTCTTCATCTTCTTCTTGCTCTTCTTGTTCTTGGTCTTCTTCTTCATCTTCTTCTTGTTCTTGTTCTTCTTCTTCATCTTCTTCTTCTTCTTCTTCATCTTCTTTTTCTTCTAGTTGTTGTTGTTCTTCTTCTTCTCCTTGTTTATCTTCTTGTTGTTCTTCTTGTTCTTGTCCTTGTTGTTGATCTTCTTCTTCATCTTCTTGTTCTTGTTCTTGTTTGTCTTCTTCTTCTTCTTCTTCTTCTTCTTCTTCTTCTTCTTCTTCTTCTTCTTCTTCTTGTTTTTGTTGTCCTTCTTGTTCATCATCTTCTTTTTGTTCTTCTTGTTCTTGTTCTTCTTATTATTCATCTTTCTCTTCTTGTTCTTTTTCTTGTTGTTCATCTTGTTCTTCTTCTTGTTCTCCTCCTTGTTGTTCTTCTTCTTTCCCCACGTATTCACCTTTTTCTTCATCTTGAGTCAGAAAGCGCCCACCAGGAAGGCAATTCCTTTTTCTGGCACGAGGGAAAGGTCATACAACACGGGGTTGGGCGGGTTTGGGATGAGCTAGATGTTCTAGTACGCACTGACATGGCAGCAGGTGTATATTCAATCTTCGAGTAAGAATTACAACTCGATAAAACAGTAGAACATTTTCACTTTATACAGGGTGCGATGAATAAATTGTCGTCTAAATAATTTCGGCAAAAATGAAAATAACACCGACGTCTTATTCTACCAAAAACATCTTTAAATACTAACTAATAAATTTATTCAATAAAATCGCCATTGGCTTCAACCACGGCCTCCAGACGACTTCGGAATCTCTTGCATTTCTTCTGAACGGTCATCTTGTTTAAGATGGTGAAGACTGTCATAATACTTACCTTCAGTTCATCTTTGGTGTTACAATGAGATTTATTGGCCTCTCGCTCAACTGCGCCCCACACATAATAATCAAGAGGGGGTTGTAGTCTGGGGAGTTAGGAGGCCATATTTAAGGGGTTATGTGGTCGCAGAAATTGTCTGAGAGTCACGAATGGGTCATCCTGCTTGTGTGGCATGGTGCAGAGTCCTGTTGCCAAATATAGGTTGTTCTAGCAGCCATCCACTTGACCCGAGACAGCACTACCTCCTCACAGCACTTGATACAGGCCGCCATTTTGAGGCTGAGGCCCTGTGGAAAGATGAATGGAGGCATATCGTCGACATCACTAGTGATCACTCTAAACACTATGCAGTTTACTGGATATATCATCCAAATCTTTCCGAATCCTCTGTACTGTTGTTAGACTGACACCAAAACACTCTTAAATGTTCGTATTGGAGTTTCTGGTGCGAATGCCAAGTAGTCCCGCATGCCTTTTCCAAATTTCTGGCGGAGTGATGTTGCCCAAATGGCCCTACTATACTGTGCAGTTGACAAGATCAAAACCAAATAACGCGCATGCGCGAAATTAGAAAAAATAAAATGGCGACAATTTACCCACCAAATCCTGTACTACGTATGATTCTGTACTTGCAAATTTCTTTTTCGGAAAGACAAGAGGTAGGGGGATGATGATGAAGATTATTATTATTATTATTATTATTATTATTATTATTATTATTATTATTATCACATTGACAGAATAATGATTCATTTTGAAATTTACGGAAGCTTATCAACTGCGACAAAAACCTGAATACATTTGAAAGTTATAACGACTGTGAATTTCACAACCAAGATGATTAAAGTTATTCAGCATGCTATTACGCACAACCTAACCGGATGCCGTAGCAGGGTTTGGGAGAAAAGTTATTGGGATCCGTAATCACCAACGGTCTGAAGGGTCATGGCACATAGAAGAAGATTCTAACCGTACATTTCAATATACTATTGCGGACGTGGAGGATAAAGTAAACAGTTGTAGTAGTTGATGCTGTGGAGACTATCAGATGTATATCCATTATCAGTTTTGACAAATGAAGGTCAGTATGCACTTTTTGTTAAAATTGGCGAACAAAATAAGTAAAGTTCATCAAGTGTTGCAGGGTTTCGGTGAAAATCGGCACAACGGTAATTCGAACAAAACTTAGAGGAAAAGAAGCCATTTTTATTTGCTAAGGCGATTTCAGGGTGGAAAACGTGAGATGCGCATGCGCAGTTGTTTGTTTTTATCATTGATCTTTTTGTTGTCAAAAGCGCAAACAATGAAGAAGACAAAAGAAATAGTGAAAAAAAAAATCTTACCGATGTTGGCGGAGTTGTTTGTTTTTTTCTTTTTTTTTCTTTTACAATACCCTCCCCGACACCATGTATTTTGTCGGCCTAGCAAGAGAGGATTAGGGGCCGGAAGTCGAAGCTTTGAGGTTTTTGTGTTCGCAAATACACAAGAAAGAACTTTGTGAGAATGTGACAGATCGAAATCGAAGTGGGCAGATCCGATATTTTGGGTCAAAGGAGACGAAAATCAGGGAAACAATACAAGAGGGGGGAAATCTTAAAAAGAAAAGACAAAGAATAGGGAGAGAGAAAGAGATACAAAGAAAGAGAGACAAACAGAGCATAAATATATATATATAAGAAAGAGAGAGAAAGAGAGATAAAAGTGCTTAAAACGTGATATATATATATATATATATATATATATATATATATATATATATATATATATAAAGGGAGAGAGAGATGGGTGAGAGAAGGAGAGATGGGGGTGAGGTAGAAAGATGGGGTGAGAGACGGGGAGCGATAGAGAGAGAGAGGGAAAGAGAGGAAGGGAGAGAAGAATGGGGAGAGAGGGAGAAGGAGAAGAGAGGAGAGGGGGAGAGAAAGATGGGTGGGAGAGGGAGAGATGGGGGAGTGGTAGAGATAAAAAGAAAGATGGGGAGAGAGATGGAGAGCGAGAGAGAGAGGGAAAGAGAGGTAGGGAGAGAAGGATGGAGAGAGAGGTGGAGAAGAGAGAGGGAGAGAGGAGAGAGGAGAAAGGGAGAGAGGAGAGAAGGAGAGAAGGATGAGGATAGAAGGAAAGAGGAGGAGAGAGGGAGAGAGAAGAGAGGAGAAAGGGAGAGAGGGAGAGAAGGATGGGGAGAGAGGGAGCGATATGGGTGAGAGAGGGAAAGAAAACTGAAAGATGGTAAAGCGAAATATTATACTGATAAATAATATATTGTTAAATATACCAATTTAAATCCACAAAGTCAGGTTTGGTCAGTAAGCCCGTAGCAAGACGTCGAAATTTGATATAAAATTTTTGTTATTACTATTCACCGTTAAATTAAGTGCATTGACAAAGCATTCGTTGTGAAAAACAGATAACCAATAAACTGGGAAGATTGGATCGACCAAGATGAAGGAAAATTATTGAAATAATGATGCGTGTTTTTGGCCAGAGGGTTGGCATATAAAACTTTAATAAAACGATGGAATAAAAGCAGTTATAAAAAGCAGTATTAATGAGACGGGTACTAACCCAGAGTGTTGGGTTAAAATTAACAATAATACGAGGGTGCGCTGACGATGAAGGAATGATGCTAGAGCTGTGAAATCTTACACGCATTAATTTCAACTCTTCTTATTGATAACTGTATTGTTTATTTCCAGGGAAACTGGCATCTGACTGTACAATGATTTCTATATGATAAAAGTTCACAAAGTCTAAATCTCCATGCAAACACACGTAGCCTCCACGAAAAAAAAAATCCCCACTTGTAAGAAAAGTCAATATCTTTTATTGTGGCTTTCACGTTTTTGACTCGTGGAGTATAGAAATGGATTACCATATTTTACTATGCGATCCATTCCACTCAGCGAAATTTGAACCACGATTGGTTCACAGAAGATCATTTCCATGATCTCGGTGATTTCATTCAGTGGCGAAGCATTTCTCTTTCTTTTTTCTCTCTTTTTTTCTTCTTCTGCAAAAGCAGCACGCGACACAAAAGGTTTTTTGCCTTCGGGATATGTCACCATTTTCTCCTGTACAACTTCAAAAGTAACGACCAGCAACTTCTTTTGAAAAAGGACAAACTTTGGCGTCATGGTGTTATCAAATACCTGCTGAAAAAAGGGTTTAACCCCCAAAGACATTCATGCTGACATGGTTGCTTCATTAGGGAATAACGCCATCTGGCTATCATCTGTTCCCCAACATAAAAAAACACTTGTCTGGGAACCTCTATCGCGGTGAAAATGTCATATCTACTGTTGATAACTTTTTTGACCAACAGGATGAAAACTTCTTGACCCAAGTACCGCAACATTGATGGAAGAAGTGCAAAAGTGGGCAACTGAAATAAGGAGGGGAACGGAAAGTCTTGAACATGACCCACGATATGGACGTACGGCAACTGCTACCACCGGGTAAAACATTGATAGTGTTCACGACATAGGCGATTGACTATAAATAAAACAGCCAATGCAATTGAAATATCCCAGGAGAAAGTTAGGAATATTCAGCACAATAAACTTGGCATGACGAAGGTTTCTGCTCAGTGGATGGTGCATCTGATATCTGATCAAAAGCGCATCAATCTCTGCTCAAATCACCGGAAAATCTGACATTGTTTTAGGCAAATCCGGCTGGTTTCTTTGAACGTTTCCTCATCTAGAATGAATGTTGGGTTCATTCCTTTGATCCAGAATCAAAGAGACAATCCGTGAAGCGGAAACAGCTCTCCTCACCTGCTCGAAAGAAGGCCAAAGTCCTCCCATCGGGAGTGAAGGTTATGCCTTTAATTTCTTGGGGTGCGAAAGGAATTTTGTCTAATGACTATCATAAAATGTTCCACACCATCAACGGAGAGTAAAATGCCAAGTTGCGGAGACAGTTACAAAAAGCTATCAAGATCAACCACCCAGGAAACCTGATGATAAGATTTTTGTTACATCAGAACGATGCCCCAGCACCTTGGTGTTAATGATTGCTGTTCGTGACTGTAGTTTTGAACTGGTTAATCACCCTCCCTATACTACTGATTTAGCCCCCCCCCCATCTGGCTATCATCTGTTCCCCAACATAAAAAAACACTTGCCTGGGAACCTCTATCGCGGTGAAAATGTCGTCATATCTACTGTTGATAACTTTTTTGACCAACAGGATGAAAACTTCTTGACCCAAGTACCGCAACATTGATGGAAGAACTGTGTGGTCCGTAAGAGAGACTATAGTGAAAAATAAACCTCATTTGGTTACATTCAATTTGAGTATTTTCGTTAGCCTATGAGATTTTCAATTCACTCTCGTAACATGAAGTAAAACTGGTAATAAAATAATAGTAATAATGGAGAGTGTATGTAGCAACAAGAACTTAAAGATAAATGGTTGAATTCGAAAATGCGTCCACTTTTGCAGGGGAAACCGTAAACGAATCCGGCCTGACTTTTAACCTCTCTGCTACGAAGTGTTTCACTATAAAGAAAGGTTATAATTTGCCTTTAAAGCACATTGACGAGTTCAAATTTTGCCGAGACGCATATCTACTCAGTTTCGTATAAGAATCGTAGAGAGTAAATTTTCTTAAAGAAAGGGAGACACTATTCAAGTAAATTATCCAGTAAAATATAATCTTTTTAATGAATAAAAATATGTCGGATTAAAATATAAAATCCATGGAGGTTCGTATAACATGAAATGTAAAATCATCACATTCGGAATATGTTTAAATAATTCATAAAAAGTTGATAAGCCACATACATCAACAAAAAACAGTCTGTCTCCCTGTCTGTCTGTCTATCGATCTATCTATCTCTGTCAGCACATGTCTGCCTATCTATCAATCACACCCTCTTCATATATATATATATATATATATATATATATATATATATATATATATATCATTTACATTATCTATCTATCTATCTATCTATCTATCTATCTATCTATATACTGATTTTCCAAGCATAGCTTAGATGTCGCACAAAGCCGAAAGTAGAGGGCACCCGGTGAGAATCGAACTAAACTACTCAATCGTAATTGTTCTAGCGAGACAATCTTGCTAAACATCACACCAACTCGTGGTGTCCCCTCTCTCTCCCCCCTCTCTCTCTCTCCCTCTCTCTCTCTCTCTCTATATATATATATATGTATATATATATATATATGTCAGGCTCTACATTATCTATCTATCTATCTATCTATCTATCTAAAAATAGAATAACATCATGCATATGTATTTCTTTTTTATATTTACCTTTTTCTGTATTTCTTTTACTTAATTTTTCCGAAGTCGTCAAAGTCACCCCTTCTCGAGCACTTGAAAAAAAAAAGCAAAAAAAAAATCAAAAAAAAAACGCGTGTCACTTTTACGTGTTTCTTCTGCCATATCAAAAGCATCAGTTTTTTTCCCCTCTTGCTGAAAATAAACACGCAAAAAACTAATCATCGTTTTTGCCTACTGACAGTCGCATTCAATGCACACTCAAACCGCTCTGCCTCCATTTGTCATACATCACTGCTCATTGCTTCAAGGGGTTCGAATTTAACCAAAAAACAAAACAATTTCAATGGACCCTTTTTATTCTTTCTCAAAGAAGTATTCGATCCTTAGGCAAGTGTCGATCTTGTTCTTTTGTGAAGCATGGGTAATTTATTTACTTTGGTAAAGAAAAATGCTTACAACGATTTTACCTGTTTTCTATTCCGATATCTTGTATTCATAGAACGGTTTTTTTGGTGTTGGGGTGGGCATAGTTTTCATCTGTTGAGAAGTAAAATCGTTGTTCAGCTTAGTTTTACAGTTTTTTTCAGATAAAGTTCTTTCTTCATCATTCACTTCAAAACAAGTTTAAGATTAATTATTTGTTTCAATAAATTTGTAATCGCTAATTTCTTTGAGTTTTAATTAGTTTTTTTTATTGATATCTTCATTCTGTAAAATCTTGATCTCATCTTGTTTTTCTTCAAGATGTTAACATTTCCCACTACTTCAAATAAAAGGAAATTGCTATCAATTACGGGAAAGAACGATAACAGCTATTGGATTTGAGAGTCCTGTTTTCTTAAAAGAATGTTTTAAGAAAAAGATTTTATAAATTTCATCCAAAATCAGTACCGGTTGTATGGTCAATGAATGCCAAACGTAGGGAAACGGCTATATTGCTATTATCATTTTAAATTCCGCGAATTCTTCTGGATTCATTCTTTTTTGTTTGTTTGTTTTTTTGTTTGTTTGTTTGTTTCTTTCTTTCTCAAGCTCTTAATTTCATGATCGACATTTCATTTTTGGTCCCAATAATTTATAAACATCACTATTGTAAATAATTCATTTTCCATCTCTTGTGGATCATTTTGTTTTTGTTGCTTCTTGTCGTTTGACCTGGATTATTTTGAATCAACTTTTCGATTTGGTCATCATCAATGTTTGCAGGCCAGCCTGAACATTCTGGATCTTTCAAACCAAAATTTCCACCCAGTTGTAACCTAGGAAAAGGTTATTCTTACTGGATAAGAATAACTAAAACGAAGGTTGGAAATGGAGCGCTAATATTTATAACACAAACAACATACAAAATTCACCAGCGACGTGTAGTAAGTAATCAACTGCTAGTGGTGAGCTAGAAGTGAATCAAGAGGAATCGCAAGTGTATCCCACACTGAAGATATTCACTAATCTGCCCCCGGGGTCAGATGTGGCATAGCATAGTCTGGTTCCCTCTCTGCCCGGAGGCAGAGAGTTTGACAAGCACACTGGAAGACCACAGTGAAGATATTCACTTACCGCCCCACGCGGTCGGATGCAGCACAAGGCTAAGTATATTGTGGGGTATCCGAGCCCGTAGGACCGGTCAAAAATTGTAGACCCCGTAAAAACGGGGCCGCGTAGTTGTCTACCTATCCCAGACGAGACTCTGCCCTTCGACATAGCCTCGTCTGGGTTCCTCTCTGCCCGGTGACAGAGAGTTTGAACAGCACGCTGTGGAAGACCACTAAATAAACATACGGTATATTCCAATGTATTTATAAGGATTGGGACAGACCCATTATAGTCAATAGGTACGGTATAAAACACACACACACACACACACACACACACACACACACACACACACACACACACACAGAGCTTATTTTCAATAGGATCCTCTCATATTCACGGACAGCTTCTTGGTAACCTTATTAATGAAAAAGAGAAAATTAACATGGTCATACATATTCATTTATTCCGAATACTTTCGACATTAGCACAATGTCATCATTCATACTTTTTCATAATAAACATAAACTAAAAATTCTTGAAGCTACCTATATTAAACAAAAATGAAACCAACCCTTAAAAAAATTAATTATGAATACGGCTCAAATATTTTAAACTGTTTACAGTATATGGTTTAACATATCTAGTCTTTAACTAATAGTTTCAAATAGTTTTTTTTTAAACATTTGGAACATTTCGTAACTTAGTTACCCCCCCCCCCCCCTGACGTTTACATCGTGGAATTTAAATCGTACAGTACATAAGCTTAGCTTGTTTCACTTCACAGGTAAAAAAATAACTTAGTCTTGTCTTAGAAAAATGGCAAACGCATTATTTTTTGTCTCAGAAAAAAACACCTGATAAGGACATTATGCTAATGTCGAAAGTACTTGTAATATGTATAACCAATGTAATTTTCTCCCTTCCTTTAATAAGAAGAGTAAGAAGCTTGTCCATATTTATATAGAGAGGATCCTATTGAAAATAAGCAGAGAAAATGTGTCTAGATTATCCAGTAAGACATCTCTTGAAAAAGGCTGCAAAATATTATCAATCTATCTATCTATCTATCTATCTATCTATATATATATATATATATATATATATATATATATATATATATATATATATATATATAGCATAATGAGAAGCCACGTATACTTTCTTAACATGTATATAATATAGAAAAAACAAGTGAAAAGTTGCAAATTAAAAAAAAAAATTAAATGTTTTTTTGGGAAAGTATTTATTTATATTTATATATATATATATATATATATTTGATATTTCAGATCGGCTCCGATCTTTCATCAGAAATGACTGTTTTCAGAAGTTTGTTTACATTAATTAGCGTCCGTCACTAGACGCGGACGTCACGTGATATGGAATGCAACTGTGTTTGAATATTTCTAACGTAAATCTAACTGTAGCAATATTTTAGCTGTTGTTTAAAATTTTTTTTAACTATATCTAAAAAAAAAAATTTTGTTTAACTATTGAAATATTTATAAAGATTTAAAATACCCAAGTCTTTATTTAACCCTAGTTTATATGTATTTAATTTTAAAATCCAGTATTTTTCTTTTTTTCTGGATTTTAAAATTAAGCAAACTTCTGAAAACAGTCATTTCTGATGAAACATCGGGGCCGATCTGAAATATCAAATATATACATATATATATATATATATATATATATATATATATATATATATATATAAATGAATACTTTCACAAAAAAAACATTCAATTTTTTTTATTTTGCAACTTTTCAGTTGTTTTTTCTATATTATATATATATATATATATATATATATATATATATATATGAGAACGAATGGAGTCTAATTCCGACGTTCGTAACATTTAATTTAAAATATGACTCAATACTAAAGTAAAGAAATATTCTTTATTTTAGGATATTACATCAAAACATGCAAAATAAATGAATAAAAAATTAAAAAATGAAACGCTCCGCAAATGTTTCGATGCGTATTAACATATTTCGTGAGGCGTTAGTAAATAACTGGTGAGTAAACAATTTCTGTGATGAGATGGGTTTATACGCACCGAAACAGGATTGCATTTGTGTAGCGTTTTTTACGTTTTGATCTAATACATACATACATATATATATATATATATATATATATATATATATATATATATATATATATATATATATATATAGTGGTGGAGTGATTATAATTTTCTCTTGCCAAAGACGAGATCAGGAGTGAGGCATTTTGTGAGAATTGCTTGTAAACCATACCATGGTTTAGCCCAAGCTGTGGGAGATGATAGTTTAAAGAACTAATACGAAACGATTACAAATATAACATGTTTCGCTTTTATTAATACTTCATCAGAGAATGAGATACAGACAAAAAGAAATTCTCTTATTTTTATTTTTGTGTTGTTTGATATTCATTGGTTAAGAAGATTTCAAGTGCATTTGACTTTTCAAGCAGCTTTAGTGTGTATAATTTGAGTGTTTAAGCGTATCATAATTCTAGTTTTCATTTCTGCAACTTTGCGAACAAAACTTATAATCAGTAACCGAAGCTATGGCACCATATTCATAAACGTCGCTTATTTTTTGCTGTTTATACAGCGCTTTCTGCTGAAATAAAAATGCGTCAAAAGGCGATAACGTATCTCATTTTCCACCATTTTCATTTTTGAAGTAAATACATATAAAATTCAAAATCCAAACGCTTTCTGGTTTTACATTTCAGAATATGTCATCAATTTCCGTCTCAATTTACATTATTCGGACTATTTTCCTCATCTTTGTCGCCATGTTTATTACAACGTTTCGGCCTTTCAGTATATCTCTATATTTCTGAGATGAGGTATTATGTACACTATTTACATTATTCGGACTATTGTCCTCATCTTCGTCGCCATATTTATTACAACGTTTCGCCCCTTCAGTATCTGTCTATATTTCTGAGATGAGGTATTATGTACACTATTTACATTATTTGGACTATTGTCCTCATCTTTGTCGCCTTATTTATCACAAGGTTTCGGCCCTTTAGTATCTGTCTATATTTCTGAGATGAGGTATTATATACACTATTTACATTATTCGGACTATTGTCCGCATCTTTGTCGCCATATATTTTTTGTAAATGTTTGACGAGATAAGTTGAATACTAATTACGCTCCATATTTGAAACAGTCTGCCCATTTCTTTCTTTCTTTCTTTTTCATTCTTGTCGCTATCTATCTATCTATCTATCTATCTATCTATCTATCTATCTATCTACCTATCTATCTATCTATCTATCTATCTATCTATCTAATTCTAGTCACTATCTATCTATCTATCTATCTGTCTATCTATCTATCTATCTATCTATCTATCTATCTATCTATCTATCTATCTATCTATCTCAATCTGTTTATATATGTCTTTCATTCTATCTATCTATCTATCTATCTATCTATCTATCTATCTATCTATCTATCTATTTTATATACAGGGTGCAATGGATAAATTTTCGTCTAAATTATGTAAAAATTAAAATAATTCTGACATCTTATTTAAAATTTTTTTTTAAAGTTATTACATTGAAATAGTCTCTATCGATCTGTTCATTATCTATGGTTGTATGTATCTATGTATGTATATATGTATGTATATATGCATGGGCACGTGTTCGAGTGGTTAGAACGTTGGTTCGAATCTCACCATGGTCGATTTGTCAGAAAGGAGCCTACAGGGGCCGATCCCAGGGTGTGGCACCTTTGGAAAGTGTCTGAAAACCATACCACGGGTGAGTGAGTGAATGAAACTGGGTAGACGGAACCCTTGGTTCTGTGCTATCACGAAGTCATAAGACCAAATGAGGCTGAGCACTCGCCCTAGTAGACGGGTATCCTCGAATGTATGATTTGATATGTCAAATATGCGGCAAGAAATGCAGATATGGCTGGCTTTATGAGCCACTGTCGTTCACACAACCGATAAATACATTGATGTGGAGGGGGGAGTTTAAGTGGAGGGCTGCACTTTGCGAGTCGACAGTATCTATCTATTGGAGAACTTCTACATTAAAACAAAGCAACACTCAACTAATCACAACACATTACATTGAATTTGAACATATAATTCTGTTGTTAATATTTCGTTCTCTCACGTCATAGAATCGCATCACGAATTTACGACCGTTATCGTCGTAAATTGAACATAACAGAATATCATCTTTGATGGTGAATATCTTTGTTGAAATGCCCATATAACCACATTGAAGATATCTCATGTGAGCCGAGGACATAATAAAAAATTATCCAAATGTTGGACAGTTTTTGTTTTTATTTTCTCCCGAAATTAAAGTAACTATACGAAGCTTAGAACGGCACATGATCAAACATAATAGATATTCGTTGTCTATCTGTTATATTTAACAATATATGTTTAAATAATAATCTGCTGCTCCAATGCACTAAATCTCTCTCTCTCTCTCTCTCTCTCTCTCTCTCTCTATATATATATATATATATATATATATATATATATAAATATAGGTAACTATACTCGTGTCGAAAAACCTTCGAACTTTTGATTTAACAATAGCCAAATCAATCACGAAGGAAAAAAAGGTTTTAAAAAAAGAAAGAGCCAGGAACATGAAAGTCTGTCGAAACTAATCGCACAGATACAGGTTCAAGGCCCAAAGAAAAAACCCCGATACGAGTAAACAACTAACTAAAGAGCTCGATACAAGCGTAGAGCAAACCTAGTCAAACCTAATGAGCCAGACACACCTACCAAGGTTTCACTTAGGCAGATCGTCAGGGTCGGCTGGCGATCTGCCTAAGTGAAACCTTGGTAGGTGTGTCTGGCTCATTAGGTTTGACTATATATATATATATATATATATAGAGAGAGAGAGAGAGAGAGAGGTTTCCCTAAAATTTTGACATCATTTCACAGGCCAATAATTTTGACAATTCTTGTTGAAATAACCTCAACATTTTACAGTATGTATAGAAACAGATGAAGATTTTATATTTAATGGAAGGAGAGAATATGTGTTTTTCTCAATAAGAATCTGCCAGAGAGATGTCTCGGGCGTGATGGAGATGAAGGCAGTTTGTTGATGAAATGTCTGCCACGGTCACCGGGTCTGTCCCCGTGTGATTTCTTTTTATGGGGATTTGTGAAGGGACTGGTCTATGTGTCCCTCTCTTCCTGCTAGCATTGATGAACTCAAGCAGAGAATCACTCCCGCACGGGATAATGTTACCGAAGACATGCTACAGCGTGATTGGCAAGAGCTTAACTCCCGACTTGACGTGTGCCGTGTCACAGGCGGTGCACATGTTGAACACTTATGAAATCGGTCCCATAATAAACTTATGATGTTCAACACCTAAAATGTTCAATTTCATTGAGCTAGACTTAGTAGTTTTCAAGCTAAATGCTTTTAAAATGATGTCAATTTTTGCGCTACACCCGGTGTATATATATATATATATATATATATATATATATATATATATATATATATATATATATAGAGAGAGAGAGAGAGAGAGAGAGAGAGAGAGAGAGAAAGAGAGAGAGAGAGAGAGAGTTTACGAAAAACTAGGTAATCCGTATGGGTAAACCCAAGGAGGATAAAATCCAGAGAGCTCAATGTAAATCAGACCTAATAATTTAAATAAAAACAGACCACTTTAAGGTTCCATGTAATAAATTATTTCACCACAGCCCTTTTAAAGGACCGCGGATCATCAGACTTTACTTCCAAAGCTTGAAACGAACAATGAAAATGAATTTTTCGTTTCAAGCTTTGGAAGTAAAGTCTGATGATCCGCGGTCCTTTAAAAGGGCTGTGGTGAAATAATTTATTACATGGAACTTTAATGTGGTCTGTTTTTATTTAATATATATATATATATATATATATATATATATATGATCAGATTGAAAATAATGAAAGTTGTCCAAGTTTGAGGCTGTTTTATTTAGTAAAGATATTTAATTCATCATTTTTGCTTACACTTTTGTAGTTGCATTTATTTCAAATGGCATTGGAAAAGCATGTTTTCAAAGTTATGCTATAGATGGGGTCTGCAGTTGGGAATATCCAGTTCTATCGTTAGAAAAGGTGACAATATCGGAAATGTGGAAAGATGGACATCTTAAGAGGCATGTGATTTTAGTCAACAGTACCTTTTATTCACATCTGTATACGTACCTTTCTTCAAAAGCTAAATAAAGCAATTCATATACGAATCTTCTTTCTCAGAAATAGTTTTAGCAGTCTTAAAGATATTTTCAGCAAATTTATAGCTACTTTTACTCATAACTACTTTGATTAAAATGATAAATATATTTCTTCAAATTATAAGTACGTTTTCTACAACTACAAGTAACTTTATTCAAAGTAACTGCATTCAAATTCAAAAGTGAATTCTTGAAACTATAATTACCTTTATTCAACTACTACTTCACACTATTCAGCGTTCGTAGAGTTTCCATCACTGTGTGTTTATATCTATCTATCTATCTATCTATCTATCTATCTATCTATCTATCTATCTATCTATCTATCTTCAAGCATCTCTCTCCTTTTCTTTCTTTCTTTCTTTCTTTCTTTTTATTTATGTGTTATGGTCCAAGGTTAAGACCAAGGAAGAACAACACGAACACAAGAGTAGAAATAACAAAGATATATTACACAGAATAATAATACAAGATGTGTAAGGTGTTAGTATGACTGTCTGATTGGTTTGGAGTGAAGTACTATTGGCTCGACTCGATTCCGTCTCGATATTTAACGTGGGTCGAATGTGGCACAAGGCCGGTTTAATGTGGGTTCTCCGAGCCCGTAGGCTCGGCCAAAAATATGCCCATTTAGAACCCGTATAAACGGGTTCAGGGACTGTCTACCTCCCCGGACGAAACTTTGCCCTTCGGCAAAGCCTCGTCCGGGTTCCTTTCTGCCAAAGCAGAGAGTTCGACAGAAGTCGGAAACAGTCAGAGACTGCTCATGACTCGATTCCGTCTCGATATTTAACAACCCTCCAACGTGGGTCGAATGTGGCACATGGCCGGTTTAATTTGGGCTCCCCGAGTCCGTAGGCTCGGCCAAAAATATGCCCATTAGAACCCTCATGACTCGATTCCGTCTCGTCCCGCTCTCTTGAGAGGCGCAGTGTTTATAGTGTCAGGAAGAGTTCACTCTGTCGTTTTATGTAAGGTCCCATAACATTATGTCTTTTTGCAAACATGTATATACGTATCAGCTTTAAGACAGAGTGTTAAAAGGACGTTTTTTTTTCGATGACACCAATTACCTTCCCTCTTCGGCAATGTTTATTGTTTTAAAGCGATTATTAGAATTGGAATAAAACCGTAACATATGTAACTGAATTTGTGCATATTTTTGTTCTTGAGAATTTACAAAGAATATTAACAACCATTTATTGATTAGATGATTTATTTCCAACAATCATTTTATACTGAAAATATTAGTTTTTATGCTTATAGCATAAAAACTAATACAATTAGAACTAATGTAATGCAATATTTATCATTTAATAATTTAATGTGAAATCAATTTGGTATTCATGTATTTATAAATATTTATGGAATTATTAAAACATGTGAAACAATGATAAGGAAATCCTTATTATTTGCCATTTTATAAAGTTCGAATCAATTGGCAATCAGCCGATGTTTGCCAACCATTCAAATAAAGTATCTAATAATAAATAAATAGCGTTACGTTTGCTGCCAATTCTCAAGAACAAAGAAAATGTATCAATTCATTTCAGTCTGTTCATATCTATCTATCTATCTATCTATCTATCTATCTATCTATCTATCTATCTATCACACCCTCTTCATATCTAAATATCTATGTCAATCTCTTCATATTTGGCTATCTACCAATCCCTATGCTAACTGTTATCTCAGTTTTAATCTATCTATCTATCTATCTATCTATCTATCTATCTATCTATCTATCTATCTATCTATCTATCTATCTATCTATCGCACCCTTTTCATATCTATATATCTATCTCAGGTTGTACATTATCTATCTATCTATCTATCTATCTATCTATCTATCTATCTATCTATCTATCTATCCTCAAGTAAACCGATAATAACCACTAAATTGCAAGGGGTTACCGAGATTTTTTAAAAAGCGTGAACCATAAAGAAACAAGAAAGAAACAAACAAACAAAATAACTCGTGTAGGATGTGTGGATGGTGTAACGGATATCGATGCAGGAAATGAAATCCGCGATTCGTGTTCAAATTCTGGCATAGTCAGTTGTCTTCACTTTCGCACAAATGCCCATGAGAAAGACATGAATCCATCACTTGTACCCCACTCCAGGTCATGGGTTAAACGGAAACTCAGATCTCTAACCTTGGTTGGTAACCAGTCTAAGAGAAGGAAACTTTGAATTCAAATCCCCATTAATCTATGATAATTCGCAGATAATCTGTGGAAAGTTAAACTCGCTTACGTCCTGATGGGAAATTGTATTACTAAAAAAATCGGGTACCAGATATAGGCGTACTAGGGGTAATCGACAGTCAGGTTTCAAATTCCAAGCGAGTCTTCTGTGTTCACCTTCGCATGAACCCAAATATTATCCATCATCCACCTATGGGTTAAATAACTGGGTACGCTAACCTATTTAGTCTCAAGTATCAATCAGTGTAAGAGATGGATTATTCTGAATTAAAATCGTGGAGAAAGCAACGGGAGGAAAAATAACTACATTATCTTTCCCAAGAAATCGTGGCAATTCGAAGATAATAAAGAAAAGGAAGCCGTGGAGAACAGTGATCGCCTTCGTACTAAACCGACATGACACTAAAAAATGAATAGATAGAGAGTGGATTTGATATCTGTAACATCCATAACAGCAGCGTTTATAGCCTCGGTATTTGACCGAATTCTGAATAAAGATGAATAAAAAAGGCAAACACTATCATTTAGAAGGTTGGCGGAACACAATATTCCTACACCAAATTTCTACCAATTACTTATTGACTGGCTGATTTAAATATAATTATGTTATTAAGAAATTAAACTTCTTTTCGTGACGTAGGGGACCAGAAATCTTTCACCGATTTCTTTTCTTTATAAAACTCAAGGAAAGGTCTGTAAGTTTATCGGTCCTATCCTGGCATCTCGGTTTCAGTTACTCTCTCACCGCCGTCACGTAGCTTCCCTTTGTATTTTCTAGAAATATTTTCATGGCAGTTGTTCCAATGAGCTGTCCTTGGAACTATTACTGCAGGAATTTAAGAGATTGGCAACTCGGTCTCGTCGATTTACCGATGGAATAGCAGGCTTTCACCGTATGTTCTATTCTAAAAGTTTATTCTCTCGCACTTCTCATCTGTGGAACTCACTCTCTCTCCCGGTTTATTGCTTTTCTGTCACCTACAATCGTCAAAAATTTAACTGCAACGTTAGTCGCCATCTTCTGTCCTCCTGAAATCTGTTCTTTTATTATTCTTTCTCACCATTAATGTTTTCTTATTCTCATTCACTCCCAGTCACCCTTTGCGTCTTAGTGGCATTATTGCCTTGCTTGGGGTGAAATGATTATCTGTGAATTGCCATGCGTTCTTGGGATAGATCGTGAATCGATTTTCAGTTGCCTTCTACAAGGTTTTGGAATTCAGAGCTTTCCGGGTCATAGACTGTTTACATGTTTAGAGAGTCCAATCTACCCTGCTATTTAATCCATAGTTAGGAGGAGAAAAGATGAATTCATACTTTTCTCAATGGCATTCGTTCGAGAAAGAATTCGACAGCAATGGCTGGAATTTGAACTCGGTTCATCGATGTAATTATTCTTGTAGAAAACCGCTTCGTTTCGCTCACAAATGAGTCTTACCAAAGTACGTCTTCGAGAATTTCTGATGTGAGGGCATACGCTTTGTGAGGAATTGCTTTCACCTGAAAAAAAATGTGAGCAGAATAGTAAAAGGTCCTACTGTTTAGAGCTTAACTTCGGATTTAATATTAACTTAGTTAATATATATAAGATATAACAAATATATAATATAACAAAAATATCAGATGTAACAAATATATTATATAACAATATATATAAGATATATCAAATATATAATATAACAAAATATATCAGATATATCAAATATATAAGATAACAAATAAATAAGTTAATCGCGATTGAGAAACTTTTCTGACTGCCATCTACATGGCTGATGCTAACGTCAAGGAGGGCAAAACTTTGCGCCTTCTTGAGCTTATGATTTCCACTGACATAAAATGGAGCGATTATATTGAATGAATTGCTGGTCTACTGTTAGGGAAGTTGGTTCACTGTGTTGTGCTCTAACAACGTTTCTCGCAGAATCAATATTGTACATTTATAAATCTACCATTCATCTGTGCATTGAATACTGTTGCCATGTCTGGTCTGGTCTGGTGTTCCTGCAGAATATCAATCCTGACCTGGTATCTCGACTTCAGTCACTTTCTCGCAAAAATGATGTGGCTTCCATGTCTTTTCTAGAAATATTTTTATGGCAACTGTTCTGATGGGTTCTTCTTCAGTCCTCGACTACATCTATCTATCAGACCCTCTTCATATCTATCTATCTATCTATCTATCTATCTATCTATCTATCTATCTATCTATCTATCTATCTATCTATTACACCAGTTTTATATCTATCTATCTATCTATCTATCTATCTATCTATCTATCTATCTATCTATCTATCTATCTATTACACCAGTTTTATATCTATCTATCTATCTATCTATCTATCTATCTATCTATCTATCTATCTATCTATCTATCTATCACACCCTCCCTCCCTCTGTCTCTCTCTATATATATCACACCCTCTTGATATCTATCTATCTATCTATCTATCTATCTATCTATCTATCTATCTATCTATCTATATATCTATCTATCTATCTATCTATCTATCTATCTATTACACCCGTTTTCTTTCTTTCTTTCTTTCTATCTATCTATCTATCTATGTATCTATCTATCTATCTATCTATCACACCCTCCCTCTGTCTGTCTCTATATATATCACACCTCTTGATATCTATCTATCTATCTATCTATCTATCTATCTATCTATTACACCCGTTTTATATCTATCTATCTATCTATCTATCTATCTATCTATCTATTACACCCGTTTTATATCTATCTATCTATCTATCTATCTATCTATCTATCTATCTATCTATCACACACTCCCTCCCTCTGTCTCTCTCTCTATATATATATATCACACCCTCTTCATATCTATCTATCTATCTATCTATCTATCTGGATTTTATCTGTCTATGGAGCTCCATGTAGGGGGAGTGGTGCAAGCAAAAAGAAAAGACGGCAACACCGACGAACGTAAGAAGAGAAAGTTATTAAAAATTTTTAAAAGTTAGAAAACAGAAAAGTCCATTTTCTAACAAACGGAGTATGTTGAATGAACGAATTGGTAAAAAGTGAGAAAATAGTTGTGCTTAAAAAAATGAAGTAAACGTCAAAGTATTCAAATTGACGCATTCCCTCTTTTTTTTTTAAATGTCCCTTTTAATTAACTAACCGGAAATTAGCCTCGACATGAGATTTACATTTCTCGACTTCCGGAAGATGGCGGTCTCTTTTTCAGCATTTTTACCAATTACTTTTTTTCCAGTCTTATTTTTATTTTTATTTTTGACATACCACACCTTTTTCTCTGTTTCCTTTTCGTGTTTGCGTGTAAAATAGCGGGCTTGGTTCTCTGACAGGCGATTGGACGAGGTGTACAGTTAGTGAACAAACGAATGGACACACAATGTCGTTACTTGGAGAGGCAAAAATGCTGACATGTCATGGCGGGAGGTGGACACGTTCTGGTGGGTCAAAAGATGTAGAAGAGGAAATATGGCGCTGGAGATGTGCGTTGTGGAGGACTTTATTTTGTTGTAAAACTGTTTGCTTCTTTTTCGTGTATATTTATTTTCAATTTGTGTAAATGTAACTGGAAATATTACTCTGTAGAAATTATAAAAGTTTTAAACCTGACCCCAAATCGAGATATGGAAGCGAAAATTTAAGAGTAATATTGTCAATTTATATCGAGAAAAACATCAACAATGCAATGCGACAAATTTGGCTTGTTTAAGAACAGGAAGTGCAAATAAATTGTTGTTAACAGACAGAAAGAGGTTGGTAAAAACTAAGACTGGAGAATTTAATACGCTCTGGGCATATCAAAGAGAAGAGAAACATTGATAGTAGTGATTTAAGGAGAAAGAGAAGTCGTAATCTATATTGATTAATTCGTTTTTACGGGTTATCAACCCTTTGCAGGTTATTTAAAGCCAGAAAATATTTCTAGATTGTAAGACCTTTTAAGAGATAATAATGGATTTTCCTGACACAAGTCTTACTAATTAACCCATAGCTGGGGGGCAGGAGAGAAGAGATAGATTCATACCTTTTCCACGGTTATTTGCGCGTAACTGAATATAACGAACCAAACGGGAATTGGAACTCGGTTACCCGATTAACAATTCCGTGTCATTATCCATTGCACGACCCTCACATCCAAGCCTGTAGCATCTGCTATTCCCACGTGGTCACCCATCTAGGTACTGACCAGTGTCGATGTTGCTTAACTTCGGTTTCAATATTAACTAAATTAATACAGAAGCAGCTTTCGAACAGTTTCGTCTATTCAATTTCTCTCCTACGGCTTGGGTTAAACCATGGTATGGTTAACAAGCACTTCTCACAAAATGCCGCACTCCTGATCTCATCTTTGGCAAAAGAAAATTATAATCACTCTGCCACTATATAATAATAATAATAATAATAATATATATATATATATATATATATATATATATATATATATATATATATATATATATATATAATATGGATAAAACAACTGAAAAAAAAATTGGGTGTTTTTTTGCGAAAGTATTTATTTCTATGTTTTTATATATATTTAATATTTCAGACCACCTCGATCCTTCCTCAGAAATTAATAGAATTACTGTATTACTGTATTTGGGAGTTTGTTTACACTTTACAGCGTCCGTCGTTAGACGCGGACGTCACGTGATGTGGCATGCAACTATGTTTGAATTTTTTAACGTAAATCTAACGATAGTATTTTAGATGTTCTTTAGAAAGGTTTTTTTAACTATATCTAAAGAAATTTTTGAACTATTGAAGTATTTATACAGATTTAAAATACCCAAGTCTTTGTTTAACCCTAGTTTATATGTGTCTAATTTTAAAATCCAGTATTTCTCTTTTTTCTTCGTGTGTATGTTGTACTAAAACCTGAGTCTATCAATATACATTTACAGTTGTCTAATGAGTGTCCTGATTGATTAAAGTGTTCAGCTATGGGGGAATGAAGATTGTTTTGACGTATGTCTAGTTTGTGGTTGTTGAAACGAAATCTAAAATTAGTTCCAGATTCGCCAATATTAGGACATATTGTGCAGAATAGGTAGTAAATTATATTATTGCTATCACAGGTGAGATGAGTTGGATGTATTTTGATTTTGGAGTTGGGTACAGAAAATTCACTATCTGTTATTAGGTGTTTGCAAACTAGACAACGAGTTTTATTACATTTATAATTTCCTGTTTTTTTTGTATTATTTAGGTATTTGGTAGAGATGAGGATAGCTGATAAGTTAGGTGTTTGTTTTTTTGCGTTGATGGGTGGTTTAGCGAAAATGTCTTTGATATTTTTGTTTAATTGGAGGTTCTTGTAATCATTTTTTAATTTGTGAATAAGTGTGTGGGAATATTGGCTTCTCATTATGCTATATATATATATATATATATATATATATATAGTAGCGGCCATAATATAAGGAACGGAAACAACAAAGACATAAATATGTGTATTACTTAAAAAGTAATGCATGATTAGCAATGAATTTTTTACCGAATAAAGATTAGGGTGTAATGCATAAATATTATACAAAGTTACAAAAATTTACATAATAGTTTTTTTAAAAATAAAGATTAAATGGAACAAAGGAAATAAGATACTGGACAAAAGTTAAGGAACGATCTTGTTAATACTTGATTGTGAACAAAATATCAACAAAATTTAATATTTGGTAAACAACCCCTTATTTTCAATGGTTTCTCTTCATCGTCGACCCCATGATCTAATTAATTTCTTGCAAAAATCAGCAGTAATTCCCTCCCATTCATCTTTCAATAACTCCCATAGGTGATCCTGGTTTTTCGGGTTTCTTTTCTGAGCTCTTTCTCCAATTATCTTTCAAACATTTTCTATTGGTTTCAGGTCGGGGCTCTGGGCTGGCCACTTCATTAGGGCGATTCCTTCTTCTTCAAATAAAGCCATAACCTTCTGAGCCTTGTGACAAGGTGCATTGTCCTGCATGAAAATAGGAGATTCATAAAGATAATAAGTGTAATCTTGGTACCACATGCTGCTGAAGAAGCCTTTTGTAAATCTCAGCATTGATATTGCCATGTACGCGGATGATAGGGCCAACTCCTGCAGAAGAAATCATTCCCCACACTGCCGCCACACTGTCGCCACCAAACTTAACGGTTTTCTTGACACATTAAGAAGACAGTCTTTCAGCTGTTCTACGGCGTACGCAAGTTTTGCCCTCAGAACCAAATATGGTAAACCTGGACTCGTCACTCGTCATTGTGCGTCAGTCCAGACATGTTCTCTCGCATACTCCAGCTGTGCCCTTTGGTTTCGCTTTCAAATGAGAGGCTTCGAAGCTGGAATACGGGCATGCAATCCTGCATTTTTTAACCTGCGAGCAACCGTTTTCCTTGAGATCTTATTATCTGTCTCTTCATTAAATTCACGGGCAATTGATGTAGCAGTTTCAAAACGGTTTTTTGTAGATATTCTAACAATTCTTCGATCTTCTCTTTGCGATGTTTTTGGAGGTCTGCCGGTTTTGTTTTTGCATCTAACGTTTTATCGGTTTTATACCTGCTAATTACACGATGAACGACACTTTTAGACCTATGAACAATATCAGAAATTTCTGAAATTGACTTTTTTTCTTAATAGCGATAATGAGTTTTTTCTTCAAAAGAGAGCTTTTTGCGTGTAGAATTTGCCATATTGTTTTAAAAAAAAAGTTTTAATGATAAATGAACTTTTACTTATTGTTGAAAAGGTCCATCAAGTTTTTTAACAATGTAAAGCAAAGGTTTATGCAAATTATTAACATCGTTCCTTAACTTTTGTCCAGTAGCTTATTTCCTTTGTTCCATTTAATCTTTATTAAAAAAAAACTATTATGTAAATTTATGTAACTTTGTATAATATTTATGCATTGCACCCTAATCTTTATTCGGTAAAAACTTATGTCTTTGTTGTTTCATTTCCTTATATTATGGCCGCTACTATATATATATATATATATATATATATATATATATATATATATATATATATATATATATATATATATATATATATATATATTATAGTGGTGATAGATTATATATAACGAATAGCAATAAATAAATAAATGATTTATAGCAATAATTCAAAATTTAATAAGTTTTGTAAATGTTTGACGAGATAAGTTGAATACTAATTACGCTCGATATCTGAAACAGTCTGTCCATATCTATCTATCTATCTATCGTAGAGCCAGGTCAGTACTTAGATGGGGGACCACTTGGGAACACCTGGTACTGTAAGCAGTGTGGCTGTGTGGCTGAGTGGTCTAAGGCGTTGCTTTAGAATCACGAGGCACCGAGTTCGAATCCTGGCTGGAATTAATTTCAGCAGCTATCGGACTCCAAGCACAGGGCACCTTTGGCAAGTGTCTGTTCCATAGCCACGGGTCCACCAAAAACCATGTGAGGGAATTTGGGAGAGGAAACTGTGTGGAAGACCTCGTGGGCCAAAGCTAGCACGATATCACAAAAACACCGTGATTGCGAGTTGAGGTGGCCAGCCTGGTTCATTCATGTTCACGCTGGGTTCGCACCAACGCTCTAAAAAACTGTTAATTGGCTCTGCACACGCCAATAACAGTATAAACTGCAGGTGGGCTCTGTGGGCATTTCCCAGTTGGGAAATTGCAAAAAATGCCTGTGAAAATGTTGCAATATGCGCTAGCATTGCAACGGGTGTCCTCGATATCGAGTGGCCAATTATTATCTATCTATCTATCTATCTATCTATCTATCTATCTATCTATCTATCTATCTATCTCATTCTTGTCACTATCTATCTATCTATCTATCTATCTATCTATCTATCTATCTATCTATCTCGTTCTTGTCACTATCTATCTATCTATCTATCTATCTATCTATCTATCTATCTATCTATCTCATTCTTGTCACTATCTATCTATCTATCTATCTATCTCATTATTGTCACTATCTATCTATCTATCTATCTCATTCTTGTCACTATCTATCTATCTATCTATCTATCTATCTATCTATCTATGTTATATACAGGTTGCAATGGATGAATTTTCGTCTAAATTCTGTAAAAATGAAAATAATTCTGACATCTTATTTTAAATGGAATATTTACCAAAATTACACAAAAATATATTGAAATACGAAACAGTAAATTTATTTAATAAAATCGCCATTAGCTTCAACCTCGGCCTCCAGACGCCCTCGGAATCTCGACGAACTCGGAACGGTTTACTTAAACAAGTAAACCGTTTAGAAGTATTGCAGGAGATTTTGAGGTCGTCTGGAGGCCTTGGTTGATGAATGATGCCATAATCCTTGCCTTCTGTTCATCTTTGGTCTTATAAGGAGTTTTTTTTCTCTCGCTCAATTGCGACCCTTATGTAGCCAGATATAAGGTATATGTGGTCGCAGAAATTGTCAGACGGCGACAATTGCGTTCTCCTGCTCTTTTGGTATGGTGCCACATCCTGTTGCCAGACATAGGATTTTCCAGCAGCCACACCTTTGAACCAGGGAAGCACTACCTCCTCAAAGCCTTCGTATTGAGTCTGGGTCCCTCACTAACTAATTCGGGAGTTCTTTTCTTATCAGAATGATTAGAGTGAGTTTCCTGTCGTAACTTCGTAATCACCATAAGACTCATCCAACTCTTTCCAAATCCACTACACTGTTCTCAGATTGACAACCAAACAATCTGAAATCTTTGTATTGGAGATTCCGGAGCGAATACCAAGTAGAACATCATTCCGTTTCCAAATTTCTAGCTATGTGATTTGTATCATGGAGCTCTTTTTCTCACAGACAGTGCCTAACTGACCTTACAATACCGTGCAGACGACGAAATCAAAAACAAACAACGCGCATGCGCGACATTAAAAATATAAAGTGGCGACAATTTACCCATCTCACCCTGTATATACCCTCTATAAACTATCAAGTTATGTGTACCTTGATAACGAAACAATATAAAATGAAATTCTTCTTGACATTTTGTACAGTACACGTGCACCTATTAAATATGCTTTTAGAGTCGATTTCTGAATGAAGCAAGATTGGCACTCCCTGAAATTTGTCCTTCTGTCAAACCATTTTCTGTGATATTCCGAAAATATAGGTGTATATCAATAGCTGACAGTGTACTTATTGTTATGCATTATACTTCACATCAATTGATGCAGTGGTCGTTGGGGAATTTTCATTTAATTCTGTCGCTGCCACATTGCAAATATTTTCTGTCATCAAGGGACATCAGGTGGGAAATATCTTGCTATCAATGCCTATTTATATGCTGTTTTGCTATCAGGGAACAGATACATTGATAGTTTAGTGGAGATAAATATCTTGGGTTATCAACGTCGGTGTTATGATGTTTCGTTATATGGAGACAGATATATCGACAGTTTATAATGGATAAATATCTAGGGCAATCAACGTCATGTTATACATGTTCACCGTAGTCTGAATGTAGAAATCCAACGTAAGTAATTTGTTCAATGAAGCACCACCAATATCCAGTAGCAGCTGTTCAGTAATTCTTAAGGTCTTCCATATCAGAGGGCGGCAGTGGATATTCGGAGAGAAAACAAAATGGGTGCCTTTATACACGTCGGATTGAATATTCCAAGTCTTCTGATTGGTTAACCTTCTCTTGGTAAACTATAAAATGAGTCAGCTCATCTTGGTTGGCTCACTAGTAAAGGATGTATCAAAAAATTGTAACAAACCCCATTTCTGGGTACATTATGGAATCTTCTTTCAAAATGTTAGTAAAGTCAATATTTATATGGGACAAATACATTATTATTAATAAAAGGAAATTTTTTTCTTTTTTTTCTTTCTTTCTTTTTTTAATTTTTAGCATTCATCAAATAATTATTTTTTTCTCTTCTTAATATTCATAAAAATGATTTTTTTTAAAATGAAAAATTAATATCCCCCAAAATTAGTTATATCATTTGTTCACTGTTAAGTACTTTAGGTTAATACACATTAACAACAATATTATAAATTTAGGTTGGGATCATAAACAAAAAAGGTGGAAAAAGTTGTTATTTTAGCCATAGCTGGGACCCATTAAAGTAGTCACTATCACTCCGGGTCAGAGTGATTCTGAGAGTTATTCAGGAGGAGGATTGGACTAAAAGTAGGACTATTCACATTTATAGCCCAATATAGGACTATAACTAATGGATGCAATTTTACGTGATACCCAGGACTATAGGAGAAGCTTATAAGTCAGTACCAAATATGAGAGGAATGAAAGCCCGTAATTTCAATTTTTTAATTGGCTTTGTAAACAAATCCGACACGTTATTTTCCGATTGAACATATTCAATTTGTACTGTTTTCTTTTGTACCTGATCCCTAACAAATTGATATTTAATATCAATATGCTTTGATCTTTGATGTATTATTGGATTTTTAGCCGAAGCAATACTGGCCTGATTATCACAGTAAATAGTTATAGGCTCACTTATTATTAGTGTTTTAATAGTTTTTATTAGTGATTTAAGAAAAATAGCCTCTTGTGTTGCTTGCGACAATGAAACGTATTCTGCTTCGCAGGTCGAAAGTGAAATCATCCCCTGTTGCTTAAATTTCCAGCTAATTATTGGATTATCTTTTGCCAATCTAAAGCAATATAATGTGATACTTTTACGATCTGGTGAATTTGCCCAATCAGCATCACAAAATCCTTCCAGTTGTAGTGGTTTTTTTGACTGTCGAAATACTAGGTACTGATTCTTAGTTCCCTTTAAATAACGTAATACTTGCTTAGCTCTTGTTAAATGGACAGTCCTTGGTTTATTTATGTTTTGAGACAACTTATTAACCGTATAGCAGATGCCTGATCTTGTTGATGTCATTACGTAAATAAGACTCCCTATCAACATTCTGTATTCTTTCCCACACGTCGCTATACCATCTTCGTTATTCATAATTGTGTTTAACTCCATTTCACATGGAGTAGTCCGCGTTTTACAATTTCGCATGTCGAATTTTGATAAGAGTTTGTCGATGTATCTGGATTAATTCATTATAATATTCTTATCCTTAAATTCGAACTGTATACCAAGAAACCATGACAGTCGACCCAAGTCGGTCATTTTAAACATTATATTTAAGTAATTTTTTAATTTTTAAGATTACATTTACATTTTGAAGCAATCAACATATCGTCGACCCAAATAATCAGAATTGCTAATATTTCATTATTAAATGTCCTTGTGTACAGGCATGGGTCCACCGGGGAGGGTTCAAAAAGTTGTTCAATTAAATAGGAATGTAGTAATTTATTCCACGTTCTTCCGCTTTGCTTCAGCCCATATAGTGACTTTTTGAGTTTCCATACATAATTGTCACGTTTTTCAAAACCTTCTGGTGGCTTTATGTATATTTCATAGTCAATCGGTGCATTCAAATATGCTCCTTTGACATCCATATGGTGTATATCCATGCCATAATGAGCAGCCATTTGCATTAAAATTCTTATTGTTGTCATGTTTGTTGTTGGACTGAATGTTTCTACATAATCTTCCCCGTATATCTGCGAAAATTCTTTAGCTACAAAACGAGCCTTATACACTGGCGAGCCACCCTCAGTTCGCTTTACAGTATAAACCCAACGGCTGCCAATAATATTTTTATCATCCGGGGCCTTTTTCAATTCAAAAGTATCATTTGATACTAAAGATTCCATTTCTTTTTGCATGGCGGCTATCCATCGTTTGGAATTATCAGAATTTATGGCTTCTTGATAGTTCTTCGGGATACATTGCACCGAATAGCAACAGTCAATGTCACAGATATTACATTGATCCATTCCAAAATAGTTTGGATTTCTTCTCATTCTAGTCGGATAACGCGGAATTTGTCCCCCCTCATTAGTTGTATTTTCTTTTAATTTAAGGTTTGCGTCTGATTTTTCCTCGTCTATATCGTCTGATATAACACCTTCCTCTAATTGTGAATCTTGAACGGGTTTTCTATTTATAGGCCTTATCTCATAATTAGGCTATACTGATTCGTGTGGGACCAGCTCCACACAATTAATATTCTTTTCTTCGGGATCCTTTATTTGCTCAAAGGAATCTGTAGATCTGACGCATCTTATTTTCCTTATTATTTTACTTTCTAGGAAATAACTCATATAGGTCGGACTTGATTTGTCATAGGCAATAAATATGCCTCGTACACTTTTTCGATCAAGTTTTGCCCTGTGATCGACATATGTGTAGCAAATTGTACCAAAAATATGCATACAACTTATGTTGGGCTTGTAATTCGTATAGGCCTCGTAGGGAGTTTTTTTTTTAATGTTACTATTATAGCAATGGTTTCTTATATATACGGCGGTATTTAATGCATAGACCCACAGATGTTTGGGTAACTTAGATTCTATTAGCAAACATCTAGCCATTTCGAAAACCGTCCGCCAACTACGTTCAGCGATTCTGTTCTGGTGCGGCGAATAGGGACTGGTCTTCTCAGGTTTAATGCCTTCATTTATTAGGAGGTTTTCGTAATCATCAGAAGTAAATTCTCCACCATTATCTGTTCTAATTATTTTCACTTTTCCATAAGGTGAAATATCAAATAAATACGTTCTTGTAGCTTGTAAGGTATCAGATTTGTTTTTCAGAAAATACATCTTAATAAGTCCTGAATATTCGTCCACAAAGTTTAATACATATGCCTAAGTACCTATACCCATTGGTGAAATTGTACCCGCTTAGTCGCAATAAACTCTGAACAAGGTATCTGTTGATTTTGGGATTCGATCCCTATTTCTATACTTTGTCATTTTTCCTTTAATACATGTGTCACAATGACGTGTTCTTGTAATATTTTAACATCCGAGCTATTACAGTGACCTAATATTTTATGGCAAGTCGCTAAGTCGTGGGTTGCTGTTTTCACAGATTTAATACTTTTCAAATAATATAAGCGTCCATTTTGTTGTATATTAAATTCACTTCCGTCTGGGTATATAAATTTTGAATTGTCTCTTTAACTTTAACGCCAGTTTTAACAGCAGACTGAACCGAGAAAATATTTTGTTTAAATTTAGGGATATATAAAGCCCTTTTTAATAAACATTTACAAATATTTCCATTAGTATCTCGTAAATAAATACAGACATTGCCTCTTTTAAAACCAAACTATTAACTCTAATTCCGATAGGGGTCAAAATTAAAAGAAATTGTCATTTCGCACGTATATGCCCGACTTTACCACAACGAAAGCAGATTATATTTGATTTTCTATTATTATTATTATTATTATGACTATTATTATTTTTATTTCCTTTGATATGTGGCGTTTACACATTTTTTCCGGGTCCCGCCCAGGGACCTAAGGTTAGAAATGGCATCATGACACTTTCCACTGCAAGAAAAAAATAATAATTACGTAGATAAAGCCCTTCGTAAAGTGTGGGCTATACTTGTCAGAACAAGTTTTTTGTATCTCTTTGAGGCATGGACTTCCAGGGATCCCTTCAATCAGCCTACAGGAATCTTTTTCCAACCAGTCCAAGGGCTCCAACTACAGGGATTGTTGATGTTCCCATGTGCCACATTTTTGAGATTTCTATTTCAAGATCTTTGTATTTTGACAGTTTTTCGAATATCTTCAAAGATACATTTCAGTCTGCAGGGACTGCCATATCAATAAGGAGGCACTTATTTTGTTTGTGATCTTTAATAACAATGTCTGGGCGGTTAGCTTTGATTGTTCTGTCAGTGTGTATTGTGTAATCCCATAGAATTGTAACAGGTCCTATCTCCGTAACAGGGTCAGATATTGCCCACTCTGTCATGCCGTTGTTGTTGTTGTTGTTGTTGCTGTTGTTGTTGTTGTTTTTTCTTTTTTTTTTAGGCCGCCTATCTTTAATATCATAATTCCCGGTCTGGTAGGTTGGAGGGATTACTTTTCTGAATTTTTTAAATGACGTCCTTTGTTGCATTACGTTTTTTTCTTGATTTGCGGGGGTGCACATTTTTTCAGTTTCTTCATAACTACGTAATGCAACTTTAAACTCAGTGAAAGTTAGTTTTTTTATCTTTTTTGAGTTATGACTGTCGTGAATGGTTTAAATGTCAGTGGTAATCCCTTTAAAACCATGGCTCTTAACAGCCCATCTGAAATAGCCCCACCTGACATTTTGAGGCATTTGTGACATTCTAAGCCCGTATAATATAATCTGTTACGGATTCATTCTCTCGTCTCCTTAACGCGGTTAGTTCAGTATATAAAGCAATAATTTTAGGCTTACTCTTTGGTAAGTAGTGTTCACGCAATATCTGTAGCACTCGGCGTCCATTGACCTTGGCTTCTCGCATTATTAAAGACAAACTTCTGTCATCCAGGCATTGTATTAATTCAGCGAACACGGTTGCATTTCTTTCCATAAAATCATCGTCTTCCTTCTGGTCATCTTGGCAAAGGATGATGTCATGAAGTTTTTGTATTCTAAGGTAGCCTAAGAATTTCGTTTCCCACAATTCATAACTGGATTCATTTCCGTCATAATACAGTCGTAATCTGCGCTCATAACCAATATTATACATGTTCATGGTAGTCTGAATGTAGAAATCCAACGTAAGTAATTTGTTCAATGAAACAACACCAATATCCAGTAGCAGCTGTTCTGTAATTCTTAAGGTCTTCCATATCAGTGGTTGGCAGTGGATATTTGGAGAGAAAACAAAATGGCCGCCTTTATACACCTCGGATTGAATATTCCAAGTCTTCTGATTGGTTAACTTCTCTTGGTAAACTATAAAATGAGTCAGCTCATTTTGGTTGGCTCACTAGTAAAGGATCTATCCAAAAATTGTAACACGTCGGTGTTATGATGTTTCATTATATGGAGACAGATATATCGACAGTTTATAATGGATAAATATCTTGGGTTATCAACGTTTGTTCTATGTTGTTTCGTTATCAGGGGACATACATCTTGATATTTTATAAGGGGGTAGATATCTTGGGTTATCATTGAATATTAATATCTATCCGTCTATTCAAATATGAAGTATCTTAAATTTTACTGTTAAAATGGCTATATGTAACCATAAGATCTATGCTAATTATTTATTTACACGCACTTGAGGCATTCACTTCTGGTTAATTAAACTTACTTCCTGTTCTTTTATTATTCGTTCACCTTAATACTGTTTTCTTTTTCTCATATTATTTCACACTCAGTAACCGTTAGCGTTTTCGTGACTTTGCTTGAGGTGGATGATAAAAAATCCCAGATCTTAACAAGGACCAACTATCATATTAGGCTATCGGGAAATTCTTTTGATCCATTAAGGGATTTCTCCCTAATCTCTCAAGACATATGTATTCCGATGGATTCTTCTTGTTTTATGTGCCGTGCCTCTTTAGGTCGTGAGAGACAATAACTGTCTACAATTTCTTACTCCTTTTAGTTTTAAGCAATGTTTGCCTACTTGCAATCCCTTCCACTCCCTGTTCATCCATTTATAAAAGACTGTTAAGAATGTTTCTCTCAGTTTCCCCCTTGTGAGTGTCAAATTCTCCAAACTTACATTCTTCATTATGTATCTGTTATGGCCTGTTTGTATGACCAGAAAAGAAAGACACGGAAGACGAAGGTAAGTTGAACAAGTGTATTGAAATATACAGATATATACAAAGCAAGAGCGTTAGCAATAAGCAAATAGAGGTGTCCGTCCGAACGACCCGGTTACACTGCGTCTCGGCTGTCCAACGACCGCTCAACGACTGTATATTTAACAGTCCCCCCACAAGGAATGTATTTGGCACAAAGCCGAGTTTAACCTGGGTTTCTCCGAGCCCGTAGGCTCGGCCAAAAATATTCCCTTAGAATGCTCATAAGCAGATTCGAGATCTGTCTACCTCCCCGGACCAAACTTTACCCTTCGGCAAAAACCTCATCCGGGTTCCTCTCTGCCAAAGCAGAGAGTTCGACAGAAGTCGCACACAGTCAGAGACTGCTCAACGACTGCCCTTAGGAAGTCTCGCAGTTAGTATTTATGAGAGGAGGAAGAGTTCATTCTACTGTAGGGGGGTTTACCACAACGGTATCCCAGGAATTTAAAATGTCTCTTTCTGATCCCGAGCGCAAATGTACCTTTCATTCCCCCTTTGCTTAAAACTTCCTCACATATTCCGATCAGGGAATACCCAGCATCCTTCTGTTGCTTCAAGGATTCTTTTTATATGTGAGGAAATTGTCATATAGGCGGATTGGTACAGCCATTTACTAAACGTAGCTTAGATGTGGCACGAGGCCCAAAGTGTGGAGCACCCAGTGAGTATCGAAATCCCTTCTCAGTCGTAATGGATCTGGCAAGAAAAACTTGCTAACCATTACACCAAGTCATAGTGACCAATGATTTTCTAAGCTTAGCTTAGATGTGGAAAACTCCGAAATTGGGAGGCACTCAGTGAGGATCGAACTCACTGCTACTTCTTTTATGGACAAATTGTTGTCGTTAATAACTCTCATTCACTCTGCGCCTTTTCCGTTCAGGACATGGGTGATGATGGTTCTTTTTGTTTTTGTTGTGGCCTGTTTAGGGGCCAGAAAAGAAAGACACGGATGACGAAGGTAGGTTGAACAAGTGTATTGAAATAACAGATATATACAAAGCAAGAGTGTTAGTAATAAGCAGATAGAAGTCTCCGTTCGAATGATCAGGTTACACTACGTCTCGGCTGCCCAACGACTCTTGCTAGGAAGTCTCGCAGTTAGTATTTATGAGAGGAGGAAGAGTTCATTCTACTGTAGGAGGTTATTATGGTTCTTCATAGTTTCCTTTCTTTCGTTCCTCTTGGCAATTATAGATCCAGCAGGCTTACTTCCACATCATGTTGAAACATCGTAGTTAAGCAGAATCGAGCCTGGTCAGTATCTAGATGGGTAGCCGTTTAATTAATTTACACTGTCAATATTTTCCACTTCTATAAATGTTAGTGAATTTGGTTTTGTCTTATGGCCCTATGACCAAAGTTAAGCAACGTCGAGCTTGATCAGTGTCTGCTGAGTGTGTGGGTACGTAGTGGATAATCGCTCAGAATTGTTAATCGGAGAGCTAAGTTCCAAATCCATTTAGGGTCGATATATTGATTAACGCGCAAATACATTTGGGAAAGTTATGAATTCCCCAATTAAAGAAACTAAAAATACATTCTGGTTTTAAATAAACAATGAAGAGTTTATAAGCCATCGAAAATGAATGAATTTTGGGGTCTTGCTGCCCACTTTCGTACAAAAACACAACCATATAGACACAACCCTAACGCCGCCAAAAGTCTACACCCAACCCTAACGCCGGCAAATGTATAGGCACAACGCTAACGCCGCCAAATGTATAAACCTAATCATAATGCCGCCAAATATATAGACCCAAACATAACGCCGCGAATGCATATGCGCAACCCGAACGCCGCCAAATGTATAGACCCAACCCTAACGCCGCAAAAAGTACAGACCCAACACAAACGCCGCGGAATGTATAGGCACAACCCTAACACCGCGGAATGTATAAACCCAATGATAATTCCGCCAAATGTATAGACCCAACCCTAACGCCGCAAAAAGTACAGACCCAACACAAACGCCGCGGAATGTATAGGCACAACCCTAACACCGCGGAATGTATAAACCCAATGATAATTCCGCCAAATGTATAGACCCAACCATAACGCAACCAAATGTATAAGCACAACCATAACGCCGCCAAATGAATAGACACAACCCTAATGCCGCCAAATGTATAGATGGAAACCTAACGCCGCCAAATGTATAGACCCAACCATAATGCCACCAAATCCATACACCCAACCATAACGCCGCCAAAAGTATAGACCCAACCATAACGCAACCAAATGTATAAGCACAACCATAACGCCGCCAAATGTATAGACCCAAACATAATCTCGCCAAATGTATAGGCACAACCCTAAGGCCGCCAAATGTATAGACCCAACCCTAACGCTGCCAAATGTATAGGCACAAGCCTAACGCCGCCAAATATATAGGCATCACCTTAACGCCCCCAAAAGTATAGATCCAACCCTAACGCCGCAAAATGTATAGACTCAAACGTAACATAATGACACAAAATGTATAGATCCATCCATAACGCCGCCAAATGTATGGCCCCCAACCCTAACGCCGCCAAATATATAGGCACAGCCATAATGCCGCCAAAATTATAGATCCAACCCTAACGCTGCCAAATGTATAGACCCAACAATAACGCCGATAAATGTATAGGCACAACTCAAACGCCGCCACAATTATAGATCCAACCCTAACACCGCCAAATGTATAGACCCAACCCTAACGTCATGAAATGCATAGGCACAACCCTAACGCCGCTAAATGTATAGGCACAAACCTAACGCCGCCAAAAGTATAGATCCAATCCTAACGCCGCCAAAATATATAGACCCAACCCTAACGCCGCCAAATGTATAGGCACAACCCTAACGCCGCCAAATGTATTGACCCAAACATAACGCCGCCAAATTTATTGACACAACCATAACTCCTCCAAATGTATAGACTCATCCATAACGCCGCCAAATTTATAGACCGAACACTAACGCCGCCAAACGTATAAGCACAACCATAACGCTGCCAAATGTATAGGCACAACACTAACGCCGCTAAAAGTAAAATCCAACCCTAACGCCGCCAAATGTATAGACCTAGCCATAATGCCGCTAAATATATAAGCCCAACCCTAACGCCGCGAAATGCATAGGCACAACCCTAACGCCGCCAAAATTATAGATCCAACACAAACGCCGCCAAATGTATAGACCCAATCCTACTGCCGCTAAATGTATAGGCACAACCCTAACGCCGACAAATGTATAGTCACCATCCTAACGCCATCAAATGTATAGACCCAACCATAATGACGCCAAATGTATAGACCCAACCCTACCCAGTAAATGCATAGTCAACCTTTGATTGGAATTTCTTGGTGCTTCTATTGCATTTCAAATATCTTTCCATCATAATTTTATAAAATCGATCCCGACGAGGCATCCTGACTTTAGTTACTTTCACAAAGACGTAACGTGGCTTCCCACCTCTCTCTTTTTCCCACATATTTTCATGGCAACTGCTTTGACGAGCATTTATTTTATTTTTTACTATCTGACAATGTGTAAATTGTGCAGTTAACTATTTAGAAATATCATGCAATTACATGAAATTAACAAATAAACATTCAAATATAACTTTCTTTATTTTTTGGTATCTACTGCCAGTAATATATACAGTACATGTAATTACTAAGAAATACACATTTTTTAACACATTCATTTTAATTCCACCCTTCTTTTTCAAAATGATTTTCTTGAAAATTGTATTTATTCATTATGAAAATTCAATGATATTATTATAGTTTTGGGTAGGCTCCCTTTTGTTTTCCTGCAACCAATATTTTTAGATCTAGTCAGCCACTGGATGGTATTTTGGAAAATTCCAGAGGATCTACGGAATACCGTTGAATCTTTGTGAACGGGGAATGTTTGCAATTCAATAAACTATTGGTGGTCGCACCTTTCCAAAAGAACTCGCATTAAGAAGAAAAAAAGAAAAAAAACGGTGGAAAAATACAAAGTGATTTTATCTTTCAAACACCATTCACATGGACACCAAGTGTACCAAATGACCAGCTTTCTAGGATGTTTAATCCTAAACAACTCTCATGTCGTCTGATGTGTTATAATCCAAACGATTGTTGCACCGAATAACACCGTACTTCTTTCCAGTCTCCATCCGCCAATCAGTTAGTAGAAATAGATCCTTGGGTTAAGAAAAAAAAAAAACCCAAAAAACGAAAAAGAAAAGAAAAATTATGTCCGTTTTTTCTTTTCGTGTTAAAGAACAAGTAAGTGAAGTAATGATCGTTAATTTTTATTTTTCTGTTTATTTTTGGCTGCAGTTCATGTAATCGGATTGGGAGAATAAAGACAAAGATGGCGCGATTGCAAAATGGAAGCAGACGAAAAGGAATGAGTGAAAATTAATAGCGTCGACAGAAGCGGGGGAAAAAATAGAAAAAAAATTCAACACGAAAATTAAAAAAGAAAATGTGTTGCAAGTGTATAAAAATCGAGAGATTTATCGTTGGAAAAAGACCATAAATGCGTATGTATGGTAATTTTGTAAGCGTTGCATAGATGTAGCACAAGGTCGAACATATGGGGAGCCCAATGAGGATCGAACTAACTTTTCAATCGTAATTGATGTAGCGAGACAAGATGGCTAAATATTACATCACGTCGAAGTGATCAAAAATAAATTGTAGACGTAGCTTAGATGTAGAATAAAGCCAAATGTGTGAAGCACCCAGTGAGGATCTATCTCATTATTTAGTCGTAACTGATGAAGGGAGACAGCTTTACTAAACATTACATCTCACCGAAGTGTTCCAAAAGCAGCGAATCATTTCTAAGTGAGAAGTTAGGCAAGGACACCCCAGATGAGTCAAGAGGAGAGTTTGAGGAGAAATTACAAGCAAAGCGTTCATCTTCATCCGTAGAGGATGATAACACCTCAAATCGATTGAAGAGGATGGGGTATAGAGACCTTTCAAATATTCGCTACCTTATTACAGAGACGCCAGTAATCACGAGAGCCAAAGAGTTTACAGGTGATGCAGTGGCTCATTCTCTCAGCAAACAGGTAGTTAGCTCTGTTGAGGACTTGCTTACATTTCTTACGAAAAGTAGCAAATAGGCACCTATTATGACGAAAGCTGTCATGCTGGTATAGCCGGAAATAGTGGTTCCTGTGTGCATTCTGGTGTGAACCCAGAAGAGAAACTTGCTGATCATTACATCACATCGAAGTGCCAGGATCGAATCTTCTAGACGTCGCCCAGATGTAACTGAAAGACGATAGTGAGGATCGATCTCACCATTGAGCGGTAATTGATCTAGCCCCAGAAACTTGCTATACGGGCACGTCACATGAAAGAATTTAGGGAATGGACAAATATAACATTCTTTGCGATTCTGATAATCATATTATCCAGCACAGAATAGATCATCTCTCGGGTGTCTATATCAAAATGGAGCGTTTCTAGAGGAGTTGTCAGAATGGAATCTCCTTCTTACTAATACAATATTTTGGTTTTGTAACAACTTGCGGTATTGGGTGAAACTACCTCTAACACAGACTGTCCAATTTTATTATCTCCTGTACTAAATTTGTTATAACTGATCAATACACCAAGTAATTTGAAGTATTTAGTACTTACTAATTCCACATCCTGATTTTAGGTCTTAATTTCATCCGGCTATTGCCCGTGGGAACATCCTAAGCATAACTGAGTAGGCCACTTTATGTGTCGGGGCAGGCACTGTTAATACTGTGAGCGCGAATCTGCATCTGGAGGATATGAGAAAACCTTCAAGGTCAACCATCTGATATATCTGGATTTTCTTATTCTCCAGTGTGACACAGAATTTAAAGTTTTATTTTGGTATCTCTTAGGGTGTGCGCATATCATTCCAGTTAGTGCCAGAATAGACTTTGCATTCAGTGTCACACCATACAATCAAGCGAGTCTGGTGTATGCTACCTCCCAGTTGCATGTCTGTCGATTCACGTAACCATACGTTGCAAGCATGGAAAAAGGATCGTATTACAGGACATATATAAGTATCTACCCAGGCAGGCGTCGTTTCTCTCGAGAATGTAAGGGGCACATTAAGATGATGGTTCTACGGTGCCGATCACATACTCACACAATCGCGCGCGCACACACACACACACACACACACACACACACACACACACACACACACACACACACACACACAGAGGACAAGAGACACAAACGCACACACGTACGCACACACACACACAGATATACGGGCGCACACACACGCACACACACCAGCACACAAGACAAGAAACACAAAAGTACACAAGCACGCACACACACACACACACACACACACACACACACACACACACACATACACGCGCGCGCACATACGTATAGACGCACAACACCCAGGCACATACTCACAGACACACACTCACGCACAAACACACATGTACACACGCGTGCGCATACATACGCACACACACAAACAGCAAGAGACAAAGACGCACAGTCATACATGCACACGCGCGTGTACACACACATATACAGACACACACACGCACAAATGCACGCGCACACACGCACAAATGCACGCGCACACACGCAGACACACAAAAACACGAGCAGATGTGCACACACACACACACACACACACACACACACACACACACACTCATACACACACACACACACGCACACACTGGCTGACAATAACTTATGAAATAACATGTGACTAAAATTTAAGAGATTCAAATCACCTGATACCAATGGTTAGCACCCTATATTTTTTTATAATTAATGCATATATATATATATATATATATATATAGGGAGAGAGAGATAGGTAGATAGTTATGTATATATATATAGATAGACACATAGGTATATATATATATATATATATATATATATATATATATATATATATATATATATATATATATATATATATATATGAAGAAATATAGTTTTAAGGTGTGCTATATTTATGGGATAAAGTGCTCAATGTCAGAGATAGAGCGTATGTAAATATAAATATAAAAGTGAACATTGATGCTATCACTCAGAGGTGACAGGCTGATTCATCCTGGTCCAATTTATATGTACATATATATGTAACAAATATTTTATGTTAAGCTTAGTAGCCATTTTTATGCTTGACTTCGAATTCTCTTTCTTCTTGAATGTTTTTTCTGCAATCGTTGGCGTGGTGTTAGGACTCGAACCCGAACTCCACGCCAACTATGATATTGGTAATATTAATGGCAATGGTGGGATTAACCGTTTCGCCATTCATTAACTAAAGATTTATTATGACTGTCGTTTGAATATAATTAAATCTTTCTATTAAAACAGATTTTGAATAAAATAGTTTTCTCAATTCCATTAACTGTTATTGATCTTTCTAGTGAAGAGGAGGATTTTCCTCCAAACATTTTGCTTATGGTAATAAGGAAAGACAACTTTTTGAGTATGGCCTTATTTTCTTTTTGAGTTACATGTGCTTATTCAATGTAGTTGTTACGGTTGTAGGTGTTTTAAAAAGGCAAGGTGAAATGAAAGATGAATGAAAGAAACTGAGAGTAGTAGTGGGGAAAAGGTAAGATATTAAAGAGAGGAGGCAAGAGGAAATGAAAAGAGAAAGAAAGAAAGGGAGAGTAGGAGTGGGAAAAGGTAAGATATTAAAGAGAGGAGGCAAGAGGAAATGAAAAGAGAAAGAAAGAAAGGGAGAGTAGGAGTGGAAAAAAGGTAAGATATTAAAGAGAGGAGGCAAGAGGAAATGAAAGGAGAAAGAAAGAAAGGGAGAGTAGGAGTGGGAAAAGGTAAGATATTAAAGAGAGGAGGCAAGAGGAAATGAAAAGAGAAAGAAAGAAAGGGAGGGTAGGAGTGGGAAAAAGGTAAGATATTAAAGAGAGGAGGCAAGAGGAAATGAAAAGAGAAAGAAAGAAAGGGAGGGTAGGAGTGGGAAAAAGGTAAGATATTAAAGAGAGGAGGCAAGAGGAAATGAAAGGAGAAAGAAAGAAAGGGAGAGTAGGAGTGGGAAAAGGTAAGATATTAAAGAGAGGAGGCAAGAGGAAATGAAAAGAGAAAGAAAGAAAGGGAGAGTAGGAGTGGGAAAAAGGTAAGATATTAAAGAGAGGAGGCAAGAGGAAATGAAAGGAGAAAGAAAGAAAGGGAGAGTAGGAGTGGGAAAAGGTAAGATATTAAAGAGAGGAGGCAAGAGGAAATGAAAAGAGAAAGAAAGAAAGGGAGGGTAGGAGTGGGAAAAAGGTAAGATATGAAAGAGAGGAGGCAAGAGGAAATGAAAGGAGAAAGAAAGAAAGGGAGAGTAGTAGTGGGGAAAAGGTAAGATATTAAAGAGAGGAGGCAAGAGGAAATGAAAAGAGAAAGAAAGAAAGGGAGAGTAGTAGTGGGGAAAAGGTAAGATATTAAAGAGAGGAGGCAAGAGGAAATGAAAGGAGAAAGAAAGAAAGGGAGAGTAGGAGTGGGAAAAGGTAAGATATTAAAGAGAGGAGGCAAGAGGAAATGAAAAGAGAAAGAAAGAAAGGGAGGGTAGGAGTGGGTAAAAGGTAAGATATTAAAGAGAGGAGGCAAGAGGAAATGAAAGGAGAAAGAAAGAAAGGGAGAGTAGGAGTGGGAAAAGGTAAGATATTAAAGAGAGGAGGCAAGAGGAAATGAAAAGAGAAAGAAAGAAAGGGAGAGTAGGAGTGGGAAAAAGGTAAGATATTAAAGAGAGGAGGCAAGAGGAAATGAAAGGAGAAAGAAAGAAAGGGAGAGTAGTAGTGGGGAAAAGGTAAGATATTAAAGAGAGGAGGCAAGAGGAAATGAAAAGAGAAAGAAAGAAAGGGAGGGTAGGAGTGGGAAAAAGGTAAGATATGAAAGAGAGGAGGCAAGAGGAAATGAAAGGAGAAAGAAAGAAAGGGAGAGTAGTAGTGGGGAAAAGGTAAGATATTAAAGAGAGGAGGCAAGAGGAAATGAAAAGAGAAAGAAAGAAAGGGAGAGTAGTAGTGGGGAAAAGGTAAGATATTAAAGAGAGGAGGCAAGAGGAAATGAAAGGAGAAAGAAAGAAAGGGAGAGTAGGAGTGGGAAAAAGGTAAGATATTAAAGAGAGGAGGCAAGAGGAAATGAAAAGAGAAAGAAAGAAAGGGAGAGTAGTAGTGGGGAAAAGGTAAGATATTAAAGAGAGGAGGCAAGAGGAAATGAAAGGAGAAAGAAAGAAAGGGAGAGTAGGAGTGGGAAAAGGTAAGATATTAAAGAGAGGAGGCAAGAGGAAATGAAAGGAGAAAGAAAGAAAGGGAGAGTAGGAGTGGGAAAAGGTAAGATATTAAAGAGAGGAGGCAAGAGGAAATGAAAAGAGAAAGAAAGAAAGGGAGGGTAGGAGTGGGAAAAAGGTAAGATATGAAAGAGAGGAGGCAAGAGGAAATGAAAGGAGAAAGAAAGAAAGGGAGAGTAGGAGTGGGAAAAAGGTAAGATATTAAAGAGAGGAGGCAAGAGGAAATGAAAGGAGAAAGAAAGAAAGGGAGAGTAGGAGTGGGAAAAGGTAAGATATTAAAGAGAGGAGGCAAGAGGAAATGAAAAGAGAAAGAAAGAAAGGGAGAGTAGGAGTGGGAAAAAGGTAAGATATTAAAGAGAGGAGGCAAGAGGAAATGAAAGGAGAAAGAAAGAAAGGGAGAGTAGGAGTGGGAAAAGGTAAGATATTAAAGAGAGGAGGCAAGAGGAAATGAAAAGAGAAAGAAAGAAAGGGAGGGTAGGAGTGGGAAAAAGGTAAGATATGAAAGAGAGGAGGCAAGAGGAAATGAAAGGAGAAAGAAAGAAAGGGAGAGTAGGAGTGGGAAAAAGGTAAGATATTAAAGAGAGGAGGCAAGAGGAAATGAAAGGAGAAAGAAAGAAAGGGAGAGTAGGAGTGGGAAAAGGTAAGATATTAAAGAGAGGAGGCAAGAGGAAATGAAAAGAGAAAGAAAGAAAGGGAGAGTAGGAGTGGGAAAAAGGTAAGATATTAAAGAGAGGAGGCAAGAGGAAATGAAAGGAGAAAGAAAGAAAGGGAGAGTAGGAGTGGGAAAAGGTAAGATATTAAAGAGAGGAGGCAAGAGGAAATGAAAAGAGAAAGAAAGAAAGGGAGGGTAGGAGTGGGAAAAAGGTAAGATATGAAAGAGAGGAGGCAAGAGGAAATGAAAGGAGAAAGAAAGAAAGGGAGAGTAGGAGTGGGAAAAAGGTAAGATATTAAAGAGAGGAGGCAAGAGGAAATGAAAGGAGAAAGAAAGAAAGGGAGAGTAGGAGTGGGGACAAAGTTAAGATGTTATAGAGAGGAGGCAAGTGGTAATGGATGATACAGAGAATGAACGTTTATGATATAAATTTTAAATGGCTGTGAAAAGACTGAACGAATGCAGAAAAGAAAAAGAAATATGAAATGACCGGGGACAAAGGAAATTAAAACAAAAAAATCAAATTATTTTGTGGCAAGAAAAACAAACTGGAGTGAAAAAATATACAAGCAAAGAGAATATGGAAGATTCTTAAAGAAATAAACACAACATATTGTCACATACTGTTTTGTATAATGATTATCAATACGGATCGAAGATCTCCTAAATATGGAAGACAGAGTGAGAACAATTTAACAACGTCGATTCAATAAATTGCTGAGTTCGAAATTCCTAGAAAGTTATCGAATAAAATAAGAGAAAACGGACTAGACAATTCATAGGCACAAAATTGAATTATGCTGGTGGAGTTTATCGGTCGAAACTTTGCGACCATTATGATAATTGTAATCTTCATACCCAGGAAAAAATAATGATTCTTCTTAGTAACTTCCGAAATATATATAATGGTGTGGAGCGTCATAAAAGTGCCATTCCAGAATAGAATTTTTACTCAGTGTAACACCATACGAACAAAGGAGCCAAGATGCACGGTTGACGTGATGTGACAACCCGGCCGTCGAATGCTGGATGGCGTAATGTAGAGCTTCACCTGTCTTGCGAGTCTGGGAGTAAGTCGCATGACAGAGAAAGATATATAAACACTCACGCCAGCTACGAGGGATAGAGTCACTCACACACCTCAGGAGAGCATAACAGGTCCACGTTTCGGAGTGATCCGAAGCTTCACACCCACACCGGCTAACAATAAGTAAATAGTTATAGGCGTAAAATAAAATACAATGTTAAATACGAGATATTAAGTGTTGTGTCAACAATTAACGGGACGTAGTACAGTTTTTCGATGCCGCACTCTCTTTGTGGTCAGTCTATTTATATATTTGTGGAATAATCTGAAACGTCGAATAAATTGTTAGGTTAACACTGGAATAATTCTAGAGCTTTTAGTACAGTTTTAGATAGCCACTCCTTTTATGGTCAGTCTATTTACATATTTTTCTTGTGTGGTATCCGTCGCTCTCGAGACACCGTTGATCTGCGCCCCAAGTATTATGGCTCAGATGCTGATGGTCGTGCAGCATCTGTTATGGCTCTATAGGCCCACACGACAGTAAGTATCGGTTTCAATGAATGCATGTGAAGATGCTCTCTCTCGATGTCGCTTTGTTTTCTTTCTGTCGAGTACGTTTCTCTCCGGCGGCAAGTCTTTGTTTCTCCCCGGCGGCAAACCCTTCGTTTCTCCTCTCCTCGCTTCAGCCCTCGGTGTAAATCGCGTCTCCCGCGTGAGCGATCGTCGGCGATGTCATCCATCTCTTGATGTCCAGGTCCATCGCGCTCATGTCCCTTTTGCAGACGTCCTTGAAGCGAAGATAAGGTTGCCAGTTTCTTGTACAGACGGATCTTTGAAATCCTTCTATCGGCAATGCGGTGTACTTGTACAAGCCAGTGCAGCCGGTGCGGTTGGAGCAGGGCATATCGGCTGGGTAACTGGGCACGGATGAGAACTACGGTAAAGTGACCCGGTCGGACCAATTAATACCCAGAATGAGTTTCAGAAATCGAACATGAAATACATCGAGGCGTCTCTCCTGTCTGCCAAATAATTTGAAATATCTAATAAATTCGAAAGTCAGCACTAGAATAATTATCAAAGTCTTTAGACATATTTCATGTAGCTCACGTATGTTTCAGTTGTTTATCCGTGTAGTTCCAATGTTTCTTTGGACATTTCTAAGAATTATCAACTGTGATAATGTTCGAATATTTCAGAGACTCTGCGTAATTATTGATTCCACGTCGGCGAGGCACCTACTCGCTAGTTCATCATTTCACTTGCTTGCCTTCTCGGTGGCGTCAAATTGTTTATCTTCACCAACACCGACAGTAACATCAGGATTGTCACCGGCAACAATATTGTTCATTGTTCTCAGCTCTTGGCATCATTTTCAACACAAATTTGTGAATGCACTTAATACATTGGTTCTGCTTCTCGTGACCAGTACACACACACACCGGCACACTTTCATTTACTCTAGCATTCGTCCCATACTCTCATACATACACTCTCACTAAATTTTATTTTTTATTCCGGGAGTTGTTTTTTCTGTTTTCTTTTTGAATTTGTAGGTCTGATGAATTGGATCGTATTTACAATTTCAATGGAATAAATTATGACCATGGAAAATTAGTGTTTAAGCCTTTTTATTATATATATATGTATATATATATATATGTATATATATATATATGTATATATATGTATATATATATACACACATATATATGTGTATATATATACACATATATATATGTATATAGATATGTATATATATACATACATATATATGTATATATATGCATGTATATATATGTATATATATACACATATATATGTATATACATGTATATATATATGTATGTATATATATGTATATATATACACATGCATATATATATATGCACACACACATATATATACACATGCATATATATATATGCACACACACACACACACACACACACACACACACACACACACACACACACATATATATATATATAGGGTGACCCCCAAAACGGGATTTTTTAACTATCCAATAAAACCAAGAGTGATGGAAGAAAAATATTTAATTTATAGTAATTGAAACCTTAAAACATGCCATTTAAGAAACAATGATGGAATTTTCATTTTTTTAAAATTACGTCCTGTAGATGGCGTCCTCCTGTACGAATGCATTCTTGAAATCTGCTGTTGAGATTCCTCATTGACTGCTGCAACATCTCAGCTGGGATACTGTGAATTTCATTCTCGTTACTAAAATGGCGAAATGTTTACTTGCTCAAGGTCACTGTCTCGCAGTGTTGCCACTTGCTCGTGTCTGACAATACGCACTTAAAAAATGCCCGTTTTTTTTGGTCACCCTGTATATATATATATATGAATAAAGACAAAAGGAAAACTCACATTTGCCGACCCGTTTCATCCTTTGAGGGACTTTATCTAGGCAAAGGCGAGCATTTTATTTTGTAACAATTTTTTATGTACAAAAGCAAAAATTCTATTAGTCTTTAATCTTTTTAGGCGTAGAACTGCTTATAAATATTCACCTGGTCAGCTGAAAAGTTAGGCAAGTTATGGAGGACACGAATTCATGTGACATTTTTTAATGCTAATTAGTATTTAATCTCAAACCAATAATTTAAATACTAATTTGCATAAATTTTATTCTTCAAAAACATCACTTACCCACCTTCCTTTATTTTTGACAACCATTTTTTTAGGAGAGCTCATATTACAATTATTTGTTATTGTTGTTTTTCTCTTGCTCTCTGCATTGTTGGTTACACATCTATTTTATTCATGTCTATACCTGGCTGGCTTAGGAGATTCTTGTAGCCTAGCATATGCTCTGATTCCTTAAGTTTTCGTATTTTTCAATGATATTCTGTCTATTATAATCAAATTCATCTGACAGAGGGTAATGATTTCCCTTTTTTCTTCATATATGGTCAGCCATGCCTGATTTATGTATTTCCCCTCGTGTTACAGCCTAATGGCGTTACTGAGACATTAGGTTTATAAGTCCTCACCCTCTAATGGCTCAGTGGATAAAAGCGTTGTTTGATTGATCCAAAAGTAACTTGTGAGTTGTGAGTTCAATACTTAGCCACAATAAGCGGAACAAAACATATGGAGAAGTGAGTGATCAAGGGGAATTAACTGAATTAACTAAGATATGCACCCCCCACCAAAAAAACCGCATGGTACGTGGAATTAGAACAATCTACCGCAGTGGACTTAATAATGGGTTCGGTTTAAAATTCCAAGATATATCACCTGAAGAAGGCCGGAGCGTACGACGACCGAAACGCCGTGAATATGGCAAGAAAGATGAAGACAACAGTTAGAAGAATGTAAATAGTGTAGTTGCAATACCTAATCTCAGAAATATAGACAGATGTAGTTTATTTCATATGGAAACACTCTCAATTGTCTTACCCACAGAGTGCATTGAAATCTGAGTAGCGGAATTTGATAACTCACTATCTTAATATTATTGTATTAATATCATTATTATAGTATTGTATTAATATTATTACTATAGTATTTTATTAATATTTATATTATATTATTGTATTGGTATTTTTATTATAGTATTGTGTTATTATTATTACAGTATTGTATTAATATTAGTATAGTATTGTATTAATATTATTACTATAGTATTGTATTAATATGTTATTATAGTATTGTATTGGTATTATTATTATAGTATTGTGTTAATATTATTATTATAGTATTGTATTAATATTAGTATAGTATTTTATTAATATTTTTATTATAGTATTCTATTAATATTATTATACTGTTGTGTTAATATTGTAATTAGAGTATTGTGCTAATACTATTATTATAGTTTTGTATTAATATTACTATTAGGTTATTCAGAAAATGATGCAGATTTTGTCATTGTATATTTTAACCTATTTTTAAATGTAAAAAAGCATGCAAAATGGTTAAAATTATATATTATTTAGAGATTATTTCATATCCTTTTTGTCTAAATATTCTATTCTTTCACTTACTGAATACATATATCTTTTCGGACTTATTAACTATGATGTCAAAAAAAAAAGAAAAGAGAAAAAAAAGAAAGAATTTCGTCAAATTTTCTTTTATGAATATAATCTTGGTCGAAAGGCAGCTTAGACAGTTCGGAAGATTAATAATGTTTAGGGAGAATGCTTAGTGCAACATTGATTTCAGTACTTTCGTTTTGGTGAAACCAGCCTTGAAGATAAGAAAGGTCGTAGACGTGAGCCTTCTGTTGAAGATGAGAAATAAAAAAAGAACATTAGTCGAGACAAATCTTCGCCCTACTGTTCGAGAGCTTATAAGCGAGCTAGGTTCAAGTATTGGATCTATTTATGGATATTTCTCAGAATTGGAAAGTTCAAGAATTCGGAGAAATCAGTAGCACACGAATTGAATGAGAGGACAAAGTATTGTCATTATGACGACTGTTCGATTCTTCTTTTAAGCAGAAATGACACATTAAGCAAAAATGACCCATTTCTCGATCACGTTGCCCCCTTTTTTTGAGAAATGGACCCTAGACGATAATTGACGACATTCAAGACAATGGCTGAATCGAAAGGAAGCAATCCAAAATTCCAGCAAAAGTTCTGGTTAATGTTTTGTGGCCTTTTTTTTTTTTAAGTCAATTCACTCCAAGCAAAGGCGATAACGCCACTAAGTCGCGGGGGCTACTGGGAGTGAAAGAGAAGACTTTAGAAGGAATGAGAAACCGAATCCTAAACAAGAAACAAAGGATAAACCTCTACTCTCGTACAAAAGACCGGAGAGGAGTGCGAACGGGGCGATAGGCGTCTAAAGTTGGATTTATTCATCACAGCTTTCTGAATTTCATATATTTCATATATATTTTCATATATATTTCATATATTTCCAGCACTAATCAAGAGAAAAGTCAGGTTCTTTTGCATATATATATATATATATATATATATATATATATATATATATATATATATAGACAATATTAGTGGTGAATATACACATACATATGCAATTATATATACACATACATATATGTATAAAAATAATTCCAAGTGGATATGATCCAGGTAGAACCCGATGTCCATGCACATTTCATTGAATACGACAGACAAAGTGCTTTTATTTAATTTTTTATACAATTTCTCATTCGATCTAATAATTTTTTTCTTTTCGGATTATAAATTATATAAAAACTGTCCGAATGTTCTTTTAATCCGACCGCTTGGCGCAGAAGTATTGGCGCAGAGGTGAAGGCAGCCGGCACGCCATGGGACGAGCTGAAGACGATCACCCGGAAGCGCGTTCGTTGGGGAGGTGTTGTTGTGGCCCTATGTTCCTCAAGGAATCAAGAGGCATACAAAATAGTAGAAACAAGATACAGGGGTTTTGCCATGCTGTTATTACATCTATCAGTCATTGTGAACGTGCATTGGAACTTTTCCCAGTTTTTGTTCGTACTAACGAAAATGATAATCGAATCACGAAACATGGAATCATTTTTCCAGTCTGCAAAAGACTAAAAGAGAAGCCCGGTTGTATATTTACAGGCGTAGTTTTGCCGAGAAATAAGCCGTAAGCATTTTAAATACAGGAAATTAAATCTGAAATATAACAGAAAAACACCTAAAAGAAATTGTACGAAAATATACCATGCTTTAGTACCACTGACATCAAATGTATTAAAGTGTATGTGCGTGTGTGTTTGTGTGCGTGAGGTAAGTAGGGTGAAAGAAATTCGCCCAAATTAGTTCCTGCCTTAAGTCATATATATATATATATCACCGTCAGGAGTTCCCAGGAAAAGTGTTTTTTTATTTATTTATTCGTCGATCTTTTTAATACAGAGGTGCCACGATTGTTATTGAAATTCTGCTATCAGATTTCCAATTCCAAGTCATTATTCGTTACACCACCCGCACACCCAAGCTTACAGAACCTGGTATTCCCAAGTGGTCACACATCTAGGCACTGAACAGGCAGGACGTTGCTTAACTTCGATGACCATACAAGAACCGGTGTTTCAACGCGATTGGTTGTAAGCCATACCATCTGCACATCCAATCTTACCTCACCTGATATTCCCAGGCGGACACCAATGTATCTACTGACCAAACTCGACCTCTCTGCAACAGAGAAGACGGCGACGTCTTCTCGGTTGGACGGTCGAACTCTGCCCCAGAGCAGAGAGGAACCCGGACGAGGCTCTGCCGAATGGTAGAGCCTCGTTCGGGGAAGTTGACCAACTTGGTCCTGTTTATACGGGATCTACGGGCATTTTTTGGCCGAGCCTACGGGCTCGGGAATACCCCACCTTAAACCCGGCCTTGTGCCACATCTATCCCTCGTGGGGGTGGGGGCAGTATATACTGACCAAACTTTACCTTGCTGAACAACGTTATACCGCCATAAATTATACCACCCGCTCATCAACATTACAGCATCTGGTATTTCAAAGCAGTCACCCATCAAGTACTGCCCAGGCTGGATATTGCTTAACATGAAGAGTGATTGTTCGAGAACTGGTATTTCAACGTGAAGTTGCTGTAACCTTATATATATATATATATATATATATATATATATATATATATATAAGCAATTATGTTCTTGTTTGAGAGCTTTTAGAATAATGTGAAAGTTATCCACTAATTAGTTCAGCCACGTGTCTTCCACGCCATCCTTATTGTCATAATGTTTCAGCTGCTGTATGCATTCGTCAGGTGTCTCTAGAATTTGACAACCTCTCTCTAGCTTCAAATACAACTCTTTATTTAAATCAAACGTTAATTTATTGTCTTCTTAATTCCTGTTCTTTTATTTGTTTCCGCTACTTAATATTTTTTCTTATATTCTTTCACACTTTTGTTGCCTTTCTTGGGATGAATTCATTAAAAAAAGTAGATTGTTTTCATTCCGTTGGCTATGCTAGGAGAGATGACTCATCTTTGCTAAGTTGCTTTTATAGTCCACCAAATCAGATTAAATGATACATTATTTACATTATTCGGACTATTGTCCTCGTCTTTGTCGCCATATATATTACAACGTTTCGGCCGTTGTACGCTCCGGCCCTTTTCAGGTGGTTGGAATGTCGAACTGAACCCTTTATTTCACTCACTGGGGTAGACTGTTCTAGTTTCACGTGCTGTGCTTAATGGATGTCAGTTATCAGTTATCTCATGTTCTTTTATTTGTTTCCGCTACTTAATCCTACTATTTTTCTATATATTCAACAAAGATGAGGACAATAGTCCGAATAATGTAAGTAGTGTACATAATAGCTCATCTCAGAAATATAGACAGATATTGAAAGGCCGAAACTTTGTAATAAATATGGCGACAAAGATGAGGACAATAGTCCGAATAATGTAAGTAGTGTACATAATAGCTCATCTCAGAAATATAGACAGATATTGAAAGGCCGAAACTTTGTAATAAATATGGCGACAAAGATGAGGACAATAGTCCGAATAATGTAAATAATCTACATAATACCTCATCTCAGAAATATAGGCATATACAGATTAAATGATGTTTTTCATTTCCCGAAATTGAGCCAAGTAACTCGATTCGTTTTACCTGCGCCCTTATCGTACAGGCCATGTTTGCCGTACCTATATGCTTCCTCATGCTTCTCTCCTTTATCCTTGTACCCTTTGATTTTTTGTTCTTTTTCATTTCGCCTTTTCTCTCTTATGCTCTGATTTCTCTCCACCGTTATCTTTTCAGCTTTTTCCTCTTTACGTGCCTTAATTTTGCTTGGACAAATGAAATCTCGCACGTTATCATTTACTTTTGTGCATTTAGCTTGTTGAAAACAAAAGAAGACAAAAAAAAACCCTTTACAAACACTTCCCGCCTCGACGCCATGTTAACAATTTCAGCTCCATCTCTTCGCGCATGCGCACACTCTGTCACCTGCACAAAGGCAAAGCCAAATATATGACGTTCGCAGATACAAGATTATCACTTTTTATGCTTGTTTAAAAGATATGAGATATTAGCTGGTGGATTAATTGGGGCGGAACCAAAAAGACGCAGAGGAGGCCACGTGAATGCGCAAGACAGAGAAAATAGAAAAAATATTAAACTTGTCGAGGAAGAAATGTAAGAGAGAGAAAGCGAGAGGAAAGAAAAGAGAGGGAATGTGAAAGCGAAAAGAAGGCATAAAAGAGAATACAGCGGGGAGAAATAGATAGATAGATAGATAGATAGATAGTGAGAGAGAGAGAGAGAGAGAGAGAGAGAGAGAGAGAGAAATTGAAGGAGAAAAGGAATAGGTGGCTGGAGAGAGAGGAAAAGATAGAGAAAACGGGTGGTGGTGGGAAAGAGAAAAAGGATGTGTTTGGTGAGAGAGAGAGAGAGAGAGAGAGAGAGAGAGAGAGAGAGAGAGAGAGAGAGAGCGTGGGAGAGAAAAAGAATCAGGCAAAGATGAAAAGAGAGTGGGAATGAGAAATAGAAAAAAAAGCCGTTACGGGAAAAGGAAAAAAACGGATGTAGGAGAGACAAAGGAGAACAAGAGAAAAAGAAAAAGAGAGAAGAGTAAAAAAAGAAGACGAGAGAATAAGATGGATAGGTCGCTGACAAAAGAAAAAGAGGGCGTGGGAGACATAGCGAGGAGATAGGGTAAAAGAAAATGAGAAGGGAGTGAAAGTGATAAAGACAGGAGGCTTGAAAGTGAAAAAGAAGACTTAGTAGAGAAAAAGAGAGGGCGCGAGAAGAAGAAGAAGAAGAAGAAGAAGAAGAAGAAGAAGAAGAAGAAGAAGAAGAAGAAGAAGAAGAGTGAAAGTGAAAAAGGTGTGAATGGAAAAGAAAAGAGATAGGAAGAGAACGAGATATATATAGATATATATATATAGAGTGTGTGTGTATGTGCGCATGAGATACAGATAGAGAGCTGGAGAGAGAGAGAGAGAAAGAAAGAGAGAGTATTGGAGATCTAAAGAAGAAAAGATTAAAGAAAATATGTTCGGGAGAGAGAAGGTAAGTTAGAAAGTCAGGAAAACAAAAAACAGAGAGAGAGAGAAAGAGAGGGGAAATATATCAAGAAATGGAGAGAGAGAGAGAAAGAGATATATAGAGAGATAGATAGATATAAGAGAATAGATTTATTTATGTAGATAGATAGAACTGAACATATTAATATATATATATATATATATATATATATATATATATATATATATGTATATTTAAACATTTAAATTACTATCAAGCGTTAAAATCTGTGTTTTTCTAAATTTCCCAAGCATGAAGCTATATCACTCCTTTTCTTTTTTCAAGACCCCCTACGTCCATCTCTTATCTGTTTACTACCTCCGTTTTTTCTTTATGCCCTTTTCCCCCATATCATTTCCGGTGATGTCAATGTCTGATTCTTACCCACCTCCTCCTCAATATCAAGTATTGTAATAAAAATAAAATAAATTTTAAAACTCTCCCTTCCCGTTCTAATTTCGACCATGTCTATCACACTATCCCTCACCAGCCTCTATGTTGCCTCATATAAGCTCAATACTGCCCTTCAAAAGTAAATTTTAAATTCATTTTTTCACCCTTGAAAGTGAAGTCTGAAGATCCAGAAAAATAAAATCTCTGGTGAAATAAATTATAACAATGGAACCTTAAAAATGGTTTGTTTTTTCTTTAAATTATATATATATATATATATATATATATATATATATATATATATATATATATAGATGTTGGTTGGAGTTACCACCAGATGAAAGTTAATCATGGGGATAACGTAGTAATTGTATAACCAATTTACCTGTTGCTTGAATTATTATTATGATTTTTATTTCCTTTGATATCTGGCATTTACACATTTCTTTCCGGGTCCCGCCCAGGGACCTTAGGTTAGAAATGGCATCATGACACTTTCCACTGAAAAAAAAAATTACATAGATAAAGCCCTTCGTAAAGTGTGGGCTGTACTTGTCAGAACAATTTTTTGTATCTCTTTGAGGCATGGACTTCCAGGGATCCCTTCAATCAGCCTACTGGAATCTTTTCCAACCAGTCCAAGGGCTCCAACTACAACAGGGATTGTTGATGTTCCCATGTGCCACATTTTTGAGATTTCTATTTCAAGGTCCTTGTATTTTGACAGTTTTTCGAATATCTTCAAAGATACATTGCAGTCTGCAGGGACTGCCATATTATTATTATTATTATTATTACTTTTGGAATTGTGGTGTCACTTGAACATGGCGTTTTGTGGATTCTGAGTATCTAAATAAATTTTAGAATGCCAGAATCACACATATTTTGGCTGCTGTCATTAAAAAAAATGTTGTTTCAACGAACAGTCTCGTATTTTTGGTCGATACACGGTGTCTTTAACACAAACCCATAGAATGAAGTCCAGGGGAGTGATATCTGGTGAACTAAATGGCCAGGGAATTGGGGCATCCTTTCCAATTCACCGGTCTGGAAATGCTTGATTTACGAACCCACGAACATGCAGTCCCGAATGTGGTGGTGCACCATATTGCTGAAAAATGGTGTTTGGTTGAAGGTCATGTAGTGCCACTTATTCAGTCAGAAGGTCAAGGTAAGCATTGGCAGTAATTGATAAGATGACAATTTGAAATTGTCGAAAGTTCTTGACTCTTCAATTCTATCTGACAATAACTCAAATATAAGGATCATATTATTGAAGGAATTGATAGTAAGTTAATTTCTCATTAAGTACAGTTAGCGAAGTGATTTCGCCATTAATCACATTAACATTGCTAATTAATTCTTTGTGTAAATTGTATCTTAGAAATGATTAAAGATATCTTACTGAAAATTTCCGAGGTTTTTATAACACTATTAAACATAACGTTGAGCAATAAGAATGTATAATTCCTCTCCAAGACTAACAGAAAAATTGTAATGAAATCGCTCATAAACGAAAATGACATGTTACTCATTAATTAATCACAGCTAAGGATCCGAAGCTTATGAAGGAGTGAAATAAAGTTCATATATATATATATATATATATATATATATATATATATATATATATATATATATGAAGAAATATACTCTTACGCTGTGCTATATTCATGGGATAAAGTGCTCAATATCAGAGATAGACCGTGTTTAAATATAAAAGTGAACATTGAAGTCAACACTTAGAGGCGACAGGCTGTTTCATGCTAGACGCAATCATCAGGCCACGAGTGCTATTTTTTCCTCGGCTATTTATATATACGGGTTAGTGGTGCATTGTGAGTAGTCTATTTTGGCGTTTATTTTGCCGGAAGTCGTTTATTTGTTTGTTCATTTATTTTTTATTTTTATTTCTTATCTTATATATTTATTTATTTTTTATTTTAATCGGTGTTTTTATTAACGTCGTAAAAATTTGTTTGTATCGCTTATTTAATAGTTTTGTTTTGGTTTGGGAAGATAATTAAAGCAATTTATTCAATTTTGGGGTTGATTGCTGTAGTTTATTCTAACTATTATTTTGGCGGGAGCAGTTTTTAATTTGTTTATTACTGCATTTATTTATTTGGATTGGTTATCTTTACTTGTTTTTCTAACGATTAATTAATCGGAATCGGTTTGTTACTTTGTTTATTTATTTATTTGGATTAATTTAGATTAATTTAATTTACTTGTTTTTTATTTATTTGTTATACTGTACGTTTTTATTTACTCTTTTCGGTTTCGATTTTTAAGTAACGTAGTATTTTTTTATCGTTAATTATAGCTATGTTTTTCGTCCGATTTTTGGTTTGATTTTTATAGTCTAAGTATTATTTTGGTCATAATGGTTTATTAATGTGTTTATTATTTACTTTTTTATTTGTGTTTATTGAGTTAGTTTTTTATTTATTTATTCTATTTCGTCTATTCTAACGGGTGTGATTTGGTAATTTGTTTGGCTAATTCATTTTACTTATGTTATTGTCATTTTGTTTATTTATTTTATTTTATTTATTTATTTTTTCAGTTTTCGATTTTTAAGTAACGTAATAAAAATTTGTTTTCATGTCTGCATTTTGAGATGGGCTCGGATCGTTTATTTAATAATTTATTTTGGCTTTGCAAGGTAATGATAACTATTTTTTCCTCCAAGCAAAGTTTGCAAGTTTTGGATTCGTTGTTGTAGGCTGATGATCGTTTCCAAGATATTCTTGGTGTGATGTGCGTTTTGTTTGTAATATTCCAGATATATTTAGAAAGCATTGTACTGTACGCGTATTTACTATTTGTGAAAGATGTTTTGTGTGCATTGTTTCCAGGGTCCTTCAGTTACTCCTATGTTATCTTTTTCTTCATTATCTGGTGCTGTTTTATTATCTGTACCATGTTCTCGGTGCAACTGTAGCTGATTTTTACTGTGTTTTTTGTTGAATATTTTGTGTAGGGTGCTTGATTCCGGGAAGTGTTTGTGTAAAAATTTGAAGAATATTTTTCCTACGTTTGTTTTTACGTTTTTTTCTGTACGGTGGGTTGAACCATATGATATTTCTTTTCCTGTTGGCCTTTTTGTGTTCTGTGGTGAGTATGTGAGTGTTGCTGGGAATTCACTATCTTTTAGGGCTGTTTCGTAGTCTTTCTTAGCTTTGTTAAATATGGATTCATTGGAGGAATTGCCGGAAAGCCTGCGATTAATCGATTTTGGTATCTGTTTGATTATAGAAGGCGGGTGGTTGGAAGATGTGTGTATATAGAGTGGTTTATCATTGGGTTTTCTACATGGTTTATATGTGCCTTTTCTTAGATTCAAGCATCTAGAAAATCTACTTCGCTTAGGTTAGTTTTTATATCTATGTCGAATCCGTTATTTTTGAAATCTTTATTATTGCTTTTCTAGTTTTGTCTGTGTTTTGTTTGTTGCAGTTTCATAAGATTATGAGACCGTCGTCCCTGTAGAGTCCTGTGTCATTTCTATCTATTATTTTGCTTAGTTCGTGTAGTAAGTATATACCTATAATTTCGCAGCAACGCGCCATCAAAGCTTCCCATTCTAGTGTCAAAGATTCCGTCTTTCTTTATCCATACTTCTTCATTGTGAAATAGTAATGGGAGTGTTTAATGATGTCGATTTCGTTTGGTTTTATTATTATATGTTCCTGAGCTAAGTTGATGGCCTTATCTACCATGGGTTCTGTTATGGATGGGTAAAATCCTTTTATGTCTAATTGTAGGAATTGGCAGTTTTGTTTGTTGTTCATGCTGTGGTACCAGTCAATAGTTGATTTTGTGTTTTTCCACTGGTTTACTCCTAATTTCTTCTTAAGTTTAGAATTAATTCTTTCTAGTATCGTTTTACTTATTTTACCAAGTTCGCTTTTGGCTGGGTTTATGAGTCTGCATGCAGGGTTGGTTTTGAAATTTTCTTTGTGGTCTTTTAGTGTGATAAAGGCATGCGCCTTGCTTATGCAACTTATTCGGTCATCTATGTCTAATTTTTGGGCGATTGCTTTAGCTTCTTTATTGATATCGTGTTCTATGGTTTCAGGTGCCTTTTTGTATGTGTTGGTTATGTTCTTCTTCAGTAATTTATTGTCCGTAGGAGGGCTTTGTTTGTATAGAATTCTTGTTTTGTCCGCTGCGATAAATACATTTGCTGAATTGTTTATTCAGTTATATCTTCTTTTAGTCTTCTTTGAAATGCATCTTGTTTATTAAGGAATTTTATGTTTCTAACTAGGTCAGTTAAGTTTTTCTCGAAGTCGTCTAATTCTTTTTGTTGCGGAGGGCATTTTCTGGTTTTGAAGCCGTATTTTTCCCTGAGTGTATTGCTATTGTGAAGATCCTGGTTTAAAAAGAAGTGGGCTTTCCATCTCATTCTTTTTATGAAATCTTCTGCTTTTTCAATTAATTTTAGCTTATATATGGAAGGGGGTGGGATGCGTAGGTTTTTTAGGGAGTAGTCGTGGCTTAATTTTTGTAGATCTATACTGTGTTATAAATGTAGCGAAAGTGCTCTGTTTATCAGGAGCTGAATAAGAAATAAAAAATAAAGATAAAAATAAAAAATAAAAATAAATGAAAACAAACAAAATAATTTAACCCAAATAAATAAATAAATAAATAAATAAACGACTTCCGGCAAAATATCCGCCAAAACAGTATACCTACAATACACCATTGACGCGTATATATAAACAGCCAAGAAAAAAAACAACACTCATATATATAAATAGCCGAGGAAAAAAATAGCACTCGTGGCCTGATAATTACGTCTAGCATGAAACAGTCTGTCGCCTCTAAGTGTTGACTTCAATGTTCACATATTGTTATGGGAACTTACCCATAATAATAATGGACTATTCCGGACATTATAAATACTGCGCCTCAAGAGGGAGCAGAGAGGATTCTTGTAAGAACATTGGAATAGTGATACTTGTCGAGACCACATAGTTCACTCTAACCAAACCTGATAGTCATTACTAATACTTCTACTTCTTTGTATATATTTCTGTTTGTAATATATCTATGTTATTCCATACCTGTGTTCGAGTTATTTCTTCATTGGTTCTAACTTGGACCATCACCGTGCTACAAGGAATTTGGACCATAACAAGTGGCGACGAGGAAAGCCCAAGAAAAATCGAACTCTCTACGCGGAGGAGATACCTTTTTTGCAATCCTCGCACATAACAAGTGGCGAAGAGGGAACCCAAAAGAAAAACGAACTCTCTACGCGGAGGACATACCTCTTCTGCTATCCGTCGCACATAAGTGGCGACGAGGAAACCCCTAAAAAACGAACTCTCTACGCGGAGGACATACCTTTTTTGATATCCGTCGCACATAATAGTGTCGACAGGTAAACAGTAAGAAACAAGTTCTACGTGGAGATTTCTAAAAAAAAAGTTCTACGCGAGATTTCTAAAAAAAACATGTTCTACGCGATCACATATAAAAAAAAAACAATTTTTTTTTTTGGATATCAATTGTACTGGCAACAAAGGATTTTTTTTTACGTACACAGGTTTCAGAATATTAGGTTACACTAAAGTAAAGTACTTACACAAAATTACGTTAACATGGAAAAATTAAATCAACCATTGTGGAACTTATCAAAATCCAATTTGAACAGCAGCCAAAAAACGAACAGAAACATTTTGAATTACAAGAATTATTGTTACGTGTAATGTCAAATAAAGGGCAAAATTCCGAGAATGAAACAGTTCTCTCACAAGACGCTATTTGGAGAACTATCGAAGATTTCACGTATGCACCCGACGAAGACCAAACTTTTGCAACTTACTTCCGAAGGTACGATCTATATGAATTTGACTGCAGAGATTGGCCAGACGCACGAAGAATACGTCTATTACTAAGAAAATTAGGCACATACGAATATACCAAATTCGTAGATTATATCCTACCGAGGAAAACAAATGAGTTAACTTTCAAAGAAGCCATAAAACTGCTAACAGAACTTTTCAGCCATAATACCTTACTATTCCACAAAAGATGGAAATATCTGAACCTAACAAAAAAGGACAGCGAAGATTACATCACTTTCGCTTCCATTGCAAATATTGTGATGACTTTATATTATCGGAACTCAGCGTGGACAATTTCAAGTGTTTAATATACGTTCAAGGCCTGGTTTCAACCAAAGACGCTGAAATTAGACGCAGAATCCTTACAAAATTGAAGAGATTTGACACTTCAAATACTAGCCGAAGACTGCCAGAGATGCATCAGTATGAAGATAGACTCAAAAGATATAGAAGCTGGCATCGCGCACATACGTAAAGTACGAAGACAAACCAACTTTCCCACCTCAGAAACAAACCAAACCAATTTTCCCTCCTCAAAAACAGGTAAAACAAAATTTTCTACTTCAAAAAGCCAATATCAGAAAAAACTACCACCCAGTCCATGCTATCGCTGTGGGACTTGGCATTGGTATAAAGACTGTCCATACTGTTTTAAAACTTGTCTATCATGCAAAAATGTAGGACATAAAAGTTCTCATTGTTGGACTAGAAGAGAACGCAAAAGCAGAATAAGAATCACGAGGACTGACCAAGCGGATGAGACTAACATAAGAAAATACGTACAAATAGATATGCAAAACAGAAAAGTCAGACTACTGTTGGATTCCGGCTCGGACTTAACTATTATTAACGTTCAAACATGGAGAAAACTGAACAAACCTGCCATGTTAAAAACAGATAAAATTGCTAGATCGGTAATGGGGAGAAAAATAAAATTTCAGGGTGAAGTGATTACAAATGTGACATTTAATGGAATGACGAAAAAATTAAAAATGTATGTATTAAGAAATACAGAAAACTTATTCGGAACGGACTGGATGCAAAAATTCGAACTTTGGGATTTACCAATAAGTACGTACTGCTAAAATGTAAAAAATTTATCAACCGAGGTAGATAAATTAAAAGAGAAACTAAAAACGAGTTTCTCCGAAGTATTTTCAGCAGGTCTTGGAAGATGTAAAAAATGGCAGCAAATATCGAAATAAAAGAAAACGTTCAACCTATCTTCAAGAAAAAAAAGGAGCGTACCGTTTGCGTCAATAGAAAAATAAATCAAAATTGGCTAGACTCGAAAACACTGGCATATTGACAAAAGTAGAATACAGTTAATGGGCCGCACCTACGGTTTACGTCAAAAAGAAATCAGGGGAGATTCGAGTATGCAGCCCTACGACATGAAGTAGATATCAGGACAGTACTACGTTGTACAGTTCGAAACCTCCCCGTCACACTACAAGAAATAAAAAATGAAGCTATAAATGAATTCATTAAAGAAACAAAAACAAAAATAGCAGAAAAAATAAGCAAATATCGGACAGTTTTTCTCTATGCGATAATGGGCTACTTTACAACGAAAGTGTTGTAATTCCCAAAACACTACAAAAGGGAATCCTAAAGGATTTCCACAGGGGCCATCCAGGAAAAAATTGAATGAAATCGCTGTTGCGAAGCTATGTATATTGGAAAAACATGGACCAGGATCTTACTCAGATGGTGGAAAAATGCAAGGGTTGTTCTTTAGCAGCCAAAGCACCGCCAATCATCCATAAACTATGGCCAGAGACAGATCATCCGTGTAAATGGCCGGAGGTGTTTCGTTGCAAAAATCCTACTTCGGAAACTACAATAAATTGCCTCCACGAGCTATTTGCTCGGTTCGGAGTAGTGGATTGCCTAGTCACAGATAATGGAACGCAATTCACATCAGCGGACTTCCAAAAGTTTTGCGAAATTTATCAAGTCAAACATATAAAATCCCCTCCATATCACCCAAGATCAAATGGGCAAGCGGATAGATTTGTTGATACACTCAAAAGAGCGTTAAGAAAAGCCTATGATGTGCCCAAGGAAAAACCATTACAACAATTTCTACAGGTATATCGAATTACGCCAAATAATGCTACGCCATCGGCATTAACACCCGCAGAATGATGTTTGCTAGAAAAATCAAATCTGTATTTGATAAATTGCTACCAAGTCAAACGAAGCAAATAACACAGTCGTACGTCCCAAAAAGAAAATTCCACCCAGGAGAAAAAGTATTTTTTAAAGCATATAAAAATAATACATCTTACTGGGAGCAAAGTACAATTTAAAAAAAGAATCGGGAATATGGTTTACATAGTACATGGACACAAATTCTAACATAGAAGACACGTAAACCAAATAAGAAAGAGACTGTTACAGGATGCTAACGGTCCACCTCAGGAAGAAGTGATGGATACGATTTTCGATACATTTGATGTAAAAAGGCCACAAACAATGCCAGAACCACGAAAATCACAGAACCTTTGGAAATAGATCAAAAGAAAAAAAATATTGAAAACCCCTGCTACGCAAAAGCTTCGGAAGGGGGGTGTAAGGGAACTTACCCATAATAATAATGGACTATTCCGGACATTATAAATACTGCGCCTCAAGAGGGAGCAGAGAGGATTAATTGTAAGAACATTGGAATAGTGATACTTGTCGAGACAACATAGTTCACTCTAACCAAATCTGATAGTCATTACTAATACTTCTACTTCTTTGTACATATTTCTGTTTGTAATATATCTGTGTTATTTCATACCTGTGTTTGAGTTATTTCTTCATTGGTTCTACCTTGGACCATCACCGTGGTACAAGGAATTTAAACCATAACACACACACACACACACACACACACACACACACACACAGAGACACACACACACACACACACACACACACACACATATATATATATATATATAATTTCAGGATCATTTTCAAAGTTATTCAAGATGATCTTCACTCTCTTTAACCTCCTAATTTTTTGTCCTTGAGAAACTACGTGCCTCAAACGTTTCCCGTACGATTTAATTTTCAAGTCCTTTTTAACGGCTCTTTGGACTGTTATAGGTGAAACCTCTCTCTCACGTGCCAAGCGTCTTTAGCTCTAGGGTGAAATGATGATCCTTCCTCCTGTTTTGACCTCCTGAACTAGTTTTTCTCTCTACTGCTCGTTCTTTTTTTAAATTATTCACCATTCTCTGGATGGTTCTTGCATGGACTTTGAAGATGGAAGCCAAAGTATGAATCTTAGTACCATTGCCGAAGGTCTGAATTATCGTTTTCCTCTTACAATTGTTCAGTTGGGAAAAAAGTGGGGCTGACACAAAAATATTTTAAATTGTTCTCTTTCTAGCTGAATAACTCAAATGTTTTTCGGTGATTCGTACGACAATAGGTATCAAGATGGCTAAATGTCGAGCCTGAACACCTGAAAAAAAGAAACTCAATTAGTTTAGTGTTTTTCTTTTAGATATTAAACATTCTATTCGATGGACAATTACGCTGCTACCCGATTTGGACAAATGTGCTGTTACACCAGGTATATATATATATATATATATATATATATATATATATATATATATATATATATATATATATATATATATATTTGAACAGATTATAATATATATATATATATATATATATATTTGAACAGATTATAATATATATATATATATATATATATATGCAAGTATATAATAAGTAGGTAGGTAGATAGATATACTTGAACAAATTAAGATTGCTCGCTAGATAGCCAAATATATAGATGGATTTGAAAAGATTAAGATATATACATAGATATACCTGAACAGATCAAGAGAGATAGATATTAACAAATAGATAGATTGATAGATAGGTTGTTAGGTATACCTGAGCAGATTAAGATTTACATATATATATATATATATATATATATATATATATATATATATATATATATGCGTATATATATATATATATATATATATATATATATATATATATATATATATATATATGTATATATATATATATAAAAGTGAGTAGTGAAGTCAACACTCAGAGGCGACAGGCTGTTTCGTGCTAGGCACAATCGTCAATATACATATATATATATATATATATATATATATATATATATATATATATATATATATATATATGTGTGTGTGTGTGTGTGTGTGTGTGTGTGTGTATTAATAGACTAGATATCTAAGTAGGTAGAGCTGAATTTCGAGTAATGAGAAAGGAAAAACGAATGAGAAAAGAGAAAAATGTCGGTTCCCTGGTTTTCAGTTTTGAGTGACAACTGATTTAAATACAGACATGTCTCTTGCTGTTGTCGACGTTGCTGTTGGGAACGTTTGTCGAAATAGAGACAAGAATAATCCTAGCGACTCCTTTGTGCTGAGCCAACAATACCCAGCCATATTCCCTCAGTGTTGCGGGCGCCATTAAAATATGAAGCGGAAAAAATAGAAAGATAAAACGAAGAATGACAACAAAACGCCCACCTTTCATTTGCGCTTCTCTGAAAAAAAGTAACAAAAAGAAGTAACAAAAAACAAAAAAAGGAGACAAAAGTAACTATAAGCGACATGTTAGCAACATGAACAGAAATGTTAACAGTGCAAAAGTAAGAAAATCAAGCGGAAATAAAAGCAGATGTAAAAGAAAAAAAAAGGATAAAAAGGAAAAAAAGGAAAAACGAAAGAAGAAAGAAAAGAAATGAGAATTTGTTTTAGTTGGAGCCGGTATTAAAATATTGGCGGGAAAATTCTAAAGGGAACTGGAAAAAAGAAATATGAACGTGAAAAGAAAAGGAAATGATTTTCTTTCTTTCTTGTCTCTTTTTTCTTTCTTTTTTCCTTCCTTCATTCCCTCCTTTCTTCCTTCCTTCCTTTTTCTTTTCTTTCCTTCGTTCTTTCTTTCTTTCCATATTTCTCATTTTATCTATATCTTTCTGTTTATCTCCATGTCTGTGGCGGTCTGTATCTCTGTCCGTCGATCTTCTTTCTTTCTTTCTTTTTTTCAATTCATCTTTCCTTTCTTACTGTTTGCTTTCTTTCTTTCTTTCCTACCTTCCTTTATTCAATCCTTCCTTCCTTTTTCCATTCCTTTCTTCCTTTTTATTTGTTCTTTCTTTGTTTCTTTCTTTTTACTTTCTTTCTTTTCTCTTTTTTCCCTTCCTTCCTTCATTCCTTCCTTCCTTTTTCTATCTTTCTTTCTTTCTTTCTTTTTTCGATCCATCTTTCCTTTCTTCCCGTTTCCTTTCATTCTTTCCTTCCTTCCTTTTTTCTTTCCTTTCTTCCTTTTTGTTATTTGTTCTTTCTTTGTTCGTTTCTTTCTTTCTTTGTTGCTTTTTTTTTCTTCTTTTCTTTCATCCATCCACCCTTCCTTCCTTCCTTCCTTCCTTTCTTTCTTTCTTTCTTTCTTTCTTTCTAATTCTGTCTATAATTCTTCGTCTACCACCCTGTCTGTGTCAGTCTTTATCTCTATCTGTTGCAACCAGACAACCCACCCTACGTACATACCCTCACACATAGGCGCACATAATGGCGTCCCTATTTCGACGTCGTTGGCTTGAATTTTGCTATAAGGAACGTTTGAACTTGTCATACACGTTGTCGCTAATGATTCCTCATACGGCTTTCCAGTTCAAACTCGGAGACACTTGTGGACTTGTAAATAGAGAAACCTGTACAGAAAAGTAAATGAGAACACCGGGGAGGGCCATTATTGGCGGCCACAATCTTAGCAACATAAGATATGCAGATGACACAGCATTGATAACAGATACGGAAAGAACTACAAAAACTACTGAAGCTAATTAACGAAAGCTAGAAGAAAGGACTAAGTATAAATTAAAAGAAGACAGAATGCATGGCTCTTTGCAAAAGGATGAGTCTAAAATGCAAATTAAACAAGTGCAAAAATTTAAATATCTTGGATGTGTTCTAACAGAAGACGGAAGCATATATATATATATATATATATATATATATATATATATTGTTCGTTATTCATGAAGGAAAAATTAGCTATCGCTACCCATAAGGAACCTAAAAATTTATTAAATCAAAAATCGGAGATTCTTAATAAGTGAAGGTATAGCAAAGCCTGGTTAGCAGAATAGAGGCTTTGGGTTTTTTTCTCCTTCTTCTATCACGTGGTTTTAATGTTTATTAGTTTTTATTGGTTTTATCAATAAATACTGTCCCGTCATTTCCTTTTTTAGCCAGTTTACTTGCAGATCCGATAAGTTAAAACGTAGGCAGGTTTGAGCCAGCGAGGATCGAACTCAATACTCAGGCGTAATCGTTCTAGCGAGACGAGCTTGCTAACCATTGCACCACCCCTAGGCGCCCATGGATTTGCATTAATATTTGATATTACTAGTATCTAACGGTTTGGTTTGGATTGGTTTGGTTTATTTTGTTTTAGGGTATATCAACCTCAATGGGTTATTTAATGCCGACAAAATGTTTTTATTGTGGGTAATATTTTGTTTTGTCAAAAATCTGTTTCTGGTAATATTTTTCCTTCGAATAGTTAACTATTTGTCTATAGCTGGGACCCTAACATGTGCTACCACCCCAGGTCAGGGTGGACCTGGGAATACCAGCAATTGAGAGGTGGTTCCACGCTCCTCAAAACCTCCTGATCAGAGGCCTTGCTGCTGGACGTAGTTTATCGTCTTACCCAGCAAGCACGCGGATGTTGTTTAACGTTTTACCCAGGACGAAATATACCAACGGATCTATTATCTGTACTATATATATATATATATATATATATATATATAGGTACTACATTCGTCTCGGAAAAACTTCGGTTTCTTGATTTGCCAATGATCAAATCAATATCGAGGGAAAAAAAGGTTTTAAAAAAAGAAAGAGCTATGAACATGAACGTCTGTCGAAAATAATCGTACAACATACAGGTCCAAAGCCCAAAGGAAAAAAACCCGATACGAGTAAACAACTAACTAAAAAAGTGCTCAATACAAAAGTAGAGCAGACCTAGTCAAACCCAGAGAGCCAGACAAACCTACCAAGGTTTCACCGAAGCGGATCGTCAGGGAAAGCTTTCCCTGACGATCCGCTTAGGTGAAACCTTGGTAGGTTTGTCTGGCTCTCTAGGTTTGACTATATATATATATATATATATATATATTAATGACCCACAAATATATATTTTATATAGCAGACACACATATGTATGTAAAAATTCACCTATAACTAAAAATATATTTGTAAAAGGACAATATGAATAAAGAGAAACGGAAAACTTATCGTAGTCGATGCGTTTCGTATTCTGATAGACATGAGCAAGGCAAATGTAAGGATTTAATTTTGCAAGAAGTATTTATAAACCTATGTAAAAATGTCCTTAGTTTTCCTGAATTTTTAAATCTCAGATATCTACAACAGGATAATTGAAAGTCGAGGTAAATTATGGAGGACGCTAAGTGATATAATTTAATGTGGTATCAACAAAAGCGAGTAAATGTTGTTGAATTTAAATATAATTTATATTATTTTAGTTTAAGATTAATTTAAGATGTATTTTACATAATAGACGGTTTTGAATTTAAGCTTTTTCTATCAATTAATTTGTTTTTGTGTTAATTCTGCTATCTCTCCTAATCCCTGTTTTGTCAACCATCAGTTCGTTAGGCAGACTATGCGGGGCTTTCATCTGTCCCTCTTGCCCGCAGTATGCTTTGTGAGTGTAAAATTCTCCAAGCCCCATTTCCGGTCTTTGAAGAGGAATAGAAGTTTAACTCTTATTTCCTCTTTAGGATTGGGTTTCCGGTTTCTCCTAAAATCTCCTCAGTTTTTTTTTTTAATTACAGTTGTCATTTACATCTTCGTGAAATTATCGGTTTGCTAAGAGGCAAACTCATTGAAAAAATATATGTTGTCTTGGGTAAAGAGTATTTCTATCAGGAAACGAGATATCTGAAAAAAATTGCGTGTAGGTTTAAAAGAAAATGATTAAATTCAAAATCTATCTATCTATCTATCTATCTATCTATCTATCTATCTATCTATCTATCTATCTATCTATCTATCTATCTATCTATCTCACTCCGTGCTTATCTATCTATCTATCTATCTATCTATCTATCTATCTATCTATCTATCTATCTATCCCAGTCTGTTTCTATCTATCTATCTATCTATCTATCTATCTATCTATCTATCTATCTATCTATCTATCTATCTATCTATCTCAGTCTGTTTCTATCTATCTATCTATCTATCTATTTATCTATCTCAGTCTGTTTCTATCTATCTATCTATCTATCTATCTATCTATCTATCTATCTATCTATCTATCTATCTATCTATCTATCTATCTATCTACGTGCAATTTACTTCCAAACCGATTATACGACTTTTGAGAAGCTCATCAAAATATGAGGCCAATATTGTCACGATGGAATTTTATTTTTCTCGCAGAAAATATATGTGCGAGGAAAGAAAATTACAGAAAGAAATTTAAAAAAAAAGGCGAAAAAGAAGAAAATATAAAAGCGAGAAACAAAACATTCCAATTTTAATTTGTACCAAGAAAAATGAGGAATTCTTTTTTTCTTTCAACTTTCTTTCTTTTTACTCTATACTTTCTTTGATTTTCCCTTTTAAGGGACGACAATTCTCGTATTACGTGTTTGGAAACAAATCGGTAATTAGGTTGCAAGCAAAATGAAAAACAACACGAGAGAACACCAAACGTAATATGAGTTTTACTTTATTAAAATTTTTCATAGCAACGAAATAAAAAAACAAACAAATAAAAAACAGGCCCTCACACTTATCAAGCAAAAGAACAGTCAGCCCTTTTTTTATTCGCTTATTACTTCTTGAGTTGCCACAGTGAAACCTAGAAATTTTCTTGTACGCGCTGTGTCTCGCCAAGATAGTGGCGATCATGGCTCTCCACATTTTTCTTGTGCTTTGTAGCTCTTAGTAAGTTCCGAAATTTTGCTATCTCTCCTAATCCCTGTTTTGTCAACCATCATCTCGTTAGGCAGACTATCCCGAGCTTTCATCTGTCCCTCTTGCCCGCAGTATACCTTGTGAGTGTCAAATTCTCCAAGCCCTCTTTCCTCATTATATGCCCTAAAATTTTTACTGCTTCTTTCTGACGTTAAGTAGAAGTGTCCTTGTCGCTCCATGACATCCACAGCATCCTTATGTGTAGCCATTGTTTCTGCTACCTCATGTCTCTTCCTCATCTTTGAGTATGTTGTACAGCATCCACTGCCAGCTAGGATCACCGATATTACATAACAGTTCAGTACTCTTTTCTTTGTTGTTTCTAAGCAGACTTTTTCTGCCTCTTAATAATTTTATTAGCATTTGGAAGGCATCTTTCGCTATGCCAACGAAGCTTCGGATTTCGTTGTTGCATTATCCATCCTCTGTTAAAATGCTTCTTAGATATTTAAAATGTTATAATTGATTGATTTTGATGTCTTCAATTAGTAATTTTCGTGTGGGGTTCTTCCTTTTGCTGAAAACCATGCATTCTGTTTTCTTATATTTGATGTTTAGTCCTTTCTCTTTGGTTTTCATTACTACCTTCTGTTAAAGTCCTGTAATTTTCTTTTTGCAACTGCTATTAACACTGTGCCATCTGCATATACAGTAGAATCCCTGATAACCGAACTAAGAAAGCCTTCCGGATATGAGGAACTGGTTACAAGTCCGGATATGAGAGGTTATATTTAGATTAAAATAAAAGAACTGAAATCAGGTTTAACATTTATTTTCAGTGTTTTATAGTAAACAAAATAAGCTAATGGTGAGTGAAATATAATGGAATTGATTTTAAGGAAAAAGAAATAAATTATGTAATGTTAATGAAAATTCATTAATTATGCCACGTATGCAAAACAAATAATGTAACGAGGATTTTTTAATCTCTGTTGCATGATGATTCTTTCTCTTCTAATGTCATTCTCAACCTTTTCCGCATTTCGTTTTGCTTTTGTTCTTGAAATTTTTTAAACAAAATACATGTTTTAACCCCTGCGTGCGTTATTGCAATCGTCGTAGCTGAATGCTGGCTTTCTTTCCATAAAACTGACAACTTCTTCAATAGCTTTTTTCACTTACAGTCTAGCTTTCATCACAGTCATGTATTTTATTTCCTTGTTCATTGTGACAGTGTGAACGCTGGAGAATAGTTTCTTTGGAAGATTTTATATCATACAATGTTGACATTCTTATGTTGGACTCAGCCATTAGTTACAAGGAACTTTCACCAGCGTCTCGTCTGTTTAAAATTTCCCCTTTTTGCGATAACTTCAAAGTTGGTCTTTTCCTCTTATTCCCATCATCTTTTGCACCAATACAAGTCATTAGGGTGAAATAAACATAAGCAATTTTGCAAAATAAATTTCCTGCAAAAAAAACCTTCAAATCAGTTACATATCACCTAAATAGTTCAAATATACACATCAAAATCATGTCCGGATATGCGGGATTCTGGATATGAGGCATTCCGGATATAAATGATTCGGGATATGAAGGATTCTGGATATGAGTGATTTCGGATATGCGGGGTTCCGGATATGTGGAATTCCGGATAAGAAGCGCTCCGGATATGAGGGATTCCGGATATGAAGGATTCCGGATAAGAAGCGGTCCGGATATGAGGGACTCCGGATATGAGGGATTCCGGATTAGAAGCGCTCGGGTATGAGGGATTCCGGATAAGAAACGCTCCGGATATGAGGGATTCCGGATAAGAAGCGCTCGGGTATGAGGGATTCCTAATATGAGGGATTGTACTGTATTATATTCATAAGACTGTGACAGGTAGATATATCAAAAGAGAAGCAATACGCTTCTTCGTTTAGGTGACAAGGAGAAAGTTAATTTATAAAAGAAGCGAGAAAATTTTACTCATGAGTCAGAAAGAGTTAAACTATTTGGTACATATGGACACTACTTGAAACATTAAGGGCAAAATGGGCCGAGTGAAAGCAACGAATTTGTGCAAATTGAAATAGATACAATGAGGAATCAAACGTTACTTCGAGCTACAAAAGACAGGATGCTGTTAACAGCTGTTAAAAGGTGTTACACCTTTTAACAACTCTTATTCCGAGGTTTACCATGATCCGGGGTGGTAGACCGTGTTAGGGCCCTAGCTATTATATTACAATTCGAATTATTGACTGTTAAAACAATAAAAAGTGGCGAGAAGTGAAGTTAATTAAAATAATTGTGGTGTCAACGGAAAAAAAACGTCCTTTTGACAATACGTTTTTAGCTCACATGAAGGTCCAAGTTTGAGGCGTTCCCTTCATATAATTTGAGACGTTCAATGGTATCTATAAGTCATTAATTACTTCTGGTATTATATTAATTGCTTTTTTGATCAATATCTTTTCATGTTAAAAATTTATTAATTGTTTAACATGACAGTAAAATGGAAATATATCTTGGAAGAAAAAAGATTAGTAACAGAATAACAAAGATGACAAAGCCTATTTCAAGACCAACTTGATGTAAGACGATCACTTAACAGACAAAGTTATCTGAGGGTCTCACATAAAAGGCTTGAACAAATAAGACTGCAATCTTAGAAACGTAAGAGTAAAGGAAAAGATTAATTAAACAGTTAATTTTACTTGAGGAGTAATTATATCTAAATCCAGATAAATATTTTATTTGTATAAATTATAAAAATAACTAAGAGAAGTAATCACTTATAAATTTACTAACTTAAGTTGATTTACCTCCCTTCTGACTATAGATGGGACAGGAAATATATACATAATAGACAGTGATAAACATGGTTAGATTTTAAAAAATTTTTCTCTCGAAATTTTCTTTCGTTTAACTTCAATAAGATGAAAGATAATTACTAGTCAAAATTAAAGATGGCTGACAAAGGTTTATCTATAAATGTGGATACTGCAGTTAGTATTTGAGATTGTTCATTTAATGCGATCATAAATAGTATATTTTCCAACAGAAACCGGATGAGAAAAACCGAGAAAAATATTGACTATTTTCGGACTATCCCCCCACCCTGCAAAAAAAAGCCATGAACGAAAGCGTTGTTGTAAATCCCCATGGGAACGGCCATATGTTAAGAATGTCACAGTGGATAGCGCCTATCTCGAAACAATTAAAACAAAATGGTACTTATTTACGCTCGCTAACGCATGTGCCGACATGCATTGGTCCTCTTTTTTATGGCTTATGGTTCTGCTGCAGAGGAAAATCACGTGAGACAAGAGACACTAATGAATCAGATTTTGTAATCGTCCTTGGAAAGGGAAGTTTTGTCAGCCTCGTTCTGGTATTTGTTTGTCGTTGTCAAAACAGCCATTTGCAAATTCATTTCTCACCATGGAGAAAATAAGAACGAGAGGGAGAAAGATGGGAAAGGAAAGAACAAATGTGCTTTGGCTGATATTCAACTGCACCTGGTAAAAATATGTAAGATCGATTGATAGATCGATCGATATCTATCTATCTATCTATCTATCTATCTATCTATCTATCTATCTATCTATCTATCTATCTATCTATATTTGCTCGTCATTCTCTCTCACTATTTCAATTTCTCTTTTCTTCTCACTCTGTTTGTTTCTATCTATCTATCTATCTATCTATCTATCTATCTATCTATCTGCTCGTCATTCTCTCTCACTATTTCACTTTCTCTTTTCTTCTCACTATCTATCTATGTTCATATCTGTCCGTCTTTCATATCTATCTATCTATCTATCTATCTATCTATCTATCTATCTATCTATCTATCTATCTATCTATCTATATTTGCTCGTCATTCTCTCTCACTATTTCACTTTCTCTTTTCTTCTCACTATCTATCTATCTATCTATCTATCTATCTATCTATCTATCTATCTATGTTCATATCTGTCCGTCTTTTCATATCTATCTATCTATCTATCTATCTATATTTGCTCGTCATTCTCTCTCACTATTTCACTTTCTCTTTTTTCTCACTATCTATCTATCTATCTATCTATCTATCTATCTATCTATCTATCTATCTATCTATCTGTCTGTCTGTCTGTCTATCTATCTATCTATCTGGTTGTCACACTCTCTCATTCATTTTCTATTTTCTTCTCTCATTCTCACTATTTTTGTCGAGCGTTTCATTCTATGTTAATTTTCAAGCTGATTAAAAAGAGGAATTTGACTACTGATTTTTCCTGTGCTGGTAGAGAGGCCTCACCTCCACTCATGCAATATTGGCGAAATACAATCTTTGCCTATTTTCTCCATTTAGTCTAACACCTATACCTGAATCGAAATTAATATCAGTTTTCAGAAAGTAATTTTTCATTTTTAGAATGAGAATAAAACTCTAGCAGACATTCTATTCACGCAACCATCATTATGGAGAACTACAAAAGATAAATGTGAAATTAATGTTTTTCTTTCTTGTAGAAAGAATCTCAAGTTTTGGTAAAAAAATCTTAAGTCAAAACCAACACAGATTTGTTTGCCCGTTGCTTAAAATTAAGCATTTTGGCATGTCGCTTAGTTACTGACACACTGTGCATCTCTATTTATGAGCGAGAGTTTTGCTAAATCATCATACTCGACCGAAAAGTTGATTTTTTAAGTTTGAAAGATGAGGCAACTAAAATGACTTGGGAATTACATCTAGATGTCTGCGTGTTATCAACATAAATCTGAGTCAAGTTACCAGGATAGGCGACGTGTCTTCTGTAGCAAGTGTTGGAAGTTGTCATTCACTTGTAGGAAGCGGTCGCTGAAAAGGAAGAGTGAAAAAGAGACCGAATAGGGGTCGGTCAGCGTTTTTATGAGTTCAGGAACTTCCGATTGTTCGCTGTTGATTCATTGTGTGGCTGCTACTGCTGAATTAAGCAAAGTAAGGAAACCCCCACACGCCACGATAGTCAACAAGTGAAATAGTTATAAATTATAGTATAAAAGAGTAAAATATGAAAAAATGTAAATTTTTAGAGTTTGTTTAAATAAATATTATTGTCAACATTTGCTACTCGAATTCACACAACTTTTTTCATGAAATTTCTCGGATATTCAGGCCGGTAAATGTTGTTAATACTGTTTATCATAAACAGTGCATTTATCTGAATATTTGTATCTATAAAAATAACGTTTAATTAAAAAAAAAAGTTTAATTAAAAAACAGACAACCTTAAGGGTCTATTGATTATATTTTATTTCCCCAGGACAGGGATTTTCCTCCCTAGTTCTTCAGATCACATTTCCAAGCATAAAAGAAAATGGTTTAAAAATTTACGCATTATTTTTTCTATACAAGGTTTTGAGAGATAGTTTTAAGTTGATGTAAGGTGATAGAGAGAGGGAGAGGAGGAGGACGATTGATATAATCGAAATTAGAGAGGGAAGGGAGATACAGGAAGATGTTTAAATCTATCTTTATTAAGATATTTAAAAGTAAGAGTAGTAGGGTAAGGTGCCAGACATTTGACCTATTTAATAAGACCTTTCACAGGAAAAGGAAAAGAAAAAAGACAAAGAGAAAATTGAAGAAAAGAGATAAGATATAAAAGAAAACAAATAGGGAAGCAGGGGTTGGGAAAAAAGGGGAGAAAGAAGAAAAGGAAGAATAAATTAGCATACATAAGCATATTGCGGTTAATTTAAAATCATTAATATTTTACAGTTAACGCTTGACATTATTTTAAAGATTACCAACAACATAAAATAAAATAAAATAGAAGAACATTATTTACATTATTCGGACTATTGTCCTCATCTTGTCGCAATATTTATCACAACGTTTCGGACCTTCAGTATCTGTCTATATTTCTGAGATGAGGTATTATGTACACTATTTACATTATTCGGACTATTGTTCTCATCTTTGTCGCCATATTTATCACAACGTTTCGGACCTTCAGTATCTGTCTATATTTCTGAGATGAGGTATTATGTACACTATTTACATTATTCGGACTATTGTTCTCATCTTTGTCGACATATTTATTACAACGTTTCGGCCGTTGTACGCTCCGGCCTTCTTCAGGTGGTTGGAATGTCGAACTGAACCCTTTATTTCGCTCACTGGGGTAGACTGTTCTAGTTCTACGTGCCATGCTTAATGGATGTCAGTTGTCAGTTATCTCCTGTTAATTTCCCTCTGAAAATTCTCCACCGTCTTAACCGGGTATTGAACTCACACTCTTTGGCGACAAAGATGATGACAATAGTACGAATAATGTAAATAATGTACATAATGCCTCATCTCAGAAATAGAGACTGATACAAAATAGAAGAAAAAAAAGAATGTGAATATAAAATAAAATAAAAAATATTAATATTGTTAATATTTTAATAACAACTAATAGTTTAAATTAAAAATTAAAGTTAAAATTTAAAATCTAAAATTTAAAATTCAACACAACTTACAAATTTGAAGTATCGAAAAAACATATCGAAAATAATAACAATAATAATAATAAGATCACAAACAAAAAATGCCTCCTTATTGATATTGCAGTCCCTGCAGACTGCAATGTATCATTGAAGATATTCGAAAGGCTGTCAAAATACAAGGACCTTGAAATAGAAATCTCAAAAATGTGGCACATGGGAACATCAACAATCCCTGTTGTAGTTGGAGCCTTAGGATTGGTTGGAAAAGATTCCAGTAGACTAATTGAAGGGATCCCTGGAAGTCCATGCCCCAAAGAGATACAAAAAGTATTCTGACAAGTACAGCCCACACTTTAGGAAGGGCTTTATCAATGTAATATTTTTTTTTTGCAGTGTAAAGTGTCATGATACCATTTCTAACCTTAGGTCCCTGGGAGGGACCCGGAAAGAAATGTTTAAACGCCAGATATCAAAGGAAATAATAATAAAAATAAATATAAAACATAATAATGATAATAAGAGAAATGTTGTTTAGTAATGATGTTTGTAAACTTATTCTAATAATTATGAGAGCTTTACATATATATATATATATATATATATATATATATATATATATATATATATATATATATATATATATATATATATATATATATGGGTATCTACATACATACATACATAAACCCACACATATATACGCACATGTCAACACCTAAGTAAAGCATACAAATATACAATCACACACATATATATATATATATATATATATATATATATATATATATATATATATATATATATATATATGTATATATATATATATATATATATATATATATATATATATATATATATATATATATATATGTACAAATATATACAAAAATACGCACATATATTCATAAGTATATACTTATATACATATACACACAAAAATATACATGAATGAGAGGAATAACGGTAGAGTGGTAATAATGATGAAAAAGTTAATATTAGATCAGTTACAACCATTTAAACATATATACCAGTACACGTGTACATATATACCCATACATGCATACACACCCACACACCTACACACACCTACACACACACACACACACTTATATATATACAATACACACATATGCATCCACATATATACATACATATATACCCATACACATACATATACATATACATACGCATATGCATATGTACCCAATCACACAAATGCATGCAAGTAAATGCATATATATATATATATATATATATATATATATATATATATATATATATATATATATATACGCATATATATACATACACACGTGTGTATACTTTTAAATACCAGATACAAATGTCAACACATTTAATTATATGAACACATATCAATACAAATATACACATACACAAATAGCTTTACACATATACAGTTTAACATAAGCAATTAATCCTACATATAGACACCAGGTATTATTTAATGTCTAGATAATTTAAAATTCCGCAGTTTCCATGGATAGACCTCCCAAAGATTAGATGTAGTTTGTAATTTTGAGTCGATGTTTGTGCCCGCATTTGAAGATAATTTCATTGCCGTGATTTAGTAATTTCTCAGGCCTATAATATTTGATTATTAATATTTTCTCCTTAATGCAGAGGTCATATCTATCTCTAAAATTTCTAGGAGTTCGAGCCCTGGAGATAATTCTCCATTTCAACTGTTGGGTGAAGCCGTTTTCCACAAGATCCCAATAATATTTAGACACCGCTGTTTGGTGTTTGAGGGATTCATTACCGAATGAATGGCGATGATTATAAAGGCGCTGCTTCCAATTACCAGCAAATATTCCAATATAAACCTTTTTCTAGTTCGTATTTTCTTTGATGAAGATCGTGGCTTCATACTCCACATTTTCTGTGATACTTAATCCTCCCACTGGACATTCAGTTTTTACCTTCAATTACAGGTAGAAGTATTTTTGTAATTGATTAATATTAAATTCTCTAATAAGATTATTATTGTGCGAATTTATAATTTCCTCCACATTGTTCACACATGAGTAAATGATTTCAAGTTCATTTTATAAAACATTTTATCCAGTGTATTGTTTTTACTAAAATGTTTATCTATTAACTTTAAGAAGAATTTTCCTATATTAATGTTAGATAATTTGCAGAATGGAGAGTTGAACCATATGTCCTTTCTTTTTCTATTCATGGATTTATTGGATGTATTGTTAGTCGGTTTTTCTTGATGAAGTTAATGTCTGTTGGAATTTACTCCTTTGTGAGGGCTTGATTATATCTAAATTTGCTTTCATTAAATATTTTGCAGCCAGCAGACAGTTTGTTGATTCTAGCGTTGAGAATCTGCTTTATAACTGCTTTGGGGTGGTTCGAATTGACGTTGATGTATATAGAAGTTTGCTTACTTTTTGGAAGGGTTTGAAAGTGTTATGGGAGAGATTAAATGTAACATCCAGGAAATTAACGATCTTTAATTTGGACGATATATCAATTTTAAATCACAGAAGTCGGAAGGCCTTAATGTTTTTTTCTGTAACTTAGAGGTTAGAGGACCATTGCTATAAGGTATAACAATGAGTCCATCATCTCTGCTCTGTCCTACATTTTTGGGGTTCAAGTATCTACTTAGAGTATCTAAAATATATATACATACTAAATCGGCTATTTGGGCTGAATCATACGCTCCCATGGAGACATTGAAGTTCTCATTATTCTCTTTAAACCAATGAGAGTCATTAAATACCAATATAGACTGTCTAGAAACCATTATAATTTTTATTTCGTCGTCAGTAACGTCAGTAGAATTTTTATCAAAATTTAAGCTAATTTTTTAATAGGTTCTTAGAAATGGCGGGGTAGGAATCAATAATATCTGATTGAATAAATGAAGCTTTTTTCTTAGAGTCTATAATCTGGAACCATTTAATGGTATCCGAGGAATATTTACGAAGATTTACAGGTTATTTTTTTAGTATAGATGTGGTTATTTTTTTAAAGATATTCTTGGAAATCAGACCTAACTCGGATATGGAGGGATTTATCAATCAGGACTGACTGCAGATTATTTTGAAAATTGGGTTTATGGTCCTCAAAAAGTAGGTAACATGTTTCATGTGAGTTGTACCCACACTATCAGCAATATCATATTTATAGGTGAATTTAGCAGTTTCTCTATTTATAGAGGATAAGGAATTAGAGCCCCCCCCCCCCTCTCTCTCTCTCTCTTTCTCTCTCTCTCTCTATATATATGTATTAGTTTATTTTGGGAGTAAATCCTCTTCAATAGATATTTCTCTATCTTTATTTTGTATTTTATTGTTTTTCGTGTATCCTCACAAGTGTCTGCTTTTCTGAACTCAATGAATGTAAAAATTGCTGATATTAAGTATAAGTTTTCTTTTTGTTTCCATTTTCTTTAAAAACCTCGTCGTTGCACACACAATTTGCCCATCGTATCCTCAGCATCCTTCTGTAGTATCACATTTCTCTCTTATTTCTTCTTCATTCTTGAGGAGATTGTTTACCACTATACTGCCACGCAGGGGTGGGGGGCGCAGATATCACGTATGAGTTTAGTGCTCTTTTTCTTTGTTTCCAGCAAAGTTTTCCTGTTTCTTAATACTTTGCCTTTGGAATCTCTGTTTGGCTTTGGAATTTTAGTGTCACACTTTCTGTCCTCTGCTAAAACTTTTCACAAATATTTAAATTTTTGTACTTGTTTGATTTTAGAATTTTCGATTTGCAGTTCGCACATTGGGCTCATCCTTTTGCTAACAACAATGCATTCTGTCTTCTTGCAGTTGATGTTTAATCTTTTCTTATCACTTTCTTTCATTACATTCCATAGTGCATGACGTCCAATTTCAAGATTCCAGCTAAGTCGAAGTTAATTAAACCAAAGAAGGTTTGGTTTGGTTTACTTTCTTTTACGGTATATCAACCTCAATAGGTTATTTAATGCCGACAAGATTTTTATTTTTATTTTTTCAAATATGTATTGCTGGTAATATTTTTCTTTTTCAAAATGTGCTGCTGGTAATAATTGTTCCAAAAAAGTATTGCTGGCACTAAAACATATTTTTATACTTTCATAGTGTTTTGACTCCTTTTAGGGGGTTATAAATTTGCCCATAGCTGGGACCTTGACAGGTGCAACCACCCCGGGTCAGGGTGGATCTGGAAACACCAGCAATTAAAAGGTGGTCCTATACTCCTCAAAACCACCTGATCAAAGGCCATGCTGTCGGATGTAGTCTATCGTCTTACCCAGGAGGCTGAAGTAGTTTATCGTCTTACCCAGGAGGCGGATGTAGTTTATCGCCTTACCCTTGACGCGGATGTAGTTTATCGCCTTACTCCGTACGCAGATGTAGTTTATCGTCTTACCCAGGAGGCTGATGTAGTTTATTGTCTGACCCAGGAGGCCGATGTAGTTTATCGCCTTACCCTTGACGCGGATGTAGTTTATCGCCTTACTTCGTACGCAGATGTAGTTTATCGTCTTACCCAGGAGGCGGATGTAGTTTATCGCCTTACCCTTGACGCGGATGTAGTTTAGCGCCTTACTCCGTACGCAGATGTAGTTTATCGTCTTACCCAGGACGGTCCAATGAAAGTTACAAACACTTAAAAACATTAAATCGAATCTTTGGGCTTAGAGTGTATATATTATTAAACACACTAAACACATTATTATTAAACACACTAAACACATTATTATTAAACACACTAAACACATTAGATTCGACTAACGTGCCGGCGCCTGTTTCCTGTATTTTTCTGTGTAATTTCTTTCTGTTTGCCTATCCGATTTTGGTTCGCTAAACCAAGGCGCACATTGTCTTTTCTTGTGGAGCAGTTACTGTCATCCAATTTTAGGAATAAGTCTTGGTAATTCTTTAATTGCAGTTTGAAGCATAAAAATATAACATTAATAAAACCATTAATATCATTAAAAAAACTTAATAATAATATATTAATACGCGACATAAATTTAATTGGCATCTCTTGTCTTTTCGTAATTACTTTTGAAATTGTCTAAAGACATTGACAGGTGCTACCACCCCGGGTCAGCGTGAACTTCGAAACACCAGCCATTTAGAGGTGGCCCTATGCTCCTCAAATCCTCCTGATCAAAGGCCTTACTGTCGGATATAGTTTATCGTCTTACCCAGGACGCGGATGTAGTTTATCGTCTTACCCAGGACGCGGATGTAGTTTATCGCCTTACTCCGTACGCAGATGTAGTTTATCGCCTTACCCAGGACGCGGATGTAGTTTATCGCCTTACTCAGTACGCAGATGTAGCTTATCATCATACCATATATATATATATATATATATATATATATATATATATATGTATGTGTATATATATATATATATATATATATATGTGTGTGTGTGTGTGTGTAAATATTCTCTGATAGAGTGCATCTGTAGAGGATACAAACTGAATGAAAAGAGATAAGAGGAAATATTCTTTTTGTGTTGTTAAGTTTGTTATGTATATTATTAAATAGATTCCAATAATAATATGGAAAAATCGACAAGAACTGTCACGCGACCAAGTGGAAACACACACTATACTTTAATAGAAAGGAATCGACAAAATTGAATCCTCACTGTGTGCACCTGTAATGCGGCCCTGTGCAAAATTTAGCTTCGAACGCTCATTAGAGATGGCTGCATTGAAATCGATCCTCCCAGGGTGCTCTACAGCCCGAGGGTCCCAGCCGCAACTGATTTTTGCTTGAAATATAATTCGCTAAGTTGGAAAACTAAGTAAACTCAACGACTCGGTTCTTTGTGCATCCTTGTCCCAAACTTAGTTAAGAGCATGGCCAGCGGAGCCTAGAAACATTGACTCATTCTCTTGCAGATTAGTAAGCCCAACAGGTCCCCAGGAACCACTTTCCGGTTGATACTATCTTTGCAGACCAGACCTGCGCCTACCTTTTGCATCTAGTTCAAGCTGGAAAGATGTCTTGCTTTTTGATACTGATGCAAAACAGAACTGTCACAATGTTTCTGACGCCCAATGTCAAGCGGACCTTTTTTCAACATTTCTGACCTGGTTGATATACCTAACATTATTATTTTGACTATCGTACAAAGCGCAACTGTTGACACTTTTGATTCTAAGCATAAACCTCACTGATTTCTTTCTTTTTTTACCTTGTCCATCATTTTAACTCTTGGGTAGACCGGAACTTTTTGACTCGAGTTCAAAATAGACATAGGGCTTCCTATTTGACGATGTGATCCGACCATAAGTATACGTTTTTGCTTCCTACCCCTGTAAAGCGGCGTTATGTGTATCTTTTAGACATTAAACTCTTCCTCTGTTCCTTTTTTTTTAATTCGTGCAAAACCGGACTCATACGAGGTCTGTCTAAAAAGTAACTAAACTGGGTGTGCTATGAAAATCGCCCACAGTGAGTTCTTCCCACAGGGCCAGACAATCCATCAGCATGACTGCAAATAGGTCCTGC
>OZ038492.1:12759957-12779957 GCA_964036315.1 Acanthosepion esculentum | reverse complement strand
AAAAGAAAAAGAGAAAAAAGAAGCAAAAGTTGCCGTTTGTTTTTATCGAACTCTTTTTGTATTTTAAAGGTTTTCTGGTTATTTTAACTTGTACACACACACACACACACACACACACACACACACACACACACACACACACACACACACACACACACACATATATATATATATATATATATTAGACTATTGTAAAAAGGTAATTATTCGCTATTTTGAAGTATAAGTTTTGTTGGTTAGAATCATTTAGCAGCTTCAGCGGTGCATTAAATGGAAAAAAAAATGAAAATAAAAGTGAATAAGATGAAAAATAGATCAATCGATTGTAGTTGGTGTATAAGGAGGATAAAACGAAAACGATCAACAGAAAGACGGACATATGTCTCAGGTTGACTTTGTGATGGTCGAATTAGCAGCATCGTTGACTATTCTATCAGACGAGCGTGTTAAGCCGTACGGGTAGGAAGCACTTATATACTCGAACCGTCAGGAATGTACACAGCCATAAAAAAGCCTACCTAGGGCAATGGGACGTTAGCCCCCTTTAAATCATTCTTGTTTGGATCTCATACACCGAACCCAATGTTACCACACCTTTCATAGAGAGCGTTTGAGAGGTGGTTTTAGCTCTTAGGTTGATTGATTGATTTTTTACGGTTTGTCAACCTAGGTGTGTTATTTTTTTTGTCAGTGAACATTGCATTAATATGATTTTTTAGAATGATAATTTTTTTCCCAGATACAAATCCTACTAATTTAACCCATAGTTTGGGGAAGGAGATAGGTTCATAACGTTTCGAAGGCTATTTGTGCGTAAATGGTTGCAATGAACCTGACTGGAATTCGAAGTCGGATCGTCAACCTCTCATTATGTATTTGCTCTTAGAAAGCCCAAAAGTCGAAATGAGCTTTGTATAAACTTGGGGTTTGTGTTTGTGTGCACGTGTGTGCGTTCGTAATTATATGCGTGCCTTCGAGCGTGTGTGTTCATGTGTGTGTGCGTGTGTGCGTGTGTGTGTGTGTGTGTGTGTATGTGTGTGTGTGTGTATACGCGTACCTTCATGCGCGTATGTGCGTGCATATATATGTGTGTGCGTATGTGTGCGTGCGTACATGCGCATTTGTGTGTGTTCGTTCGTTTGTGTGTGTGTCTCGGGGAGGCGCTATAGATGCGAAGATGTTTGATGCCAAGTTTTCCTAAGAATATAATCCCTGTTTGAGATGTGGACACTCAGTCGGCCGACAGCCTTGAGTGACTGCCGGCCGACTGAGGGTCCACGTCTCAAACAGGGATTATATTCTTAAGGTTACTAACTGAGACTGCCGTAAGGTTGCAGGGGAGGAGAACAGAGGGAGAGCTGCATGACATGTACGATAGAACCCCCTCCCGGCCATAAAAACATAAACTTAAATAGATAAAGATTGTAGTGACTATGGAATTATCCACTCAGGAGTGTGTTCCACAGAGCAACAGGTGAAAAACTTTAGATGAGAAGATTCATTGGCTAATCTGGATGAAGGCGTTGGTCATCAAGACCAACGCCTTTATCCACTGTGCCATGTGCTGATTCCTTAAGTTTACAAATTTTCCAGTGGTGTTCCTTGTCCATGATCTCAACCTGATCCCACAGAGGGCGGGGATCTCCCTTCTTCTCAGCACATATGCTAGGCCACCAAATCTCTTGAGCCGACCAAGCATAGAAATGAATAAAATATGGGAACCAGTAATAAGGAGTGCCAGAGAAAAGCGATAATGATAACAAATGTTGCAATATGAGCTCTGATAGAAACATGCAATGATAACAGCAAAAATTGCAATATGAGTACTAGTAAAAAACAGTTACTGAAGACATTAGGTTTATAATACCCAGAAATTAAAACACAGATGTCCTCAGACATATGGCACAGTGGATAAAAGCGTTGGTTAGATCCAAAGAGTGTGAGTTCAATAACCGGTTAAGGCAGTGGAAATTAACATATAAAAGTGAACATAGAAGGCAACACTTAGAGGCGACAGTCTGTTTCATGCTAGATGCAATCGTATGTTCACTTTTATATTTACACACGCTCTATCTCTGATATTAAGCACTTTATCCCATCAATATAGCCCATCTTAAGACTATATTTCTTCATATATATATATATATATATATATATATATATATATATATATATATTAACTGATTTAAAAATATGGTTCCATCGCTACACAGGAATTACCATGTTTTTAATGTAATGTAATTTTAAGTTTTTGTTTTATGTTTTTGAAACATGATAATTCCTGTGTAGCGAAGAAACCATATTTTGAATGAGTTAATTTATAATATTTATGCTCTGTAAATTTACATTGAGCAATGTTTTGTAAAAATAAAATATATATAATATTGTCATATGGCCTACTCGACGAATAATTAATAAGGCAATCATACGCCGACCAGGAGATATATACATCATCACGTCTATGGAGAGACACGGACTATCTCTTCCAGACCATCACAAATGGACAATTAGTAAACAAAATATATTAAGGAACACTGTTCGATTGAGATAATCAAACAATAATCTTTTCCCAGGTTCGCTTCGGTTTCAACACATATACTGATCCACAATTCAAGAATGAACAATAAGGCCTGATACATTTTGGTATAAGAATTTTAATATACACTTATACACAAGATATTAAGAGAAAAAAAATATAAGCATGAGTAAAGTGACCGACGACCATAATCTCAAGGCTTACGTTGGGCATACCAAAATACACCCAAGTCCAAATAAATTCGGCTGAACCCGAATTAATGCAAAAAAAATTAATAACAAGTACGAATAACTACGAATACAGAAATGAACGAATAACCAAAGAGAGATGGGGATAGGATTTATATATTACTATTTCAACATGTGGAAAGGTGTTTGCGATAACATAAAGTTCATGTATGCATGTGTTATATTAAGTTCTCTCTCCTACTTATTATCTTTTCTTTTCTCTCTCGTGTTTCCTCTTTTCTTTCTTTCTTTCTTCTTCTGTTTTACCCAATTCAGCTTCAACTACGGTCTGGCTGCAACAAAGATATATACTTTCTTCTTCTCTCTTGATTTCTCTTTTCTTTCTTCAAACACAGGCTGTAGTCTCAGCATACACATCTCCTTGTCTCTTCTGTGATAAATAACTCGATTTGTCTTCTTCAATCTGGAGTTAACGAACAGAAATATACATCCTTATATTTCTTATCCGGAGTTGCTTATAATGAATCGGACAAGTTCCGTCATTACCAAAATGAATCTCCTCTTTCCGTTCATAAGTTATCAGCGCTTCGATTTCGTTTCTTGCTCCTTCAAAGACAAGACAGCAACTGACTTCCAAGTAATTTTCTAACTCACACGTGCCCTGCATCTATGGCGCGAATTCCAGCTCCTGCTGCTTCATGACCTCACGTCAAGCCCCTGTCTAGATTCTCTCTAGACATCTGTTACTAAGGGTAATTGGGTCAGTCGACATCTTGACCTGCTTCCCCAAAATTACTCGAGACTCCCACGTGACCTCTTCTGTTGTCAAGCGGAGATTAACCTTAGTATATGCGTGTATGCGTGTATGCGTGTTTGGATTATCTGCATTCGTAACAATATATATATATATATATATATATATATATATATATATATATATATATATATATATATATATATATATCAAGGTTATCGAGACCAAACGTTCAGAAAAACTCTGGAAAGGATTCTTGTTTCATTCGAACAATGCTCCAGCACACAAGTCCTTGGATTCAATGGCCGTTGTGCGTCACTGGGTTTTTCAACTGGCTGATGACCTTCCCTATCGTCTTAATTTGGCCCCATATGACGATTATCTGTCCCCCAACATAAAAAAAACACTTGGATGGCAAGCAGTTTCGCAGTGATAATGACGTCATATCTGCTGTTGATGACAGGATTAAAGGTTCTTCACCAATGGCACAACCAGTAAAAGAAGTGTGTCGACTCCACACGGGACTATTTTGAAAAATATATCTCATTTGACCACATTCCATGGAACTATCTTGGTTGGCCTATGAACTATTCAGCCGACCTCGTGTGTATATATATATATATATATATATATATATATATATATATATATATATATACTAGTCGCCTGATGATTGCACTAGCATGAAACAGACTGTCGCCTCTAAGTGCTGACTTCCATGTCCCCTTTTATATTTACACACGCTCTATCTCTGATATTGAGCACTTTATCCCATAAATATAGCACACTTTAAGACTATATTTCTTCATATATATATATATATATATATATATATATATATATATATATATATATATATATATATGAGATAACGATATATATTTTTAATATATCAAGAATACTTTTGCGGAAAGTGTATGACGAAGTGGTAAAAGTGTACTTTTGACGCGTTCCAATGAAGTCCTGAATCTTTTACACTATGTCACACACACACACACACACACACACACACACACACACACACACACATACACACATATATATATATATAAATATAAAAGTGAACATAGAAGTCAACACTTAGAGGCGACAGTCTTTTCCATGCTAGATGCAATTTTCAGGCCACGAGTGCTGTTATTTTTCTCGGCTATTTATATATACGGGTCAGTGGTGCATTGTGGGTAGTCTATTTTGGCGGTTTAGCATGAAACAGACTGTCGCCTCTAAGTGTTGACTTCTATGTTCACTTTTATATTTACACACGCTCTATCTCTGATATTGAGCACTTTATCCCATAAATATAGCACACTTTAAGACTATATTTCTTCATATATATATATATATATATATATAGATATAGGTACCTCCAAATATTAGATAAAAAATGAGCATACATGATGAGAAAATTCTCCAAACTTAGTAAAAACAAAATTTTATCGTCAAAATCTTTGTTATTGTCAAGAGGAAAGACCAAATAAGATTTTGATTATTAAATTATATTTAATCCTTTTTGGGACATTTGAAATTTTGGCTACATTTTTTTTTTATCTTGCGTTAACGAGTGACGATAAATTGATATGAAAAATTTTAGCGTTTTTTGCGATGAAAACACACACTTTAGAAATTCTTACAAAAATCAGATAAATGTCGACTTTTAATGGAATTTTCAGGACCTATTCACAAAGGAATGAAATGATTTTCAATTTTTTAAAAAAAATCTTGGTAAAAATATTTGTTGCTTACAGCTGGTACCTCCAGACTTATTTAATTTGATGTAATGTTGCGAAATTAATTTTTGTAGCATTTCAATGTCTATATTAGTTTTAAGAACAAATTCTTGAAGAATTTAATTTTTTTTAAAATTTGTTTTTGCCAAACAGGACCCCAGTTACAAACCTGCTCTGAATAGTTAAATAGAAAATGCAATTAAACGATATTTAATTAGAATTGATTTAAATTGCTTTTATGAATGACATATATTAAGGAAACTATTGTCTTAAGAAAAGAAATTCGATGAATAATGAATTTTTACAAGAATTGTTTTCAGTTTTTTAAGTGTAAATTAGAATGATTTATATTTTTAGATGTTTTGAAATTCTGTATGAATTTGTAGCGTTTTTCTTTTAAAACGGAAAACTTGCTTGTATTTACAGATACATAAATATGTGCAAATTTAGCGATTTTACATAAAAAAGATTCAAATCAATCTAAATTATTATTTAAATATTATCTATCTCAGTCTGTTTGTATCTATCTATCTATCTATCTATCTATCTATCGATCTCAGTCTGTTTCTTTCTATCTCAGTCTGTTTCTATCTATCTATCTATCTATCTATCTATCTATCTATCTATCTATCTATCTATCTATCTCAGTCTGTTCCTATCTCAGTCTGTTCATATCTCAGTCTGTTCATATCTCAGTCTGTTTATATCTATCTATCTATCTATCTATCTATCTATCTATCTATCTATCTATCTATCTATCTATCTATCTCAGTCTGTTCATATATCAGTCTGTTCATATCTCAGTCTCTATCTATCTATCTATCTATCTATCTATCTATCTCAGTCTGTTCATATCTCAGTCTGTTCATATCTCAGTCTGTTTCTATCTATCTATCTATCTATCTATCTATCTATCTATCTATCTATCTATCTATCTATCTATCTATCTCAGTCTGTTCATATCTCAGTCTGTTTGTATCTATCTATCTATCTATCTATCTATCTATCTATCTATCTACCTCAGTCTGTTTCTATCTATCTCAGTCTGTTTCTATCTATCTATCTATCTATCTATCTATCTATCTATCTATCTATCTATCTATCTATCTATCTATCTATCTATCTCAGTCTGTTCCTATCTCAGTCTGTTCATATCTCAGTCTGTTCATATCTCAGTCTGTTTATATCTATCTATCTATCTATCTATCTATCTATCTATCTATCTATCTATCTATCTATCTATCTCAGTCTGTTCATATCTCAGTCTGTTTGTATCTATCTATCTATCTATCTATCTATCTATCTATCTATCTTTCTATCTATCTATCTATCTATCTATCTACCTCAGTCTGTTTCTATCTATCTCAGTCTGTTTCTATCTATCTATCTATCTATCTATCTATCTATCTATCTATCTATCTATCTATCTATCTATCTATCTATCTATCTATCTATCTCAGTCTGTTCCTATCTCAGTCTGTTCATATCTCAGTCTGTTCATATCTCAGTCTGTTTCTATCTATCTATCTATCTATCTATCTATCTATCTATCTATCTATCTATCTATCTATCTCAGTCTGTTCATATCTCAGTCTGTTCATATCTCAGTCTGTTTGTATCTATCTATCTATCTATCTATCTATCTGTGTGTATCTTGTGTGTTTTAAGCATTAATCTCTCTTTACTACATGTTTTGTTAAAGACGACTGACAAATAACTGCGATTAAGCATTTTATTTAATTTTTCTTGTGTTTGTATAAAGGTTTCTATTCTGGACACAAAGTGTGTAAAAACTGTCCCAAAATTCTGCTTACGGCTAGACTTTTTGCCATTGTCAAGGATGATTTTGTTTGACTTTTAACTAAATGTATGTTTTTTTTTGTTTTTATCAAGAGTTATTGTAGCCGTGTTCATAGTTAATGTTATTGAGTGTTGGTTTTGTTCTTTTTTATTATTAGAGCTTCCATCATTTTTAATCATTTTTAACATGTGGATGACATTATTATGTTTGTATCTCTACTAAAATGTTTCGGATGGAGTCTGGTTGTTTTGTCGGTGTTTATTTAAATGAGTTCTAATGGAACTTAGGTCTCATAGGTGTAACGTAAGTTGTCTGGATAGGCATGCAGTATTATGACCAATGTAAATATTTATGAGTTTGGTTTGATCAGGAACACAGTTCCTTAAGTGACATTTGAACTCGTAAATAATTTTGTTTCTTTCTAGTTTTGGTTTTCCAAGTGTGTTGTTATTTTTTATTATAAGGTTATCTGTTTTAAATATTTTGTGATAGATAAATTAATTTTCTTGTTAGGGTCAATTGGGGTAGTATTTTTCTTTATGATATTTTTAAGTGAAGTTCATCTTGCCCATAGTTGACGTGTATTTGGCTTTTGTTGAAGATGTTAACGTTATTGTTTTTTTCTGTGTGTTCAGTATCGTTGTTATCTACTTTGGGAAGAAATAGTCTAATCCGGTGATCGATGAGGTAGTTACGAAAACCATTGTTAACTAGTGTATGCTTAGTATTGTTGAGTTCTTTAAGGAAAAGTAGACGAGAGGCTAGTTTTTACACACTTTGTGTCTACAAAATAAAACACTTGTACAAACACAAGAAAGATTAAATAAACAGATTTAAATCAGGAGAGTTTCCGAGCCGGTCGATACTACTTTGATTTGCTCACTGGCAAGGTATGCCAGTGTCTTCGTGCAGCGGTACAATTTTCGTAAGGTTATTTGGAGTAATGTCCATCGCACACAATGGACCTAGGACAACTTCCACAGTCGGGACAATAATGTCTGATCGTGATAAAAATCTGATGCAATCACGGATGACGCAATATTTTTCAAGGCCAAACAAATTTCATTATACTCCTCGAAAATAGATTCATATTACTGCACACCACTGCAAATGAGCTAATCTGAGGAAAAAATAGAAATCGATTCCACCCAGTGGGTCCAAAACTGACAGTATGGCGAAAGAAACGAAATTAAAGCAGTAGTTTCAATTAATCTGCACATACCACACACATAATTGTAAGACAATAGCTAGATGAATATACCATTGCTACTAATTTCATACCATTATGTGGGTGGTATTTCTGGCAGGTATATGCGGGAAATATTTCTATTACTATTGTTTATTTAGCGGCATATCAACACCTTTATGGGTTATTTAATGCCGATATTTAATTTTCTGAAGAGGATAGCAATTTCTTTTACAAAGATATATTGCTGGTAAAATTTTTTTTTACAAGAATAATTTGCTCGTGATTATTTTTTTTTTTCAAAAATGTATTGCTGTTAATTTTTATTTGTTTGTATTTTTTCTATAAAAATGTATTTTTATATTTGCATAGAGTTTTTATCATATTTTGGTGGCTAACTATTTGCCCATAGTTGGCAACCTAACATGTGATATCACCCCTGGTCAGGGTGGACCTGGTAACGACAGAAATTAAGAGGTGGTTCCATGCTTAACCCCCCCCCCCTGCCAATCAGAGGTCTTGCTACCGGATGGAGTTTATCGTCATACCCAGGTCGCCGAAGTATTTTTGTCGCAACCTGTATATGCTAGATCTAACTGGAGTCCTTGTGACTAGAGTGAAAGTTAGACATAAGTCCTTGGCTGTTTGTCCGTCGTCTTCTAGCATACAGATTCTTAGTTAATACAAATATTGATGTAATAATAATAATAATAATAATAATAATAATAATAATAATAATATAAAAGATCTACTGCATTCACACCAATAGACACCGATAAAATCTTTGGAATTGCGAATGCGGAAGTTTCAAATTGAAATAAACAGTAATCTTGAGTAATAAACCGGAAGCCAGCAGACTGAAGCCCCAAACCTACGCGACATTTATTAACAATCGCTGGGGATCTCGTTTTTGAGATTTTGACTTCGTCATAGTGCTCGAGGCAAGCAAACCTTACAAGGCCGCAATAAAGGACGCGAAAAAGCTCGCGCGGGAAAATAAAGGATTTAAAATGCATGAAATGACAAGCAGACGATAATTTAGAATGTTCGCACATGTGGACGTTGATTTTTAGAGATAGGCACACGCTCTGCTGAATACTGTAGCTGCTATGTGTGAACGTAAAGCGCTTCGTTCGAATCCGGTTCGCGAATAAATAACACGGTACGTCACTGAAGAGTCAGGGGCTATGGAGGGTGCGTCAGCGAAAGAATTCCTGGAAACGCCTTCAGCGGATATCGTATCTCTTCCGTGCGACATCTTTTCCATCGCCGCAGAACGAAAATGAAATATTGCTTACACCTAACAAGAAGAAAGCATTTATTGAAAAAAGAAAAAAAAAGAGATAGGAAGAGAATTAATTAACAGGAGAAAGATGTTGAAGTGTTCATGTCTTTTATTATTGGCGGAAAGAAATACAGAAAAGGCGTTGTTTCGTTAAGGGAGGAAACGGTTGGAGGATTCTTGATAAGCTCACGCGTAAAATAGAAGAAATTGCACTGAAAACGAGAAATACACGCATGAATTCTACTGAAGGAAATGCTTATTGACCTAGAAAGAAAAATATAAAATAAAAAAGCTTTATATATATATATATATATATATATATATATATATATCAGTATATTTTTATCTATCTATCTATCTATCTATCTATCTATCTATCTATCTATCTATCCACACACACACAGACACGCACACACACACACACACACACACACACACACACACACACACACACACACATATATATATATATATATATATATATATATATATATATATATATATATATATTGGAAAACGATAGATAAGTTTTCATATACCCAGAACAATTTTCCGAAAATTTATGACAATCTGTTGACAAAAGTGATGATGGAAACATAGGCAGCGAGACTGGATAGTGTCTACTGGATTATATGTCCAAGGCTTATGTTAAAAAAAAAAACTTTAAATATTTAGACTGTATATTTCTGTATACCCTCTCATCTGTGGACATCACTGTGCTCCGATGAAGTCAGAAACGACATAATGCCTCACACGAATAATTTATAACCATAGATTTTCCTTATATATATATATATATACATATATATATATATATATATATATATATATATATATATATATAAAATAATTTTTTCATATAGACAAAAACAGTTTACTCACTTCAAAGATGCAACTTCGTTTCGGTGCATTTCAATTGCACCTCGACTGATGAGAACCAAATATGGTTAGTCAATAAGTAATAGAATTTTGGACCTTTAGACAAATCATTATAGTAATTCATCGAGTGTAGAAGAATCCTCAATAGAATGCAGAAAGCACTGGACTGCCGTTTCGTCCTATTTTAGGGACTCATCAGCAATGTGCATCCTCTCCATGCCAACTTTACCAACGGGCCCCGATGACAAAGAAGAAATTGAATAGACTCGATATAGCGCAGCTATTCACAGATTCTGTGATGATACTTATCCAAGTATTCATAAGCCAACGGATTGTGCCCCAAGAGCCACGTCTTTCCTTCCCCTCGAACTACTCCATCGCAGAGCATTATTGAGTTTCTACTTCGAGGCCTGTTGGTACAGTTTGGTATGACACTTGCATTTTATCAAAACAGTCCGTGTTCGAATCTCGGCAGTGGACACGCACTGTTGATGAGTCCCAAAATAGGACCAAACGGCCGTCCAGGGCTTACTGCATTCTGTTGAGGATTCTTCTAGACTCAATGAATTACTATAATTATTTATATATATATATATATATATATATATATATATATATATATACTCACACACTGGTTATTAAAAAAGAATGGACCAATTTCATAACGAAATATTTTAATCAGGAAAATCAATAGAAAAAAAACTCCAGCCAACTCACAAGTATTCTACTCACATACAAATTTTATTTCCTTTCTTACAAGTGTTCAAAGTGTCCACCGCCTTCAGCACGGGCAACATCAATGCAATAAGATAATTCTTCCAGGCGCGTATCAGCATATAACGATCCACTGAATTGATCGCTGTTGTTATTCAATGTTTAAAGTTATCGAGGTTAGTTGGTATCGCTGGAACATAAACGTGATCTTTTACGTAGCCCCACAAGAAAAAATCACGCATGGTAAGGTCTGGGGATCTCGCAGGCCAAGCACAAAGAGCCATTCTTCCGACTAATCAATCCCTTGGGCACACCAGAGAGTGGCTTGAGATGTCGCAAGCTCACGGCTAGCTCGATTTGTGGACTTCCATGGATTCTCCCTCAAACGCAGCACGAATTCTCGCCACCTGTTCCTTCGAAACTCCTCGTCGTTTTGGAGTTTTTCCTTTACAAAAACACCCACTCAGTTTAAACTTTTAAAACCACTGTCGAATGTTTTTAGGAAAGGGCGGATTAATGTTGAATTGCCTTCGACAAGCACGCTGCATCGGGACAACCGAATTTGTTTTCGCGAACTTGAGAACGCAGAACGCCTTTTGCTGAGGACTCGCCATTCCGGGGGTAAACAAACAACTGAACGATGCCTGAGATACGACGCGAACACAGCGCCCCTGTGGCAGCCATTCAAAACTTAGAAAACTCCTCTTTCAAATAAAAGCTGATTCATTGTCTGACGATGCATGGGAACTGAAACAATGCGTCATGAAATCGGTACATTTTTTGAATAACCCTGTATATAAGTATTTATGGCTCTTTTCAGTTTTCTTTACTTTAATACTTATGAAATGCAATGGCATTTTGTGCACAGTGGCCGGATATTCGTTTCCTAGCAACCTCTTCTGCTAAACAATCTCTAGTGCAGATGTCTACTCAGGCATATTTGCATTTGTTCAACACTAACAGATAAATACCTGTGGAGTATACTGAAAGTTTGAAGAAGATGCCTGTACATTCAAATCATCGGCCGCAATGATTCCTTGCACAATCATCAACAGTTTCCTTCACAAGGTTTGGGTCAAACAGGAATATGCATTTTCATGCATTTTCAAACGATGCCGCACGATAGAACTGTCTCTCCGATAACGTCAAGGTCGCCTCAATCAGATCGAGAAATCGATCGAGCATGCTGAGATTCAAAGCCACATGTCCTTGGCGACAAGCGAACGTTCTATCTATCTATCTATCTATCTATCTATCTATCTATCTATCTATCTATCTATCTATCTATCTAGAGACGTTTTTATTGCTTACAACTTTATTATAGTGGACACTTCTTATTTGAAATAGACCTCCCATTTTTATTTAATTAATAAGCTGTGTGTAATACGCCAACCGGTCTGTGCATACGCCAAATCTAACTGAAGAAAAGGTACGCTTCGGGACTGATTTCTCGAATGCGCAAGCCGATAGATGTATTACACACTGCTTAACAAATAAATGAAAATAGGGCGTCTATTTTGAATAAGAAGTGTCCAGTATAATAAAGTTTTAAGTAATAAAAATGTCAGATTATATATATATATATATATATATATATATATATATATATATATATATATATATACATATATACATTTATTTGAATATTACAACATAAATATGTTATAAAATCACTACAAAAATAGCCATTTTGTTTCAACACTGTCTTATCAAGTGATGATGTAGAATATAGAATAAATGGTTTTAAAAGTTGTCAAATTAATTAACGATCCTTAGCTAGGAGTAAACGCTGTTACATAAGCTAGAATGACCAATCAAAATACAAGTATAGGGTAATTCGAAAAATTTGACAACTAAGCAAGGTTATCATAGATATTAAAAGATTTATAAAATTTGAAATTAAAATTAAAAGTAAAAAATTAAAAATTACCTATTTAGAAATCTAAATCAAATCTCTATTAAGTTTTAAATTGTAGAATTACCGAGGAGAAAAAATATAAAAATATAAAAATAAAAATAAAAGATATATATGCTATTTAATTTATATTTTCATTGAAATTATGTTAAAAAGGATTTTCAGAGCCCCAGACAAAAATGTATACATTTTTAGTTTCATTTCAACATGTTAGTCGCCTCTCACGCGAAATCATTCGAACATACTCAGGTTATAATACATAAGCGCTCAGACGTATTTAGATATATACACACACATAAAATACGGTGACGAGACACCACCCTTGATAAAAAAAAATAACCCATCTACACCGCACACAACCACACGTACGCAAACATACGACTAAACGTGCATGCACTTTCCTTACACATAGACATCAATAAACACAGGCACATACATCCACACTCACATTGACCTAGACGGTCAGATGTCATAGCTAAAGTGAACATATTCGTGGCTTAATATGTTATAAAACGAATTTTAACTTGAAATATAACTAATCTGGTCAAATATATATAGATAAAATTTAAACAAATAAATATATATAAATATATATATATATTTTTAATTATATATATATATATATATATATATATATATATATATATATATATATATATATATATATACCCACAAACACACCTTTATATTAATAAAGACAAAAGGAAAACTTAGCCAAGGAGTTTCGTCCTTTGAAGGACTTTATCAAGATATTTGCTTTATATTTGCATATTTTACACACCTTATACACACACACATATATATATATATATATATATATATATATATATATATATATATATATATATATATATATATATATGTTTTTCTGGTTATTTGAAGCCAGAAATCATTTTTAGATTGTAAGAAGTTTTCAGAGATAATAATGATTTTCTGATACAAGTCTTACAATCATGGAAGGGAAAGAGGTGGATTCGTACTTTCTTCAAGGGTATTTGGGCGTAAGTGTATATAACGAACCCGACTGAAATTCGAACTCGGCTCTCCGATTTCCCACACGTAGCCGTTATGCATTACACTACCCGCACATACAAGCTTACAGCCCCTGGTATTTCCATTTAGGTACCTATTTTTACACCTTCATAATTTTTTCACCCCAGTTTGGGAGTTAACTAGTTGCCTATGGCTGGGAACCTAACAGGTGCTACCAATCCGGGTCAGAGTGGACCTGGGAACACCAGCAATTACGATGTGGTTCGACGCTCCTCGAAACCTCCTGATCTTGCTGCTGGATGTAGTTTATCGTCGTACCCAGGACGGAAATGCGGTTCTGCAGAAGTATGCTAATAATTCCACACATGGTACGAGAAAAGCATGGATGAAGTCGTAAAGAAAATGGTAAAAAACAAAAAAACAAAAAAACAAAACAAAAAACAAATCACAGATACTAATTATCAGGAAAGTGGAGGCATAATGAGGAAGGAATGATTGAAAAACTTAACCCTCGCAGGACATATTCAACTCAACAGAGATAATGGAAAGCCTACTATCTGGAGAGTGTGTGTGAGTAGGTTTGGTTTGGTTTGGTTTGGTTTGTTTTGGTTTGGTTTGGTTTGTTTTGGTTTGTTTTGGTTTGGTTTGGTTTGTTTTGGTTTGGTTTGTTTTACGGCATATCAACCTCAATTTAATGCCGACAAAATTTTTATTCCTGGTAATACATTTTTTTCCCAAAAATGTATTGCTGGTAAGATGTTTTTCCTCAAGGACACATGTCACAATAGATAGAGGCGTTAGTTAGATTCAGTAACAGAACCCAAAGAGTGTGAGTTCAGTCTCCGGTTAAGGCAGTGGAGAACTTGGAGAGGGGAATTAACAGGAGATAGCTGATAACTGACATCCATTAGACATGGCACGTGGAAATAGAACAGTCTACCCCAGTGAGCGAAATAAAGGGTTCAGTTCGACATTTCAACTACCTGAAGAAGGCCGGAGCGTACAACGGCCGAAACGTTGTAATAAAGATGGTGACAAAGATGAGGACATTAGTCCGAATGATGTAAATAATGTACATAATACCTCATCTCAGAAATACAGACAGATAATATGTTTTTCTTCAAAAATCTATTTCTGGGAATATTTTCTTCTTCAAAAATCTATTTCTGGGAATATTCTTCCTTCAAAAAATGTATAGTTTTTAATATTTTTTTGAAAAATGTATAGCTGTTTGTATTGCTGGCAATTTTTTTTTTTAACTATTGCTGATAATAAGTTTTCCTTCAAAAATTATTCATGGTAATAAGTTTTTTTTACAAAGTATTTCTGGTATTAAAACCTATTTTTAAACTTTCACGGTATTTTGACACAAGTTTGGGTCAGGATGGACCTGGGAACACCAGCAATTAAGAGGTGGTTCCACATTCCTCAAAACCTCCTGATCAGAAGCTTGGCTGTTGAACGTAGTTTATCGTCTTACCCAGGACGCATGGGTGTGAATAGAAGGATAGACGGGTGACTGGGGCCTTAGCAAAATGAGACAAACTGCTAAGGACCACAAGGGATAGGAAATTTTGGAGAGCCATGATCATCCATGACCTGAAGGGACGCTGCAAATAAAAAAAAATGCGAGACTTAACAATACCTAGAATTCTATTTATATATATTGGACTGTTGCTACTGAAGAGAGTTCGATCCTAACCCGGTGCTCCTTACTTGAGACTGTGTATAAGATTAATCTAGATCAAGAAGATATTAAGGTTAACTTACTATGAAGTAATGGTGAAAGAGCTGACGGGGGCAGGCGATCAAGGCGCTTGGCCGTTTGTTTTTTTTCTTTAGTATTTCTATTACCATCACTTTAGCTTCGCTAAATATTCACTCTATGTATAGAGTGAATATTTAGCGAAGACACTAGAGCCACTCAAGGAGGAGTCTTAATGAATAGGGTTTTTGTTTTTACGTAAGTGGAAAAAGTAGAGTTTTTTGAGGACTTGCAGGGCAGATAACGACTAGCCCCGGTCATGTTTATGCTATACAGTACAAGGCCTAAGAGGCAGTCAAGATAAAGTGTTCTGAAATGACATTTTATGGACGTAAGAATTGTAGATTGTGCAAGATTGATAACAGTGATTTGAAGAGGTTCACATTTAATGATCGGGGAAGCATCCTCTCGGGAATCTGTTAGGCCAAGCAGATTCTCTTGGAAAGTACCTGTCTAAATTAAACTTCCTCTTTACTAATGGAATACGAAGCGAATAAGAATGATTCGACCCTTTGTATGTGGCATGACGGGTCTCTATAGTAAATCTCTGAACTGTTGAAGCTAAGGAATAAAGCGCTCATCTGAACTATGGAAATAGTGACAGAGTAAAGAGAGGCTTGTGGGGTAGCGTCTGTGAGACAGAAGCTGATGGGGATTGAAAATCATTTATCGCCCACAAGGCCGTGTAAACTCTTTGGACTTTGTCAAGACTGGAAAGTGAGAATTGGGCAGCAATATTCCATTATTGGTTTGATCTGAATCTTGGAAACACAGAACATGGCATTGGAGTGATACAAGGAACCGACCGTTCTTCAGTGTTTCCATATCCATCTCATTTGGTTCTGGTTATCTCAATCTAGATCTCTCTCTGTTACCTCTTAATATCTATCTATCTATCTATCTATCTATCTATCTATCTATCTATCTATCTATCTATCTATCTATCCTCTTTTTCTTATCCTATCTATCTATCTATCTATCTATCTATCTATCTATCTATCTATCTATCTATCTATCTATCTATCTATCTATCTATCTATCAACCTGTTTTGCTCCTTCATATTTAGCCTGTCGCTAAATTATCATTGAATACTCATCTTAATGTATTTGTTGGCACATCTCACAGGCTAATTATCGTTTATGACTCGGAAATCCGAATAAATTGTCAGGAGTTAACATGGCAGTGTCTGGCATGTTGGTTTCGGAACCGGTAGCTTGTGGGTTAGCTCCCGGGTTGGCGCGCAAAGGTATGTGGATCGATGCCAAATAATGTTGAAGTCGAAAAGACATTTCCATATTCATTTCTTTTAATCTAAACATTAAGAATACCCTTGACCCGTATCGGGGAGATTGGGACGGACGGAGAGATACCTAGTGAAAAGAAATAAATAAAAATGTTCGAAGTGAAAGTGAAAGTGAAAGTAGGCTTTGTCAGAAGACTCCAATCAAAGGTACCATGGCGCGGCCCCAGATTTGATGCAGTTCATCGAACTGTGCATTCTGATACGAGCCTGCGATTGATGATTATTTATTGAACGCTTCAACGAGGGCAGCGTGAAAGATAAAAGAGGCCAATGGGACAGTCGAGAGCATTAAAGGAGGGTAATTTTGAACGAGAATGTCCGAGATGTCGTGGCATTCTGCACATGGCCGCCTACACGCAAGCAAAAGGCGTGATTGGAACGTACACACTTGAAAAGGAACTTATATATATATATATATATGCGTAAGTGTACACGACTACATTAACGTCTGTGTAAGCGACTGAATCTAAATGTTTATTGGGAAATCAAAAATCCTTAAAGAAAGAGAAAAGCGATAGAAAATGAGTTTTCTTTTTATATTTCTAAGTGGAGTGATTCTACTACAAGGGTGGAATCTTCATTAAAACAAACGCTGTGTAATTTTACAAATGAACAACGTCAACAATCTGAGCAAATTTACCGACATTTTGTGGATAATACATACATGCATATATATATACATACATACATATTTAAAGACATTTTTATGTTTAACATTCTTTTTATAGATACAAGTATTTAAGCAAATGCTCTGTTTTATAATAAATAGTATTAAATAACATTTACCGGCCTGAATGTCCGAGAAGTTTTCATAGAAAATATTCGTCCTCCGACAGGTTTCGAACCTGTATTCTATACGGAACCGTCATATAGCCTGACGTGCTTTAACCGATTCGGCCACTGAGTCATTTGTTTACATTTGATACGCCATGAGCAGTTATGAATGTACGTGAGAGATTCATGGAAGATTGAAGTTTATAAGCAGTAAATTCGACCTTGCCAACCGAACGATACTCAGTGGCCGAATCGGTTAAGGCACGCCAGGCTATATGACGGTTCCGTATAGGAGGACGAATATTTTCTATGAAAATTTCTCGGAGATTCATTAAACATAAAAATGTCTTTAAATAATTGTCGGACTTTGTCCATTTCATAATGTGATATATATATATATATATATATATATATATATATATATATATATATATATATATATATAGTCTACCCCAGAGAGCGAAATAAAGGGTTCATTTCGACATTCCAACCACCTGAAGAAGGCCGGTTCGTACAACGACCGAAACGTTGTGATAAACATGGCGACAAAGATGAGGACAATAGTCCGAATAATGTAAAGAGTGCACAGTATTAAGTCTACTCATGAACTAATCCAAATCTTAAAAAACACAAAACCTAACAATGAAGCCATACACTCACTTAACGTTGAAAAATTATTTACAATGCCCCATAAAGAAAAGATAATTTATATAATTATACGGATATAGCAACAACATTTAAAGTGCATATAACAAACATTTAATGGCGTTTTACATTCCTCCAGTTTCCGCTCAGATGCCTTATATTGAAACGCCTGTTTTGCTAAGAGTTCTGTAATCATTATAATGGAGTGAGTTCGCGCTTGTTTAAAAAAAAAATCACCATCACAACGAAATGCAGATTTTATCAGTTACAATTTTTTTCTTTGTAATTTACCCCTGAAGATAATTTTAGAAAACGAGCGAAAGTTACTGGATTAAAAAACAACCCTAAAAATCTATGGCATTTTACTATTTGCACATTTCATTAAAAACGACTGACAAGGTGCTTTTTATTTAGTTTTTTATATAATTTCTCGTGCGATCTAATAATGTTTTTCTTTTCGGATGATAAATTATATAAAAACTGTCCGAATGTTATTTTTATCCGAGCGCTTTCGGCTATGCATTTAGCCATTTTCAAGGATCATATTTCAACTGTTAGAAATAGTTTGTTATATGTATGTTTTATAAAATGTTTCAGTTTTTTTGTGGAAAGGATCTGTATAAAACAAATAGACATAATACGTCGATAATATTCAATGAAACATGTTTAAATGAAGATAGGCTGCCTATATATATATATATATATATATATATATATATATATATATATATATATATATATATATATATATATGCACATTTCATTAAAAACGACTGACAAGGTGCTTTTATTTAGTTTTTTATATAATTTTTCGTGCGATCTAATAATGTTTTTCTTTTCAGATGATAAATTATATAAAAACTGTCCGAATGTTCTTTTTATCAAAGCGTTGTAATAAATATAGCGATAATGATGAGGTCATTAGTCCGAATAATGTAAATAGTGTACATAATACCTCATCTCAGAACTGTAGGCAGATACTGAAAGGCCGAAACATTGTAATAAATATGGCGACAAAGATGAGGACAATATTCCGAATAATGTAAATGCTGTACATAATACCTCATCTCAGAAATATAGACAGATACTGAAAGGCCGAAACTTTACTTACTTTATATTTCAAATATCACATAATTAAAAAAAATTCAAAACTAATCTTTGCTCCCCGCTGATCTCCACCCAATTAACCAACATTTCGACCGTTTTAAAAAGGAGTAAAAAATGAATCATAATAGATGCTTTGGTATTTCTTTTTAATAATAACATATAACGATTTTTATTGAGTTTCGGTCATTTTCTCCTCATGGTATGTTAATTTTTGAGCGATTGAGCTACTTTTAAACCATAATTATCACATTCTTCGTAGTGGTAGCTCTCTCTCTCTCTTTTAATATATACATACATACATACATATATATATATATATATATATATATATATATATATATACATATACATTGACCACTAATATTATCTATCTATCTATCTATCTTTATATATATATATATATATATATATATATATATATATATAT
>OZ038492.1:12677457-12754957 GCA_964036315.1 Acanthosepion esculentum | reverse complement strand
TTGTTGCTTGTTTTGTAGAAATACCAGATTTTACAGAATTATTCGCTTTGACTGGTATATTGCTGCTTGCTTTGTGGGTGATTTTGTTGATATGCATGTTTGGAATTTGCTTTTCTGCATGTATGGTATGTGAATTCATTTCCCAACAAGTACCATATTTTTGTTTTTTACCAATTACACTATGTACCAATGTTCACTGATACCAGAAGATTTCTTTGTAGCTATTATGAATTTACCGTATGTGCAGATGTTGCTCCCTGAAAACCAACTAAAACAATTTTCAGTAAATGCGTGATGAAATGTACTAAAATTCTTTTCCCCCAAACATCTTGGTATTTAAACCTCATCTCGCTCCTATTTTAATAAAAAGTACCAGTAGTATAATTCGTACTAATACTGTGTTACCCCATGGTTTGTGAGAATGTCACATAAAGGTAAGGTTATAATTTTGGATTTTTGGTTGTAATGTGTGCCTTTTTTCCCTAAATATTCCATGACAAAATCTTGGTGCGTCCAGTAGGCCGACCAATACGGTATATTTTTGTTGTGGATTCCGTGATGAAATCCAATATCAATGAATAACAAACGCCAGGAATAGATAAGGAAAATAAATGTATTAACGTAATAATACAAACTGGTAATACGGGTTAGTAGATCCAGGAATGCGGGTTAGTAGCAATAATATATATATACAGTCTTGGTATTGAAGTATCGCGGTATGACTCCTTACTAAGTCTAGGTTCTGTGACGGTGACTCTTGTGTTACCCTCCTCTAATACTACTCTGATAAAGACTTCTCGACTGTCTTAATGTACTGCCGACAGTATTTACTGCCCCCACCCCCACGAGGGATAGATGTGGCACAAGGCCGGGTTTAAGGTGGGGTATTCACGAGCCCGTAGTCTCGGCCAAAAATGCCCGTAGATCCCGTATAAACGGGATCGGGTTGGTCACGTCCTCGAACGAGGATCTGCCCTTTGGCGGAGGCTCGTCCGGGTTCCTCTCTGCTCAGAGGCAGAGAGTTCGACCATCCAGGACTTAACGTGCTGCTGACTCTCCGGTTATTCACTGGTAGTAATATATATATATATACCTCGTTTGAGTCCATTTGGGCAAAAAGGGTAGACCCCTTAACAATTTTTGAAAATCAAAGTTGAGTAGAAAGCAAGAAGATGAAAGAGAGTCCCGCAAGCGAGATGTGCGATAGAAGAATCACTTAGCATAGAACTTACGGTTATATCTATCCAAATCATAGGGGTTAATAAGCTACTAAGCAAAATCAAACAACGCCCATGAAAGAACACTTGCATGTCACGAATATATAAAATATCCTACAATTTCTTAAAGAAATAAAATCTGTATTCCAAAATATAACTTTAACAAAACTACAACATAAAACATATCAATCCTCTAGTAATTATATCCACACAATCATGTATATGCACAAAAGCTGAGTATCATCTACCATGTATCTCATTGTGAAGGCAGAATAACATATATGTTTATTACTTTGTTGCCCACAAGAAAATTAGATTTCGGCATCAAATGTCACATAAAGAGTTGGTATCGCGTTAAATAAACAAATAAAATCAATTTCCACATCTACTAAAGAAAAAAATGTATAATTTTCCCTTAGGGACTGAAGAGACCAGATTTTGGATTTTACAAAAGTATTTTTTTCATTTTCCTTGAATTACTTGGTTCATTAAATACGAAATCTTTGCATACCTTGGTTCTGAAATGAGTCAATTTCCCCGAATAAAAAGTCTTGATATCGGTGATTATGAACAAAACATATTTTCTTCGAATATATACACCCTTGTGTAAATTAATTGAACAACCGCTTTAGTTTCATTTCTTTCACCATACGGTCAGTTTTAGACCCACTGGAGTGACAGGGTGTAATCGATTTCTATTTTTTTTTTCTCTTTTTCTCAGATTAGGTCATTTGCAGTGGTGTGCAGTAATATGAATCTATTTTTGGGGTGTATGATGAAATTTGTTTGGTCTTGAAAAATATTGCGACATCCGTGATTGCATCAGATTTTTGATAATTTCTGAGTTTTGGTTTTTGGGAGTATTTCTCGTCTGGTTGAATTCTTCCTTCTAAAATCTGCGAAGTTGGTTTTTCTTCCTGAATTCTTCTGAAGTCTTCATTTTTGTCTAACTGGCGTTGATGCCTTTTAGATTCTATCTACAAATTTAGCCAGCTAGCAGAAAAATTGATTGATTGACTTATTTACTACGTCCCATTGACCTTTTGCAGGTTCTTTAAAGCCAGAATATATTTTTAGTTTGTAAGAATTTCCCTAGGGGGATAATAGTGATTTAGTAATATAAGTCTTACTAAATAACCCATGACTCAAATTTAACTTAATTTTTTAAACCCTAAAGAACGGTCATCATCACCCATCGGTCTGCCACTGTGTAGAGCTCCACTGTGTAGAGCCTTACAATAATATCCTTTACCTGACCCCATTCACTTCACTCTCTTGCCAGCGTTCCTTGATGTTATATGGATCATAGATCTATGTATTTTCTTCGATAATTCCTTCACTTAGGGTAGGCAAACCAAAGCTGTTTTTTCAGTGTTGTTTCCTCTTGCACCCTTCTATCCCAGTTTATCCGAACTGCTGCCATATACCCAATGTAGTTGATACGTTGTAGGGTACTGCTTATACTGGTCACTTCTTATGACACTTGATCGATGTTGTAAGCAGCGGGCGATCTCTTCTTTACACTCTATAGGTGGTGGGAGTTGAAGTTCAGCTATTATCCGATAAATGTTTGTTTGCGGTATACGGATGTCTTGAACGCATGCTCTGTTCAAGATATTAGTACATCCAGGAATGCTAGTTTGTTTTCGCTCTCAATCGTGAACTTCATCGATGGTCCAGTAGTTGCTAGATTTCTTCATGGTGTAGCCAGAGTATGAAGGTGTCATATCCGTACATCAGACATATGGTTGGTTTTAGTGATGGGTGTTCAAATGCCATTTCTTCGAAGTATTCGAGGTATATGTTTGCCATTGCTGGTGATAATGGTGAGCTCATTGCTAGGCCTTCATTTTGCCGATATATGTTTGATCCCATTCCAAAGTGTATTGTTTGTGTACAGAAAGTCAGCATCTCCATCAAGTTATCTATTGGTATATTAGTCCGTTCTCCAAGAGATGAGTCCGACGCCAGTCTGGTCCCTGACTACCAAAGCTGTTTTCCGAGTGATGTTACCCTCTTGCACCCTTCTATTTCAGTTTGTCGGAGTTGCTGCTACGTACCCAAGGTAGTTGTTACGTTGTAGGCTACTGCTTATACTGACCATTTCTAACGATTTGGCTTTATTGGTGTAGATTCTAATGCCATTTCCTTGAAATATTCCATGTATAAGTTAGCCATTGCTGGTGATAATGATGAGCCCATTGCTAAACCATCATCCCGTTGATATATGTCGGATCCCATTATGTCCTGCGGATATATGTTATCGAACCAGTTGTATTCATTCACCTGCGTATATATATTTGAGTTTGCAAATTACCGGAACTGATATGAAGGTAGAATATCCTTCCGGATCTGTCTCAACATTGATTGGACGACAAAAGTGTTACGTAGATTAATTTTTGACACACACACATACACACACACACACACACACACACACACACACACACACACACACACACACACACACACACATTGCACTCATGTCACTAATCCAAATGCTTAAATTTAAATATCTGGGAATTGTTTTAACAGGTGACGGGAAGTGTGACATCCAAATCTGAAGACTCATTGGAATAGAGAAAGATGCCTTCTAACAGCTAAGCAAAGTAATAAAGGAAAATTTCGTTAGAAATAAAGAAATGAACTTTGAACATTTATGTAATATCAAACCGCCTATATGAACGTGAACGTTGGACAATTTCCTCACAAATCATGTAGAGAAATGAGGCAAGAAAGAAGTGGTTCTACAGAAGGATGCTGAGAATACCATGGACGGGGCATATAGGCAACGAGGATGGTTTAAGGAAAATGAAAAAGAAAACAATTATGCTTATACTTCCAATAAGAAAGTGTTAACATTTCTGTGATACGTAATGAGGAAAGAGGACTCGGAGAATTTGACGCTCACAAGGAATATAAGAGTGAAGAGGAACAGAGAAAAACAGTGTGTAACCTATCTAATAAGCTTGTGTAAATAGATATCAGAATATGAACTGGGTGAGGTAGCAAAGAAAAATAAGCATAGGATGTTGTGAAGAGTTACGATCACCTCCGTCCTGAAGGGACACGGCACATGAAAAAAAGATTCCTTTGTGTCTTTAAGGTCCACAGTTTCGTATTTTGTTTTGTAATGACGTCAGTAAATCAATCAATTAACGCGCAGACAGATGAATCAATTTGTTTGTGGCACTGACAAGTGACTCGAAAGTAGAAAGACAATTTAAAATAGAATATCAATAAGGAAGGAAGAATAATTAAGAATAATTAAGGACACACAGAGAAGGAGACTGAGAAGAAAATGAGTGTGTGTGTGTGTGTGCGAGAAAGAGAGAGAGAGAGAGAGAGAGAGAGAGAGAGAGAGAGAGAGAGAGAGAGAGAGAGAAAACAAAAGAATTGAATTTAGCAAAGAGGCAGGCGAGGCAAAAGAAACGACAAAATTGAGAGAAAGATGGAGAAATAATCGTTTGGGGTGGGGTTATGTTAACAGGGGAAAAGAGAAAAACAGACAGAACTACGGTAGGGAGTAATTAGAGAGTTAAGCGCTAGAAAGAAAGATAATCGAGTAAACAGAGAGAGAGAGAGAAAGAGAGAGAGAGGGTGCGCGCGAGAGAGAGAGAGCTAGAAGAGAGAGCGAGAGCAAGAGCGAGAGGCAGAGAGCTAGAGAAAGATAGCTAGAGCGTGAGAGAGAGAAAGAGCTAGAGAGAGGGAGAGAAAGAGGAAGAGAGATAAAGAGGGAGAGACAAACAGAGCGAAGGAGAGAGAGTGAGAGCGAAAGAGCGAGAGAGCGAGAGCGAGGGAGAGCTAGAGCGAGAAAAAGAGCTAGAGAGAGAAAGCGGGAGGGAGAGAGAGATAGCGAGGGAGAGAGAGAGCGAAAGAGCAAGAGAGAGAGATCTAGAGAGAGATAGCGAGGGAAAGCGAGCGAGAGAGCGAGAGATATAGAGTGAGAGATTGAGAGTGAGGGGGAGTGGGGGATTAATTACATTGAAAACTAATGCCAAGCAGAACAGCATGGCATTTCGAAATTTCTGGCAAAGTGAATTGCGTCATCGTGATCTTTGTCTCACAGACGGTGCCCAACTGACCCCACTATACTGCGCAGCCGACAAAATCAAAAACAAACAACGCGCATGCGCGAAAATTTAAAATATAAAAACGTGAAAATTTACCCATCGCACACTGTCAAATAATTTCAGACTTTTTAGCTTGCGCGCAAAACGAGACATACACTCCAACGCACACACACACACACACACGCACACACACACACACGCGCACACACACACAGATATATATATATATGTATATATATATATATATATATATATACACACACACACACACGCATATATATATATATATATATATATATATATATATATATATGGAGAGAAACAGAAATTTTTACACAATTCTGAAAGCATGAAATCATTGTGAAGCCACTTCAATATTTCCAAGAAGCCTAAATTTATATCAGATGTAACGAATTAAAAAAAAAAGCCAAACAAAGCAATGATCAAGGAACTATTTTAAAAGCTCTTTGGGCAAAAATGTACCTTCAAGATGACATAGAAACTTTTTGGTCAATTCTCCGAAATGTATTTTCACTCTCTCTCTCTCACTCTCGCTTTCGCTCTCTCGTTTTCCCTCCCCTCTCCCTCCCTCTCTCTCTCTCCATCCATCGCTTTCTTATTCTCTCTCCCCCTATTTCTCCTGGTGTTTCGTGCGATCGATAAGGTTACATTGATGCTTAGCTGGCGCGGAATTATGGCTAACGAGGGTCTCGTAAAATGTTCATCCGTAATGAAATCGATCGTTGCACATCACCATTCTCTTTTTACCATGTACTAGGCGTAATCTAAATATTGTTCACCCAGTGCAAGGCTCGAGTGCCCCTCAATGTAGAATGTTAGTGAATGAAGTGTATGATAGGTGTATAAGAGTAGGAAGTGAAAATATCTTAAGAAATGGAGAATAGGTAACGATTAAACGATGACTTGAAGAGGTTTAGATTATAGTATTCAAGGAAGTATCCACGTGGGAGTTCCGCCAAAACATTAGCAATTCTTGGGCAAAAACCTCTCTGACTGGAACGTCTCTCTTACATTTGGAATACGTAGGGAATGAGAATGATTCAACTCCCTGGACGGAGCTTGGCGTATCCTAGTTTTGTAAAAGTCTTGTAAGCGTTCTAAAAGCAAAGGAAATATCTGTCACAGGTTAATTCCACAACGCAGAGAACAAATCACTGTAAGTTCACACTCGAATATCGGGGGGCAGAAAGAAATGCCGAAAACTCGATTCGCAGGTACTATCTCACAAATCCCAATGCGTGTAACCAGTCACAAATATAACTCACTCTCCGACGAGTGCGGTAGCCAAAATACACCAACTTATCTCCTCGACTCGAGAACACCAACTGCTTTTATCCGCCGAGCATTTTTCCATTCATCGACAGCTGGAAGAGGACGCCAAGTATTTTGCATATCAAAGTACCTTTATAGACGTACTCCTGCGACGTACTTGTTTTTAGCCTAAATATTCCGTCTTCAGCATGTCATGCAGAGTACGTGCCCTTTTATTTTTGGTAAGTAATTTTATTTTTCTTCGTAGGATACACACGACGCGCTGTCGCTTGTTTTGACGAGGTAAGTCGCCGTTTTCTTCGCTATAATTCTGAACAGGTGGAATTCAAGAACGGATCGCATCTGCGTATTTGCCATGGAATTTCTGTCTGAATTTCTGGGATTAAAAGTTATCAATATTTACATTATTTATATTCGGACTAATGTATTTGTCCTTGTTGTTGTTATAAACACGTTTTAGTTGTTGTGCCCTGTGGCCTTCATCAGGAGCTTATCATTCCGGGCAACCTTTAGGGAATTTCCAACAAAAACCCTTTGTCATGAAAGTAGCCATAGGCTTGCAATAGTGCGGCTGTAGAGTGGAAGAAGCTTAATTATAATATGATAAAAATGGCCGGCTACTCATTTGTTGGGAGAAAGCTGTTTGGGTGGTACTTCCTCCTTACAAATGGAATACAAAGCAAATGTAGGCTATTTGACTTTGCTTACAAAGTTGTGAACTGAACTAAAGAGTGTAACTCATCTAGACATTTGCTATGGAAATAATGAGTAGCAATATGTTTGCAACTTTTTGTCTGTGGGGAAAGAGGTTGTGGTCTGGGAAATAATTTATCTTCTACAAAACCGTGTAAACGTTTCTGAACTCTACCAAGTCTGGAAAGTGAAGAGTGAGCAGCGCCAAACTAAATATGTCAGCAATACTTCATCTTTGGTCTCATCTGATTCATGTAAGGACAAAGCATAGCAGAAGGCGTCAGGTGCAATGAGTCAACAATCTTTTCTGTATTATTTAGCAATGGCTCGTATGTACGAGTTCCACTCGAGGTGGAGTGAATTTTGATTTTCAATAGGTATTTAAAGCATGGAGTCTCTTTCAGAGTGCAACTGTTCATGGCGACTGAAGAAAACTCAGGCTCTGATTAGTGATGATGAAATAATACCATCTTGGTTTTTATTGAAAGTTTACAAGTCAGTTTTTCGCCATTGAACTGTTAGAGTTAGGTCAATAGTGAGATCTGCTGCAAGGCTCCGTACATCTTGATTCTTCTAAATGTATCCGTAAACTCTGGTATCATCTGTACGTATGTTTACTAATGATCTGATAATGTCCCTAAGTAGATCGTTAATAAAAAGTAGAAAGAGAGTAGGACTGTGCAGGAAAATTGCGGGGGGGGGGACGCCTGCATTGATTTCACGGGTTTCAGAAGATTGTTAATTCACAAGGACATTAAGGAACTAGAAAAAAATGAATATACCGACAGACATAGCAAGGTAGAGACATGCATGCACTGGAAGATATACAAGAAGCACAAAATCGAAACCACTGAGAGATAGTATAAACACCAAGACCTAGTTACCCAAACTAACGATGTAACTATCCTCTGGGACATGCCAATTCAAACTGACAGGCCAACAGACCTGATATTATCATGAAAGGCAAGAAATTAAAGAAGTGTATACTTATTGACATAGTAGTACAATCTGAGAGAAACACGTCCATAAAAGCTATCGAGAAATTGTCCAAATAAAAGGACCTGGAGATTGAGATTAGCAGGATGTGGGGAATGAAGATTGAGGCTGTACCAATAGCAATCGGAGTTCTGCGCCTCTTGAGAAAAGGAATGGACAATTTAAGTTTGCTAAGCATTACACAATATCGAAATGCAAGATATCTATCTAAAGATTAATCTCTCTCTCTCTCTCTCTGTATAAGCATATATATATATATATATATATATAATGTCATTCGCAGACAGTACTGTATAGCTGTTGCTCAGCGCGACTAGACATCAGAATGCCTCAAGCCAGCACCGAAACCCGAACGACTTGGTGTCAGTTAGAGATTCTACCTCTGAGCCACCACCATTTGGCAGAGAGAAGTTGCTAATTCTAGCATATTGTTTTTGCGATTGTAAACAAACATAAATCAGTGAGAGGGCTCCAATTAATTTTACTGAAGAGCTTTGCATTATATATATATATATATATATATATATATATATATATATATATAAAGATAGATTGACAGTGAAAAAGAAAGAATCTGTTGTCAAGTTTGAGCAATGAACAGAATCTTTGACTATTTGTCTGTATACTGATTTCGATGCTCATTAAGTACCCATATTCAAAGCCTTCTGCCACACAAAGCTTCAATTTGTAAATAAAGGCGGTTGAACATAGGATAATGCTGAGCTAGTTAACGCTAGTTGAACAAAACTTTTACGTAAAGTGTTGATTCCTCGCTGGGTGCCATATACCCGTGGCCTTGTGCTAAACTAAACTTAGCTTAGAAGCAGAATTCTTCAGCAGGAGGTACAGTTTCTTTCTTTCTTATGAAGTTTAGCGTTATTTTTTTTATCTTTATTTGTCCGTTAGTATTTACTTACTTTCTTGTTGTCACTCTTATTTTCTTTCTTTCTTTCTTTCTTTCTTTCTTTTTTTGGATTTACTTAATATTTTCCTATTCTTTTTCTATCTTCTCTTTCATGTATTCATTTTTTCTATTACTTTTCTTTCTTTCTTTCATTCATTCATTCATTCATTCATTCATTCTTTCTTTCTTTCTTTCTTCCTTCAACATAATTTTTCTTTTTCTATCTTTTTTTGCTTTCACCATTTCTCTTTCTCTTTTATATCACTGAAGGTGTTTCTTGTTCTTATCTTTCTTACAGTACTCAAAATACGGGGCCTTGTGCTAATCTAAACTCAGGAGATGTCGACACCAGAACGAAATCTGTTTCCTCTAGGTCTCCTTATATATACATATATTTTTTCACAGCTATTTTGCAATTACACGCTGTCTGCTATTTGAGATCCCGCCTCTCTTGTCGGTCGACACAAATTTTTCAATTTCAGTTATTACTTTATTTGCCGTTGTGTCTTATTGCACGTCGAAAAGGAAGATGTCTGCAATTGGACAGAAAGGGAAGATAGGTGTGTTCGCCGCTTCAATATACAACGATGACGACAATCGGACCCTCTTGTCCGGGGATTCAATACTTGGCTATCGTCTCGTTTTGCTGTCGGTGTCACGTTTTTGTATGAGGAATTCTTCACCAAATTGGCTATTATACACGCCAAAGATGTCTTTTTTTGTCAATCTTTTTTCACTCCCCACAAATACCAGGAGGTAAGAATTGCGTGTTCGCCTCTTTCTCGCTCACCGTAAAATGTTTTGTTTTTATCTTTTACAGATTCTTTGGACTATTTTCTTTTTAATCCATGACTTAAAAAAAAAAAATCAGCTTTCTTTTACGCTTCCGATTTCTATTGTAAATTGTCTTCTTTTGTTCTTTCTTTGTTTCTTTCTTTGTTTCTTTCTTTTCGTTCTTTAATTTTCAGGGCGTTCAATTTTTTCTCCTTTTTATTCAGTTGTTCAATAATTTCATTCCTTGCTAGATATTTGTTTCTTCTTCAGCCGTTCATCAATTGTTATTTCTTTCCTTCTTCCCTCCCTCCTTTCTTTCTTTTTCTTTCTTTCTTTCTTTCTTTCTTTCTTTCTTTCTTTCTTTCTTTCTTTTCCTTTCTTTCTTTCTTATTTAACATATTGTTTCTTTTTGTATCTGTATCGTACAGGAGTTTCATTCTTTATTTCCTGTTACGTCAATTAATATATTTTTATCTTGTCTTTGTCTTTTACTTTTCTTTCTTTCTTTCTTTCTTTCTTTCTTTCTTTCTTTCTTTCTTTCTTTCTTTCTTTCCTTCACATCTCATATTTTTCTTTAGTTGTTTATTTGTTTGTTTGTCTCTTTTTTATGTTACTTAGTCGCACAGGATTTCTTTATTCTCCTTTCTTCCCTTCTTTCCTCCCTCCCTTCCTACCTCCCTTACTCCTTTCCTTTCTTTCCTCTCTCCCTTCCTTCCTTCCTTCCTTCCTTCCTTCCTTCCTTCCTTCCTTCCTTCCTTCCTTTATTTACACCTTCAACGGATTTTTTTTATCTTACCACGAGCAAAATGAATGTCGAAATCTTTTCAGATGACTTTCTTCGTTCCCTGTCGCAAAAATACGTCTGACATTTTGGAATCGTGATTCCAACCCGAAATTCACCTGAATGCAATTTATTTAATTCAGGTGTCGAACTCTATCCTTAACAATGACCCCTGACCCTAGGGCTTCCGGTAAAGCTAATTAAATTTACCTTATTCCATCAAGGAATAGGTACTAATACAAGACATATGTTATTTAAGAAAATATATCACAAGTTAACTTTCGTTAGTGGTACCATATGTTATTCTGTTAATCACGTGTTTAGGCATTTAATCACGTTGAAACGTTCCCGTAAGATCACCGAAGTTAAGCAACGTCGATCCTGGTCAATAATTAGATGGATAACCGTTTGGGAATACCAGGTGCGGTAATCTGGAATATGCGTTGGTGTAATGGATAATGGCTCGGAATAACTAATCGGAGAACCGAGTAAGAATTTATTTATTCTCCTCCTTATACGAATCTCCTTGCTATGGATTAAATAGTTATACGTATCACTAAACCATTATTATCCAAAAATCTAAAAATGTTTTCTGGCTTTAAATAACCTTTTATAAATCGTAGAAAACGAATCAATCTATCATTTGATGCTTAAATACATTATTGCAGAGTATGTTGAACACTCAATTTTCGCAAACACACACACACACACACACTCACACACACACGCACACACACGCACACACACACAGATATATATATTGTAATAAATATAAAATTGAACATTGAAGTCAACACTTAGAGACGACAGGATGTTTCATGCTCGACGCAATCGTCAGGCCTGTTTCGTCTAACATGAAACAGACTGTAACCTCTAAGTGTTGACTTCAATGTTCAATTTGATGTTTACACACGCTCTATCGCTGATATTGAGCATTTTATCCCATAAATATAGCACACCTTAAGAGTATATTTCTTCATATATATTGTAATACATATATATATATATATATATATATATATATATATATATAGTTGCCTGACGATTGCATCTATTTATATATATATATGCATATTGTAATATATATATATATATATATATATATATATATATATATATATATATATATATATATATATATATATATATAGGTGTGAGTGGTTCTGCACAAAAACCTTCAACACTATAAATAGTGTAAATATTGTTTCGTTGGATACTTTTCCAGCTGTGCTGGTCGAACTCTCTGCCTTCGAGCAGAGAGGAACCCGATCCCGTTTATTGAGGTCCACGGGGATTATTTGGTCGAGCCTACGGGCACGGATTATTTCACATTAAAGTCAGCCTTGTGCCACATGTGACAACGTGGGGTAGTTGCTAGATACCGTCTAGTTGGTACCTATTCCAGCTGTGCTGGTCAAACTCTCTGTCTCCGAGCAGAGAGGAACCCCAGATGAGGCTAAGCCTAAGGGCAGAGTCTAATCTTGGGAAACAGCTGCCCGACCCAGTTTTATACGGGATCTACGGAGAATTTTTGGCCGAGCCTACAAGCTCGGATGACCCACGATAAACTTGTGTCACATCTACCCTCGTGGAGGGTAGGGGCGAGTAAATGTTGTTTAGCTGGTATCTGTTACTCAGATCTTTGCTGTTGTCGAACTCTCTGCCTTTGGGCAGAGAGGAACCCGGACGAGGGTATGCCGAAGTGCAGGGTCTCATCCGAGGAGGAAGACAGACCCGAACCCGTTTATGCAGGGTTACGGGGAATTTTTGGCCGAGCCTACGGGCACTGATTGCCCCACATTAAATTCGGCCTTGTGCTACCTCCTACCTCGTGAGGGGGCTGGTAAATATTGTCTAGCTGAGATCTGTTGAGTACGACTTAGACTTACGCGAGAACTACCGACCTTCCAATAGTAGCACTCACTACTGGATTGACTTGCGACGACCTTGTGCATAACTGTTACCTTTATTCTTATTGTATTGGTTTTTTACAATAAACCTTTACTTATTTTATCCACCATGTTTGTCAAGTATATATTCCTATTAGCACGGAATATAACACACACACACACACACACACACACACACACACACACACACACACACACACACACATATATATATATATATATAAGAAGAAATATAGTCTTAAAGTGTGCTATATTTATGGGATAAAGTGCTCAATATCAGAGATAGAGCGTGTGTAAATATAAAAGTGAACATAGAAGTCAACACTTAGAGGTGACAGTCTGTTTCATGCTAGATGCAATCGTTAGGCCTGACGAGTGCATTAGCATGAAACAGACTGTCGCCTCTAAGTGTTGACTTCTATTTTCACTTATATATATATATATATATATATATATATATATATATATATATACACAGGGTGTCCATAAAGTTCGTGTGCACTTTAAACAATTTATAACTTTATTTGTATTTGCGATAGTGTTATAAAGTTTAATATACCTAATTTTAAGTATAGCTAAAATAACTAATGTGATTTCAGGCATTACTGTAAATCAGTTGGCAAATGTTTTCCGTGAACTGCAAAATCGTATTACCCTTTGTATTGCTAATGATGGAGGACATGTGGAAACTTAAATAAAACTTCAATAAAACCTTAAAAAATATAGATTTACTTCTTTCTAATCCTTTTTACAACTTATTTCTATCGCAAATACAAATAAAGTTATAAAAGTTTTGAAGTGCACACGAACTTTATGGACATCCTGTATATATATATATATATATATATATATATATATATATATATATATATATATATATATATATATATATATATATATAATAGAACTGGTTCCAAAAAAGAAATTTATGTATGAAACATCCTAATCTGAGGAACACGCTTGCTTCATATAAATGTTATTTTACGCACAACATTTCAACCGGCTATTCAGTGATTTGGAACATTTCTATATTACGTTCTTCAAGACTAAAGCGGTGTGTCCTTTCAAGACATGGGAGTACACAGGTCTTTCAGATCTTTAATCCACATTTGATACTCAGTGGTATCAAGAGTTTTAAAAGCTAAGATGACTATTGAAACTGTGATTTTAGAAGGCGGAAGACATATTAAAAAGGCGACCAAGGCAGCCCTAAAAAATATAATTACAATCTGTTTTGAAAAAACAAAACAACTTTTATAAATGTATGATCTTTTAAGGAGAGTACTACTTTGAATGGAATTAAGTTACCAATGCCCAAGATGGGTTACACAAGGTGGACGCTATCAGAGCCAGCGGTAGATTACACAAATTACAGGGTGAGTTTTGTTGCTTGTCATACCGACTCATCTTTAGAGTAGCCTAGGAATTGCTCATTTTTTTCCAAGCCGATGCATCCCACAAATGACCAGGCTTCTTGTGGAAGCGTATTTTTACCGAATCTGTAGATTCGTTTCCAATCAAGGCTAGAGATCATAGTCTTCTTTGTTACTTAATTCGTAACTGACGAGAGAAGAGATGAATTAATACAATTCTCAAGTGTATGTGCGGCGAAGCGGCCGTAATAAACGTTTTCGGAATTCAAACTTTCTCCGCCGATTTTGCTCTCAGGGACATTAACCATGATACACAATTTCGCACGTCCCTGTTAGCAAAGGTTTTGATCGGGAGATTGGAATTTTTGAAGAGCGTTCGAAGACCTCTTAATTGCTGTTGTTCCGAGGTCCACCCTGATTCGGAGTGATAGCACCCTTTCGGGTCCTGGTTCTAGGCAAGTAGTAGACCCACTAATAAAAGAAAAAAAAACACTATGAAAATATAAAAATAATTTTATGTGCAGTAATATATTTTATATAGAAAAATTAGCATTATATATTTGTAGTTCAGGGTGGTCCTAAAGTCTTGTCACCCTTGTATAATATAATTTTCTATTTCAGATGACAGAGACGAAAATGAAACTGTCCATACAAACCTTCTCGATGGGTGACAGCGTCAATGAAATTGGATAAAGTGAATCCAGTACATGTGTTTTGTATGACTGTATTATTTGTTGTTCTATTACTCTCATGACTTTTTCATAGCCGGTGACAAGACTTTCGGAACACACTGTACAGGGTGGGCTAAATGTAGATATACACTTTACAAGGTTTTTTCCCCCATCTGTTTAACATTGTCATCTCATCTTTTCTCTGAAACCTGTTCTTTTATCGCCCTGTCTGCTCATTCCATTCTCATTCTCTTCCAATCCCAGTAAGGTCTTGCGTCTTAGTAACATTATCCCCTTTCTTGTGGTGAAATGATTATGAAAAAATGAATAAATATATGATATGCACTGCCATTACGGCATCGAGTTCTCTTCATTCGGCTGTGTCTTTTTCAGTGTCTTTTCAGCTGTTTCTTTTAAAGAGTGTCTTTTAAAGTGTCTTTTTAAGCCTGTCTTTATAAGTGTGTCTTTTCAAGTGCGTATTTTGAAGAGTGTCTTTTAAAGTGTGTCCTTTTAAGCGTGTCTTTTTAAGTGTCTTTTCAAGTGCGTGTTTTAAAGAGTGTCTTTTAAAGTGTGTCTTTTTAAGCGTGTCTTTTTAAGTGTGCTCTTTCTGAAGCCCTTTTTGTGGTTTAATAACATATTGGGTTATCAGAAAGTCTTGTCACCCCAACATCATATAATTTTCTATTTCAGATGGTTGTCAGGAAAATAATGGTGTTCATACAGACCTTATCGATATGTAACAGCGTCAATGAAAGTGAATAAACTGAATTCAGTACATGGACTTTGTATTACTGTATTACTTGTTCTTCTATTGTTCTCATTAATTTTTGGTAGGAGGTGACAAGACTTTCGGACCACTCTGTAGTTTTCTTGATGCAACATGGATGCGGAGTCCGAGTTTCGAAATATTTTATTCTCTATCGCCCTTCATCAGGCAGGCAATGACACGATCATGGATCAAATTTCTTGGTTCAGAATGGCCAATAAGCCCAGCTGAATTAAGGCGTTGATTCGCGGATTTCATAGCATAGTATGTTTGAGTTTAATTCCTGCACCAGGTAGCACAGACTGATACGCAGGACAGAGAGCTGAAGAAGGCCGGAGGTAATAACAGCCGAAACGTTTTCTTAATAAGAGCAAAGACAAGGACATGAGTAATTAAGGTACAGGGTGGTCCTAAAGTCTTGTCACCCATACATAATATAATTTTCTATTTCAGATGGCTAAGATGAAAATGAATATACGGACCTTCTCGGTGGGTAACAGCGTCAATGAAAGTTAATGTGCTTTGTATTACTGTATTATTCTGTTGTTCTCGTTACATTTTGGGAAGGGGTGAAAAGCCTTTCGAACCACCCAGCCAACGATACATTTTTGAAGGAAAGTAACCAGCGATGGGTTTTATAGCAGAATTACCAGCGATGCATTTTGTCATAAAATGACCAACAATACATTTTATAACAAAGTGACCAATAATATATTCTATAGCAAAATGACCAACAATACATTTTATCTGTAGTTGAAACCATAAAATTCTTTTCAGTTTAGATTTTGGCATTGATATGCCGCCCAAAAAAGACCAACCGACCAACGAACCAAACAACTAACATGAAAGAACTCTTTCATGACGATAATCCATATAATATCCTTCAATCTCATAAAGAAAACAAACTGTATTCCAAAATATGACTTCAGCGAAACAACATAAAACACACATATCACCGCCGCTAGTAATGGTATCTACGCAAACATGTATCTACAGAAAAGCTGAGTATCAACCACCATGTAATCAATTGTGAAAGCAGAATAACGTATATTCAAAGCTCTCAAGAAAACTTCGATATTAGATGACCAATAAGGAGTTTATATGCCATTAAACAAACAAATAAAATCAAATCAACGTCCCTTTTAATAAAAAGTAACCTTCGTACGATTACTAAAGTTGAGCAACGTTGAGCCTGGTCAGTACCTTGATGGGTGATGGCTTAAGAATACTAGGTGCTGTAAGCTTGGATGTTCGGGTGGTTTGATGGATGACGACTCGGAATGAGAACTTGAAGAACCGTGTTCGAATTCTAGTCGAATTCGTTATATTCACTTACATTTAAATCGCATTGGGAAAGATATGAATCGATCTTTTCTCCATCCAGAGATGGGTTAAATTGTAGGGCAAACTGGATCCTATAGCTTTGATGGGTAAACAGCCTACCGCTGAAAGTGACGGCTCCCTACAACGGGAATTCTGCTGGCAGGTGAGTCATGAATCTAAAAGAGACATGATTGGAAAAGCATGCATACCGAATAGTAGCGAAAAGAGAAAGCCGACCTGGCTACTTTTTGTTGATATCAAATAGCTGGAAAGTATATTCGTATGGCAAATAAACATCAGTAATAATAGATGAAGAGAAAATCCGAATGGTGGACAGTTGTATTCCAGTAAAAGAATATCCAATTGAATTATCTTAATTCGTTTCCGAGGAAGACAAAATTAGTTTCTCGATAAAAGATCCTCATCCCTGTCTATAGCTGACTGTCAACAAGATTCGTTTTAAAACTCATCGAATCTTTTGAGAAAACCGTACGAAATATTTAAAGAAAATATATCGTCAGGCATTACCGATCTCGCCTATTTGTCTACTGCCCGACTTTAGGCAAATTTCGTAATTTCCTCTTATGCCACATTAGCTGCACAATAAATCCCCCAGCTATGGGTTAAATACTGGAACTTGTATTTAAAAAAACATTGTTATTCTAAAGCAGAAATTATTAATACAATGTTATCTCACAAAAAAATTCTTCATACATTCCAAAATATGTTTTGGCTTTAAATAGTTCTGAAAGTGTAAATAAGTGTAAATAGTCCTGAAAGTGTAAATAGTCTTCAAAGTGTAAATAGTCCTGAAAGTGTAAATAGTTCTGAAAGTGTAAATATTCCTGAAAGTGTAAATAGTTCTGAAAGTGTAAATAGGCCTCAAAGTATAAATAGCTCTGAAAGTGTAAATAGTTCTGAAAGTGTAAATAATCCTGAAAGTGTAAACAGTCCTGAAAGTGTAAATTGTCTTCAAAGTGTGAATAGTCCTGAAAGTGTAAATAGTTCTGAAAATGTAAATAGGCCTCAAAGTGTAAATAGTTCTGAAAGTGTAAATAGTCCTGAAAGTGTAAATAGTTCTGAAAGTGTAAATAGTCTTCAAAGTGTAAATAGTCCTGAAAGTGTAAATAGTTCTGAAAGTGTAAATAGTCCTGAAAGTGTAAATTGTCTTCAAAGTGTGAATAGTCCTGAAAGTGTAAATAGTTCTGAAAGTGTAAATAGTCCTGAAAGTGTAAATAGTCTTCAAAGTGTGAATAGTTCTGAAAGTGTAAATAGTCCTGAAAGTGTAAATAGTCCTGAAAGTGTAAATAGTCCTCAAAGTGTTCAGAAGTTGTAAACAACAAATCAATCAATCAATCACTAAATACACTGTTATTTTTTTAATGTCCATTAATTTTGATAAATATTTTTATCAAAATTAACTGACATTATAAAAAAAAAAGAAAAATGTGGAAGTGTTTTATTCCACTCATTTGTGTTCAAACAGAAGGAAATGGGCCAACTTTTTGAGAAAATTGGGATGGAGCCGGACCGAAAGATGCCCAGACCCGCCCAGACTAAACAAATCACTAAAAGTGACAAGTAACATCAATATTCATCAACAAATCTTCACTAAAATGATTCGGATAATAAAATTCATTGTTCTACATACACAATATTAAATCTACACATTAATTTCCAAAACAATAAGGTATTTTGAAGCTGAAATAGACCAAATTTCAGGAAAAATAGGGGACAAAATTGACTATTTTGAAGTGAAATCCCCGAATACTTCAACATTACATTCTATCGAGACACGCTTTCAGGGTGGTATTCTACTGATATATCTTAAAACAATTACATTTTATGTATTAAGTCTTACATATGTCATAACTCTTTTTAAAAAGCTCGCAAAGGGATGAATTCGGTCAAAATCTGATAAGATTGGTTTGAGTTGCCGAAAGTTCAGAAAATAACTGATATAATCTCCAATGATAGAACTTAATTCTATGAGTCTGTTTAGCTGTACTTAAAAAGGTATAAAACGCTTCAAATTTCTAAACAAGTATCAATATAAAGGTAACCTTCAGAATGCTAATCTCCAAAATGCTAACCTTCAGAAACTTAGCCTCCAGAATGCTAATCTCCCGAATGCTAATCTCCCGAATGCTAATCTCCAGAATGCTAACATCCAGAATGCTAACCTTCAGAATGGTAACATTCAGAAGGCTAACTTCCAGAATACTAACCTTCAGAATGCTAACCTCCAAAATGCTAACCTTCAGAATGCTAACCTCCATAATGCTAACCTTCAGAATGATAACTTCCATAATGCTAACCTTCAGAATGATAACCTGTAGAATGCTAACCTCTAGAATGCTAACCTTCAGAAAGCTAACCTCTAGAATGCTAACTTTCAGAATGCTAAACTCCAGAATGCTAACCTTAAGAATGCTAACCTCCAGAATGCTAATATCCAGAATGCTAATCTTCAGAATGCTAACCTCCAGAATACTAACCTCCAGAATGCTAACCTTCAGAATGCTAATCTCCAGAATGCTAAACTTCAGAATGCTAACCTTCAGAATGTTAACCTTCAGAATGTTAACCTTCAACGCACCTTCTGCCAGTCAGTTTTTTGAAGTGGAAAGATTTTATTGAATCAATTGCAAAGCTCTGCCGCAATGAGTGTTGGTACACTGTCTTGCTAGCCAAGATTTCCCGCCAGAATCTATCTTACATATTTATATATCTTCCATTAGTGTTTGCTTGGAATATTGTTGTCAGTTCTGGTCTGGTGCCCCTACTATACATTTAGAGATTCTTGATACCCCCCCCCCACTAAAAGAAAGCAAATTCTTTCGTCCTGACCTGATATCTCGCCCTTCAGTGACTTTCCCATCACTATAACGGAGCTTCCCTGTGCTTTTTCAGGGAATACGTACGGGATAATTGTGCTAATAAACTTTCTTTATGGTATCATGATTTTATAAATTTAAGCGCAGTACGAGATTGGCGGTGAGGTCTCATCGTTTTACAGTTGAAATGGTAGGACGAAACCGTAACTTTACAGGTTCTTCTTTGTATTAGAGTAAGAAAGATGAAGATAACAGGAAAGATAGACAACTACCTCGAGACATGACGCCAATGAAACTTCAAAGTTCAGGTGGTGACGTTAGAAGTATAGAGTTGAAGCAGACTTTAGAAGGAACCAGAAAACTAATCCTAAACAAGAATCACAGGATAAACCTCTACTCCTGTTCAAGATACCGTGGAGGGGTGTGAACCAAGAAGTAAGCAAACCTGTCTACTCATATTGGGAGATAAAAAATAATAATTAGAAAATGAAATTTCAGATTTTATGCGGAGATGTCAGAACTATAGAGCTGAAGGAACCGGAAACCCAATCCTAAACATAAAACAAGGGGTAAAACTCTACTCCTGTTAAAGAGGAGGTGCATGAACCGGACGGCAGGCGAAAGTATCGACTCTTATTAAGTTCAGTGTAAATCGTCAGCTTAATTTTTGTTCTTTTCTCTCCTTAATAGTTTTTCCTCCTATTCATTATCTTATTTATTTATTATGCGTCTTGATTCCTTGAGGAACACAGGGGCTGCAACAAAACCCCTCCAACAGAGGCGGTTCCAGGCGATTCTCTTCATCTCGGCCCATGTCGTGCCGGATGTCTTCACCTCTTCGTTAACACTTCTGCACCAAGTCTGTTTTGGTCTTTTCGCTTCCCTTGTGGATTCCAGTCAAGGCCCAACTTGCGGAGTGCGTGGCCGATCCATCCCCAATTCCGATTCTTGATGTCAATCTCGATTGGAGCTTGTCTGGTCCTGTCCCACAGCTAGTCGTTGGTGACGACTTCCGACCACCTGATATTGAGACTGTTCCTGAGACATCGGTTGGTAAATGTCTGAAGATTGTGGGGTGTGGTTTTGGTTACCCGCCAGGTTTCTGAGCCGTAAAGTAGGACTAACTTAACGTTGGTGTTGGAGATACAGATCTTGTTGCAAAGTGAGAGGGTTGGTGATCTTCGTTACTCGTCAGGTTTCTGAGCCGTAATTGTTATGTGTTATGCCTCTTGATTCCTTGGGGAACACAGGGCTGCAACAAAACCCCTCCAACGGACGCGGTTCCTGGCGATCCTCTTCAGCTCGTCCGATGTCGTGCCGGCAGTCTTCACCTCGGCGTCAACACTTCTGCGCCAAGTCTGTTTTGGTCGGTCCACTTTTTGCTTCCCTTGCGGATTCCAGTCAAGTGTCTGCCTGGTGACACGAGAAGCAGGCTTGCGGTGTGTGTGGCCGATCCATTCCCATTTCCGTTTCTTGATGTCAATCTCGATTGGGGCTTGTCTGGTCCTGTTCCACAGTTGGTCTTTGGAGACGACTTCCGGCCACCTGATATTGAGGATGCTTCTGAGACATCGGTTGGTAAAGGTCTGAAGTTTGTGTTGGCCTTGGTTACCCGCCAGGTTTCTGGGCAATAAAGTAGGAATGACTTAACGTTGGTGTTGGAGATACAGATCTTGTTGCAAAGTGAGAGGGCTGTTGATCTCCAGATTAGCCGCTGAGTGTTGAAAGCGAGTCGGGCTTTGTTGATGTCTTCTTGGTGTATTTATTAGCACTCAGTAACCCATTGCATCTTTATTGCCTTATTTGCGGTGAAACAAAAGAAAAAATCCTTCCATATTATAGACTGAAACTGATTTTGAACGCCGATTTCTAGTACGAATGTTTACTTCTTGGAATTAATATCTTCGAAAATAAGGAAAACATGAGTAGCGAAGATGCGTAACGGAAAAATGTGGGAAAAGGGCAAATGGGTATTATGAATTCCACCTGAGTCGGTCCAAGTTGAAAAAGATTGGGGAAAACGTTAGTAGTTCTATATTAAGATGTCCAGGGTCTTTTTATCTCTGGAAGTGAGAGAATTAAACAGAAATTAAAGGCATTTCGTGGATGTTATTAAATAAAGAGGAAAGCGATAATTGACACCAAGGACTGCATTTTTTCAGGTTTGCTTAACCTGGATATGAATCAAATAAAAATTAACGACAATGTTGGATGCAAATGAAGACAATAAAAGTAAACATTAAATGGATGATAGGCATCGAGGTAGAAATTATATTGTCAGATGTCACCTGTATTTGGCAGTGAATCAAAATGAATTTAAGGACAGTTTGTGGTGGGGGGTAAAGAACACAGTGAAATAAATGCGTGTCTTAGTCACGTGATAGGGTATTAAATGAGAAATCCCGTGATATGGTATTAAATGAGAAATCAGTGATAGGGTATTAAAAGAGAAATCACCTGATAGGGTATTGAATGAGAAATCACATGATAGGGTATTAAATGGGGAATCACGTGATAGGGTATTAAATGAGAAATCACGTGATAGGTATTAAATGAGAAATAACATTGTCTCTACTCTCCTTTAAATAATCGCTGACAAAATGGACGTTAATGACAAACAGTTGAACACATTGAAAACGATGATTCTCTTTAATCGACTGATAAAATATTTAGCGGGAATTCAAATTGTTGCCAAGCTTCTTACCTTAGACGTCGAACAGGTGTATGTTAACGACAATTTGTAGAGGTTAATTAAAACGGCGAGAAAAATGATTATGTTAAGCATGTGATAAAAGATTTACCTAGAATTCGCAATGTTTCTGGCTTTCTTAACCTGAATGCGGAACAGGAAGATGTTAATAACAATTTGTGGAGGGTAATGAAGACGGCGCAATCAATGATTTAGCGACAACTGGCATTTTATCAGGCCTTATTAACCTAGGCAGGTGTTAATGAGAATTTGTAGAGGGCAATAAAGTTGGCTTAATCGTTGATTTATTTAATCGCCTGATAAAATATTTACTGGGAATGCGTGTTGCTTACAGACTAAATAACCTGGCCTTGGAAAAGGCAGGTGCTAATAACAATTAGTGAATGGTAATGCAGACGGCGAAATCAAAGATTTTTTTAATCACCTGATGAAATATTTCGTGAGAATTCGCCTTGTCTCCGGTATTATTGACGTGGACGTGGAACAGGCAGGTGTTAATGACAATTTGTTGAGGGTAATTAAGACGGCTAAATCAATGATTTTTTAAAACATCTGACAAAATATTTTGCGAAAATTGGCATTTTCTCCGGACTTATTAACGTGGATGTGAAACATGTAGGTGTTAATGACAATTTGTGGAGGTTAAGAAAGACAGTGAAATCAATGAAGTTTTTAATCATCTGACAATATATATTGTGAGAATGAGCATTTGGTCCGGCCTTATTTACCTGGACGTGGAACAGGAAGGTGTTAATGTCAATTAGTCGAGTGTAATAAAGACCGCGAAATTAATTACTTTTCTTCAATCAACTGATGAAATATTAAGTGAATCTCCTCATTGTTTACCCTGGCCATGGAAGAATCAGGTGTTAATGACAATTAGTGAATGGTAATGCCGAGGGCGAATTCAAAGATTTTTTTAATTATCTAATAAACTACTTATGGAGAATTCGCATTGTCTCCGCCCTACTTAACCTGTCTGTGGAACAGGCACGTGTTAATGACAATTTATTGAGGGTAATGAAAGGAGCTAGATGAACTAATTTTTGATTCGTCTGATAAAATATTTAGCGAGAATTCGCATTCTCTCCAGGTTTTTTAACTTGCATATGGAACAGCCATGTGTTAATGAGAGTTTGTGTTGGGTAATGAAGATTGCAAAATCAATGATTTCTTTTAATCACCTGATAAAATATTTAGCGAAAATTCGCATTGACTCCGATTTTATTAACGTGGACGTGGCTGGTGTTAATGGCATTTAGTGGAGGGTAAAGATGAGATTGAAATCAATGAATTTTAATAACCTGATAAAATATTTAGCGAAAATTCGCATTGACTCCGATTTTATTAACGTGGACGTGGCTGGCGTTAATGGCATTTACTGGAGGGTAAAGATGAGATTGAAATCAATGAATTTTTAATAACCTGATAAAATATTTAGCGAAAATTCGCATTGACTCCGATTTTATTAACGTGGACGTGGCTGGTGTTAATGGCATTTAGTGGAGGGTAAAGATGAGATTGAAATCAATGAATTTTTAATCACCTGACAAAATATTTAGTACGACTTCTCATCGCCTCCGACCTTATTAACCTGATCATGGAACGGGCATGGGTTAATATTAATTTGTGATTGGTAATGATAACCAAATCAATGAAGTTTTTAAATCACCTGATGATATATTTAGTGATAATTCATATTTTATCAGGCCTTATTCGGATGGGCGTGGAAGAGGCAGGTGTTAATGACAATTTCTGGAGCGTAACGAAGACGGAGAAATCAATGATTATTTTAATCACCTGATAAATTATTTAGTGAGAATTCGCACTATCTTTGTCCTTCTTAAGCTTGATGTGGAACAACAGGTGTTAATGTAAATTTGTAGTGGGTAATAAAGACCTTGAATTCTATGATTTTTTTAAACACCTGTTAAAATATTTAGCGCGAATTTGGAATTGTCTCCGCCCTCCTTAACATGGGTGTGGGACAGGCAGGTGTTAATAACAATTTGTGGAGATTAATGAGGACGTCGAAATCAATGATGTTTTTAAATCACCTGATTAAATATTTAGTAAGAATTCACATGTTATCAGGCCTTATTAAGCTAGGCGTGCATTAGTCAGGTGTTAATAAGAAATTGTGTAGGCCAATGATGATGGTGTAATCGTTGATTTATCTCATCACCTTATAGAATATTTAAAGAGTTTTCATATTGTTTACAGAAGAGTTGAAGTTAATGCATGCAAGATTTCACAGCTCTAGTATCACTCCTTCATGGCCCACCTATGAACGTTTCAGCCCACCCTCGTACCTGGAAAGAAACAATGCCGTTCTCAATAAGAAGAGTTGAAATTAATGCATCCAAGATTTCACAGGACTAGAATCATTCCTTCAGTCAGCCTATGAACTTTTCAGCCCACCCTCGTACTTGGAAAGAAACAATGTGTTACAATTTTTGTGTACCCTGGTGTACTAGTAAGCAAACCAAAATCAGCTGACTCATTTTATAGTCCACCCATAGAAGGTTAACCAATCAGAAGATGTGGAATATTCAACCCGACATGTATAAAGGCGGCCATTTTGTTTTCTCGGAATATCCCCTGCTAACCTGTCAGATGAAAGACCTGAAGAACTACGCTTTCCTACTCTCTCCGAATATCCACTGCCAACCTCTGATATGGAAGACCTTAAGAATTCCTGAATAGCTGCTACTAGATATTGGTGTTGTTTCATTGAACAAATTACTTACTACGTTGGATTTCTACATTCAGACGACCGTGAGCATGTTTAACACAATGCAGTAATTAATAAGATTTGAAATTAATGCATGCAAAATTTCACAGGACTAGAATCATTCCTTCAGCCAGCCTATGAACTTTTCAGCCCACCCTCGTACTTGGAAAGAAACAACGCAGTAATTAATAAGATTTGAAATTAATGCATGGAAGATTTCACAGTTCTAGAATCATTCCTTCATAGTCAGTCTATGAACTTTCCCCTCCGCCCTCGACCTGCAAAGAAATAATGCAGATATTAATAAGAAGGGCTGAAATTAATGCATACAAGATATCTCAGCTTTAACATCATTTCCTCATACTCTACCGATGAACTTGCCAGTCCTTACATGTATCTGAAAAAAACAACCCTCCCCCCAAAAAACAAAAAAAAAAACCCAAACAAACCAAAACACAATGCAGTTATTAGTAAGGGTTGGAATTAATGCATACTAGATATCCCATGATTCCTTCATAGGTATATTCATATTAACTTTTCAGCCCAGCCACAATTTCCTCCATAAACAGCGTATGAAATTTTCAGCCCACTGTCGAACCTAGAAAGAAACAATGCAGTTTGTAATAAGAAGAGTTGAAATTAATGCTTGACTGATTACACAGTTCTAACATAATTACTTCATATTCAGGCTATGAACTTTTCAGTCCACCTGCGTACCTTCACCCCCCCAACCCCCCCAACCCCCCCCAAACGAAGCAGCTATTAATAAGAAAAATTTAAATTTATGTATCCAAGATTTCCCAGCTCTAGCATCATTTCTTCACAGTCCACCTATGAACACTCAGCAAACCTAGTAACGGGAAATAAAAAATGCAGTTATTAATAAGAAGAGTTTAAATTAATGCTTGACTGATTTAAGAGTTCTAACATAATTCCTTCCTATGAACTTTTCAGCCCACCCTTGTGCCTGTAAAAAACGATGCAGCTATTCATAAGTAGAGTTTCAATTAATGCATGCAAGATTTCACAGCTTTAACATCACTCTTTCAGTATCAGGCTATGAACTTTTCAGCACATACTCGTACCTGAAAAGAAACAATGCAGTTTTTAATAGGCAGACTTGAAATTAAAGCATGCAAGATTTCACACCTCTAATATCACTGCATTTTAGTAATCATATCAACTTTTCAATCGATCCTCGAACAAGGAAAGAAACAGTGAAGTTATTAGTAAGAAGAGATGTAATTAATACATGCAAAATTTCATAGCTTTAGGCATCAATCCTTCTTAGACAGCCTATGAACTTCTAAGCTCATACATGGAAGGAAACAAAGCAGATATTACTGAGAAGAATTTAATTCATTGGAGGTTTCATAGGTCTAGCATCACTCCTTCATAGTCAGCCTATAATTTTTTCAGCCCACGCTAATGTATGGAAAAAAATAATGCAGCAATTGATAAGAAGAGTTGAAATCAATGCATGCAAAATTTCACACCCCTAGTATCAATCATTCATATTCATCCTATGAACTTTTCAGCATTCAAAGTTTTCAGCCCATCGACGAACGTGGAAAAAATGTAGTTAAATATAAGATGGATTGAAATTAATTCATGCATGATTTCACTGCTTTAACATCATTCCTTCATAGTCAGCCTCTGAACTTTTCAGCCCACCCCCGTATCCGGAAAGAAACAATGCGGTTATTAATAGGGAGAGTTGAAATCAATACATGCAAGAATTCACAGCTCTAGCATAACTGCTTTATAGTCAGCCTCTGAACGTTTCAACCAACCGTCGTACCTGAAAAGAAACAAAGCAGTTACTAATAAGATTCGAAATTAATGCGTGCAAGATTTCATATCTCTACTATCTCGCCATCGTTGTCAGCCTATGAACTTTACCACGCACCGTCAAACAATGTAAAGAAACAAGGCTGCATTTACTGAAATTTAACGCATGCAAGATTTAACAGCGCTGGCATCATTTCTCCTTATTCTGCCCATATTCATGTTCAGCTCACCCTGGTACATTGAAAGAATACAGCTAGCAATAAGATGGGTTGACATTAATGGATGGAAGATTTTACATCACTAACGTCTTTCCTTCATATTCAGCCTATGAACTTTCAGCCCACTGTCGAACCTAGAAATAAACAATGCAGTTATTAATAAGAAGAGTTGAAATTAATGCTTTACTGATTTTACAGTTCTAACATAATTCCTTCATATTCAGCCTATGGACTTTCAGCCCACTGTCAAACCTGGAAATGAACAAAGCAGTTATTAATAAGAAGAGTTGAAATTAATGCTTGACTGACTTCACAGCATTAACATAATTCCTTCATATTCAGCCTATGAACTTTTCAGCCCGCCCTCGTAACTGCAGAGAAACAATGTTACTAACAGGAAGAGTTGGAATCAATGCATGTCTAGTTTGTTGGCTACTTGTATAATTAATGCATAAGTTTTCTTTCGAGAATATTTTATAATACATGAATGGTAGTTGCACAAAATAACAGAATGATTGATTTGCAATGCAAGATAACATTTATGAAGCAAAATAACAAATGGAATGTTTAAGAGCTTCCTAGTAATAAATTGAATACACAAACGTTTAATGAATGTATTTGAGTGTGATTTCCTGTGTGTGTTTGTGTGTGAAGTGTCCACAGTCCTTAGGCTTCGGCGTTGATGGTGCACTTTGGAAAGGAGGGAAAACAGGAAAAGAGAATTACTTAAGGGTCCGCCTGTTTTTATCCCGTCCGGGCTGCTTCCGATAATATGTTCATGAAGGCTCTGCACATGCACGATTTCACAGCTCTAGTATCCATCGTTAATAGCTTGCGAACCTTTCAGCCCACCGTCGAATGCTCAACAACAACAGCCCCACGGCAAGGCAAATATTCGATTTCACGTTTAAAGAAAGTTTTCCTTAATTTTTTTTTTCATCTTCTTTGATATTGATTGTTCAGTCATTCATGAAATGTTCTGGTTATCGAAAGCAACGAAGATCTCTGTGAGTTTGGTGGAGGCGGAAGACAACTCCTATCGTAACGATCTGATATTGTCTGGGGTTTGTTTTGCAGAATGTGTCGTTGCATTGTCCTGCTGGAAAATAACACCAGTGAGTGTAGTCATGCAGGACATGCAGCAGAAGAACTCATCAGCAGGCAGTTTATGTTTAAGGCTCCAAGTTCTTCACACAGAATTGTCCTACGGAACAATAGCCCAGTGGATGGGGCTATTCCTTGATTTAGGAATTTGGTGATATAGTATTTGTGAGTTCAATCCTTTGGTCCGGCTTCGATTCTGTGGAGAAGAAGCGAACAATAATCGAGTAATACCAAATAAGAAACGAAATTTCGCTAGACAGTGGAACGACGACAAAGAGTCCTCGTAGATTAAATAAAGGGTTCAATTCGAATTCGAATCGACATACTCCTGATGAAGGTCGAAGGACACAACGGCCAAAATGTTGTGATAACAACGAAGATAAGGAAAATGATGTAAATAATGATAATTCCTCATCACAGGATTTCAAGCAGAAAAACAATTATTTTGTTTACCGATGCAAGAACCTAGAATTAAACATAATCCATATTCTATACATTGTAATGGACGGCACCTTTCATATTCCATCAGACAAGACAAGGTCTTCTGTGAAGAGTTTCTGGTTTTGGTATTGGAATTGGTTTCTCATTTTATGATAACCACTGTGATTTTCATTTTCCATTGATACGCAAAATACATTTGCTTCGTCACTTGTCACAATGCGATGCAAAAATTCAAACGCTAGCAACCGTCCTTAAAAAAAGACTTCTGCGGTTGGCAGAATTTTGGGTTCGGTTCTCAAGGCCAGCAAAGGTCAACAAAGTCCACAAATGTTCACTTTGCAAGCTTTCCCAATTCGCTTGAGATGTTCTTGGAGCGTTGATCAAGTCACGTTAAGTTTTTGCAATATTTCTTTGATGCTTTGACGTTAATCCAATTCAACAGTCTCTTTTTAAATTCGTTCATCTAGATTCGGTCGCCTTCCGGCTAGATGAAAATCAATATTTTTAAATCTTTAAACCACGGCTCATGTGTACGAGCATTCAATGGCCCCTGTATACACTGCACAAATGTTTTTATATGTCTCTGTAGTACTGTCATTTCGAAATTCATACAGTATCAAAAGGCGCGCATATTGTCGTTATAAATTATTACCCTCCATGAAATGTAGTATAAAGAAAACACTGCCGGATAGATGACGTACTAAACGAATACTAAACGCAGGTTTGTACAATTTACCTATGTTTTTGCCACATTTACTTGACTCGTAATCGATAGCGGAGTAATGCGTACTTACTTTCCTAACACGTCCTGGGTACGACGCTAAACTGCATCCAACAGCAAGGCCTCTGATCAGGAGGTTTTGAGGAAGCGTGGAACCACCTCTTAATTGCTGGTGTTCCCAGGTCCACCCTGACCCGGGGTGGTAGCACCTGTTGGGGCCCCAGCTATGGGCAAATAGTGAACTTCCAGGTCTTTTCCAGCACATTTCTTTTTGAAAAAATATTATTACCACCTATACGTTTTTGAAAGAATATTATTACCAGCTATACTTTTTTTGGAAAAATAATATTGGTTTTTGTAACGAAAATTGGCGGCCATTTTGAAAAATGATGTTATTAAAAATAAATTTCTCTTCGTATTTTGGGTGGAATGACATTCCGATGGACTAGTTCCGTTTTTGTCCAAGACTTGGCGTGGAGTTTTGACATTTAGCGTAGTAGAAGTTGTAGCGTCAATGAAAAGACGCTATTTGCATTGCGCAGACGAAAACTATTATCTTCGTCCTATGTTTCCTGTTTCTATAGAAAGAAGGCAATCATACCTTTCCATATTACATACATACACACACACACACACACACACACATATATATATATATATATATATATATATATTGAATGCTAATCATAAATTCAAATATATTCATCTTTTAAATACGAGTGAAATTTAAATTTTAAAATGCTATACGTCAATCAGCAAAATAGTATTAATTCTAAGTTAAGCATGTAGCAACGCTTTAACTTTGAAATCCTACCTCTTGGATTTGTATTATTAATTATTTGTATTATTAATTATTATTATTAATAATAATTATGATTATGATTATTATTATTATTATTATTATTTATTTCCTTTGATTTCTGGTGTGCACACATTTCTTTCCGGGTCACAAGCAGAGACCTAAGTTCAGAAAGGGAATCATGTCATGTTCCACTGACCAATTAAAAACAAACACACACACACACACACACACACACACACACACACACACACACACACACACACACACACACACACACACACATATTTTACATAGATAAAGCCCTTTGTAAAGTGTGGGCTGTACTTTTCAGAATAATTGTTTGTATCTCTTTGAGGCATGGACTTCCAGGGATCCCTTCAATCAGCCTGCTGGAATCTTTTCCAACGAGTCCAAGGGCTCCAAATACAACAGGGATTGTTGATGTTCTCATGTGCCATATTTTTTGAGATTTCGGTTTCAAGGTCCTTGTATTTTGACAGCTTTTCGAATATCTTCAAAGATACATTGCAGTCTGCAGGGACTGCCATGTCAATAAGGAGGCACTTATTTTGTTTGTGATCTTTAATAACAATGTCTGGGTGGTGAGCTTTGATTTTTCTGTGTACCTGTATTGTGTAGTCCCATAAAATTGTTACAGGTCCTGTACCAGGTCTGGGTGGTGTTCATACCAATTTTTTTCAGTTTTCTTCCCGTAAAAGTTGCAGATTTTCCAGTGCAGATATTGGCCCACTCTGTCGTGCCGGGTTTTATATTCAGTGGATGCCAATAACGTGCAACCTGATACAAGATGATCAATCGTTACTGGATATTTATCACAGAATCTGCATTTTGGGCTAACACAGTATTTTAGTATGTGTGCTTGATAATTTCTAGGTAACAAGCATCGGTCCTGTGCAGCAAGGATAAAACCTTCGGATTTAGCTTTTAACCCTGCACTACGTAGCCACTGATGGGTACGGGTTTTGTCTACATCAACTTGTTTGGTACGGGCAGAGTATCGGCAATGAAGTGGTTTATCTTGGTATCGTTTCTGTATCTGGTCAGTTGGATATGCTTTTGCTTTCTTTTCTAAGTATTTTGAATGTTATTGTGCTATTATAATTACTGATAATATTATTATTATTTGTGTGTGTGTGTGTGTGTGCGCGTGTGTGTGTCTTCACCCAAACGTCTACTCAAATAAATCCCTTTATATATAAAGACTCTGTATATATATATATATATATATATATATATATATATATATATTCTTTTTTTCTTTTTCAAACACGTTTGTTTGAAGAATATCTACAAGTTCTGTGTAGCCCATGTTTTATTAACTTTTATAGATTTCTGAATTAGTTGTTTTATGTAAAAACAGTTACATAAAGATACACAAAACACAGTCCTTGAAAACGAATGTACCATCATTCGAAAGTACCCGGGGAAAATAATATAATATGAAAATAAATAGGAACTTTTCTTAATTTACCGATTAAATAAAACAACAAATTCGGAAATTTATAAAAGTTAATAAAAAAATTGGATCCACAGAACTTGTCGATATTATAAAACCTAACATGTGTGAAAGAATTCTTGCAGCCGAAATAAACCTTTTGTATATATATATATATATATATATATATATATATATATATATATATATATATATATATATATATACATATATATATATATATATATATATATACATATATATATATATATATATATATATATACATATATATATATATATATATATATATATATACATATATATATATATATATATATATATGTGTGTGTGTGCGTGTGTGTATGTGTGTGTATGTGTGTCTGTGTTTGTCTGTGTGTGTGTTTGTGTTCATCCAAACAATATATTTATGTGTATATATTATATATATATATATATGTATATTCAAAAAATACTTCTCTCTCTCTCTCTCTATGTATATATATATATGTATATATGTATATATATATATATATATATATATATATATATATATATATATATATGTATGTGTGTGTTTGTGTTTACTCAAACTATATATTTATGTATATATATATATATATATATTATATATATATATTCAAAAAATAAATTTCTCCATATATATGTATATATATATGTGTGTGTGTGTGCGTGCGTGTGTGTGTGCGTATGTATGTGTTCACACAACCAATATATATATATATATATCTGTGTGTGTATGTGCGTGTTCGCATAAACATCCACTGAAATACATTTCCCCATATATAATGTATTACTTTTATCTCTCTCTCTCTTAAAAATAATTTTCTTCATATATATATATATATATATATATTTATATTTACGTGTGTGTATATGTATTTGTGAAGGTTTATGTGTGTGTATGTGGATGTGTGTGTATATATGTGTGTGCTTTCACAAGCAATATATATGTGTGTTTATTTGTGTGTGTGCATACATATATGTGTGTGTGTGTTTTTATGTGTGTAGGCGTGCTCGCGTGTGTGCCAGTATGTATGTGTGTGTATTGTAAGGCTGTTTGCCTGATATTCGTCGGGCTTTTGAGTGCTTTCTTTGCCTATTAAATTGACTTAACGTTTCCTTTTCCCAATTAAGTTAGACTCCTTCTTCCTCGGCTTGATTATATTGCTTGTTCCTACCATTAGTCCATTTTCCATCTTGTTCCTTCGGAAATTGAAATCATTCGCTTCCTTCCATTATTCACTTTACTTCATCTCACGTCTTCGCAGACTTTCTGCTTTAGCATTTAATTGTGATAGCCGCTTCTATTCTATTGAATTGTCTTCGACGAACTTGCAAATTGGTAATTCCTCCACTTTCTTTTTTTTCTTTTCTTGGATCATTTTTTCCTCTTCTTGTTCGTCTAGTCGCCATCTTTACGCAGATATTGTTCTTTCTGTCGAACTTGCACGTTTTCACTTCTTGTTTCTTCTTGAATTTGTCACACTTTTACTTTTTCTTTCGAGGTAATGGCTCCAGTTTTTACTCCTCACCTCCGTCTCTAATTGTCTTTCCTACGATTGCGCACGACCATTTCTCCGTCGACCCCCCCTCTATTTACTCTTCTATTTCGCCTTTTCTAGCGATCTTATACCCTTTTTTCTTCTCTTATTACTTCTGTTCTCCACCTTCTACTCTAACTTATTCATGTCATCGTCATCTTTTTTTTCTTCTTAACGCCATCTTTTCCTCCTTTTCAAGCATATTTTTGTCTTGTTTTTTTTTGTAACTCCTCCAATATTTATACTATTTACATTGTTCGGACTATTGTCCTCATCTTTGTCGCCATATTTATCACAACGTTTCGGCATTTAACTATGTGTCTATATTTCTGTGGTGAGGTATTATGTAAACTATTTACGTTATTCTGACTATTGTCCTCATCTTTGCCGCCATGTTTATCACAACTTTTCGGCATTTCACTATCTGTCTATATTTCTAGATGAGGTATTATGTACACTATTTACGTTATTCGGTCTATTCTCCTCATCTTTGTCGCCATATTTTTCACAAAAATATTTTTCAGTATCAAGTCAGTATTTCATAGTGGCGGTATTATGTACATTATTTACATTATTCGGACTATTGTCCTCATCTTTTGTCGCCATATTTATCACAACGTTTCGGCCCTTCAGTATCAGTCTATATTTCTGAGATGAGGTATTATGTACATTATTTACATTATTCGGACTATTGTTCTCATCTTTGTTGTTATATTTATTACAACGTTTCAGCCCTTCAGTATCTGTCTATATTTCTGGGATGATGTATTGCATACACGATTTACATTATTCGGACTATTGTCCTCATCTTTGTCACCATATTTATTACAACATTTCGGCCCTTCAGTATCAGTCTATATTTCTGAGATAAGGTATTATGTACACTATTTACATTATTCGGACTATTCTCCTCATCTCTGTTGCCATATTTATCACAACGTTTGGGCCTTTCAGTATCTGTCTATATTTCCGATTTCACCACAGAGGAGCGTTTTGGTTAGCAAGGTCGATTTTAAATAGCTAAAACCACGTCAGGCTATATGACGGTTCCGTATATTATACAGGTTCAAATCCTGTCGGAGGACACATATTTTCTTTGACAATTTCTCGGATATTCAGGCCGCTAAATGTTGTTGATACTGTTTATTATAAACAGAGCATTTACTTAAATATTTATATCTATAAAAAAGAATGTATAAACATAAAAATGTCTTAGAATAATTGTCGGGCTTTGTCCATTTCATAATGTCTGACGTCATTTTTTTCATTTGGATACGCATCGAACAGATATGAATGTACATGAAAAAATCATGAAAAATTGTTGTTTAAAAAAAGTAAAATCCACCTTGCTATAAACATAAAAATGTCTTAATATATATCTGTTGTTCTGGGTGTTGTGCAGCTGGTTGTGACAAAAATTCTTTTAATCAGAGAAGAACCAGATTGTCCATAGTTCATCAAGATGTTTCATGTTTTTCGAGAGATTCTTTACCATTGTTAGACGGTTTTCTCCAGCCATTTCTGTAAGAAGTTGACATTTGTATGATTTCGTAACGTAGGCCAGCCTTATGGTGGAAATTGAAACACCCATTTCCAGCGCCAAAGCCGGCATTCCCTTGCCGGGGTCTCTCATCACTTTCTCCAGCAGTTGTTGCGTGAATCCCGGTCTACAAAGGCAATCAGAACGCCCGCTGTGTTCTTTGCTACAAGCTAGAGCCTCGTTGCCTCCGTTGCAGCTCTCCATTTCATGTCTTTTTTTCCGGGTGTTTAAAGAGCACTGAAGAGGTGTCATGATTGTAACATTTTGATGCACGGCGCGAATCATCATGATTCAGGTAACCCTTTTCTAATATTCAGGTGGCTTTTCACTCGTCTATGCCAGGGAACGTTAATATCGCTAAAACTGTAGAGGACTAGATTTCACAACACCATTCACCGTTTGCAGATATTCGAAACAAAATAGTAAATCTGAAAAAATAAAAACAATATACTCTGTCAAATTTATCACGAACCTCTTCCTGTTTTCCTGATAGCTATAATCCAACGTAGTCAATCGACATCTCCATGTGCCCTTATCTATCCCCGATCCTTCTCTTCATCTTTTCCTCTAGCACTCCTATTTGCTCTAGTTCCAACTTTCTGTAACCCCTTGCGTGCTAGTGACTTCCCGCCTTGCTTGGGGCGAAACGCTTAATATATATATATATATATATATATATATATATATATATATATATATATATATATATATATATATATATAAAGTGGAGATTGTTATAGTATTGTACTATGTACATAGAATTTATCAAACGTCCTCTTACTCGGTGTGTAATATGACACAAGCTCATCTCAAGAGAGATTCCATAAGTGTATATGCGGGTAATTTCAGAGATTCTCAAGCTTTCTCAACACGCGTCTCTTAGGAGGCTTGTGGGATTATGGCTCAACGTTGACCGTGGCGCGTTGGATACAATGGAGACTTGCTGTCTAAGAGAACGCTCTTCAGCTAAATCACAGCGTAATTTGCCATTTCCTTATAGGGAAATATTCGTCATTCATTGACCGAGCAGTTAGAGTCGAATTGTAATTTTTATTTAAATTATTAAGACATACTTTCTCATAAAAATAAATCCATTTATTTTTGCTGTTCGTTTTTAGTAATAATTACGTTTCCTTCCTAACCTTTTGTTTGGGGTAGTCTGCATTTATCAAAATCTGGATTATGACGTTATTTTCGCGTCGAGGTACATATGATATCCATTTTAGCTGTTGAAAGTCCTCAAGTGATGTGGTTCCTGTGTTTGTGATAATATAGCGCCAATTAACGAATTTAAAAAAAGGATTGTCCTCTATATACCAACATCCCCATAAGGCAAGATATGGCACAAGGCCAGTTTTTAATGGGGGCGTTCCAACCCAGTAGGCTCGGGCAAAAATTGCCTGTAGACCCCATATACACGGGGTCGGGTTTGTCTACCTCCCTAAACGAGCCGTCCTGGGTATGACGATAAACAACGTCCAGCAGGCCTCTGATCAGGAGATTTTGAGGAGCGTAGAACCTCCTCTTAATTGCTAGTGTTCCCAGGTCCACCCTGACCCGGGGTGGTAGCACCTGTTAGGGTCCCTAAAAAATTATTACCGGCAATGAATTTTTGAAGAAAAGAACTATTACCAGCAATACATTTTTGAAAAGAAAAAAAAAATTATTACCAGCAATAAAAATTTTGTCGGCATTACATAACCCATTGAGGTTGATATGCCGTAAAACAAAACAAAACAAAACGAACCAAACCTAAACGAGACTCTACCCATCAGCATGATCTCGTCTGGGTTCCTCTCCTCCCGGAGGAAGAGAGTTCGACAAGAGAAGAAGAGGAAGAGAAAGCCTCCTCCTCGTCCTCGCTCAAGACTCACAGGATTTATTCACTCGAAGACCGTTTAACAATTACTCTGAAAATGTGGTTGCATACTTCTGATATTTTAGACATTTCTGACTGATTTGAGCGGGATTCATTGCATTCATATGAAAGTCTTGATCAGACGACACCATTTGAGAACATGATTCAAATTTGTCTGTAAATGTTTTCGTTTTGTAGCAACTTGCAGTGTTGTGTGAAAATCTCTAATAATATATGCATATTATAGAAACTGCAGCTACAAATTCTTCCCATTACAAATCCACTTTCTGGACTAAACGAATGTTGTATCATTGCCAGAATACCCTTCGCTAGAGCTCTCTAGAGAAAAGGGTAAATTTTGTAAGAACAGTGGCTGCTACTGCTATGATTGCATTACTTTTCAAGTACGAAGTACAAGTTCTCTTAGCCACTGGCTTATTTCGTATAGAAAACACTAAAATTTCACTTTCTGTCTGCTGTGCGCCGACGATCTAGTGGTAGGATCTCTGACTGATGCTAAATCAGTCGAGTTTCGATCCCGCCTAGAAGCAGTTGGACGTTTAGCCACACTGAAGAGATATACAGCGAAACAGTCTGTCTGTAGATGACTATATATATATATATATATATATATATATATATATATATATATATATATATATATATATATATATATATATATATATATATATATATATATATATATATATATATGAGATAACGATATATATGTTTATTCATCAAGAAAGGTATTGGGGAAAATTTATGACAAAGTGGAAAAAGTTTACTTGTGACGCGTTTCGTTCTTCAGGACTTCATCGGAATAATTTTATTATGTTGGTATGACTACACATGTTCACGAACGAGAGGTGCTGGGAATTTTAGAACTTTTTTGTTTTTTCAGCCGAATTCAGTTCGAACCTCTTTCTTTTTCTGCCCGTCACTTTTGTAAGTAGGTATTCTACATTGTTGATATTAGAAGATCTGCCAGGAATGGTGAAATGTAAGAGACAGGGTGCAAATTTAGTGTATATGACCTTGCAATTAAGGCACTCTCTAGACATTTATCTCGTGGTGAATCATTACCCCCTTTGATCATGGTAGCATTTTTTATGTCAAAATTGTGGTCACTTTCGTTACGGTTGGCAACCAACACATTTGATGTATTATTTTGTAAAATGTCCCTTTTGTGTTCATATAATCTTTTATTTAGATTCCTTGAGGATTCTAGCCCGTATTTTTGTGACGGATATTACAGGCAATGGAGTAAACTCCTCTATCAGGTTTTTAGGAAGGAAAGAAAAAAAGAAAGAGAGAAAGAACGAAAGAAAGAAAAAAGAAGAAAAAAGAAAGAAATATAAGTAAATAAAGTAAGAGAGAAAGGGAGGAAGAAAGTTAAGTAAAATAAAATGAATGAAAAAAAGAAATAATGGGAAATAAAAAAATAGAAATATATAGAAAGGAAAAAATAAAGCAAGCGAATAAAACAAAGAAAGAGAGAAATCATTTGAAAGGAATAAAGAATAAAGAAACGAACGAAAAAATGAACGAAAGAAAGAATAAAGAAAGAACGAAAGAAAGAATTAAAGAGAAGTAAGAGAAAGAAAAAAGAAGGAAAGCAAATAAAAAGAAAAGAGAGGAAGAAAAGGATTAAAGAAATAAAAAAGAAAAGTAAATAAAATGAGAAAGAAAGAGAGAAAGAAACAAAAGAAAAAAAGAAAGAATGAAAGGGAATTAAAAGAAAGGAAAAAAAGAAACGTAACTGAATGAAACAAAAATGTAAAAAGAAACGCAAAAAATGAACTTAACAGAAAGAAAGAAAGATAAAAAGGAAGAAAGGAAAGTGAAAGAAAGAAAATGAATGAAACGTAAATGAAGAAAGCAAGAAAAAATAGAAAAAGAAAGAGATCAAAAAGAAAGAAAAAATGTTATCTAAAAGTAAGAATGAATGAAAGAAATGGAATAAAAAGGACAAGAAAGGTAACAAAATGAAAGAAAGAAAGAAAGAAAGGAATCAGAATGCTGGTTAAACAAAAGAAAGAGTTTTGTTAAAGAAAGAGACAGTTTATACAGAGAAGATGAAGAATAACGAAGAAGTTTAAAAGAACCAGTGTTAATGGTAATATTAACTGTTTGGTAATGGTAATGGTAATATTGGCCGTTTCCCTATGAGGAAATATTTAGCATTCATTGACTGAGCAGCCAGTATTGCTTTCGGTTGAAATTTATAAAATCTTTCTCTTAAAACAATTTTTCAGGAAAACAGTTTTCTCAAGACCAGTAGCTGTTATCGCTCTTTCCAATATTGATGGAGGTTTCCTTCCTAACCTTTTATTTGAAGTAGTGTGGAAAGTTAACATCTTCATTATGTCATTATTTTCTCTTCTCAAGTCCAGTAGCTGTTACCGCTCTTTCCTGTATTGATGGAGGTTTCCTTCCTAGCCTTTTATTTGAAGTAGTGTGAAATGTCAACATCTTCATTATGTCATTATTTTCTCTTCTCAAGCCCACTAGCTGTTATCGCTCTTTCCAGTATTGATGGAGGTTTCCTTCCTAACCTTTTATTTGAAGTAGTGTGGAATGTCAACATCTTCATTATGTCATTATTTTCTCTTCTCAAGACCAGTAGCTGTTATCGCTCTTTCCTGTATTGATGGAGGTTTCCTTCATAACATTTTATTTGAAGTAGTGTCAACATCTTGATTATGTTATTAATTTCTCCTCGAGTTTCATGTGCTATCCATTTTAGTTGTTACTACTGTTGGTAGTCCTCAATTAATGTAAATTATGTTATTGGTACAGATCTTTGTTGGTGATTCTGTATCGCAAAGTCCACAAAGAAATATGGTCTTTGCTATGACCCTCAGGCTTCACTCGCTCAAAGCCTTTATTAACCATTGATCTTAGGAAGCGATTGTGTACAGCTGACAGTTTAGACATTTCTGAAGGGCTTTTGTGCCACGAATGATATCCATATGAAAGTAATGATGAGAAAGAAAAATGGCGGGGTGCTCTCTGCTACCTATTAAGAATGGTAAGTAAGAATAGTCAAAATAGAACAAATGAGCATCGTTACCAAAGAACGGAAGAAAAAATCTCCTTGGAAAAGAGACAGTAATGTATTGCGTAGTTCACATTTTGCGGGGTCAATATTCGCTTTTCAAAAAAATGCACCTAGATCGATCAACTGATTAGCATTTATTCGTACGGAGGTTGGCAGAGGTAGACGACAGACTTGCGAGCCATTTCCTTTCCCAGAGGATTTCTATACGCATGCGCGTGGAACCTATGCAAGAATTAACGCCACCGTGATTTTGTTTCTTACCTCCTATCATGTAGTTTCGAGATTATTCCATCTGGTAATCAAATCTCGTTTTAGAAAGCAAATGAAATTAAGTGAAACACCCCTTTTTTCTTTTTTTAAACATAAGGGTTTGCCATTGGCAACAGCCGTGCAAACGTGTACATAAGTCGATCAGCTGAAGACGGAGGTTCTTGCTTTTTCACCAAGAAATTCGAAATTTAATTACGTTGATGGTGGTCCCCAGCTGGCATAGAAAATGTGGATGGTTAAGTATTAAGTTAACGACCCGACCTCGTAAAAATTTGATAGCTATTAAAAAATAAAAAAACCTCGACAGGAGATCAACAAGCAACTCAGGCTTGATCCACTGTTGGCTTATAATCAGTTCAAACTGTGTTCCTTATATAAAGATTTGAACGACTGGTTTGTTTTTTACGGCTTTGCGACCCTTTGCAAGTTATTTAAAGCCAGAAAATGATTTTCGATCCTTTTTTTTGTTATGGTGGTAGGCTATTATTTGTCCTGATCTGGTGACTCGGCTTAAGTCATTTTAAGTAAAAAGCTTATTATTAATCATATATTAATTAATGTATATATATATATATATATATATATATATATATATATATATATATATATATATATATATATATATTTAAAAAAAATAAAAACTGACCACTTTAAGGTTCCATATGGAACCTTAAAGTGGTCTGTTTTTATTTAAATTATTAGCTCTGATTTACATTGAGCTCACTGGATTTTATCGTCCTTGGGTCTACCCATACGGATTACCTAGTTTTTCGTAAACTATATATATATATATATATATATATATATATATATATATTACATTCGTAAAAGCAATGCACTATATTTAGTTGTTTCACTCTGACGAATGAAGATAGTTGAGTGGTAGAAGCTCTGACTGATACCAAATCGGTTAAGTTTCGATCCTGGATAGAGGTTGTCTAGTCGCACTGAGGAGCTGTGATACTGCGAAACAGTACTGTCTGCGAATGACACAAACACACACACACACACACACACACACACACACATATATATATATATATTATTATATATTAATTATTATATTAAGTAAAAAGCTTATTATGGGTCCTGATCTGGTGGCTCGGCTTCAGTCACTTGAAATAAAGGATGTTTCATTAAGACGGATCAACGTCAGCAGTAAATAAATCAGTGTTACTGGTGAGAATTTCTTTATTTATTTTTTGGATTATGTTATTTACGTCATGGCAATTATGTGTGAAAATATTCTCGCCCAAATATCCGCCAAATCTGAAAGAAAAAGAAAAAAAAGATCATTAGACGCTTAAACTTAATTCCCATTTAAAATCGGTTCAAGTCATTAGAACAGCCTTTACTTTCATAGTCACTGTTCGGATGATCTCTTCGCCGTGGTACCTCGACATGTAAAAAAAAAATTAAGCCCAGTACTAGACGGTATTTCCTACCCCCTCCACGAGGGTAGATGTGGCACAAGGCCGAGTTTAACGCGGGACATCCGAGCCCTTAGTCTCGGCCAAAAATTCCCCGTAGAATCCGCATAAACGGGATCGGGTCGGTCTACCTCCCCGACCGAGACTCTGCCCTTCGGCGTAGCCTCGTCTGTGATTCTCTCTGCGCAGAGAGTTCGACCAGCAAGCCGAAAAGGATTTCAGCTAGTTAGTTAAGCGCAGTACTAGACTGGCGTCCAGATCTCATCAATTGACAGTTGAGATCGATAGATATAGCCACATTCTACTCCTCTACTGGTTACTAGTCTTTGGTTCCTGCCCATTAGTAAAATTTCTGTTTTCGAATTTTCCCACACCCATAATCCGTTCTGTCTTAGTGGATTTTGCTGCCTTGCTTGGTGTGAAATCGGTTAATATATATATATATATATATATATAATATATATATATATATATATATTAACTGATTTATATATATATATATATATAGATAATCATTTATTCGAAAATTATAACATAAAATGTTATAAAATTACTATAAAAATAGCCATTTTGTTTCAATACTTCTGGTGTCTTATCAAGTGATGGTCATATTCAACACCATCACTTGATAAGACTCCAGAAATATTGAAACAAAATGGCTATTTTTGTAGTAATTTTATAACATTTTTATGTTATAATTTTCGAATAAATGATTATATTTGCTCTACTCTGTATTGAGCACTCTTTTAAGAATAGTATATGTTGGTTATTGGAATTTATTCCGTATAAACCAAGTGTGGATGGTTCTGCACAAGCCTTCAGCACTTTAATCAAATCACTTGGGTGGGTTTTCCGGTGGTTTACCTTGATTCGTTCTTATCTACTTGTCAGCTGTCAATATAATAACCTTGAGCGCTTAGCCTTGGAGCGGGTAGAATGGAGATCAACGTGTTTTAGTGGACTCAGCAGTTTTCAATCTGCTTGTCTGAATCATCTTCAAAAAGCGAGAGCAAAATCTAAAAGGTCAGCCAATCTAACATCTCACAATCTTCACTCTTGCTCCATATGTGAACTTCTTTGTAAATGCCACTTAATCGCACAAAATTTCATAACTGAATCAAATAAGCTGTCAGATCCTCATACGTCGAAACCGACAGGAGAGTCCATTATATATATATATATATATATATATTTATATATATATATATATATATATATATATATATATATATATACATGGAGAGAGAGAGAGAGTGAGTGAAATAGTGTGCTTCTTATAATATGTAAAATAGATTAATTACTAAAACAAGGATAAAGGAAAGGTTACCAATATAATTAGTACGGCAAACATTTATTAAATATTAATTATTAACCATATGACAGAAATGAAGCACGGAAAGAAAGATTTTAAGTTCGGAATTTTCGGACTCACCTGTGTGAATTTTCACTGGAAAATACTGCATCTACAAAAATCATCTGTCGGTGAGTAATTTCCATTTGTCTGTTTATTCATCGGTCCGTTGAAGGAATCGGTTGTGCTCCATTTTCATTGACAGCACAAATATAATAGCATTATTTACATGCCAAAAAAGGCTAAAAATAATGGAAGTCTTATTAATAAAAAAAACACACTCATTAATATCAACTATGAACATGGACAAAATATCTTGACCGTGTTTAAAAAAATGAAAACATTATATAAATACATACATGCAACAAACTATTTCTTGTTTAACAGTTAAAATATTTCAATCTTGAAAATAGCTAAATGTATAGCCGAAAGCGCTCCGATAAAAAGAATATTCGGACATTTTATCATCTGAAAAGAAAAAAATTATAAGATCACACGAGAAATTGTATAAGAAACTCCATCAAAGCACCTTGAAATGTGCATATATATATATATATATATATATATATATATATATATATATATATATATATATATATATATAAGAATAGTATTTGTTGGTTATTGGAATCTATTCCGTATACACCAATCCTATACTCGTATATATATATATATATATATATATATATATATATATATATGTTTGTGCGTGTGTATTAATAACATAATGGGATATAATTCTATGTAACGCGTTTATTTTTTTCCATAGTAAAATAATATCAAATTAATTTCTATATATGCTTTTTGCTATGTAGCTCTTTATGTAATCATGAGAGTAAATATATATTTTCATCAAATGTACACTTGATATCACAGGTTGTATATTATTATACCTGAATATATATATATATATATATATATATATATATATATATATATATATATATATATATTTTATAATATTTAAAAAAAAATATAATTCCTTCGCTACATAAGTGTTCTGATGTTTCAAAAGCGAGAGCCGAGACACTCAATATAATTATTGAAATTAAGTTGAATTAAGGTATCGGGTCCCGTTTCATCCTCAAGCGAAAATTTTGGAATAAGCTATCTTGTGGTTTGCGCGTGTTTATAAGTATGGTCTCTTGCAACATTAGTTACTATGGAAATGGCTGGGGTCGGCCATATTGGTTAGGTGGTCGAAGAGTTAAGAGTTAATTTTTATCTACAGACCAGTCCACTTCGGAAAGTTTATGTCAGGTTATGTTGGGGTCCCTATTTCAAATCTGATAGTAGCGGTCGCCGTCTAGTTAGTCTAAAGCGAAAGGTATTTTATGGCGTTGCGGCAGGTCGTTAAGTGTCGAGAGGATTCTGTTTCATTATTATCTATCTATTAATCTCTTTATTTATTTGTTTATTCAAATGGCTATTTCTTATAGAAACGTGTTGGACTGGACTACAATTTGTTTTTTTGACGACTTAACAAAGGTTTTTTCTATTTAATGATTGGGCTAAGCTTTTAAGACTTTTATTAAACTATAGAATTTATTTGTTTATCTATTTTTTATGTTAATTATTTAATGCAAAAATTTGTTGATGTCGGCAAAAAACCGTTAACTCCTGCCTATGGTTTAATAACTTTTCATTATTTAGAAACTTAATGATGTGTAGTTTTTCATGTAGGCATAAAGGGCATGGGTCATCCCAGGTTTTACAATTTCTTGTTCTATTTATTATTTTCCATTTTACTTTTTGTGTTTTATTCGTTTCTTTTAAATGCCAGAAATTATATATATATATATATATATATATATATATATATATATATATATATATATATATATATGTATATATATATATATATATATATATATATATATATATATATATATATATTATAGCTGCTTCTCTTTTCACTTTTGAGACAATATTTTGACGTTTTCATCAATTTATCTCAAACAGGCAAAGGAAACATTTAACCGCCATCTTAAGAATACTCGAGCAAATAAAACCCTCGTCAAAATATGGAAAATAAAATAAAAGAAAAGAAAAGAACATATTTTGAATTGAAACTATCGATTAGACATTTTAATGGAATCAGTTTGACAAAATTTCTTTGCTGTGTTTGACTTAGGAATTCTTTCTTGTTTCTTAATTTTTTCACGTTGAATTAAAATTCTATTTGGCTTTTCATTTCACTTACATTGGCATTTGATTGACACGATGTCTTCCACGAGATTTCATCTTTTTCAAAATTCTCAAAAACAGAGGAAATTTTCAAATTGGCATTGGAGGAATTTGCAAAAAAAAAAAAATTGAAATAGGCAGAATTACAGTTGCTGTCTTTCATATTTATTCAGCAAAGACGCAACACAGACCGGGGAGGTAATGCATTAGCATTAAGCAGCATTTACCTAACAACTATTTCAATAGACTCACACAATTGGCACAACAATGCAAGAGAATGTAATCCCCTAACAGGACTAAAAAGCAACATCCACGACATCTACGCTGGTCATATCTGAGGAGAGATCAAACGATGTCATTGCTGGAATATCGAGTAACAGCCATCACTTATTCAGAATAGTGGCTGTAATAAACATAGGCGGGGTCTATAGTTGTTGGACAAGCACAAATATGCCAGAGCAGGTATTGGCAACAGAAACTGTCTATCCGAGCTAGCAGACTAGTGTATCTATCTATCTCTATCTCTCTCTCTCTCCCTCTCTCTCTCTCTCTCTCTCTCTCTCTCTCTCTCTCTATATATATATATATATATATATATATATATATATTGAACAATAAAAATTATTAAAAAATTGAAATATTCAGACACACTGGGTTGTAGATTAATATTCTTTCGTTTTTATTAGTATTATTTCATTTAAATTCCTCGACTGGTTTCGGCGAACATGGCCATCATCAGGAGAAAAAAATATTTCTGCTTGCTGGTAGCAGTGAACTACAGAAATGAATGTCTTGATGGAGAAAATGAACTTTCGTCAGTAGTTTTCATTTGTTTTTTTATTTGTTTTTTTTTTATCTTTTTAACATGAATTTTTTTAACATTCCTTGTGTTGGTCAAACAGTCTCTTTTAAGTTGTTATTTGAGATAAGAGCTGGATGGATTCATGCTGCTTTGAATTCCCTTGGTCAGTTTGGTAGTTATATATATATATATATATATATATATATATATATATATATATATATATATATATATATATATATATATATCAAATATGTGGTTCAGTTCAATTTATATTACAATGAATCATTCATACAAAAAGTTGATTAGTAAAGTTAATGATATAAAATGGCGAAATCCGTTAGCAAACAAAATTTTAGTTTCATTAACCTATAAATCACACGATGAATGTTATGATTCTTGTGTTTAATATTTATAAGCTGTATAAGGTCTTTTTTTAATACACGAGTACTTCCAACTGTACACTCAGTCATCCTCAAGCATGGAACGTTTGTATCCGTTAACAATAACACATTTAAAAAAACATATTTCGATGCCCATTTAATTTTTTCGTTTCGGATGCTACCTGGATCTTACTAAAAACAAAAAAACAAAATAATTTCCAGGGTGACAAACTCATATCCATACAATGGAATATATATATATATATATATATATATATATATATATGTGTGTGTGTGTGTGTGTGTGTGTATGTATGTGTGTGTGTTTGTGAGTGTGTGTGTGTGCTTGTGTTTGTGTCTGTGTGTGTGTGTTTGTGGGAGTGTGTGTGTTTGTGTTTGTGTGTGTGCATGTGTGTGTTTTGCGTGTTTAAGCAGCAAATTCTCTTTTAGGCATGCCTGATTAAATAAATTACAATGGAATATATATATATATATATATAGATATCTCTCTCTCTCTCTATATATATATATATATATGTGTGTGTGTGTGTGTGTCTGTGTGTGTATGTGTGTGTGTTTGTGAGTGTGTGTGTGTTTGTGTCTGTGTGTGTGTGTGTTTGTGGGTGTGTGTGTGTGTGTTTGTGTTTGTGTGTGTGCATGTGTGTGTTTTGCGTGTTTAAGCAGCAAATTCTCTTTTAGGCATGCCTGATTAAATAAATTACAGACATATTGTCTGATTATTTTTAATACAATCCTTTCATATTCACGAATAACTTTCCGCTTATTGTAATTAAATGATGTGAGTAATGTACTATAACTATGAAAATTGTTTTTATTTCCATTTTCCCAAGTACTTTCTTAGTGGATAATTTTTTTCACGTTCTAATAAGCGCTAAGCATGACTGTTAAGCGATGCATTTGAAGGCAAAAAGAAAAGATACAGTAATGGATATCGAAAAACTGTTTTGAATTACTACTTGCACCCGTAAACAACACAGTTTTGTATTACTACGTACAACCCTGAAGGTGAAGTCGGAAGAAGATCGTATTTTCGATCATATTAAAGGAGAATTATTAATGTGAAATATACAGGGGTGATTGAATAGTAACTCCCTACTTTATATATGAATGTCCAGCCAGGAGCCCTGACTTAACACCATGTGACTTGTTCCTTTGACGTTGGTTAAAGGAGAACGTCTGCTATAGCAAATCAAGACATTGGAAGAAATTGAAAGGCGAATATAAGAAATTATGTCTTCCATACTATAAGAGTTCAGCGAAATCGGTTGGCACGATCCCTGGGCGGTTTGGGAAGCTGGTAGCCAAACCTGGTGTCCATATTGAATTTTAAAGAGAATCTCATGTTAACGCTTTCCTTTCATATATATTTCTTGTAAAAACTATAATTAATAAATAAATTATAAGTATTTAAAAATGGAGAGGTAGTTTTCAGTCATTCTGTATATAAGTTGGTCTTAGCCTGAAAAACCCTGAAATTTGATTAAAATTAAGTAGCAGTGAAAAAACAAGTTTTTGGTTTATTGTTTAATCTTTACCATCTTCCCTTTTAAAATGGGTAAGTCGTTGATTTGGGATGCGACCTGTGCGGATACATTTTCGGCCGGTAATTTGATCAGGTCCGCGGTTGAGCCGGGGTCTGTCGCCCGAGACGCAGAGATGAAAAAAATAGTTAAATATTCTTCTTTTACTAATAGATTTTTTTTTACTCCTGTGGCAGTGGAAACTTCAGGAGCTATTGGCCCTCGTTCGATGGCGTTCCTTCAGAGGATTGGCGCGCCCTCGTTCGATGGCGTTCCTTCGGAGGATTGGCGCGCCCTCGTTCGATGGCGTTCCTTCGGAGGATTGGCGCGTCCTCGTTCGATGGCGTTCATTCGGAAGATTGGCGCGCCCTCGTTCGATGGCGTTCCTTCGGAGGATTGGCGCGATTGCGTCTTGATTAAGGAACAAGCCTCGCAAAACGGAGTGGCAGCGTGTCTCATTGGCGGTGGTTCGAGGTAATGCTTTCTCTATCATTGCGGCGGACAGAGGATAGAAAAAATTGTTTATAGTTACGTTGTTCTGGAATTGTCATCAATGGTCGACTGAACTTGCTTTGTTTCAATGACTTTTGTTTTGTTATTATTAGTTACTTTGTTCAATAAATGATTTCTTATTTAAAAAAAAAAATGTCTGACCGTTCCAATGACGTTATATTGTGTAATCTTTTGAATTCATCTACTATCTCCTTGATAAGTCCGTTTACTCGATGTTTTATAAAAAAAAATTTCAACATGTCTCCGCTACTTAATGCTTCACTTATGTTTTGTTGCACAAAAAAAAAATAGTTTGAAACTGTTACTACTTCTGCTGCTACAACAAATTCTACGAGTACTACAATTAGATGCAAACAATATGCAATGCAGGAAGACATACGAAAAAATAATATAGCGATATGATTTAATTTATATCAGTGAGACAGACCTGGAGGGTTGGTACAAAGATGATAATAGTATGAATATCTATCAAAGGATTTAAGAATATTTTTATATTTTTTATCGATTTAGTGAGAGTTGAAGATAACGTCTGATTTCTTAATTTGCTAAAATTCGCCGCCAGAACTTCCCGCCGTAACGACAATGTAAGTAAGCTTGGAGCTGTTCTTTTGAGGGATCTCTCGCTTTCTCTGTATTTTTTTTTTATTATTATTGTAAGAAAATTGGGAGACCTTCGAGGCTAAACAGTAGACATTTCACCTTCTGAAGAATTGCGCGAATCGGATTAGCATTGCGTCGAGACAGTCGGTATCTTTTGTGTTGCGAAACAAAAGGTCGCATCAGCGGAAGTGAGGCAGATAGGATTTCTATGGGTAGGAAAAGGGGGGAGCGGGAAAGAAAAGGAAAGAAAAGAAAGTATTGAAGGACGGAAATGAGAAAGGAGGGTTGAAAGAAAGAGAGTCAATGAGACAAAGTTATGCGATTCATAGTAAGAATTGCAAAATAAAATTACAAAACTATGTTGCTACGGAAAGTAAAGAGAGAGATAACGAAAGAGAAAATTTAGATAATTATTTCATAAATAAAAAGAATAAAAATAACACTAACAACACCACCATCATCAAGAACAGCAATATTAAAAATAATAATTTTGTGACGTACGGTGGCCGTTAATAATTAAGTATAACTCAAGACTTCAATGTTAAAATAAAACAGTATTTAATTACAACCGCAAATAAATACTTAACAAGAACAAAGAAGTAAAAGTCAACCAAAGATAATTAACCATTTCAGTGAATATCTCGTTAGTAGCACGGCTCGGCTTAACGTCCGGTAAATCCTAAATGAAAACCCAAATCATCGACGCCCAATAATTCACACTAATTCGACTGGATAGTTCCACTCAATAATCACCGCAGTCAGTAGACTGACACCGCTATTTATACAGCTGGTGGAAAATATATTCATAAGTCCAGAGTGTCACGCTCGAACCTCGGTGTCGGTACTTACTCATTTTCTTCCTATATGACAAATAATAATAATAATAATAATCACCATAGAGAACCTGGCAACACTCTCCTCTTCTTGGATTACACGTTTTCCACTAACACGGAGTGGAGGGAGTATATCGAATCCATAGCCGCACACAAACACACACACACACACACATACACACACATACACTTAAACACACACACATGCATATACACACATACACACATGCATATACACGCACACGCATACTAAGGCTATAGAATAATGAACGCGTAATATCTACTTGCTCAATGAAAAGAGACAGTATAGAATTCGAAATACCAAATAATACGAAATAAGTAAAATTTATAATGGTTTTGACTTTGTTTTTTAAATTGTTACATTATATTTTTAATTGTTTTTTATATTGTTTCGTTATCATTTTTAATTGTTTTGTTTTTTTTTAATTTATTCCGTATCTTTTTTAATTGTTTTTTAATTAGTCATTTGTTTTTTTTTTGTTTCTAATCTCAATTGTTTTTCATTTAGTCATTCTTTCTCGTTTAATCAACAATTTCCTATTGATACATTTTTAAAATCATTTCACCCCAGTACATCCTTTTAACACACAGATTTTTTACGGGTATGATTGTTAAAAGTTGCCCATTCAGTTGGTTATCGCGACTATTTCACAATCAACAGAATCCCAAAATAAACCAAGTGGATTAATGCCGAGATTTGATTAACTGTCTCCCATCAAATTTTATAGCTGGGGAATTTCATTTACTTTTAACCATTTCCCGCTAAACAAAGCAATAAAGCCACTCAGACAAAAATGGGCGGGGTGGGGGATATTGTGTGTAAATAAATATGAGAAAGACATTATAGAGACATGACAATAGCAGAAGAGGAATTAAGAAGACAGAAAATAATGATTGGCATTGTATTTCAATTTTTGAAGATCAAACTTGACTGGGAAGCAAGAAGCCGCATGAGAGTTCCACAAGCGAGAAGTGTGATAGAACAAACAGCTAGCATAGAACTTACAGTTGCATCTAGTCATTTCAACTGTAAAATGACGAGACCTTGCGGCCAACCTGGTACTGCACTTACATCTATAAAGTCTGGGTGCCATAACGGAAAGATATTTATAGAAAATGCATAGAGAATATAGGTTAAGACGATGGGAAAGTGACTGAAGCCGAGATGCTAGACCAGGACCGACAATATTGCAGATTTTTCTTTCGATTTTATCAAGAATCTCTAAATACATAGCAAAACCCCCAGACCAGATGTGGCAGCAATATTCAAAGCATGAACAAATGGAAGTCTTATAAAGGTGTAAGAAAGAATTTGGTGCGAAAAATTCTTTAGCACGCCACAGAGAACCAACTTTCCTAGCAGCAGACCTAGCAATTGATTCAATATAATTGTTCCACTTCCTGTACATACATACGAATACACACACGTGTGTGTGTGTGTGTGTGTGTGTTATGTGTGTGCGTGTATGTACGTATTGGGCTTGCGGTCTACAATACTTGTGTTATCTCAATTCTATATCCGTGTATGAAATGTAGGCACATAAAGCAGCTATAAGGTTTGGTTTGTTTGGTTTTTCTTTTACGGCATATCAACACCTCAATGGGTCATTTAATGCCGACAACTTTTTTTTTTCTGGTAATATTTTTGTTTCGTCAAAAATCTATTTCTGGTAATATTTCTTTCCTAAAAAACGTATAGCTGTTAATAAATATTTTTCCAAAAACGTATAGCTGGTAATATTATTTTTCCAAAAACGTATAGCCGGTAATATTATTTTTCCAAAAACGTTTAGCTGGCAATATTATGTTTTCAAAGACGTACAGCTGGCAAGATTATTTTTTCAAAAACGTATTATCAGAGTCCTTGCTGTTGGACGTAGTTTATCGTCTTACCCAGGACACAAGTTTATCGTCATGGCCAGGAGGCGGATGTAGTCTGGGTGTTAAGTATTTGCCCATAGCTGGGACCCTAACAGGTGCTACCACTCCGGGTGGGGGTGGAGATGGGAACACCAGCAGTTAAAAGGTGGTTTCACGCTCCTCAAAACCGCCTGATCAGTACCAGTAATACTTTGTAAAAAAAAAAAAATTCCAGTAATACATTTTTAGAAAAAGAAGATGTTACAAACTTTAGTTTATTTTGAAAGAAAATATTAACAGGATAACAGTAATAAAAAATTTGTCGGCATTAAATAACCCATTGAGGTTGATATGTCGTAAAACAAACCGAAAACTATCTATCTATCTATCTACTATCTATCTATCTACTTTTTTCGGTTTAAATCTATTTATCTTTGTAAGTATCTCATTCGGTTTAAATCTATCTATCTATCTATCTATCTATCTATCTATCTATCTATCTATCTATCTATCTATCTATCTATCTATCTATGTTTAATTTTCTTCCATTAAATGCTCCACTGAGAATCAAAAATGGCTCTGACCAGCTAAGCTGAAATTGCAAAATGGCGGATAATTTTCCATTACTCATCCGAATAAAGATGAAGCGTAAGAAAAGAAGAAATCAAGTGAGATTTAAATCAAATTTTCTCCCTCCTCTCGCCAAGCACATTATTGCCTTGCGTCTTTAATAAGGAAGTTAGATTTCGTATTTTTTCCGGTTTGATATTAAGTTTACTTTTACATACACAATCAAGCATATGGGAGGCTTAACTGATAATTTCTCCCGTCTTATAAAACAAGTTTCAAACTTATACAACAAGGAAACTAGTATGAAAATGAAGTCAAATTATTTGGCTCCCAAATTACCAGGTTTGCTTGATAAGTATGATTTATTATGATAAGTATTTATTATGATAAGTATTTATTATGATAAGTATGATTTGCTTTATAAGTATGATTTCTAATGTTATAAGATAAAGTTATACCAGATAAAAAATGATATCAAAATGAAGTCAATTGATTCCCCTTAAAAACTCTGTGGGTTACTTGATAAGTAAGGTCTTCAATTCTATAAAACAATTTTTAATCAGATAGAATAATGAAACTGGTATCAAAATGAAGTCAATTTATTTCCTAAAGAAAAACTACGTACGTTACTTGATAAGTAAGATCTCTAATGCTATAAAACAACGTTTAGACCAGATAGAATAATGAAACTGGTATCAAAATGAAGTCGAATTATCTTCCAAATTACTCCGATAGATTTATAAGTACGTTCTCGAAGCTTGAAAAGTATATATGTATATATAAATAAATTTATTTCTCATTTTAACTGTATAAGTGTTGTGGCCTATTTCGGCGCCAGAAAAGAAAGACACGGAAAACGAAGGTAAGTTGAACAAGTGTATTGAAATAACAGATATACACAAACCAAGAGCGTTAGTAATAAGCAAGTATATGTGTACGTTCGAACGATAGGTTAACACTGCGTCCCGGCTGCCCCACACACTCACACACGTTAGTATTAGGAGGAAGAATTCATTCTACTGTAGGTGGGTTACTACAACAATAAGGTAATATTAATTTGGTTTTTTACAGCTTATCAGCCTTTTTTTAGGTTATTTAAAGTCGGAACATAGTTTTGAACTGTAAGATTAATTCTTTTTTTATGAGTGAATATTGCATTAACAACCTTTGGAGAAAATAATGATTTTTAGATCCACGTCCTACTGTTTATCCCATAGCTGGAGGAGAAGAGGTGGATTCACAACTTTCTGAAAGCTATTTGTGTGCAAGTGAATTTAAAGAACCCGACTGAAATTCGAACCCGACTGAACGATTTCTCATTGCGAGCCGTGATCCTTTACACCACCCGCACATCCAATCTTACAGCACCTTGTATTCTCTGACGGTCACCCATCTAGGTACTGACCAGGCTTGACCTTGCTTAATAAGTAAATATAAAGATCTTGAAATTAAAATGCAGAAAAAATTAGCCCTTTAATAAATACTTCTATACTTATAATAGCTTGGGTACGATAAACAAAAAAAGGAACAGACAGCAACATTAATAAACTTGCCGGCAGTCCGCCTATGCAAGAGATTCGAATAACTAGGCGGTGTGGAATTGCTCCTCTTAAGAAACCATATTTGCTGCAATATTCCGAATGTGTTTTGATATTTATTATTATTATTGAGAGAACGGTAGCCCACAAACTGACACTCGGGACAAATTTACAAACACGACTATAGTGTTTGGATAGTAAATGTTTACGGGCTCCTGGAAAATGTATCCTGCAAACAATATATTGGCGGACTCATGTGAGTCCAGGTAAAAATGAGACACAAAACAATAAATATAAAGAAAGATAAACATTAGGGAGCGAGAAGAATAAAAGTCTAGTCAAGATAGCAGATATCGATTGACCTTGCATTTAATATTTTGAACATCAATGTTGGTTGGAAAAATTTAAATGCAATGCCAATCGCCATCTGCTGTCTTCACTAGACTTCTATTTACCTCGCCTCATAAAGCTTCCTTTTTTAGGTTTAAACGCCAACTAAGAAGCACACAAACGTAGAAAGAGTATGAAACCCAATAAGTAAAAAAACGTTAACATTCCATTAAAAATTTAAAGAAGTAAGAAAAAGCGGTGATAAGAGGACCGGGGGTTGAGGTGACTCATTTACATATGAAGTCACAGAGACTTTAAATAGCTACTGCTATTATCCATGAGGTAGTTGAGTGCATACTACTTCTCGTTAGTCATTAACACTACACTACAGTGCCGTCACCAATATCTAAGAACCGAACAAACATTTATCACTGGATAATTGCGAATAGGCACAAGCTTGCTTAGGATACTAGCAGCTAAAGCTAGAACAAAAATGCTGAAGTATTTGAAATCAGTTGGAGGAGAAAACCAAATAACCGATCTTTGGGTGGCGACTGTTGCTTGTATAAGCCATAATAAAAAAAAATAGTGAATGTATAGAAGGCTAAGTTCATGAATATTTCTCAGAAAATAAATGAACCAGTTATTGAATGTTTTTCGTTTAAAACAGGCCGCTAAATATTGTGAATTTGAGAAACTCGGATCGGAAAACCAGTCAATCGAAGAGGATTTGATCCAAATAAAATCAGTAAACAGCCTTCAAAATGAGAATTATCGGCAAATGACTCTAATGCATTTACAACTGGGAAAGTTGTCACTAGAACAGTGTGTAGAATTTCTTCAGCAGCAAGAACAAATTCGAAAATTTAATAGAACAAAACTTACGGATCTCGTAGAGAAAATGGACACATACATGATAAAGAAAAAAGATATGTCTACTTTTTGTGGTTATCAATATCAAAGCAAAAACAAAAATGTCCTGCATATAAAAAAAGATGTGTAAAGTCTTTCAAAATGAATCATTTTAAACGCATGTGTAAATCCAAAAGGAAAAACGTAGAGACGGTTCAACAATATGAAGAGGAAATAAGTATGTTCGTGTTTTTATTGGAAACGAAAAAGAAAAAAAGTGTCATTAAAAACTCGAATCAATAGTGTTTTATTGGACATGCAACTAGTGACGTGACGTTGATACCCAGAAATTTCTAGAATAAATTAGGAAAACTAAGATTAAAGAAAATCCATATCAGCTCGACGGATCTGTGATAAAAACGTTAGGACATTTTGAAGCCGACACGGAACTAAATAATAACTTTGACATATTACCAATTATCGTGTAATACTCTGAAATGAAGCATGGTCTAAGAGGAAATGATGTATTGAATATAAATTCGACAAAATTAGTAAACAATGTCAAGGCAGAAGAAACTTGAATGTTAAAAAATATGAAAAAATGTGAAGATAAAAGGAAAATATCTTCCACTAATATTTTCAAGCATCAAAAGTGCCAGTTTATCTACTACTAATAGTTGTGGAAAACTAAAAAAATTACTAGAACAAGATCAACTTGAACGAATTCCGCCAGGAGGGAGAAAATGGGCTTCCCCGTTAATAATTTTAAGAAAGAAGGATGGGGACCTGCGCATTTGTGGTGCCTACAAATCAGGTGTAAACCATAAAATACAGGGGTTGGACAAAATAATTGGAACAGGTGCAAATTCCACTCTTATATTTCAAAGACCTATTATATTAAGAACTTTAACTAAAACTTCGTAATTGCAGGTTATATCTATTGTAAATACGTTTATTTATCTAATATACTGACTTTGGCTTATTTATTTTTAGAATTTAATGAAATGTAAGCAAATTGCGTGACCTTTCTGACTTCGAAAATGGGCAAATTGTTGGAGCTCACATAGCATGAGCCTCGATCACTAAGGTTTGTTTTTTCAAGAAATACTATATCAAGAACTATGACGCAATTCAAGAAACAGGGTAAAACCTCTAGCAAGCATAGCAATTCGGGCCGGATTTGCAAACATACTGACAGGGACTGACGTGCATTGAAACGCAATGTGGCAAAAACCATCGGACTGCTGGGGTCAAAGTGACTGCTGGGTTGAATAATCATCTGAATAGTCCAGTTTCTACTAAAACTGTTCGTCGTGAGCTCCATAAGGCTGGATATCATAGAAGAGCCGCCGTAACGAAACCTCTTCTCTCCACTCGCAACATTCAGAAGTGGTTGAAATAGTGCAGAGATCACAATGCCTGGTCTGCAGACCAATGGAAGCAAGTCATATTCTCAGACGAGTCCAGCTTTTCTCTTTTCCCAACTTCAGGGCAAGTTTATGTGTGGAGGCAGCCCAAAGAAGCTTACAACCCTGACTGTTTTCTTCCAACATTGAAGCATGGTGGTGGATCAGTGATAGTTTCGGCCGCTATATGATGGAAATGTCTCGGTCTAATAGTTGCACTGCGTGGTAGAATCAACAGTAAAGATTACCTGACCATTTTGGGTGATCATGTTCATCCAATGGCCCAGACTTTATCCCCTGATGGTAACTGCATCTTCCAAGATGATAATGTTCCAATACATACCGCTTGAGTGGTTAAGAATTTGTATGAAGAGCATGAAAGTGAGCTAGAACATATGGAGTGGCCTCCCCAATCTCCAGACATCAATATTACTAAACATTTGTGGTGCATTTTAGGGCGACAAGTTAGGAGCCGCTATCCTCCACCGTCGCGTCATAAAGAGCTGGAGCAGGTATTAATGGAAGAATGGCTGCATATTCCTCTGGATGAAGCCAGGAAGCTGTATGATTCCATTCCTCGGCGTATTAAAGCTGTATGTGAGGTTAAAGGAGGACCAACTCCATATTAAATAAATTTTATTTGAATTTAACAAGTGTTTCAATTATTTTGTCCAACCCCTGTATGTGCAGACTCATATCCTATCCCCAACATAGAATGGGCTTTGAACTCACTTGCGGTTTTGAAAACATTCTTTAAAGTTGATCTAAAGTCGGCATAGCATCAAAAACATATTCACTATGATTTTAAAGAAGTCACAACAATAAACACAGCAATAGGTTTGTTAAGACTGAAAAGAATGTTGTATGGAATTAAAACCACAAGTGCAATTTTTTAAAAAGGCTATGGAGCAAGTCATTGGTAGCGATAGAAAAATACATTATGCTACCAGGATGGCATTTGTGGTGGTGCTATTAACGATAAAAACTAAAATTGGAAACCAGTATGGTTTTGTATAATTTAAAAAATACTGGATTAACAATTAATGTAAACAAAATGTGTGCACAACACAAAAAAATATCATTTTTTGTCATATTCAATATCTAACAACATCCTGGGTATGACGATAAACAACATCCGCGCCCTGTGTAAGAAGATAAACTACGTCAAACAGCAAAGCCTCTGATCAGGAGGTCTTGAGGACCATGGAATCACCTCTTAATTGCTGGTGTTGCCAGGTTCACTCTGACCCGGGGTGGTAGCACTTGTTAGAGTCCCAGATATGGGCAACTAGTTAAAAACCCAAACTTGTGTAAAAATAGGTTTTAATACCAGAAATACGTTGTAATAAAAAAATTTTTTACCAGCAATATTTTTTGAAGGAAAAATTATTATCAGCAATACTTAAAAAAAAATACCAGCAATACAAACAGCTATACATTCTTTGAAAAAATAATATGACCGGCTATAGATTTCTTCAAGGAAAAATATTCCCAGAAATAGATTTTTAAAGAAATAACATATTACCAGGAATAAAAATATTGTCGGCATTAAATAACCCATTGAGGTTGATATGCCGTAAAACAAAATAAACGAAACCAATCCATTTCTAACGAAGGCATATCATGTGACCAATCGTTGACAAAATATTAAAATTTGAAGTCCCGAAGGACAAAAAAGAATTGGAATCTTTCTTAGGATTTGTAAATTTCTACAGACAATATGTAGAGCAATACTCCAAATTGACAGAACCTTTTGCTGCTTTAAGAAAAAAAGAACGTGGAATTTGTTTGGACAAAAGAACAAGTGGCATTTGAAAATTTAAAAGCTGTTCTGGCAAAGAAGTCATTAAAGTGGAATAATTGCTCACGGGCTGAAAGGCGTTTTAAAGAGGTTAATCACAAGTTAACTTTAGAAAATGGAGGCGTAGTGGTACCGCCAGCAACGCAAAGAGAGCAAAATTATAAAATAAAAAAAATGACGATGTTCATTGCGGAATAACGTCTACGTAAAGGAGATTAAGCCTAGAGGCATGATGGCCAGGCTATTCTACAGACGCAGAACAATACATAAACAAGTCTAAAATATTCTATGAAATAAAGGAGATCCACATCTCCCATATCTAGACAATCTCTTAGGGAGAGGAAAGAAGCTAGTGAGGAGACAAAAGCTCCCAGAAGTTCCAGGGAAAAATAAGGGGATAAAACCTCTTCGGTACAGAGAGATGAGTGACTCATTTACATATAAATTTACAAAGAGTATAAATAATTACATCTATTATCCATGAGGCAGTTTAGTGCATACTACCCGTGAGTTAGTAACACTACATCACACACCTTTAACAATAAAAGTTGTGCGGATGATACTATGTCAGCGGTAGACGCAGTAAAGAAACTTAAACGAGTCGTTGACAAGGCAGGAATAGAAGAAAAGAAAAAAGGATTTTTTTGGCATGAGGAGACATGGTCTTCAGCAAGAGAGCCAGTCCACATTGCAGACAGAAAAATCGATTGGTTCCTAAAATGTAATTATCTTCGTGCTAAGAACAGCGTAGAATGTCACACAAATCGTATGACGATTAGGAATAATGAAAATTGTCGTCCAGAAATTAAGAAAAGGTATTAAGATAATCGAAAATATAATTAGAAACTAAGAAATTGGTGCTGAACTGATATGTAATATACAATCTCCTGTATAGCAATGAATACTGGACGGTGTTCTTACCAGTGGAGAAGTTATTTGAATCTATAGAGATGTTGTCCTTCTGATCAATCCTGAACATGTGAGCAATCAGAAAGTGCTAAAGGTAATTCCTTGATGTTATCGTCATGGCGAAGACAACAGCCAACGGCGACAGCTTGTTTCATGCTTAAACACAATCTTACGTCTAAGCATAAAACAAACTATCGCCACCGGGTGTTGGCCTCAATATCCATTTACACACACACACACACACACACACACACACACACACGCACACACACACACACACACACACACACAAACACACAAATATGTATATATATATATATATATATATATATATATATAATTTATTTGAGGATATTACACCGAAAACGTGTAAAAATCGCTAAACAGTTGCAGTCGTGTTTCGATGCGTATCAGTGCATCTCGTCAGGCAATTGTAAATTACTGGCGAGTGAACGATTTATTTTTGATGGTAGAAAAAAAAATCGTTCACTCGCCAGTAATTTACAATCGCCTGATGAGATGCACTGATACGCATCGAAATACGACTGCAATTATGTAGCGATTTTTACATGTTTTCGATGTAATATCCTAAAAAAAAGAGTATTGCTCTACTTTGCATTGAGCCCTCTTTTAAATTAAATGTTACTCCGTCCACTCTCAAGGGCTATCAGCAATTATATATGTGAGAGCGGGCGCTCTAATGTTCTTGATTCGTTTCAACATCCAAAATCATATTTAATATTCAAACAACTGATTTTGTAGGGAAGACAACTTGGTAGAGTAGAGTACCTTTTACACCATCTACACACACACACACACACACACACACACACACACACACACACACACACACACACACATATATATATATATATATATATATATATATATATATATATATATATATATATTCAAGTGTTAGCTTGAATAGAATTAGTGGAAAATTCACTCTCCAGCAGAGGCCTGACGAGCGTCCCTACCATGCAGGAGAAACCACCACTTGCTCTGTCCAGATGCAGTTTCGGACCCTGTCGAAGAACGCATTTTCTTTAAGATTTCTCGTGTACTCAGTCCGATAGACGTAATAGATACAGTATAGACAATGTGGCGTCTATTTCAAGTACGAGTAACCAATATCATAACGCTTGAAGTAATAAAAATGTCTGATTAAAAATAATTCCATTAATTCTTTAATATATATATATATATATATATATATAGCATAATGAAAAGCCACGTATACTTTCTTGATATGTATATAATATGGATAAAACAACTGAAAAGTTGCAAATTAAAAGAAACAAAAATTGGGTGTTTTTTTGGTGAAAGTATTTATTTATATGTTTTTATATATTTTATATTCCACATCGCCTCGATCCTTCCTCATAAATTGATTAAGAAATCAATTTATGAGGAATGATCGAGGCGATCTGAAATATCAAATATATAAAAACATATAAATACTTTCACAAAAAAAAACACCCATTTTTTTTCATTTAATTTGCAACTTTTCAGTTGTTTTATCCATATATATATATATATATATATATAATATTTTACACCGAGCTTCTTCATTTGTTTTATTATACATTATATATATGTTCATATATATTGAAATTATATTTCGTCATTTTTTACTATTTTTACTATACTATTCGCCCACTATAAAAACCAAGAGCCAGTCAAGCTAGAGGGTAACTGAAAAGAGGTCGGTGCAAAGACGTTAATGAAGGTAGTAACACATTCATATTATGAAAACATGTAAGGTAATTAACAAGGAAGCATTCTCACGGGCGTCTGTTCCATGAAGTAAACAATTCTGGGAGAAAAGCTAATTGGAACCTACATCCTTACTTTTAATTCGAAGAGATTGAGGATCGGCTGACTTCTTCAATGTGGTATTGCGTATCTGACCTTTAAGTTCTGAACTGCGGGAAATCAGGATCGTAACTTGTCTATAACAGAGGGTGAAGGAAAACGAAAAGAAATGATTAAACATGAAATGCACGAACACAGAATCCATGATTGTCAGCAAAAGGATGAACCCAAAATGTAAATTACAAATCGAAGTTACCAAAATGTAACAAGTAAAAAAAAAAAAAATCTCGGAAGTGTTTTAACAGAGGTCGGAAAGTGCGACACTGAAATCCGAAGGCACATTGGAAGAGCCGAAGATGCCTTCTAAAAGCTATGTAAGGTATTAATAAACAGGGAAACTTCGTTACAAGCAAAGAAAAAGAGTATTGAACTGTTATGATATCTGTCCTCTAGTATAAGAGTAAATGCAGGACAACCTCCTCAAAGAGACTTAAGGCAACAGAAATGTCGTTATACAGAAAGATGTTGAGTACTGCACGGACTGATTATCTGAGTAACGTTGAAATTCTAGTGACCGTGGGAACAAAAAAGAAACTAATACTTGAAACTAATAATTGAACTAATTGAAATTTCTAGTACATAAAATGAGAAAAGAGGGCTTGGAAAATCGGACACTCACAGGACAGATTGAGGGCGAGAGAGACAGAAGTTAAACAAGTAAAAAAAATACCTCGGAAGTGTTTTAACACATGATGGAAAATGCGACACTGAAATCAGATGCATTCCAAAAGCTAAGCAGAGTACTAATAAATAGGTTTGGTTTGATGTGGTTTGTTTTGTTTTACGGCATATCAACCTCAAGATTTTTAGGATAGATTCGTATGAATAGAATATGAATTCTTTGGTTTAGATTGGTTTGGTTTATTTTGTTTTACGTCCTATCAACCTCAATGGGTTATTTAATGCCGACAACATTTTTAGGATAGATTCGTATGAATAGAATATGTATTCTTTGGTTTAGATTGGTTTGGTTTATTTTGTTTTACGACATATCAACCTCAATGGGTTATTTAATGCCGACAACATTTTTAGGATAGATTCGTATGAATAGAATATGTATTCTTTGGTTTAGATTGGTTTGGTTTATTTTGTTTTACGGTATATCAACCTCAGTGGGTTATTTAATGCCGACAACATTTTTAGGATAGATTCGTATGAATAGAATATGTATTCTTTGGTTTAGATTGGTTTGGTTTATTTTGTTTTACGACATATCAACCTCAATGGGTTATTTAATGACGACAAGATTTTTATTGCCCGTAATATATTTTTTTTCAAAAATGTATTGCTGGTATTTTTTTAATGTTTAGCTGGTAACATTTTTTTTTCCAAAATGTATTGTTGGTAATAACTTTTCTTCAGAATTTTATTGCTGGTAATAATTTAAAAAAATTTTTAACAAAAGGCCCACAAAATATTCCAAAATAAAAAAAGGTCTATCCTGAAAAATTCAATGAATCTAGAAAATATATTTTCCTACCATCTAAAGTCTCACATCTACAATCGAAAAGAATCTATTTAAGCTCAACATAAAAGCCGTTACTACTACATGCAAAACAATAAAAGACTTAGTCAATACGAAACAAAACAATAAGCTGAAAGCTGAAGGAGGAGTTTACTCCATCGCCTGTAATATTTGTCACTAAAAAGGTGAAACCTCAAGGAATTCAAATAAAAGATTACATGAACACAAAAGGGACTTTTTACAAAATAATACGTCAAATGCATTGGTTACCAACAGTAACGAAACTGACAACATCTCTAACATAAAAAATGCTACCATGACCAAAGGAGAAAATAATTCACCATAACGTAAATATCGAGAGAATGCCTTAATCGCAAGGTCGTCTACAGTAAATTTGAATCCTAGATCTTACAACATTTCACCATTCCTGGCATATCTTCTAATATCACAGTGTGGAATGAAAGAAAAAGAAAAAGACTCTAAATGAATTTGGCTGAGAAAAAATCTAAAATTCCCAGCACTCTTTTGCCGTTCGGATGTGTAGTCCTAAGTAAATAAGGAAGATATAAGAAAACGTTTATAAATTTGACGTATTTCGCTTTGTCGCAGTTTCAATGAGAAGGCACGTTGGAGATTATTTTCGTATTTCGACTTCTGTGCCGTTTGTTTTCATTGGTCGGATAGATATTTTTTCTAATTTCACCCCAAGCAAGGCCGTAATGCCACTAGTACTCATGTATTTTTTCTTGCACTTCACCCCAAGCAAGGCAGGGTTTCCACTAGCACGCAAGGGGTTACAGAGAGTGAGAACAAGAGTAAAGCGGAGGGGTTTAGGAAAGGATATCGAGAAGGGCGGGGATCAGGATCAAGGCATCAGAAGATATCGATCGACTTTTGAATATTTGAAGATTATGGCTATCAAATAAGAGGAAGAGAAATCCACTGTCAGGAAGTGCAAGAGAAGCTGTTGGAGTAAAAGAGGCGTTTACATTTAACTGTTTTGACAGTGAAAGAGTGGGACCCAGAAGCCAATCTAGTAGCACGCTTACATTCACGTAGTTGAGGTACAAGTGAAAGTAGTTCGTCAGAGCAGTGGCCATGAAAATATTTGTAGAAAAGACAGAGGGAATCCACACCACGTCTGTGAGTAAGTGGCTGTAGACGAGATGCGAGATTCAGGACCTATCACATTGCATATCCATCTCTGGATTTTGCCGAAGACCGCGAGATGAACAGCGGGGACATCAGACAATAGTGAAAGAGAAGATTGAGAAGAGGGAGGAAGATTGTGTAAAGGACAAAAGATAAATGGGATAGTGGCGTTAGTGCGTCTGAATTCAAGTCTTCTGGTGCCAGTGCGTATATATAATTACTGAAGACGGTCTCGAGAAGAAATTAAAAGTATGTGTATGTGTGCGTGTATCAAATATCTGATTGTGCCGTGGGGGAACTGCCAATAGGAACAGTACGTATGTTGACTGTGGATTCATTTCATGTTATTAATTTGGGGTTAAAATGTATTATCATTATTAGGATTGTTATTATTACTCGAAATACTTATTATTTTTCTTCTTTTTTCTTCTTATTTTTTCTTCTTATTTTTCTTCTCATTTTTTAAATTTTTTCTCCTTCTTTTTCTTTCTATTTTTCTTCCTATTTTTCTTCTACTTCTTATTTCTTCTTTTTCTTTTTCTTCTCATTTTTTTCTTTTTCTTCTTCTTCTCTTTTTTCTTATTTTTCCTCTTTTTTTTTCTATTTTTCTTCCTATTTTCTTCTACTTCTTATTTTCTTCTTTTTTCTTTTTCTTCTTTTTCTTCTCATTTATCTTCTCATTTTTCTTATTTTTCTTCTTTATTCTCCTTTTTCTTTCTATTTTTCTTCTACTTCTTATTTTCTTCTTTTTCTTCTTCTTGTTCTTCTTATTATTATCATTATTATGCAGCCTGTTTTATAATGTACGTTTTCATTCATTTTCCATCAGCTGTATGTTATCAACATGTATAACTTTCTTTACTGCTCGTCGAGGAATAAGCTAATTGATCTGTGCCTCAAGAATGCGAATGTTGCAACTCTGGACGTACACATATTTGCCTTATGCATTATTCCAGCTTGACTATGCAGCCAAACCAGGAATTAGATTTTCACACCTCCTTTTTATAAATTTTTGACTCGTGTATATCAATTTATGCTTTGTAGAAATCATCGGCAAATTACGACTGTATAACGTTAAAACACCGGTTCTCGTACGATCACCAAAGTTAAGCAACGTCGATCAGTATATTTTTTTTAATCATTTCACCCCAAGCATGGCGAGAATGCCACTGGTACTCAGGGGGTACAGAGAGTGAAGGCGAGAGAAAAACTGAGAATGGGGTGTGGATGTGTGGGGGTGGTTATCGAGGGTTAGGGTAAAATCTGCCTGGTTGGGTAAGCGCTTGAAAATACCAGGTGCTCTAAGCTTAGTTGTGCCGGTGGTGTAACGGCTCGGTATTGGAAATCGGAGAGCTGAGTTCTAATTCTGGTCTGATTTGTTAAATCACTAATTTCTTAAATAAACTAACGCGAAAGGTATGAATCCACGTATTCTGTCCTCAGCTATGGGTTAATTAGTAGGACTTGTATCAGTAAATCATTATTATCTTCAAAAAAAGTTTTACAATGTAAAAACATTTTCTGGCTTTAATTACATTCAAAAGGTTTAAAATCATTGGCAGCTTTTTAAAAATCTTCAATTCGATCACAAAACTGTGAAAGCTGGAACCCGAATTAGCTTTGTCGGCTGCATATAATAAACAACTGCGCCATTTCTTCAGCGGCAAAAGATAAATGAAGTAGAAGACGAAGGTACTTTAAAAAGTGTAAAAAAAAAACAACAACAAAAAAACAAAAGAAAAACAACTGGAAAGAAAGTAAAAAGAAAAGCATATATAGAGAAAAATCTAAAAAAAAAAAACAAATCCTGAAAAAATGCATATATTTGAGAGTTTATAGTATGTTAAACCGCGCAGTTTCCACATCTCACCCTAAAATAAATCTCTGCGAGGCTATCGACATTTGGGTTGTTTGGCGAGGTTGACGCATAAAAAGAAGTCAGGCCAAGGGCTATGAAAGTGTGAATCCTGCTCAGTGGTGCGTGACGCAACCAATGACATCAAATAAACGTGATTTACAGTCTGGGTTAGTTATGTCCCGACCTCACAATTAATCAGATGTACGTGGCGAAGATGGGTGTTTTTATCTAGACCATTACGAAACCCTTAAAAAAAAAACACCCTGGCGGTCCTTGGAAAAACCTTAATGTCATATCTATCTACCTACCTATCTATGATTACCGCCATATCATAGCGGTTCTCATACGATCACAAGTTAAGCAACGTCGGGTTTAATCACTACCTAGATCAGGAACCGCTTAAAATAATAGGTGCTGTAATACTTGGCCGTGCAGTTGGTATAATGTTTAACAGCTCGAGATTTGAATTCGAAGAGCCGAGTTCCAATTCGAGTGGGATTTACTATATTTACTTACGCGAAAATACTCCCGGGAAAGTTATGAATCCTCCTCTTCTACCCCTCCCCACACAGGTATGTGTTAATTAGTAGGACTTGTATCAGAAAAGTATTTATTTATATTTCGCCAAAACTCTTAGAATCTAAAAAATATTTTGGCTTTAAATAACGAGTAAAATGTTGATAACCAGTAAAAAGAAATTTATCTATCTCAGTCTTTTCATTATCTATCTCTCAATATATATATATATATATATATATATATATATATATATATATATATATATATATATATATATATATATATATATATATATATATATGTGTGTGTGTGTGTGTGTAGTAAAATTCCTAGGACAAGACAAATTGGTATTAGGATGACACCTGGAAAAAAAATCTTAATTTTTTCAATAGTCATTTTTATACCAAATTGTCTTATCCAAAGAATTATTCTGGGAATTTTATTATATTGTCAACTTGGAAAAAAACTCTTACTATAAAAGAAGTTAACAGTGGCCAGAAAGAGGTTTACGCAGAAGTGTCTCTCTCTTTTTAAATTTAGGATTTAATGTAAATATGAAGACAAAAACATTTCGCTTCAATTATGCCTTGATAAAGTCGGAAGACGAAACGCGTTGGCAAAAACTGAGATGTCATTCTTATACCAAATATATATATATATATATATATATATATATATATATATATATATATATATATATGCACGGTACTTTTTTTTAGTGAAAAGTGCTCAGTATCTTTGATAGAGCTAACAGATTTACGCAAAAACGTGAAACCCATGGGTACAAACTAAATCATTACAAGTGAATATATATATATATATATATATATATATATGTATATATATATATATATATATATATATATATATATATATATATATATATATCTATATATATATATATATATATATATATAACAAGGAACAAACAGGAAACGTTTATAAATTTAAGATGTTTAGCTTTTTATTTAAGCTTCGTTAGAAAATGAAATATGGAGGAAAAAAGAAAATTCTGGTATGTTTTATTTTTGTGTTTGTTTATCATAGGTGAAGCAGATCTCATTGTCCGTCCTGCGTAAGGCGATAAACTAAATTCGCGTCCTGGGTAAGACGATAAAGTATATCCGCGTCCTGGGTAAGACGATTAACTATATCTGACAGTAAGGCTTTTCATCAAAAGGTGTTGAGGAGCATGGAACCACCTCTTAATTGCTGGTGTTCTCAGGTCCATCCTGACCCGGGGTGGTAGCAGCTGTTAGGGTCCCAGCTATGGGCCAGGAATTAACCTCCTAAAATGAAAATATAAAAATAGGTTTTAATACCAGCAATACTTTTTTCGAAAAAATATTTCCAGCAGTACATTTATGAAAAAGAATAATTATTACCAGCAATACATATTTGAAAAAAAAATCTTACCAGCAATATACTTTTGGAAAAACAAATTATTACCAACAATACAGTTTTTTAAAAATATTACCAAAAATACAATTAAAAAAAAAAAAATATTAGCAGCAATACATTTCTGGAAAAAAATTACAAGCAATGCCTTTCTGGAAAAAATATTACCAGCAATACATTTCTGGAAAAAATACCAGCGAAACATTAAAAACAATAAAAATCTTGTCGACATTAAATAACCCATTGAGGTTGATATGTCGTAAAACAAAATAAATCAAACCAGACATCATTGTAGTTGCCATGACAAGTCAAGTGTTTGTATTTAACTGGACATGTAGAAATCTCTAGAAGAAGAGCCCATAGATAAGCAGGGTTAGAGTAATAAATATCTGTCACCAAGATAAATGTTATTTGAAGCTTGGTGGACAGCACATCCTCATTCTATTATAATGGAAACCATGAATAAGTGAAGTGAGTTCGAGACTTACGAGTTCCACTATTCAGTGGTCTTGTGCGTGTCTGCGTTTAAAGAATACTAGTAGCACCGAAGAGAAATGGGAATTTTTTTCGGCTGCAATAAACATGTCGGCGAATGCTTGTCGTCTGTGATTGTACATTGTTGACGTGTGTTAAATATCGAAGGTAAAATTGGAAGATTGAACGACATTGAGAAAGAAAGGAAAAGACAGAAATACAAGAAAAGAAAAAAAAACAAAGGTTGAAATTAAGAAAAAGAAAACAGAATTTAAGAAAGATAGAAAGGAAAAGGAAAAAGAGAAAACAAGAGAATGATAGAGGTAAAGAATAAGAGGATATAAGGAGGGAGAAAAGAAAGAAAGAAAGGAAAGAAAGAAAAGAAGTGAAAGGAAAAACAAAGAACAATACAAGTAAACAGTAAAAAGAAAGAAAGAAAGAAAAGAAAGAAAGAAAAGGAAAAAAGAGAAATGAAATGAAAAGGAGGATGAAAATAAGGAATAAAGAGAAAAAAGAAAGAAAAGGAAAGAAAGATAGAAAAGCAAACAAAAGGAAAGAAAATAAGAGAAAGAAATATAAAGAATCAGAGAAATAAAGAATAAAAAGAAAGAAAGAAAGAAAGAATGAAAGAAAAAGAAAAAATAGAAGAGAAAGGAAAAGAAAAGAATGATACAAGTAAAGAATGAGAAGATAGAAAGAGAGAAGAGAGAAAGAAAGATAGGAAAGAAAAAGAAAGGAAAACGAAAATGATCATCGGAGTTAAGAAAGAAAGAAAGGATGACAGAAAGAAAAGAAGAGAAAGGAAAAGAAAAGAAATAAATAAAGAAAGATAGAAAAACGAAAGAAAGAAAGGAAGAAAAAAAAGAGAAAGGAAAAGAAAAGAATGTTAGACATAAAGAACAAAACGAAAAAAAAAACAAGAAAGAATGAAAGGAAAAAAAGAAAGAGGATAAAAATCAAAGGTCGACGCAAAGGCTTAGAGAATTTGACACTCACAGGGCATATTGAAGTCAGGGAAAAAAGGAATCAACGAATAACATACCTAACAAACTTGTGCAATTGGCTGACAGAACATGAATTAGAAGAGATAGCAAAAAGACTAGCCTTACTAAAAACAACAAAGGACAGGAAGTTGTGGAGAACCATGATCGCCCACATCCTGAATGAATACGTCACACACACACACACACACACACACACACACACACACATATATATATATTTATAAATGACAATAGGAAAACGCTATTAATTGCTGACGCATTTCGTCCAATGTGGATTTTCTGAAAGCAAAAAACGAAATGAATTTAATTAAACAAGGAAATTAATAAAAACAAAAGACAGAGTGTTCTTAGCAACTGGAATGTTTTATTAATTTCCTTCTTTAATTAAATTCATTTCGTTTTTTGCTTTGAGAAGTCCACATTGGACGAAACGCGTCAGCAATTAATAGTGTTTTCCTATTGTCATTTATATTTATAAAGATTGTCTTATCTACAGGTTAACTCTGAGAAATTTTCATATATATATATATATATATATATATATATATATATATATATATATATATATATAATAATGAAATTGATGCTGACCATTCAATATCTAGGGACTCTACCATAGCGCCAAATGTATTTAAATGTAGACATCGTAGGGAAATCCCTGAATTGGTAAAAATGCCAGCATTTTAGCCTCTCTCATAAAGAACACCAACAACCATCAGTACTAGAGCGTGAGAATATTAGCGTTCTCTGGGACTTCAGACTCATCAGTACGTAGATGAGGGTTCGCTGTGGAACATTGTGTACTGTCAACAATTTCCTGCAATCCGAAATAGGCTTTGGTTTCAATTATCGTACAAAGAGTTCACAATCACGAATCTTGTAATCCCAGACGTAGCAACAGTGGTGTGTACAAGCTAGGCTGACGGAAACCAACATTCCCCAGGCTGGTTTGAATTCACATTTTCCTTCTAGACTGATTGCCAACCAAGGGCATAGGGCTCAAGTTTGTTCTGCTATTTAAACTTAGGTGGAGAAAGAAAAGACGGATTCATATAATTTTTATGCGTAAGTGAATGGAACGAACTCGGCTAGAATTAGAAACAAGTTTTCTAACTCCGAACCGCTATCCATGCACCACCAAGCATCCATGCCACCAAGTTAAAAAAAAATCAATCTGTCAGGCCAGACTATACAAATCCATAGATTAAATTAATGGTTCCCAACCTTTTTTTTACCCATGAACCACTTAATGATTTTGGTGGACCCCCATAAACATTCGATGAAAAAAAAGCATATTTTGTTTTAAACTAATAGGTAAGTTTAGGAATTGTATTATAGAACTATTAAATGTATATACTTTATTTTAAAGTAAAACTAATTTAATCCAAATAAACTTATATTAAAAACTAAATTCTATGAAACATTTGTGGTACACTATATATCCTTATATATTTATCCAACTTTTACAATCAAAACATCCGTTAGAGTAAAAGGAACGCTAAAACTTACATCGCTTGATCTCGTTTTCTGTCAGTTTTAGAATTGTTTTTTTACTTTTAGTATTTTAATATGGCGTAGGTTACTGTAGAAATTCTAATTCTCAGTTGTAACAACCAGTCCAAACTAGAATTACTCTATGAATCATTAAAATATTAGCGTGGATTCCCTATTTGCTATTGTTTTATGTTGACCCTCACTAATGTAACATGGACTCCCGGGTCCATATGGATCATAGGTTAGAACCACTGGATTAGATGTAATAACGAAAATCTTCAAAGAAATATATCTATTAGAAATGGTTATCTCATCTGATGAAAAACGCCACAATAAAAGAATTTGCAAAGCACTGAAATTGGAAATAGAAATTTAAAGAATGCGTCATTGAAAATGAATCACTATTTTAACAGTAATAGGAATCATGCGAAATAATTAAAACGAATACAAATTTGTTATGAAAATTCCAAGAAATATCTCTGTAATACAAAATCGTGTACTTATTAGCACTTTTTTCATGGTCAGAAATAATCTTTTTATGTAATGTTTTATTCTTGCTACACAGGACCAATGCTTGCTAAATAGAAATTGCCAAGCACCCATAATGAAAATTTGTGTTTACCCCAAAATGCAGATCCTGTGATAAATATCCAGAAACAATTGACCATATTGTATCAAGTTACAGGATGTTAGCAACCACTGAATATAAAACTCGGCCTGATAGAGTGGGCCAATATATTAACTGGAGAATATGTAACATTTACGGGAGGGTAAGCCGCAAGAAAGCGGTATGGACATCACCCAAACCCGATTACTTAGATAAGACCTGTAACAATTTTATGGGACTTTAAAATAGACACGGACTGAACAATCGCAGTTAATCTACCAGGCATCGTGATTAAAGACCACAAAAACAGAACGTTCTTTCTTATTGACATGGCTGTTCCCGGAAATTATAATGTATCGTTGAAGGTCTTCAAAAATCTATCAAAATTCAAGGAACTTAAAGTGGAAATCTCAAAAATGTGGCACATGTGGACAACAATAATCCCACTTGTAGCTCACGGATTGATGCTTTAAAGAAATACAAAAAATTATACTCACCCCAAGTAGTGCCCATACATTGCAAAGAGTTTTGTCTATGTAAAATGTGTGATTTTAGTTTTTTTTTTTTTTTGCAAAAATGATTAGTGGAAAATGTCATGAAGATATTTTTGAAATTAGGTCTCTGGTTGGGACCCGGAAGAAAATGTATGTAATGACAAAAGTACGCAGGTGTAGGCTTTAAGAAAGCTTTATTCAACTGAGAATACAAGGTTCGCGTATAGTGTCCATTTATAGTCCCAGTAAACAGAAATAGCTCTCTCAAAGGGGAGAATAACAAAACAAGGGGAGACTACTCTTGTGTATTCGTAACAATGTGTATGCAACAGAAATCAAAGGTAATAATAATAATAATGATAATAATAATAATAATAATAATAATAATAATAATAACAGTATCAACAACAACACAGACAGAACGATCAAGACTAACCACCCAGACATTGTTGTTAGAGATAGTACACAAAAAAGTGCCTCCTTATTGATATGGCAGTCCCTGCAGACTGGAATGTATCTTTGAAGATCTTCAAAAAGCTATCAAAATACAAGGATCTTGAAATCGAAATCTCATAAATGTGGCACATGGGGACATCAACAATCCCTGTTGTAGTTGGAGATCTCGGATTGGTTGGCAAAGATTCCAGTAGACTAATTGAATGGATTTCTGGAGGCCCATGTCTTAAAGAAATACAAAAAATTGTTCTCACGAGTACAGCCCCCACCTTATGAAGGGCTTTGTCTATGTAAAAAAATTTTTTTCCAGTGGAACATGTCATGATGCCATTTCTAACCTTAGGTCTCTGGGTGGGACCCGGAAAGAAAGGTGTACACACCAGAAATAATAATAATAATAATAATAATAATAATAATAATAATAATAATTCCTGTTAATTATTAATTGAACAATTTTAATCGATTGTTAAGGTCACTAATAGATTATTGTCAGGCTCAGTTGTTGAAACCGTATCCATCCGCTTAGTGATATCATAACATCTCGTGAACTTTCCTGAAATCTCGTGAAGTTGTCTAAAATTTCGTGAAGTTTACCGCCTCGGTCAGCATAGTGACTGAGGGCTCCTTATTGATCTGACACGTCATTCATACTGCAAATGAAAAGCTGCTTGTGACAGCGAAATTTAACGGACAGAAGAACGAAAATAAAACCTCTCCTAACGGCATCACACGACACGCACACTTATATTAAATTACAGCGGTGAGGGCTAGACCAGTGGTAATCGGCAGGGAAAACGAAATCTGCGGGTAGAGCTCGAAATCTGACCGAGGTCTATCATATTCCGCTAGCTTCTTTATAAAAGCAAGAATCCATTTCTCGGTGCGCTCTCTCGTACTGCGGGATATCTTTTCAAAATGACTTCTCGTTTGCACTTTGCTAACTCTAACGAACAAAACAAAGACGAGTGATCCTTTAGGGAAACCATTAATATTTTATAGAAAAGGAAACAGCAAATTTCCGCTTTATAAGCAGATGTTATGTAAACATTCAAACGAAATGTACTTTTGAAAGTTTACTTGGAAATCAAGACAGCTCGTGGCATATTCCCAGGAATTATTTAACCGTTTCCAGTGATTCCTGTTACTATTCAAATAGTAGTGCCGTTTTCAAGATCCACAGAGACAGATGCATAGAGTTAGAGGGCGAGAAATATATATAACCTGAGGAACTGACTATTACCCATTGCATACAAAAATACATACATAAAAATTTATCTTCTTCTATGCCATGAGCTGGTAGTTTAGGGGAAAAAAAATCAACGACTTAGGCTAAATCAGGCCGAATTTAATGTGGGATATCCGATGCCAAAAATTCCCCGTAGAACCAGTATAAAACGGGTTCGGGTAGTTGTTTGCCGAAACGAGAGTGTGACCATTGGCATAACCTCGTCTTGGGATCCATTCTACCCGGAGGCACATAATTTGACCAGCACAACTGAAGACGAATCTCCAACTGCAGGATATTTACCAACCGCCCCAGATGTGGCACAAGGCTGAATTTAATGGGGGGTCCGAGGCCGTAGACTCGGCCGAAACTTCCCCGTAGAACCCGTATAAAACTGGGTCAGGTAGCTGTTTCCCAACACGAGACTGCCTTTCGACATAGCCTCGTCTTGGGATCCTCTTTGCCCGGAAACACATAGTTAGATCAGCACAGCTGGAGACGAATCTCCAACTGGAGGATATCTACCAACCGCCCCACACAATCAGATGTGGCACAAGGTCGAATTTAATGTGGGGTATCTGAGCCCGTAGGGTCAACCAAAATTTCCCATAGACCCCGTATAAAATGGGATCAGGTAGCTGTTTCCCCAAACGAGACTCTGCCCTTCGATATAACCTTGTCTGGGGATCCTCTCTTCCCGAAGACAGAGAGTTTGACCAGCACAGCTGGAGACGAATCTCCAACTGAAGACCAACATTCAGTATTTACTATTGTATTTATGTAAATGGGGACATACCCATTATCGTCCATAGGTATGCTACAACATATTTAAAGAACAATAGATATATTTACCCGCGCACCCCACTGAAGCTGGGTGTGACACAAGGTTGTTTTAACGTGGGCAGCGCCATGCACATACTTATGCATATGGGTCAAGGACAAAGTTTGTGATTTTGCCCAGCCCTCTCGACCACTGTCACACTGGCAGCAGTATTACACCGAGCCAACATTTCTAGAGAAAAGCTGCTACAGGATTGGAATCTCCGGGGCTGAGCAACTTCTCCCATCTAAAATGAGGAGAAACATAATTGCAATCCTCAATTGCAATGGGTAATAGGCATGATATCGAGATGCAAACTTATATGGAGTAGTGGATAGCGGCTCGAATTGAAGAATCGGAGAGCCGAGTTCGAATTTCAGTCGAATCCATTACATTCACTAACGTGAAATTACTTTAGAGCTGAGTGCAAAAATGTAATTGCAATATAAATCGTTATCTTCTCTATCCTTAATTGTTATTGTTAGCTCGATGTAACCGTGAGTTCTATGCTAACAGTTTCTTCTCTCACACTTGTCGTTTGCAGAACTCTATCCCGACTGCTTAATTTCCAGTCAACTTTAATGTTCAAAAATGTAGATGCAATATCAATCGTTATCTTCTGTCACCTTAATTTTTGTTACTTTTTTCCAAGGTACAAGGCCCAAAACAAAGGGCACCCAGTGAGAATCACACTCACTATTCAGTGTTAATTGATCTAGGGAGGGAAGCTTGCTAACCATTGCACCAAGTCGAAGTGCCCGTGATTTTCTAAGCTTAAGGCCGAAAGTGTGGGGCCCGACACAATAGGAAATGTTAGCAAAACTTTATTTAAAATATTAGAATAACGCAGAACAATCAAGTCTCCGGTCAACTGTGATCTTTCCTACATAACCTCATGAAATATCTTTATTATGCTCATAAAACATCAGACAATATCAATGTACATTGAGTTGATCTTGGGCCTTGTATTGGGCAAACATTGGTAAAATAAAAATGGCTTAGTCGTTTCTGCATATTTAAAAATCTGTACCACTCCATGCAAGGCAGTAAAGCCACTAAAACGCAAAGTGTTACAGGGCGTGAAAGAATTAGGAACAGAAACATTAACAATGAGCGGGAAGAGCAAAGAGTAATCAGGAGGATAGTAGATAGCGATTGACATTGCATTTAAATATTTGAAGATTAAAGTTGGCTGGAAAGCATGGAGCTGGAAGGGAGTTCCACAAGTAAGGTAGTAAAGCCACTAAAATACAAGGGGTTACTGGGTGTGGAAGAATTAGTAACAGAAAGATTAATAATGAACGGGGGGAGAAAAGAGTAATCAGCAGGATAGTAGATAGCGATTGACATTTTATTTACATTTTTGCAGATTAAAGTTTGTTTGAAAGCATGGAGCTGGAATGGCGTTTCACAAGCGGGATGTGCGAGAAAAGAAACTGTTAGCATAGCATTTACGGCTACATCTAGTCACCACAACTATAAACTGATGTGATCTCGACGCCAGTTTAGTACTGTGCTTAATTTAAAAAAAAATTTGTACCATAGCGAAGAGCGCATCCAAACAATTACCATGAAAGTATTTACAGAAAAGGAAAAGAAAGGAAAGATTAGGACGGTTGGAAAGTGACCGAAGCCGAGCCACCATATCAGGACCTATAATATTGCTGAGTCTTCCTTGGATTTTTATCAAGGAGCTCAAGGTAAATAGCAGGGACACCGAAGGATATGTGGTCACAATATTCCAAGCATGGACGAATGGTAATAGAATTTAATTCTATTGTTACATGTAAGAAAGAATTTTGCGTTTTTTAATCAGTAAAAGTATCCATAGGAACCTCATAGACCCGTGTCATAAAAAAAAAAAATGACGGCCATATTTAATTAATTTGCGTTAGCGCCATTTTCTGTACTGTCAATCTACAGCATCAGTTGATACACTCAACTCTATCGTAATATTTTTGAAAGAATTCAGCTGTTGAAATTATTTAAAAAATTATTTTAAAAAATCCAAAGAATGCGAACATGACTTCTAAAGTAAAAAAAAAGAAGAAAAAAATGACGGCCATATTTAATTAATTTGTGTTGGCGTCATTTTCTGTACTGGCAATCTACAGTATCAGTTGATACAATCAACTCTATCGTAATATTTTTGAAAGAATTCAGCTTTTGAAATTATTTAAAAAATTATTTTAAAATATCCAAAGAATGCAAACATGACTTCTAAAGTAAAAAAAAAAAAAAAAAAGACGGCCATATTTAATTAATTTTGTAATTACATTGTTTATATTTTCTGTAGAAGTAATCTAAGGTTATTATCTTAGCAATTAGTTCTGTTGTCGAATTTATGAATTAAGTATGGGAAAACTGGCTGGTTACATTCCATCATTGGTGTTCAAACTCCGAACGACCATCAGTCGAGATGAATTATTCCCACCTCGAGGAAGCTCTGTATCTTAGAGACTATTGACTCTTAAACTCAACCCTGACCTCAAGTAGTACTCATGCATACGATCCATCCCAAAAGATTCGTGCAAAATGGTCGGCTCCCTGTACCGCTTCAGTAAGTACCTGACTCATACTATTCTCTACCTTTCCAAGAGTCATATCATGCTGAAAATAGAGTAGCGTTGTCATAGTTTTACGGTTTGTCAACTTGTTGCAGGTTATTTAAAGAAAATAATTTTTAGATTGTAAAATGTTTTGGGGGGATAATAAAGATTTTCTGACACAAGTCCTATTAATTAAGAAGAAGTGAGGGAGAAGAAGTGAATTCATACCTTTCAAAAGCGTATTTGCGCACAAGTAAATATAATGAAACCGACCTTAATTAGAATTCGGCTCTCCGATTTTCATCTCCGAGCCATTGTTAATTACACCATCTGAACATCCAAATCTTACATGACTTCGTATTCCAAAGCAATCGCCTATCTCGATACTGACCAGTCTCGACGTTGCTTAACTCCAGTGATCGTGCGACAACCAGCGTTTCACCATGAGATGGGAGTAAGCTAACAGGGTACGTATGATAAAATGTTGCAACAACATCGGTTATAATTTCTTCGTCAGAAATCTTTTTTTTTATTTTATGCAAGTAAACAGAAATAAAAAGGGTACTTATACATAATATCAGAAAGAGTCAATTGGTGAGGAAAGAGGGCTTGGAAAATTTGATACTCAGGGGACAGAACGAAGGCAAGAAAGACGAATGAAAACAACGTATAACCTACCCCTAAACTAACCTCTTGTAAATACATGGCAGAACAATGTTTAAAGGAAATGACAAAAAGACAAAACTTACTAAGAACTACAAAGGACAGGAAATTGTGGAGAGCCGTGTTCGCCAACGTCTTGAATGGAGGCGACACATAAAAAAGAACGAGCATGTGTAAGTTGAAAGCAGAACAGAGTTTAGGAGAGATAACAAAACACAAAATTTCGTAGGATATACAAAGCATAGGAAATTGTGGAGAGCCATGATCGCCAGCATCTTGAATAAGCTACATGGAAGAAAAAAAGAAAGAGCATGTGTAAATGGATGGTAGACAGGGCTTAACAGAAAAAAAGACAAAAATTACTAAGATCTACAAAAGACAGGAAATTGTGGAGAGCCATGATCGCAACGTTTTGAAGGGACGAGGTAAATGAAGAAAAAGAACGAGCTTGTGCAAATGGATGACCGAACAGGGCTTAGGAGAGGTAACAAAAGAACAAAATTTGGTAAGAGCAATAAAAGACAGGAAGTTGTGGAGTACCTTGATCGCCAACATCCTGAAAGTATACAGTACGTAGAAAAAGAAAAAGAACGAGTTCGTGTAAATGGATAGTAGACCAGACTTTAGGAGAGA
>OZ038492.1:12667457-12672457 GCA_964036315.1 Acanthosepion esculentum | reverse complement strand
TAAAGAGAGGAGTTAAATAACGGTTTAAATGAGTGAGATACACATAAATATGAATTAATTTTCGATGTATAATTCGCTACCGAATCGCTGACCTAAAATTAAAATGAATAAAACAGACACCAGAAACGTGTGGATACATTTGCGGTGACACTACGCCCAATAAAAAAACGATACGATCTAAACTTAAAATCCAGAAGATAAGAGAGAGAGAGAGAGAGAGAGAGAGAGAGAGAGAGAGAGAGAGAGAGAGAGAGAGAGAGAGAGAGAGATTGGGGTGGGGCAAATTAAAACGAAGGGCATTTATAAGAGAACCGATGTGTAATCAATAAAATTTGACAAAGCAAGTAATGTAATAAATTATAACAAGGGAATATTAGTGTTTGACCCTTTTATATATATATATATATATATATATATATATATATATATTACGATATTACACTGAAAACATGTCAAAATTGTTACACAACTGCAGCCGTGTTTCGATGCGTATCAATGCATCTCATCAATCGATTATAAATTACTGGTGAGTGAACGATTTATTTAGATTTAAAAGCGAAATACAACCTTTTTTACGAAAAAAAGAAAAAGGGGATAAGGTTTGTGGTCTTTACTCTGGTCAACTAATCAAATATGACGTACGTTAAATTTAAACTGAACAAAAATTAAAGATTATTTTGTATAAATGGTTCATGACCAATAGATTGGCAGCTAACAGCAGCCAGGCATATACTAAATCGGATACAAATGGTTGCATAAGTTATACAAACTAGACAATGCCATTTCCTAAGAAACAAAAATGGGGTGGAGAGGTAATTTAACAAAAGCTAGACAAGTCATATTATTTGCAAATTTCCTTCATAAAGTTTTTGTAGTTGATAAATGAAGAGCTCCTTTAAGAAACTAGTAAATTTTTAAAACGTATAGAATTATTTAGTAAATTTATTCATTCTGATCGTACTTGTATGTGCGTGTGTGTGCGTGTATATATATATATATATATATATATATATATATATATATATATATATATATATATATATATATACTAGCAGCATGGCCAGGCGTTGCCCGTGCTTGATTCAAAAATCGTACGACTCATACAGCAATCGCTATCACTTGACTTAAAATATTTTTGCTCTTTCTTGCCTTTAAAGGAGTGACGTTTTCCGTGCTGATGTTGCTACATGCCTTACTTCTTGCCTATCTCACACAGTGAATTTTTTCTAAGCTATTTACTAAACATTAAATCTGTTACGAAAAAAGAACTAAACAAAATGAACACAAAACGATCAGCTTTAAAAAAGGACTCGTAACTGGAAAAATCGAATGAAAAAAGAATGTTAACAACAAATACTTTTTCACACCCAACCCAGTTCTGCGGAATCAGAATCAACGTTGAGTTTAAGCAAGCGAATGAGCAAGTTGGAGTAAAGTGCCATGCAGATTTAAATTTTTCCCACTTGTGATGAATGCAGCTATCGATTTTTTTTGCATGCTAGTTAACATTCGTGTCAGTCAACTGTTGGCTCTTACGCTGGCCAATAGAATCTTCCTGTCTATTCGTGGCAGCCAGCTATAGGCTCTCACTCTGGCCAGTAGAAAATGGCCGCAAACTACATGAAAACTGCCATAGAAGCATGCAAAAATCGATTATTTCCACTATCGATGGGAGTTGGGAAATGCAAAGTCGGTCTTGGCCTTACCACTAACTTGGAGCATGTGCATGTAAATTTTGGTGCAAATCCGTCGAAAATTGCGGCCGTGCATTCGTTACACACACACACACATACACACACATACACACACCTGCCTTATATATATATATATATATATATATATATATATATATATATATATATATATATATATATATATATGCGTAAGAATTTTATGAAATAAGAATACGCGTAAGGATTTTATAGTTTGAAGAGAAACCGAAAAAGAAACAAAGAAGGAATCAAAGAAACAACGGAGAGATAAAGAGAAAGGCAGACAGAAAAACAAAGAAAAAGCCAAAAAATAGAGACAGAAAGCAATGTAGAAAAAAGAAAGAAATTGAGATGAAATAAAGAAAGAAAGACAGGCAAACAAAGAAAAAGAGATAGAAAGAAAGAAAAAGAGAAAAAAGAAAGAACAACAGAAAGAAAGAGATATTTTAGCCACAGATAAAGTCAGAGTGAAAGAAAGGTAAGCATATAGAAAAAAATTAGAAAGAACGAGAGACAGATAAAAGGGAGTAACGGAAAAAAAAATGACTGTAAGAGAGAAAGCAAGAAATAATGAGACATTATACAAAAATAGAAAGAAAGCCGCGGAAGAAACAACCGGAAAGAGAAGCCGGAAGGAAAAAATTCTCTAAATGAAAAAAAGTAGAAAAAAGATTACGAAAATATGTAAAATGAAGGAAAAATAGAAATCTATAAACATGACCTCAATTAAATAAAAAAACTGAGTTGAAAAGATATAAGTTGTTAAATAGGAGAGTAAAAAAAAAAAAAGAAAAAGAAATGTGCCGAAAAAGAAAAAAAAGTTTAGCTTTAAATAGGAAATGGGCTTCTTCTTTAAGAACTCTGGTGACCCCTCCAACCCTTCTAATTACCGTCCTATCAGTCTCCTTCCCATCTTCGGCAAAGTCTTCGAGGCCATTATCAACGCCGAAGTGACTACTCACCTGATATCCCACGATCTGCTCTCAGACAAGCAGTATGGTTTCCGCTTTGCCCGGTCTACTGCCGATGTGCTTACAGCCATCACTGAATTTGTCTACCAAGCTATCCATAGTAACGGCGAAGCCCGTGCCGTGGCCCTTGACATCTCCAAGGCATTCGATAGGGTTTGGCATGCCGGCCTCCTTCGCAAGCTCCGGGGTTATGGTATCACAGGTCGATTGTTTGACCTAATTCAATCGTTCCTATCAAACCGGGATTTGAAGGTTGTTCTCAGTGGATCCTTCTCCAACTCCTATCCCACTACTGCTGGTGTTCCTCAAGGCTCCATCCTTGGCCCTACTCTGTTCCTCATATTTATAAATGACCTTCCAGACGCCATAGACTCCCAAGTCGGTATCTACGCTGACGACACTACTATTTACTCCTGCCTCAACCACAAATCTACTGAGGCGGACAAAATTAACCTGGCAGCTCAAATTGAAAAGGACCTCCAATCGGTTGTGGACTGGGGAGAGAAATGGATGGTCAACTTTAATGCCTCTAAAACAAAATTGCTCTCCATTAACCACCACAAGGACCCATCCCTGCATCCCATCAGAATGTCTGAGGACCAACTTCTCGAGAGTTCCTCTCTGCGGCTGCTCGGTCTCACGCTGTCCGCTGATCTGAGATGGAACAAATACATCGAGTCAATTGCATCATCCACCGCTAGAAAAGTTGGTTCCCTGTGCCGAGCCAGGAAATTCTTCTCCCCTGAATCGATCCTCCAGGTCTATAAGTCTACCATTCGACCTTGCATGGAGTATTGCTGCCATTTATGGTCTGGGGCCCCTGCGTGTTGCCTCGGGGTTCTTGATAAGATTCAGAGACGGATATGCAATGTGATTGGCCCTGATCTGTCATCTCGTCTGCAGTCGCTCTCTCACAGACGCAATGTTGCATCACTCTGCCTTTTCTACAAGTACTTCCACGGTAATTGCTCTGAGGAGTTGCTTTCACTTGTCCCTAAGCCTCGTAAATTCAAGCGTCCTACGAGGCTGGCATCCCGTTCCCACCCCTTCACCGTTGAAACTGTTAGGTGTAGACGTCTTTTCTACTCCAATAGCTTCATGTCACGCACATCTCGCCTATGGAACTCCCTTCCCTATTACTGTTTCCCTGACAAATACAATCTCCAACGGTTTAAGTGTAGCGTCAATCGTCATCTCCAGTTGCCTTGATCTATCCACTTCCTGACATCTTCCATTCCTATCTGATCTCGCCCTATATCTCCCGTAACCTCCCCACCTCGATCGGCCCTCCGTCCTTCTCTTTCTCCACATCCCTTCCTTTACCACTCCTATCTGCTCTTCCTCCAACCCTTCTGTAACCCCTTGCGTGATAGTGGCCACCGGCCTTGCTCGGGGTGATACACTTAAAAAAAAAAAAAAAAAGTAAAAAAAAAGTATAAGAAAAAAAAAAGAAAGATTACAGAGAAAATGAAAAAGGGAAGTATGTGAATACTTATAAAATATGAAATGGAAAGAAAAAAACGAAAAGAAGAAAGTTTAAAATGACGGAAAATAAAATAAAAATGTAAAATCTAGATTAGCCATAAAATACGAAATGGAGAAAAAAACAGCAACAAAGCAAAATGATAAAATAAAAACTGAAAAAAAACCCCAAGGAACAAATATAAACAAAAATACTGAATGGAAATAAAAGCAAAACAAAAAAATGAAAAAAATGTAAGATAGTTAATTAAAAAAAGAATGTAAAAAATACAGAATTAACAATAAAAAATCAAAAATCAAAAAATCAAATCAAAACATGAGATAGTCATAAAACACGAAATGGAAACAAAAGGCAAATATTCCTGACGAAAAACGAAGATGTGACACAATGAATATGCGCGGGATAATGGCATTGAAGCGGGCCGTAATGTGCAAGATAACAAATGGATCCAAAAAACTATATCAGATGACGTAGACACCGCTTTGAAGATGGCGACGTATGAACAGCTTCTTTCTGCCCCACCCCTTATCGCTTCCTATCCCACTTTCTCAACAAAATGTCTTTAGATACCATCAAAAAAAAAAAATCTAACGGTAAGAAACCAAAGATGAACACTTCACTGACTGACAATCTCGCGAGATTCTACGACATCTGACCTTTGGGTCTCGTTGTCTGGCTTTTGATGTGAATGCTGGGCAAACAAGCATCTTTCTTGGCGTCCGGTGAATGAAATAAAATGGAGATTGCTATAAATGAAGAGACGTGGGGAAAAATTTCCATTGCTCGTATGTTTATGAGAGAAGATTGTGTCATCGAAGTCGAATGGGAATAAGT
>OZ038492.1:12657457-12662457 GCA_964036315.1 Acanthosepion esculentum | reverse complement strand
GAAACGTGTGCAACAGACATTGCGCCAGAAGGAGCCAGCACTGGTGAATCGCAAAGGTGTGCTTTTCCTCCATGACAACGCCAGGCCGCATGTCGTGCGAGTGGTCAGGGATAACATACAGCAATTTGGGTGGGAGACTTTGTGCCATCCACCTTATTCACCTGACCTTGCGCCATCCGATTACCACCTCTTCCACTCTCTGGATAATCATCTTGGTGGGAAATCCTTCACCAATGAAGGAGACTCGCGCAATGCCCTCACGGACTTCTTTGCGTCACCCCACCCCCGAGTTATACCGTAAGGGCATTGAACAGCTGGAGACACGTTGGCAGAAGGTGCTGGATGCCGATGGCGATTACTTCGAAGACTAAATATAAGTTACACAAACTTGAAGCGTTTTCTTTTTTTCCTTTAAAACGGACAGAACTTTTTTGGTTACCTTGTATATATGTATGTATGTATGTATTTAAATAAATGTCAAATACCACAGGACTTGTAAAACAGACAAAACTTGTAAAACAAATATAAAAGAATATTATTATTAGTATAATATATATATATATATATATATATATATATATATATATATATATATATATATATATATATATATATATATATATATATAGTAGCTGAGAGGTTCAAATACTATTGCCGATATAATATGACAGAAGGCATTACATTCAGATTGACCCTTGCCTCTTCTCGCAATTGATATTAATCATTGTCGCCAGAATATTTTTTCTCAGTTGTGGAATTGAAAAAATGCCATATATTTTTACCAGATTCGAATGAAGAAATAAAACATTAGAATGCTAAAACAGAATGAAATATATGTAAAAAAAGAGAAAGAAAATATAGATTTCTAATATATCTTCTATTTATCCAATTCTGGCCACCGACGGAGAATGATTTGAAACTATCATGTTCAATATTGCAAGACACTTGAGTTTTAAACAAATAGATAACTTCCATTGTAATACAGTCACACGACACAACCTCTTCGTCACGTCTTGACATACATTATGATCATAAGGACAGCAATATTGCTGCAGCTCCACATGCAAGCATCTAATATTCAAAGGTCAGCTGGCTTATGACGTTAAGCAACGTCGAATCCAGTCAGTACCAAGACGGGTGACCACTTGGTAATACCAGATGTAAGCTTGGATGTGGTGTCAGGGTTAATAGCTCTGAATTGGAAATCGGGGATGAGAGTTCCAATTTTTTTTTATTCAGGTTCGTTTTATACACTTATTCGCAAATAACCTTGGAGTAAGAACGTCGCTGAGAGGAGATCCCATTGGTAAACCAAATTTCTGTCAGTAGTGTTAGTTATCAAAAGTAAATATCAATATATTTGAGAAACAATTAGAAATAAAAAAACGCATTTATTGGCACAAAAGTGACCTCACAAAAACAACTTAGCTAATGCACTACTCATACATAGAAATAAATTCAAACACAATGTTGATTTTTAAAATGCTACACTCATAAAAAAAGAAAATAACTCACTCAGAAGGAAAATCCTAGAGAGTGCCGCCATTGAATATTACCCAAATATTAATCTACGCCCAGGCTTTTTTCCCTATTTCACCTTTCTTAACAGAATTACTACTCTCCCAAACAAACGTACAGAACAGTATCAAGAAATCAAAAGAAAATGGTTGAAACCGTCAGCACAGCATTAAAACAATATCTCCACACGTGACAATAATTGACGTAATTTTCAGTTAACGGTATGAAAATAGCGTTCTCTAAATTTTTCCAATTGCTAAGGACATTTTGTTTTCTTAGTATTAGTTATTTTGTTTAATAAATTCATTTTGTTTTTGCTTTGAAAAAGTCCACATCGGACGAAACTCGTCGGCAACTATCACAGTTTTCCTATTTGCTTTTACATTTATAATCTATCTATCTATCTATCTATCTATCTATCTATCTATCTATCTATCTATCTGTCAGACACTACCTCTCTCAATCTATCTATCTATCTATCTATCTATCTATCTATCTGTCTTAGATAGAAAATCTGTCTATCTATGTTATACACTGTCACTCTCTCTTTATCTATTTCAGACGCCTTTCTATCTATATATCTATCTATCTTAAGCATTATATCTCTCTCTCTTTCTTAAAAATCTATCTATCTATCTATCTATCTTAGACACTATCTCTCTCTCTATCTATGTATGTCAGACGCCTTTCTATCTATCTATCTATCTATCTATCTCATTCTCTTCATATCTCTCTCTCGCCATCTATCTCATTTTGTTCATATCTATCTATCTATATATCTATCTATCTCATTCTGTTCATATCTATCTATCTATCTATCTATCTATCTATCTATCTATCTATCTATCTCATTCTGTTCATATCTATCTATCTATCTATCTATCTATCTATCTATCTATCTATCTATCTATCTATCTCATTCTTTTCATATCTCTCTATCTATCTATCTCATCCTCTTTATATTTTTCGGGACAAGTGTTTGGCTAATCAAGCTTGCGTTCGGATTTCGGTGTCATATTTCCCTTCTTGTGTGAAAACACTTCCCAAATATTTAGACTTCTGTATTTGCTTGTAGTTTGTACCTTGGAATCTTACTCTTGCTCACCTCCATATTTCCTGTCTTCTTGCAGTTGATGTTTTTATTTCTTGCTTCTGTCTCAGCCATCAGTACAGTGTCTTCAGCGTATCTTATATTAATAAGATTACACTTAAGAAAAATCCTGGTAGGATATCCAGCTTCATTATGCTAGCTTCACTGTAGATATTGAATAAATCTGAAGGGAATCATATACTTTCCTCATGACCCCTTTCTATTTTTGTGTACCTACTGAATTAATTTTCTATCCGTATACTGGCGGTTTGCACCCAATATGGATTATTCTAATATCCTTTTCAAATATTAAATAATAGTTTAATAGACTATTATTTTTAGGGGAAGTTTATCACGGTTGCGATTTCGGAGGTTGATATTCGAGGTCATATGTAAGCCATAATAGGGAAGTCGATTTTGATTATGTGAGCTAGCGTGGGAATGATAGGAGAAAGTTTTCCAGGAATTGCTTCTTACCCGTCAAGCGATGTAGATGTGTTCTCTTTCGTGTCCTAAACGCCTCCCAGTGAGGGAAGTGACTCCCACTGGATAGTTAGATACTATACATATCGATTTGAGTAATAAAAAATAGTTAAGTTAAAATTCTCTGTTTGAAGTTTTTCATTGCTGAACCAAAATAATTAGTGATCGCCGGACGAGAGAAGACGAGACGGGACGAGACTACCCCCACCATTGGGCTATGCAACACAAACTGATCGAGTTTTTCTAACAGTGCAAATAGATATTTGTTCTACGGCATAATGTTGTTAAATGCTTTAAGCGTAATCTATGAAACTTAAGTGTACATCCTTCTCCAATATCATTCTAGTCATAGGTAACTCAGTATTCAAGTCAGTTGTCTTTTGAAACCATTCATTTTATCATTCTTATCTTGAATACATATTGCGTCCTGTCTTTTTTTTTGGTTTGGTTTCGGTTTGTCCAGTCATGTATGAGAGTGATCGGATGAGACGGTCGTAAATGAAGCGTGACTGGTCCCTTGCGATCCGTCGCCTAGGCAACATGTTTGTATTACTCTAATAATAAGAATTCAAGGGTACGCTCTGGCACCCATGTGTCGTGCGTGTATCGGTTATCAAATGATATAGAAACTCGAATCGGCATGCATTGTTCTCCCTTTACATAGTTGATCTTGGGAACGTATTAATATTTCGGCTCTGAAAAGAACAGGAGGACTGACTCAGCACTGTAACCTTGGGAAAGCAATCACTGAACGAGAAAAACTCGTGGTCTGTTCTTCTGATTTTGGCCCGTTGTTGTTAGTAATTAAAATTGTAGAAAAAGAAATTCGATAGATTTAAGTACTATCACAAAAATTCTCATTTCTTTGCAAAAGTGGAATGACATAGAAACCACCCCAATTTTGTGCAAAGGTAGGTTTACACAAGCTCCAAATTTAAATTTCTGCAATAGCATTTATTAACCAATCAGCGACGTTCTCTCAAACGCCGTTCAAGCTTTCAAAAAGCAGACTACTTTTGTTTGCTACGAAAAGTTGAAGGCTCATGATTAGCAATATTTGTCCCTACTAAAAATAGATATTAAAAATAAGAAATATATTTATTAACAAATAAAACTTCTGAGTTTAGTAAATCTAACTTTTTAACATCAACTAATCACATTTTTCTTATAAATAGTCTAGCGTAAATTACCAAGTTCAGTTTTCGGTATTCTTGACGGGGGATATAAATACTGGATTCTCAAACTAATTTTCCGCATACTCAAAATTTTGTATACATTATTGAATTTTCTAAGTACCTTCTTGCAAATAATTCTCATAAACAACATAAGATCGAGATATTATTGCTATTGATTATAAAGTTGTCAGTTTTTTTTCTATAGACATTTTTAATTTGCCCGGGTCAACGAGTGAAATGTGTTATAAAGCGTCGTGTGGAGAATTCGCCTTATAGGTTTTTGTTCACTTGTGCAGTCAAAATCATTAATGTTTTGTGTTGTATATTTTGTACTGGTATTGTTTAGTTTGTGTAGAAATATGCAAGTGGTAACAGAACGTGGTCTAGGGGCGGTGGCAGAGAGAAAGGAACTTGTTGAGAGCTGCAAGAGACAGAGCGGGTGGAGAGCCATTATCGCCTACGTTCTGAAAGGACACGGCACATAGAAAGAAAGACACACAGGCACACCGACATCCCAATTCCATTTTCAGGAATTATATACGCGGACACTAGCAGCTTAACACGAAAATGCCCACTAGAATCCAATCGTACACACACACATGCACGCAATCACGCAGACACCCGCATTAACATCTCAAGACAAAGACACGTAAAGTCTCCCTGTCTAATGAAAATCTAACAGCACGGAATTTTCTCTTCCACAGTTTATAAATTTGTTCCTTATTCTATACATA
>OZ038492.1:12649957-12652457 GCA_964036315.1 Acanthosepion esculentum | reverse complement strand
GATCAAATCAATACATAACATTTATATGACATTCGCTGAAAGGCAAGGCTATTGAAGGATATGGTTCGAGTTTTCATTTTAATGTTTTGGTTTTGTAGTAACTTGTGTCGTTGGGCAAAAATACCCCAAGCACAGCCTATTCTATGTCAATTTCCTTATCGCCTACAATAAATTTGTTATAACTGATCTACACTCTTGTGCGAATTAATTGTAACAAATCAAATAATTCCGTTATTATTCACTTTTTGTATTTTTCCAAAATACCATGACCCACTACACATGTTAGTACATCCTATGTCCATTCCACGAATTTGTTCCTTGTAGATTGACCACAGATTCTCGATTAGATTTAAATCGGGAGAGTTTCCAGGCCATCCTATGATTAGCTCACCGGTAATGCTTGCCAGTGCAGCGTTACAAATTTCGTAAGCTTCCTTGGACTAACGTCCATCGCGGCCAATGGCCGTAGGACAACTAATCGACAATCGAGACATCAGTGTTTTGACGTGATAAAAATCAGATGCAATAACGGATGACGCAATACTTTTCAAGGCCAAACAAATTTCGTCATATACACCGATTCATATTACTGCACACCACTTTGAATGACCTAATATGAGGAAAAAATAGACATCGATTACACCTTGTCACTCTAGTGTGTCTAAAACTGACCGTATGGTGAAAGAAATGAAAATAAACCGTTTGTTTCAAATAATTTGGACACGGGTGTGTGTATATGCCAAGGTATCTGAAGTGTTTAGTATTAAACTAATTCCTAAAGGACACATGGCACAGTGGATAAAGGCGTTAGTTAGATCCAGTAACAGGACCCAAAGAGTGTGAGTTCAATACTGGGCCGAAACGTTGTAATAAATGTGGCGACAAAGATGAGGACAATAGTCCGAATAATGTAAATAATGTACCTAATACCTTATCTCAGAAAAATAGACGGGAGAACTTAAAAGAGGGGAATTAACAGGAGATAACTGATAACTGAAATCCATTAAAACATGGCTTGTGGAACTAGAACAGTCTACACCAGTGAGCGAAATAAAGGGTTCAGTTCGATATTCCAACCACCTGAAGAAAGCCGGAGCGTACAACGGCCGAAACGTTGTAATAAATATGGCGACAAAGATGAAGACAATAGTCCGAATAATGTAAATAATGACACGAGGTTTCAGGTTGCCATTCTGGTTTTGTAGCAACTTGCGGTGTTGGGCGAAACTATATTCACAATTTGTTTTAGTTTTGTCAGTTTCTTTTACAGAAAAATTTCTATGTGACATTTCAGCAATATTAAGTGTGGGCTTCAATACCCGGTTAAAGCAGTGGAGAACTTGGGGAGGGGAATTAACAGGAGATAACTGATAACTAGCATCCATTAAATATGGCCCGTGGAACTAGAACAGTCTACCCCAGTGAGCGAAACAAAGGGTTCAGTTCGACATTTCAACCACCTAAATAAAACCGGAGCGTACAACGGCCGAAACGTTGTAATAAATATGGCGATAAAGATGGGGACAATAGTCCGAATAATGTAAATAGTGTACATAATACCTCATCTCAGAAATATAGACGAGAGAACTTACAGAGTGGAACTAACAGGAGATAACTGATAACTGACATCCTTTAAATATGGCACGTGGAACTAGAACAGTCTACCCCAGTGAGCGAAATAAAGGGTTCAGTTCGACATTCCAACCACCTGAAGAAGGCCGGAGCGTACAACGGCCGAAACGTTGTAATAAATATGGCGAGAAAGATGAAGACAATAGTCCGAATAATGTAAATAGTGTAACTAATTCCACATCTTGAATTTTTATGATGCAATCAGTGTAGGTGTCATCACTGCTTTCATTCCAATTGCAAACCATAGTTATCGTTTGGAAAAGTTTATAATGACTCCCGTTTCTTGTGATATTTAATAGAGAATGTTAATTCATTATTTATCATTCTTATCCTAACTATGAATACCTATGTCATCAGCATAACCCCCGTCAGTATTAGTACGTTGGCCACGGGAGGGAAAGACTCATTTGGAATGTTGTATTTAATCTTCAATTTCCATCCCTAAATACTGGCAATTAAAACGCAGGCACTCACGAAATGTCCACATGCACGCTCTTTGGAGAAGATATCTGAAAATGTTATTGGAGCGAACGTGTGAGCGACGATGAGGTCTTGGAGAGGATGCAAACAAGGAGAAAGCTTATAACATAAGGAAGAGGCAGATGGAATATCTGGGACACGAAATAAGAAAGTATGGCTTAGGGAATCTGATACTCGCAGGTCGAATAGAGAGAAAGAGAGACAAGGGAAAGGAACACATGAGATACCTGGCGGGCTTAAGGAAGTAGATGACAGAACGTGGTCTGGTGGAGTTGACAGAGGCACAAAACTTATCGAGAACCACAAGGGATAGGGGAAGTGGAGAGCCATGATCGCCTACGTCCTGAAAGGACACGGTACATAAAAAGAAAGATCTTAAATCTGTTAT
>OZ038492.1:12622457-12644957 GCA_964036315.1 Acanthosepion esculentum | reverse complement strand
CTCGACCAAGTATTTCAAGAAATAGAACTCAAGATGAACCTTTCCAAAACAGAAACTATGAACTTTAATTGGAATGAAAGCAGTGATGGTACGTATGCAGAATTAAAATTCAGTACGTGGAATTAGTAATTACTAAACACTTCAAATACGTTGGCGTATGAATCAGTTATGACAAATTTGGTATGGAGGAATTGAAGATTGAATATAGAATACGCTGTGCCAGAGGTAGTTTCGCCCAACACCACATATTGCTACAAAACCAAAACATTAACTTGAAAACTTGAGTCATATTCTTAAATAGGCTCGCCCGATCGAGACTTTCATATGAATGTCATTCATAGTACCAAACACGATCAGAAATATCTAAACTGTCAGTTGCATGCAACCGCTTTTTAAGATCAATTGTTAAAAATAGGCTTTGAGCGAGTGAAGCCTGAGAGTTTTGCCAAAAATCCTCCTTCTTTGAACATTGAGAACTGGCGATACAGAATCACATTTATGTATAAAATATATTATGGCCACTATTGTCTTTAAAAAATTCGATGAATAGTGAATTTTCTCAAGAATTGTTTTAATTTTTAAAAAATCCATTAGAATAATATATACAAATATGAATTATTTAAAATTCTGTATTAATTTGTAACGGTCATGTTATATTATTGTTATTAAATTAAGACTGTATTTACTAATCATGAATGGAAAAACTGACTACAATTCAACGACCCCAATATTATAAAAAGATTTTTGAATTTATTTTATGTGAGTATAAACGTGTTGTTTTTTCTAAATACGGATGTCTAAACGCGACATTATCAGAAAATAAGAGTAGTAATTATAGTAAATTAAAATTTAGAACATTTCCTTAACAAGCATCTTCGTAAGTACCTAAAATTAAAAAAATATTAGATTGCATAAAATATTTTCTTAAATTATTAATATTACTGCTTAGTTAAAAATATATACATATATACAAAAGGCGTTCATGTTACATTCGTCAATTGTTATAGTTATGTTCCCCCTTTGTAAAAATTCCCAAACGTAAGTCTATTGAGAGAGTTGTCAAAACCTCATAAAAACACCCACCTTTGTGTTAAAAATGCTTTTCTGCGACATTTAAAACTAAGAATTAGTAACGTTTCAAATTAGATTAATTAAATATTAAATCAAGCCCATCTTTCTCACATAATATTTCAGAAAAATATATATTTAAGAAGTTTTAATAAAGAAGACTTGCATTGTAGACAGATTTTACAGAATCTTATTCCAATCGATTTAAATTCAGTTTTAAATAGAGCAAATTATTCTGCTTATTAGAAATATTAAATTTAATCTATTAAATTCAAATTAAAATTAAAATAAAAGTTTGAAGATGATTTTTAGATTTTTAAAAATTCATTTTAATCCTTAGGTATCGCTATTCTTTGGCGGTATCTACATATAAGAAATTCCAGACAGATGTGGCAGTAATATTCAATGCACATACTCTTGACTTCTAAACGTGTAAGATAAATTCTGGTGAGATAAATTAATGAACAATTTTTTCATCGCTGCAATCGAAGCAATTAATTCAATGTCATCGTTAAACTTCATGTAAGTGAAAATTCTGTGTGTTCCTCAATTTGCACATCTGTTACGTATTGTCAATTGCTTAGATAAATGATAGATTATTCCGTTTTAACTGCAAAGAAAGACCGCAGAAACAAATAGGAAAGAAAAGATGAATAATAATATGAAAATAAGGCGAAAAGAAAAAAAGACAAGAAAGAAACAGTAACATAATGACAATAGAGGGAAAGAAAGGAAAGGTAAAAAAGAAGACCAAAATGGAAGAGAAAGAAAAAAGAAAGTAAACTCAATGGGTTATTTAATGCCAACAACATTTTTAGGATAGATTCGTATGAATAGAATATGTATTTTTTGGTTTAGATTGGTTTGGTTTATTTTGCTTAAAGCCATATCAACCTCAATGAGTTATTTACTGCCGACAACATTTTTAGGGTAGATTCGTATGAATAGAATACGTATTATTTGGTTTAGATTGGTCTGGTTTATTTTGTTTTACAGCATATCAACCTCAATGGGTTATTTAATGCCGACAACATTTTTAGGGTAGATTCGTATGAATAGAATATGTATTCTTTGGTTTAGATTGGTTTGGTTTATTTTGTTTTACAGCATATCAATCTCAATGGGTTATTTAATGCTGACAACAATTTTAGGATAGATGCGTATGAATAGAATATGTATTCTTTGGTTTAAATTGGTTTGGTTTATTTTGTTTTACGGCATATCAACCTCAATGGGTTATTTAATGACGACAACATTTTTAGGATAGATTCGTATGAATAGAATATGTATTCTTTGGTTTACATTGGTTTGGTTTATTTTGTTTTACGGCATATCAACCTCAATGGGTTATTTAATGACGACAACATTTTTAGGATAGATTCGTATGAATAGAATATGTATTTTTTGGTTTACATTGGTTTGGTTTATTTTGCTTAAAGCCATATCAACCTCAGTGAGTTATTTACTGCCGACAACATTTTTAGGGTAGATTCGTATGAATAGAATACGTATTATTTGGTTTAGATTGGTCTGGTTTATTTTGTTTTACGGCATATCAACCTCAATGGGTTATTTAATGCCGACAACATTTTTTTAATTCTGGCAATATTTTGTTTTGTCAAAAATCTGTTTCTGGTAATATATTTCCTTCAAAATTGTATTGATGGTAATAATTTTTTCAAAAAAGTATTGCTGGTGATAGTTAACTATTTGCACATAGCTGGGACCCTAACAGGTGCTACCACCCCGGATCAGGGTGGACCTGGGAACACCAGCAATTAAAAGGTTATTCCACGCTCCTCAAAACCTCCTGATCAGAGGCCTTGCTACTGGGCGTAGTTTAACATCTTACTCAGGACGCGGACGTAGTTTAACGTCTTACCCAGGACGAAAAGAATGAGGAGGCGATAATGTTCACATTCCTGCTTCACTGGTATGGCAAACCTTATTAATTTTGAATGTTCTTCATTTGTATCCACTTACTGAAATACGGATCTACCTTTATATTTATGGGTGTTATTCTAATGTTTTGTTACTAAGCTCAAATATGTAACCATGCAATAAGAAGAATATCTACGGACATTTTGAATTCGAGGAACTCTTAAAGAACTTCGTCAATCATTAACATAGAAATTATGATTCATCAGAAAAAATTTAACCGAGAAAACCGTCAAATTTTCACCGGTAGTATGAGTATATAAACTCGGAACTGGATTCTAACACATGTCTTTCGCTATATTGCCTACACAATTTACTAATTAACCCCTTTCTTCTTTTCCGTCTGTTCTTCTTCGTTTCATTTAGTTTCCGGGTATTAGTAGCGTTATTAATATCCGATTTAAGCGTTTGTTAGCAATAAAACTTCAAGCGCGACAGATGTCCTCTTTAATTGGCGCGATCCTCCTATCAACTCCATTAGATTAGCGGCGACCTCGAAAGTCGACACTGCGGGTGGAGGGTGACAGCCGCCTGTTACAGGAGAAGAGGTGGTAGGTTTTCAAGGTGGTAGCTTTATGGACAAGCTCGAAAATAAAATCCACTGACCAAATCGACGTTCAGATTGGAAGCGGCCAGATTTCTGCGACAACAGCTTGCAATGTGGCGTGATTAAATAGTCAGTTGTTTCATCTTTCTTGGAACCGACCGCTGGCTCTGTTTCTTCTTCTTCTTCTTCTTCTTCTTCTTCTTCTTCTTCTTCTTCTTCTTCTTCTTCTTCTCCTCCTCCTCCTCCTCCTATTTCTTCTTCTTCCGCTCCTCCTCCTCCTTCTTCCATGTGTTGTAACCATTGGCAGCGTTTCTCCCTTTGCCAAGCCTACATTCTGTTCCACTATTCACTCACACAAGATCTTCAGATAGGCGAATCGCTGCCTTCCCTATCTTTCTTGCCTTCAATATGCCTTATGAGTGTTAAGTTATCTAAGCCTTCCTTCCACATTATGCGTTCAAGAAATTTCAGCTATATCTTTCTGATTCTGAACGTCGAGCTGGGTGACTGCTCGGGAATACCAGATGCTCTAAGCTTGGATATGCAGATGAAGTAATGGATAACGAGCTAGGAATAAGAAATCGGAGTGCCGAAATCGAGTTCCTGTCTGGTTCATTAAATTCACTTACACGCAAATAGCTTCGAAAAAAACACCTCTTCTCCCCAGCTAGTTGTTAAAAAGTACGACTGTTGCGGGAGTAGGCTGGTCAAGTGTTTAGGCTGGAAAAACATGTCTTCAGGTCTATTTATCCACCAGAAAAATGGCGGACTCGAAATGTGAGTCTGAGTTATAAAATGATAAAGTAACAGTAATTCTCTCTATATAAACAAATGATAAATGCGTATTAACAAAACAAATGTGTAAATAGACAATAGAATATTGTTGCGTGTTACAAAACAATGAATATGAAAGAAAATATTTAAACTAGTGAAGGTGTTTGTGTAGAAGTAACTGTAACAAACGTATGTGATAAACACATGTGTATATATGCATGTGTGTGAGAGAGTTCAAAGGTCAACAGAGGACCAAGGGAAGAGAACGCGCCTCAGGTACAGCGTTCTTATCTACGTGCGACTACATCTGAAAGCTAGAGAAAAATAACGGAAAGAGAGAATGACACTTCTTATTCATAGGCTTATAGAGCGCCCCCTAGCGGCGTTTTTTTCAGAAAAGTAAGTGAGGGTTTTTTCACAGGATTACTATCTGAAAGTCATTAGTATCTCCAAAGGATTGTTAATACAATAATTACTAAAATAAATAAAAAAATATTCTTACAATGCAAAAATGTGTTTCGGCTTTAAATAACAAGATAAAGGTTGATAAGCCGTAAAAATAATCAATCTAATTTTTTCTTCGTTGGTTACTGGCTCCAACAATGGAATTCTCAGTATCCTCCTGTAGTGCCACATTTCTGTTGTTTATAGTTTCTAATTCGTCTGTGAGAAGATTGATAAATGAATTCTATTAATAACTTTGGATGTACTTTCTCTGACTCCCATCTCGTCCTATATCGAAAAAGCAGAAAAGAAAAAAAAACTCCAAATTTTCGGTAGTTAAGAAACCTCTCCAGCGTTGCCAGCATAACAAGGGGGAACCATTTGGCATAGTTTAGATCAGCACTAAACGGAGCATTTATCAACCTGTTCACTTTATTCAAGCCTGTCTTACCCAGATAGAAAGCCGTAAAAGCCGTTGATATTTCTCTGTTCGGTACGAAGATAACAGCACAAAGACGATATGAAGTAATGGCTTTTTATTCACTGCGGTAAGCATAAAGATCGTCATTGAAAATTGTATAGTTATAATTCTAAGGGGATTTCTGCAGAAAAAGAGATGTTAATTGAGTCTTTTAGAAATAATAACAGAGATCGAATGTTAACATTACAAGAACTGATTGATAACGCTTCCTAATAGCAAAAGATACAGACATATTTGACCACCAGATTCGGCAGAATACAAACATCTGTTCAAATGTACTTAGCGTCATTTCGTTGTCAAAAACTGGAATTCAAAGGTCTCCTACAGCCTAATGTCGTTAATAGTGGCTATAGAAACATTTTCGACCATTGTAATTGTTTGTATATAAAATATTGTTTAAATGTACCTATTGTCATTTCGCTGGGACACGGCTTTCAATTAAGACGGGGTTTGTCTGATAAATTAAGCCCGTTTCGTATTACCGTCGCTAATAGTGGGGATATAAACATGCTTGACCACTGTATTCGGTAAAACAGAAAAATCTTATTTAAATGTACATTCAATTATACAGCGTAACAGGATTTCTGTCCTTAAGTAGCAATTGTTATTTCCTATTTGCTTACTCCTAGCAAATATAAACAATGCCTAATATTTTATCAAACTTTACTTTTATGACCTAAATAATGATTTATCTGGAATTTACCTATACCATTGGGAAAACTGGCGACTGTGAACATTCTCGTAAAGTACGAACAAAACGATATATGATTCAAAAGTAGCATTTATTTATGCGAGGATTACACAAGAACATTCTCGTTCACGTAAAGTAGGAACAATATGATATATGATTCAAAAGTAGCATTTATTTAACCTAGGATTACACAAGAACATTCTCGTTCACGAAAAGTAGGAACAATACGATATATGATTCAAAAGTAACATTTATTTTTCTAGGATTACACAAGAACATTCTCGTTCACGTAAAGTAGGAACAATACGATATATGATTCAAAAGTAGCATTTATTTCTTCTAGGATTACACAAGAACATTCTCGTTCACGTAAAGTAGGAAAAATACGATATATGATTCAAACGTAGCAAATTATTTATCCCAGGATTACACAAGAACATTATCGTTCACGCAAAATAGGAACAAAATGACATATGATTCACAAGTAGCATTTATTTCTTCTAGGATTACACAAGAACTTTCTCGTTCACGTCAGGTAGGAACAATAGGATATATGATTCAAAAGTAACATTCATTAATTTCTAGGATTACACAAGAACATTCCCCTTCACGCAAAATAGGAACAGAACGACACATGATTTAAAAGTAGCATTTGTATATTATAGGAATATGCAAGAGAGAATATTAAAAAATTAGAAGCTTGTAGCATATATATATATATATATATATATATATATATATATTTTTTTTTTTTAAGCGTATCACCGCAAGCAAGGCTGGAGCCCACTATCACGCATGGGGTTACAGAAGGGATGGAGGAAGAGAAGATAGGAGTGGTAAAGGAGAGGATGTGGAGAAAGAGAAAGACGGAGGGTCGATCAAGGCAAGGGGGTTACAGAAGATTTGGAGCGGGAGCAGATAGGAATGAGAGATGAAAGGATGTGGAGAAGGGAAGTGGATAGATCAAGGCAACTGGAGATGACGATTGACGCTACACTTAAACCGTTGGAGATTGTATTTGTCAGGGAAACAGTAATAGGGAAGGGAGTTCCATAGGCGAGATGTACGAGACATGAAGCTATTGGAGTAGAAGAGACGTCTACATCTAACAGTTTCAACGGTGAAGGGGTGGGTATATATATATATATATATATATATATATATATATATATATATATATATATATATATATGTATTATAAATTAATAGATTTAAAATATGGTTTTACCGCTACACAGTGATAACCATGTTTCAGAAATGGAAGCTAAAGCCCCTGAATTTAATTTTGTTATTAAACCAAAGACATTAGTTCCATTCTTTGGTTTAATAACAAAATTAAATCCAGGGGCTTTAGCTTCCATTTCTGAAACATGGTTATCACTGTGTAGCGGTAAAACCATATTTTAAATCTATTAATTTATAATATTAATGCTCTGTAAATTTAAATTTACATAGAGGACTATTGTGTAAAAATAAAAATATCTATAAGAACACCGGATTTTATATCTTACTGTTCTTTCCTTTTTATTTATATATACATACATACATACATATATATATATATATATATATATATATATATATATATATATATATATATGTATGTGTGTGTGTGTGTGTCTTCCGTCACGTTTTCATACGATCCTTGGTAGCTTCGTTGAAAGTCCAGTATATCCTGGTGGAAACGCTCGCCCCGCTCCTCTTTATATAGATGAGCCTCAATGATATTAACATTGAAGGACATCCTGGAATCCATTTTGTCGTAGTTTTTTCCTAGCTCCATATTGTTCTCAGCCTTGTGATTCCCCATGAAGCCCCGAACTACCGCAATTTACGCTTGTACTTTGTATTATTTTCACGAATAAGCCCCAAATATAGTCTCCCATCACGTTTTTCTCATACTATCCTTGGTAGCGGCGTTTAAAGTCCAGTATACTCTGGTGTAAGCGCTCGACTTGCATCTATTTATTTAGATGAACGTCAAGTATATGGACTTTGAGGGACTTTTGCCGTAGTTCTTCACAGGGGTCTCAATAAGCTATGATACCTGGACGTTATAAATTTAAGCACTCTACTTGATTAGCGGCAAGGATTCATTCAATCCATTGTGAGATTGGCTAGATGTAACCGTAGGTTCTATGCTAACACTTTCTTTTCTTGTACTTCTTTGTGGAACTCTTTTCTGGCTTTATGCTTTCCAGCTAATCGTTATCTTCTGTCTTCTTAATTCTTGTCCTCTCTCATTAATAGTAGTTTTTCTCATATTCTTTAACACTCAGTAACTCCCTTGCGTCTTAGTAGCTTTATTGCCTTGATTCTGGGGAAATGATTATGAAATCGCAGTCTATTGCCTTGATTAGTCTTTTATTCTTCTCACTCTCTAATGTTTCCCTTTTTTTCTTGTTCTTCGGCACCCCATGTGCAACCCCCTGTGTAACCCTCTGTGTTTCGATGGCTTCACTGCCTTGCACGGGATGATATGATTAAAAAAAAGAAGACTGGAATTTGCAATTGGTACACCCTGATACAACCCCGTCTTATCTGCCATCTGAAAGATCGTTCTTTTTACTTTATGTCAAAAGTGAAGTCTCTGGGTGGGGGTAGCTAGATTAAAAGAAAACGAAAAACTTGTTTCATGAAAACAATGAAAAAAATGGATGAAAGTTCCGGAAAGTGTGCAGTACTTAATTTTGTCAACCTTATATTTTTGTGTATGATACGAAGGAGGCGTATTGTACACAAGTAAACTTTTTTCTTTAGAAATCTTTAGAAACAACAACATTACAAATTCACCCAATTAGTACAATAAATAATCTAACACAAACTAGGCATAGGTTGATAAAGATGGTTTAAAAACGGTATTTGATATGTTAACAATATTTATTTCTCACTTCATTTTTAATATCGGCTATATTTATATTCTAGATTATTAATATCTAGAAAAAATGGGGCGTATTATACATAAGTACGCTTTTTTTATTAATATATAGAAATATAATAAAGCCCTATCAAGCAGAAACGTATTATAGATTAATTAACCCCTTAAAATATGCTACTGTGTATATCTAGTAAGCACCTTTCCCCCGAAAAGTCGTAAATAATTTTTAAACTGGAAATTAAGAGAAGAAACATGGCTGAACATCCGGTTTATTCCTATTCTTTAATATCGTAAGAAATTAAATATTTTAGTGAAATATATGTACGCCATTTAAATTTGAATGGATAATATGGTACAACTTTTTTAAAAAATTCCATAGGATGTCTGTACTAAGGGGTCGTATTATACAAAAGGATGGAATTCCTTGTTTTTAGTTTCATAACCACGGGGTTGTAAGAAAACCCCATTTTTCTCGTATCCTTTAAGTTATCTCGCCTAGTTCTTAATGAAAAGCAATATTTGTCTATTTTCATAGTTTATTAACATATAGAAAAATAATACAGTCCTATCAAACAGAAAAGTATAATAGATTAATTAACACCTTAAAATATATTAGCGAGTATGTCGAATTAGGACATTTCCCCGAAAAGTCGTGAATAAGTTTGTAAACGGAAATTAAGAGAGGAAATACGCAATGGCTGAACATCCGGTGTATTTCTATTCTTTAATATCGTGAAAAATTAAATAGTTATTAGTGAAATATATGTACGACATTTATATGTTAATTTTTAATGGATAATATGGTAAAACTTAAACAAAAGCCACAGGGATGGCTATATTACGTTTATACAGAAAGATGGAATTCCTTGTTGTTGGCCTCATAAACGCGGGGTTGTAAGAAAATACGGCAATCTTATTTTTCTCCTTTCCCTTAAGTTGGTTTAGTTCTTAATGAAAAGCAATATGTTCATTTTAAAAATTTATTAATATAAAGAAACATAGTAAATTCCTATCAAACAGAAAAAGTATTATAGATTAATTAAACCTTAAAATGTGCTTCCATGGATGTCTAGTTAGTACCTTTCCTCGAAAATAAGTTTTGAACCGGAAATTAAGAGTAGAAACAATTAATGGCTGAACATCCGGTATATTTCTATTCTTTAATATCGTGAAAATTTAAATATTTTAGTGAAATATATGTACGACATTTAAATTTGAATGGATAATATGGTACAACGTTTGTTTTAAAATTCCATAGGATGGCTGTACTAAGGGGTCGTATTATACAAAAGGATGGAATTCCTTGTTTTTAGTTTCATAAACACCGGGTTGTAAAAAAACCCTATTTTTCTCGTATCCTTTAAGTTATCTCGTCTAGTTGTTAATGAAAAGCAATATTTGTCTATTTTCATAGTTTATTAATATACAGAAACATAATAAAGTTCTATCAAACAGAAAAGTATTGCAGATTAATTAACACCTTAAAATGTGTTAGTGAGTATGTCGAATTAGGACATTTCCACAAAAAGTCGTAAATAATTTTTAAACCGGAAATTAAGAGAAGAAACAATCAATGGCTGAACATCCGGTTCATTTATATTCTTTAATATCGTGAAAAAATAAATATTTTAGTGAAATATATGTACGACATTTAAATTGGAATGGATAATATGGTACAACTTTTTAAAAAAATTCCATGGGATGGCTGTACTAAGGGGTCGTATTATACAAAAAGATGGAATTCCTTCTTTTTAGCTTCATAAACACGCGATTGTAAGAAAAACTTATTTTTCTAGTATCCTTTAAGTTATCTCGCCTAGTTCTTAATGAAAAACAATATTTGTCTATTTTCATAGTTTATTAATATACAGAGACATAATAAAATCCTATCAAACAGAAAAGTATTATAGATTAATTAACACCGAGTTAGCATATTTCCCCGAAAATTCGAAAATAAGTTTTGAAACGGAAATTAAGAAAATAAACACTCAATGGCTGCACATCCGGTTTATTTCTATTCTTTAAGAACGTAAAACATTATATATTTATTGAAATATAAGTACGACATTGAAATTTTCATGGATAGTATTGTAAAAATGTTCAAAATAAATTTACATAGGGATCGCTGTTCTACGGGATCGTATTATACTCAAACGTAGAATTTATTCCATTTTTTTAGCTTCAGAAACACGAAAATATTTGTAGAAAATTTTCTCGCTTAGGTCGTAATGATGTTAATTTCTATTTTTAAAAAAATCAAAAATTCCGTATTTTCTTGTGAATGATACAAGAAATTTTGAAAGAAAATTAAAGGTAAGAAAAAGTGGGCGTATTATACACAAGAACATATTTTCCGGCATTTTTACTGAACTTAAAAAACCTCATATTTGATAGAGAAAGATTTCAAATGCACTCACCACAACAAATAATAAAATGTAATGATGGCAGGAGTTGGTAACAACGAGCTTGTTAAACATGATCACATCACGAGGTGCCGCATTTAAAATATTAAGGTTGTTAGTTTAACAATAAGGTAAAAGGTTTGTTAGAACTAAATGATGTTCAAAATCCATATTCTACATTAGTAGTAAACCCTATTAGCTGACTAAAAATTACCCCATCAGGAGGGACCCTTTAAAATATTAAGCTTAGATTTGGTTAGCCAAAAAGTTAAATGTTTGGGTTAGTAATGTTATAGGAACTTACCTATAACGACATAATGAACTCTTCCTGACACTATAAATCCTGCTCTTCTCAAGAGAGACGTGAACGAGTCGAGACGGAATCGAGTCGAGCCAATAGTAGTTCACTCCAAACCAGACTGACAGTCATACTAACACCTTCAACTTCTTGTATTATTATTCTGTTGTAATATATCTTTGTTATTTCTACTCTTGTGTTCGTGTTGTTCTCCCTTGGTCCTAACCTTGGACCATAACAGTGGTGACGAGGATATTGGACCATAACAGTGGTGACGAGGATATTGGACCATAACAGTGGTGACGAGGATATTGGACCATAACAATTAATAAAGATCGAAGTTAATACTCAGTATTAATGACAAACCAGGCTAGTGTGTTAAACATTAACCAATTATGTAGCGCTCTTTTAAAAATATTGATTTGTTTTTTTACGGCTTACAAACCTTTTGTAGGTTACTTAAAGCCAGAAAATAATATTAGATTGTAATAATGTTTTTGAGATAAAAATTATTTATTGATATATATATCCTACTATTTAATCCATAGTTAGAGGAGTAGATGAGATTTCATAACTTTCCCCAAGGTGTCTGCTCGTAAGTCACTATAACAAACCCGAATTCAACTGGAACTCGACTCTCTGATTTTCAATTCCAAGACGCTATCTCTCACATCAACCTTACTTTCAAACTTACAGCACCCGGTGTTCCTAAGCGGTCAACCCTCTAGGTACAGACCAGGCTCGACATTGCATAAATTCGGTGATATTATAAGCACTGATATAGCCGTAAGCCTTTAGAATATTAAACTTATATTGGCTACAAGGCCAACAATCCGAGGCAATCAATAAGGATAGAAATCCATACTCAGTATTAATAGTTGACCGTAACCGGGGATTGAACTCACGCACTTTGGGTCCTGTCACTGGATCTAATTAACGCCTTTATCAACTGTGACATGTGTTCTTGAGGACATCTGTGTATGAATTTCTGGGTATTATAAACCTAATGTCTTCATCAATCATTTTTACCAGTGCTCATATTGCAATTTTATTCCTGTTATCAAATCATGTTTTTAACAGAGCTCATATTGCAATTTTTGTTGTTATTATCGCTTTTCTCTGGTACTCCTTATTACTGGTTCCCATATTGTATTCATTTCTATGCTTGGTCGGCTCACGAAAGTTTTGTGGCCAAGCATGTGTGCTGATTCCTTAAGTTTACGAAGTTTCCAATGATGTTCTATGTATATGATTTCAACCTGATCCCACACAGGGCGGTGATCTCCCTTTTCTCTCCATATGTGGTCAGCCACGCCTGATTTTTCCACTTCCCCTCGTGTTACAGCTTTCATACACAGATGTCCTCAAGGACACATGGCACAGTGGATAAAGGTGTTAGATCTAGTGACAGGACCCAAAGAGTGTGAGTTCAATACCCGGTTAAGGCAGTGGAAAACTTGGAGAGGGGAATTAACAGGAGATAACTGATAACTGATATCCATTAAACACGGCACGTGGAACTAGAACAATCTACACCAGTGAGCTAAATACAGGGTTCAGTTCGACATTTCAATCACCAGAAACGTTGTGATAAATATAGCGACAAAGATGAGGACAATAGTCCAAATAATGTAAATAATGTACATAATACCTCATCTCAGAAATATAGACAGATACTGAAGGGCCGAAACTTTGTAATAAATATGACGACAAAGATGAGGACAATAGTCCGAATAATGTAAATAATGTACATAATACCTCATCTCAGAAATATAGACAGACACTGAAAGGCCGAAACGTTGTGATAAACATGGCGACAAAAATGAGGACAATAGTCAGAATAATGTAAATAATGTACATAATACCTCATCTCAGAAATATAGAGAGATACTGAATGGGCCGAAACTTTGTAATAAACATGGCGACAAAGATGAGGACAATAGTCCGTATAATGTTAATAGTGTACATAATACCTTATCTCAGAAATATAGACAAATACTGAAACGCCGAAACTTTGTAATAAATATGACGACAAAGATGAGGACAATAGTTCGAACAATGTAAATAATGTACATAATACCTCATCTCAGAAATATAGACAGACACTGAAAGGCCGAAACGTTGTGATAAACATGGCGACAAAGATGAGGACCATAGTCCGTATAATGTTAATAGTGTACATAATACCTTCTCTCAGAAATATAGACAGATATTAACCAGACTAGCTCGTTAAGCATTAACCGAACGAGAGGCACTCGGTGTTGATGTTGCTGGTGTCATCGACATTGCAATGACAGGGAAATTGTGTTTATTCTTTTCTGCTTCCATGCCTCTGCAAGAATAGGAATAAGAATATGAATAAGAGTATTCTTAAAATTCAAGCAACACTCAAGGGGGGAGACGCAGAAATTTGAAAATGAGATATTGACCTCCGTAGAAACAGAAATGAATTGCACGAAATTGATATAAAAAAAATGTTGAAAAAACAAAACAAAAAACGCACCTATTGTTCCTGTCAAATTGACAGCCTCTGTTGAGCATCGCCGAGATATAATCTAATTTGAACGTGGAGAGTCAGATAATTCATAAGATGCTAACCGAAAATCGCCTGAAATAATGGAACATTTCGCTTCTAAGAAGATCCGGTGAATTATTCACGAATGGCAAACAGTTTATCTTGAAGAGAATATCTATTAAATATTAAATATCAGCTCCGAGTGAATATCGAAATTGAATGACAAATCGAAGCAAAATTATAAGCCCCCCCCCCCCCGAAAAAAAAGAGAGAAAACTAAACGATATTTTCGTTTATACAATTCAGCTTTATTTATTGTGTTTCCGTTTCGCACTAAACAATTGCATTTTGATTGGGTGATACGTAGATGACACAGTACACGGAAAAGAAATGACGAAGCCTTCTACAAAAAGTAGCGAAGAAGAGCGAGAAGAAAGGAACTAATCATAAAGTATAAGAAAACACAATACATGGTTATCAGTAAAAGAATGAGCCACATAACAAAACTCATCATCCGAATTCTGACAAATAGAGCACGCAGCAGAATCAGGCCAGAGATAGGACAAGGACAGTACGGGTTCGTTAAAAACACCGGAACACTAAAACGATATTCATGCTCAGAATGTTATCAGAAAGAGCAATACAAGTGCAGAAGGACGTGCGCCTATGTTTCATAGACTACGCCAAGCCCTTCAATAAAGTACGCCACAAAGATCTGTTGGAACTGCTCAGCAACCTTGATATATTTGGGAAAGATATTAGAATAATCAAGAACCTATGGTGGCAGCAAACAGCATGGATGCGCATAGAGAATGAGTTCAGTGAATATACAAAAATAGAAAGGGGCGTAAGGCAAGGGTGTGTCTTTTCACCGGACTTATTCAAGCTATACAGCGAGGCAATTCTGATAGAATTGGAAATCCTATTATGATTCAGCATTGGCGGTCACTGTCGTAACAGCATAAGATAGGCAGATGACACAGTACTGATAGCAGACACGGAAAAGAAATTACAAAACCTTCTACAGAAGGCAGTGACGGAAAGTGAGAAGAAGGGACTAAGCATAAACTACAAGAAGACAGAATGTCTGGTCATCAGTAAAAGGATGAGCCCGAAATTCGATTTGAAGTTCGAGAACACTAGAATCAAGCAGGTGCGGCAATTTCAATATCTGGGAAGTGTTTTAACAGAAGACGACAACTCTGACGCTGAGATCCGAAGACGTATTGGAATGGGTAAAGACGTATTCCAAAAACCAGGCAGAGTATTACGAGACAGGAAGATTTGTTTGGTTACAAAGAAAAGAGTACTGAACTGCTACGTGACATCTGCCCTCCTTTTCGGCAGCGAATGTTGGGCGGTCTCCGCAAAGATTAAGAAGAGACTCGAGGCAACTGAGGTATGGTTCTACAGAAGGATGCCGAGGATATCATGGACCGAGCGTGGGAGCAACGATGAGGTTTTGGAGAGGATGCAAACAAGGAGGAAACTTATACTTAACATCAGGGAGAGGCAGCTGTAATTTCTGGGGCACGTAATGGGAAAGGAGCGCCTGGAGAATCTGATACTCACAGGTCGGATAGAGGGGAAAAAAGGGACAAGGGAAAGCAATGCATGACATTCCTAGCGGGCTTAAGCAAGTGGGTGACATTACGTGGCCTGGGGTCAAAACTTGTTGAGAGCTACAAGGGATGGTGGAAGTGGAGAGCTTTGATCGCCCACGTCCTGAAGGGACACGACTCATAAAAAGAAAGAAAGAAAGAAATTCGTTTTATTAACAGCCTCCCCAAATTCAGGCACGGATGATCACGGCTATCCACTACTTCCTATGCTACTGAGCTTTTTCCAACATTGATTTTTAGCAGTTGGAAATTATTTTTAGATTTTTCTCTGTAGTGTCAAAAGTGAAAGTATCTCTTTCTTTGATTTTTCTGTGACATTTTTATCTTTGTTTTAAAATATAGATTGGGCCAAAAAAATTAAACCTTAAAAGTTAATGATGATCTCAACAACTTAAATTCCTGCAATACGGAGTAAAATTTATTCATCTTCATTATAATTTCTCTATTTTACATTTCAGATTTTTGTTAACCCATTTTTAAATTTCTGTTCTGAATACTCTAGATAGCGAAAACAATGTGGCAAATTTTGCTCAGAATATCCTATACAGCAAAGGCAAATTTTGCTCAGAATATTCTATACAGCAAAGACAATTTATGTCAAATTTTTCTCTGAATACATTATGCCGCAAAGACATCTCTGTTCAGTCACAAGCATTCCCGGTTAGGCATGATACTGAATCTCCCTGACCCTTTGGGTTCAGTGTATCACTTGAGTCTTAAACTATGTAAGCCCCCGCTTCCTCATTATGTGTACATGTAAATAGAGTTGTTTCTTTCCGATTCAACGAATGAAATCTCTCTAGGATATATCTTACATATCTATCAGTCAGCCATTTGTACAGTAGGTACCTCCACTGTCGCGTAAAAAAGCAGCATATCACGATGAAAAAAGCACATAAATCAACGAAAACAAAGTTTTGTCTCAATATGTTGTTATTAATTGAAGGTTAAAGCGTTAAATTTATTATTTCCACAAAGTAAAATATTCTTGTGTATTTCAGATAGAAATTATATAGATTGGAATTTCACATATATGCTCGATTTTTAAAAAAAATTTTTAAAAGCGGCCATTTTCTTAAATTTTAAGAAATTTGTAAACAAAAAAAATTTGAATTTAAACTTCTTCCTAAAATAAATTATATATTTTTGAAACGTTATTTGAGTAAAATTAGAAAATTTAAAGTTAAATGAATCTGATTTGAAACAAACATTTACTTACTTATAGCATAAAAAAATTGTATTCAAACTTTCTTAACGATGTGTCTGCATTATTTCATGTCGTTATGAAAGTAATCAATTGTTACGAGGTGATGACAGCCAACTATGGAAGATGAAAATTGACAATAAAAATTAGAAAACTAATTTCAAATGTGAATGAAATAATGTATTATAATATAAATTTAAGAAGAAAGAATTAATTAAAAAAAAATTAGAAATTATTTTTGTCTTGGTTTCGTTTCTTACGTTCTTAATCTTCTTAAACGTATGTTAATTTAATTAATAAGAAAAAAATTATTTCAATGAAATTATGATCCAAAATAAAATAAATACTTTAAAGAAAAATATTTAATAAAAAGTAATTAAAAATAATTACAACTTACTTTTAAAATTTGAAAGGAATTTTCGCAAACACGTTAACGATGTGAATCTCTACTGGACATAGAAGAGAAATAATTGCAGTGCGGCAGACGACTCAAATCACGTGACCTTTTTAAGGATTATGTCCTGTATACATTTCCATACTTAGAAATTATAAACGTTTTTTTCAGTAATTTTTTAAAAAAATTATTTTAAAAATATTCGGTTACAAACGACTGTTATGTGATTTTCAAATTTCGATTCATAAATTTACTTTTCAATTAACGTTATCATTGTATTACAATCTTAAACAATTTTTGAAGTATTAAGAAGTTAATAAAAAAATTTAAAAATGGAAAATTTAAAAAAAAAATACATTATTCATCGAAAATTTTTTATTTCTTCACAAAATAATGTCCTTGATATAACGTATTTAAAAAAGCAAGTCAAAGCTTTTTTTAATTACATTTTTTCTTATAATTCAGAGCAGATTTTCTATGAAACTGTTAACTGTTTTACAAAAAACAAAACAAAAAAAAACTGGTGATTTACTTTCTATGAAGAGTCCTGTTTTTAACTAATAAAACAAATCCCGTGTTTAAAGATTTAATTTCTCGAAATTTCATGAAAATATGTAAGGGGGTGGAAACATGTTAAAAAATATCTTTTTAACAAGATTTTCGAAAAAAAAATTCAAAAATAATTTCATTCATTTTTAAATAAGTCCTGAAAGTTTCATTAAAATCTGACAATTATTTGATATTTGCAAGAATTTCCAAATCAAGGTGTGTTTTCCTCGGGAAAAGTGCAAAATAAAACAAACCTTTTTTCTCTGTTAATTCGCTGTCGTAAAAAAAAAAAATTTAACCAAAATTTTCTACCTGCTAGAAAGGAGTAAAAAATTAAAAAAAATAATACAAAAATACTTTCGCCTTTCCTCTTCATAACATAAACAGATTGAGACAAAACTTTGTTTTCGTTGATTCATGGGCTTCTTTTCATCGTGATATGCTGCTTTTTTACTCGGCCTAGTGGAGGTACCTATTGTACAGGCTTATAATATTGCTGCCACCTATGGTCTGGTGCAAAGAGAACCTATGTGTTCCTTTTTTCTCTAGTGTAAAGAGGACTTATGTGTCCCTTTTTGACTCCAGTGTAAACCGGACCTATGTGTCCATTTTTTCTCTAGTGTAAACAGGACATCTGTGTCCCTTTTTTGACTCTAGTGTAAACAGAACCTATGTGTCCCTTTTTCTCTAATGTAAACAGATCTAGAGATCCCGCATAAAATCCAAAGAAGAATCAGCAATATTATTAGTGTTGATCTGGCGTCTCGGCTTCAATCACTTCCCTACCGCCTTAAAGTTGTCTCCCCGTGTCATTTCTATAAATAATTTCATGACAATTGTTTTGATGACCTCCCTGCTATGGTATCTAGACTTCAGGAATTTAAGCACAGTAGCCGGCTTGTGACGAGGTCTCATCAATTTAGAGTTAAGTTGGCTCGATGTGGCCGTAAAATGTTTGATAACAGTTTATTTTCTCGCAATTTTCTCATGTGGGACTCTCTTCCAGGTCCATGCTTTCTAGTTAACTTCAGTTTTCAAATATTTAGATGCAATGTCTCCTTAGTAAAGTATCTGTTACCTTGTGTGTATCTATTAAGCAACACAATTACATCTTCTTTCTTCTTTTTATTTGTAGCTGGAGCGAACTCTAGTCTCTCGTTTTAGGCCTTTCAATGTGAGCGAACAGCAAGAATATTAGCGACTTCTTTCATCTCAGTACTTTAAGTCAGTTTCTCTCTTTTTAACTAAATTTCCGTTCTTCTAACTACGGCAGAATGTATATCCGTTTATTTAAAGTTTATGAGACAAAACGGCTTTAGTGACTTGGATCAGATCTCTCCCAAAAACAGTATGTGTAGACAGCCTGTGCGGATCTATTACACACGAACATACATACATACATACAAAAAATACAAATCACATACAATTCCAAGCATTCATTGGTTAATTAATCACCACTACATTACTACAGGCAATTTTGCAATCGCTCTATTTTTAAGTATTCACTTTTGTATACTTTTGGGAGAAGCGGATCACAGAAGCTTTCTTAAGTCTTCCCAAAGCTCGCTCGCTGATTTGTCGATGCCAACCAATCAGATCATTTGCACGTGAAGAATAATTTTTCCCGCGCAACGATTTGGAGCCTATAGTCGCTTATTTAAGCCAAGATTTTCTCATCTCAATTAGTGTGAATTCAACTGCCAAACGAATCCACGACAGTTGAAACCATGCGCCAAATTTCTCACTCACACACACACACATACACACACACACACTCACATGCTGAACATACCTTGTTCACACACACAAAAAAACTCTTCTTATACAACAATATCTTTCAAGAACAAACATTACAAGAGACTCTCATGAACATTTTTCCAGTGAACTTTGAACCAAATAACTATTTTTCACTGAAAACTAAAATAACAGACAAAGAGAGATAACTCTTGTTTAAATCAACCTTTCTTAATTAAATGCAGGCTTTCCTTCACATCGTTATTTGATATTGTACCTCTTGTTAAAATACATATTTTATTTGTAACAATGTCTCTTGGTTATCCTTCTTGCGTGAGCCTTGTTTCCTAAAGTTAAATTAATGTGGTGAATTCTGCCATAAGTTAATTCTTCCGCACCCAGTAACTCTTTGTGTTCGAGTGACTTTATTACCTTGCTTGGGGTGAACACGATTAAAAAATGGCCTTTTCGTTGCCATTTTCTTTAAAACTATCTCGGTGTTCACCTGTTCCCTTTACGGTAATCTTATCATTCATCTCTAGAAACACGTCTTTATTACCTCATTTCTCCTCTTCATCAATGAGGAAATTGTCCGGTAATCACCGTCATATAGGAGGGTTGTTCAGTCATTGTTTCCAACGAAACTTTCTTGTTTACGAGATCTGATAAAAAGTATCGGGGCCGTTGCTACGGTAACGGAGCTTAGCTGCTTAGAGTGAAGCAGCTTGGCACAGATTGATCTTGGATTCTGTGGCGATTACATACTAATTTATAACGGTCTGGACCACTTTCGTTGTTTATAGCAGTGGTGGGAAGGAAAAGTGTGTAGAGTGTGGTCGTCTCACCACACCACAGAAAACTTTTTGAAAACGGTCATAACAGTTGACGTATCGTATGTCTATGGCTATGGCTCCGAAACCAAGGCTCAGTCTTCGCCGTGGAAGCCCCCAATCTCTACGAGACGGAAGAAAGCACAAATGAGTTGAAGCAATGTGAAGATAGTTTCTTCGACTATAACGACATTGTTCATCATGATTAGGCAGCACCTGTCATAGAATAAACAAGGAGGACTACCGCGATGAGTTGCGGCATTTGCGGGATGTTTTTAATCGGAAAAGGAGAGAAATGTATGCCTCCAGCGAGTGACAACTTCACTACGATCACGCACTTGCCAATTCAGCGTAGCTTGTGCAGCAGTTTTTTGCTAAGAACAGCAACCCCTAGGTTCGATTACCACCATACTCACCCACATTACGCCAGTTGAAACGTTATCCTCTTTGCAAAAATTAAATCCCTCCTAAGAAAAAGATGGTAGAAGCAAATATTTCAAGATCTCAAGGAAATTCAAGAGAATGCGACCAGACAGCTGCTCGCTATCCAAAATAATGAGTTATAGGAATGCTTCTATCAATGGAAATAACGCTGGATAAAGTGTGTGGCTTCAAAACTACTTAGAAGGACATTAAATGTCGAATGGCTATGTATTGTAGTTTTCTTTTTATAACATCAATCCTGATACTTTTTGATCACCCCTTGTATTAATGTTGATCTTAGTTTCTAAATGACATATTTTTAAATGACATCTTCTAATATGGCATCTTATCAAATGACATCTTTTTGAATGACATCTTCTAATATGGCATCTTATCAAATGACATCTTTTTAAATGACATCTTCTAATATGGAATCATATCAAATGACATCTTTTTAAATGGCATCTTCTAATATGGCATCTTATCAAATGACATCTTTTTAAATGAAATCTTCTAATATGGCATCTTATCAAATGACATCTTTTTGAATGACAACTTCTAATATGGCATCTTATCAAATGACATCTTTTTGAATGACAACTTCTAATATGGCATCTTATCAAATGACATCTTTTTAAATGACATCTTCTAATATGGCATCTTATCAAATGACATCTTTTTAAATGACATCTTCTAATATGGCATCTTATCAAATGACATCTTTTTAAATGACATTTTCTAATATGGCATCTTATCAAATGACATCTTTTTGAATGACATCTTCTAATATGGCAGCTTATCAAATGACATCTTTTTAAATGACATCTTCTAATATGGCATCTTATCAAATGACATCTTTTTAAATCACATCTTTTCAAATGTCATCTTCGCTATTTCAGATATTTTGTGACACATTTTCAAAGTCTTTTATAACAATTGCCGGATAGTTAAATTCCTGTAATTGCTTCATTTTACCTATCTAATTTGTAGCTCTCAACTTACTTTTCCTACTTGCTAATGACTATACATTCAACCATCTCAGAATCGGTAGTTACTCCTTTGTTCTTTGCTTTATTTTACTAACTTGTCTAGAAGTACTTATAGTTTTCTTTCCTTTTCTGACATCAAAACGATATCATCTACGAACCGTATGCCTTTAAGATGGTTCCTAGTTATAATAAATCCTGCTAGGACTTCTAGTTCTCTTAGAAATACTTCGTGTACTTTATTTCTTATTTTTCTAATATTGTCGAAACCGATTTTTTAAAAAGCTGATAACATCTCTATTACAATCCAATCATATAGACTCCTGCTGCTTTGTCCCTGTTCATTTTAGCCGGGAACAATCTAACAAAAATTTTAATATTTCAGTTATGTCAGAGTTTTTGTGTGTTGGAGGTTTCACTCTTCCACGCTGGAACAGTGCACCGATGTATTACTTCGAGATTTATCTATTATGAGTTTTTAGCTTTTGATTTTATTAATTGTTTTGAGGAGGAAATCTTTTGTGTTGTAATTTTTAAAAAAATCTGTAGTATATTTCATTTCATATATTTCAGACGCCTGCCTGCCAAAACAAAACATGTTCTCGGAGTTCGCATCTGACAAGAGATTACGTAGAGCCTCACGCCGTCGATTCAAATATCAGCCCCCAAACACCTCGCCGAGGACAGAAATCGATCCGGACAATTAGGAGACGGATGCTGCA
>OZ038492.1:12557457-12617457 GCA_964036315.1 Acanthosepion esculentum | reverse complement strand
GTAGACTGATGATCTTTTCCTTATTTTCCATGATATTTTTGGTGCGATTTTTGTTTTGTTTTTAATTTCTCAGATACACTTGGAATGCATAAATATAGCAACCTGAAAAATATATTTTTTCATATATATATATATATATATATATATAATATACTGTAATAGGAGCCTGAAAACAGCAGCGGTCAAAAGTCATAAATACTAAAATGTGCTCACTAAAAAAATTCAAAATAGAAAACGCAGAGCAAAAACAGTTTACCTTTCTCTATATACATATAATTAAGGAATTCATCGAGTCTAGAAACCTCAACAGAATACTGAAAGCACTGGACGGCCGTTTCGTCCCATATTTGGGACTCATCAGCAGGGCGCATCCACTACCGAGAATTGAAACCCGGGCAGTTACGTTGCCACGCACACGCCCTACCAACTACTCCAACGGGCCTCGGTGACTTAAAGTTAGCGAATATATGAAGATTTGGGAACATAAAAAGTGGCCTAACGAGTGGACCCAGTCATTGTTAATACCCCTGCCAATGAAAGGAAGCCCCAGGCAGTGTTAAAATTATAGGACAATAAGCCTGATCAGTCATCCTAGTAAAGTCCTGCTCCATATGATTTTGAATCGTTTGAAATCTAAGACTTAAAGGACGGCTATCAGAGGAACAGGCAGGTTTTAGAGCTGGACGGATTACAATGGAACATATCTTCAGTTGTAGAATCCTGGTAGAGAAACACCTGCATTATCAGAAGGACGCGTTCCACAGCTTTGTCAATTTCAAGAAAGTGTTTGATCGTGTATGGCATGTCGGCCTTTGGCAAATACTTAGGGAATTCAATGTAGCTAATATAATTATTCAAGTCATCCAGGCCGAAATATAAAGATGACACCAGTGCAGTTCTCCTGGAAAAAAATGAGAGAATTCTTTCGGACAACTCTTGGCGTGAGACAGGGATGCGTACTTTCACCCATAATGTTCAACCGCTTTCTAGAGAGAATCATGAAAGAAATTCTGAAGTCTATGGAATCAACGACCATGTATTCGTATAGGGAGGATATATAATATGGAGTATATCAGCGGTCGTTTGACTTTGTGAGAGATAAGCTCCGCCAGGTATACTTTACTCAAGAAACGCTAATTCTCAGTTCCATTCTTCATTAAATCTTTCCTTTTCTAACTTTTTTACATCTTCTTACTTTCTAAAGTTTTAAATTTTAAATACTTAGGAGAAATCTTGTCTAAAGATGGTACCTGCAGCTCGGAAATTCGCACACGGATTGACGCAAGCATTGGCAAGAGATATGGAGGCGCAAAATCAGCTTTCAAACGAGGCGAACATTGTGAAAATCGCTGGTAGTCTCCATTCGCTTATATGGATGTGAAACGTGGACACTCTTGGATAGAAAGAGAGATAAGGATCCAAGCGTTTTGAGAACAAATCTTATATTTGGAACAAAAAAAAACAATGAGTGTGCGGAAAATGGTTGAAAGTTTTGCGGGCCACCAGAAACATCTCGCTACTGTCAAACGAGGGAAAAATGGCGTGGTTTGGACACGTTCCAATGCACGGCAGACTTGGCAAGATCATCATGCAAGGCACCTTTGAAAGTGGACGTAGGAGAGGACGCCAACGCAAAAATTTGTTGGACAATGTCAAACAATAGGCAAGTATGAATATACCAGAATTGCTGATGGTTACCGTTCATGGGGTGTTGTGGAGGAGATTCAATATAGTTTTGCATTCGGATTCCCCCTACGATTACAAAAGTCAAGGGGATGATGTTAATGATATATATATATATATATATATATATATATATATATATATATATATATATATGAACAAAAATAAATGAAAAATAACCGTAGTATACACAAAAAATAAACCGTAATTCATATTTAAAATTAATCTGGATCAACGTATTTAAGCAGATATTTATACTTAGGCATACATTTTACAATCAATTCATTTCTCTTTTTTTTAATAAGCTAGTGTTTAAGGAAAATCAATTTTTCAACAAGACATAAGTTACATGTATTTCTTTTCTTGCTATAAGATTTGCCTCTTGTTATAGTATCCCAATTGATTGATTGGTGAGATGTCATCATATTTTAATTGCCAGAGATGTTTGGAGAGAGCAGTGCTGTTTTAGTATTTTATATTACCTAACGCCATTCGATGATGGAAAAAATTCCCAAGGATTTTCAGGAAAATAAAATTTCACATCGTTATCGGAATGTATTCTTGCTCAGTATACAATATTATTAGTCATAAATTGACCGTTTAAGGGACATATCATATTTCTTTTTCGAGAGTTCTATTTGTTTTTTTAGAAATATTTACATTGTCTTTGTTGGAATACATTTGTTTAATACAATCTTATTTTTATTAAAAATCATTTTAGTGTTGGGAATGCTTATGTATTAAATTTAGAAAAATTCCTGCGATATTAGTTTTAACATTTCAGTTAAGCGTGGAACTGAACCAGATATTTTTACGTTTACAGTGTTTCTGCTTATTTTTACCATCTTTGTTTTTTTCCAAATATTCTAAATTTACTCTGTGGTTGCTTAGTTCTAAAGCCTTTATATATTTCATTTTAAAATTATCAAGTATTTCCTTATTCCTGGAGTTGGTAGATAATCTAACTTGGACTGATTTATGTAAATTATCTAGAATTTTGTGATGGTGGTTTGATTCTACACTGAAAATCTTTTGTGTATGGTTTGTGTTGTATTGGAATAACGTGCCATTGACGACATTGTTTGTTTGAACACAGATCATCAGTGAGCAAGCATGGACGATTCAATTTTTAAATAAGTAGATCACGTGGTCGAAAAGGAACCATACAAGTGGGAATTAGCGTTACGTCTAAGTGATCGCTATTCTCTATACTATCTAGGATAGTATTTCTCTATACTAATCATTATACGAATTACTATTCAGTGATTACTATTTGAACAAGTGTTATTAGTGTGAGTATCATTTGCATTCGTTATTGCTATCAGTATGCATTTACAAAGTTTCGTCTGCAACGAGAATTTCGGAAATGATAACGAGTATTCGTTGACCTAACAAAAGTTAGAACGAGTAAGAATCTAACATCACAAAAGTTTGTATTAAATATTATTCAAGTCTGACGTCACATCGAGAAAATTGATCACTTTAGCATTCGTGGTAGTGGTAATATTTAATTTGTGATCTTTAAAAAAATTCAATCATTTCCTTTCTCAATCGGCCTATATTTCGTGGGCTTGTTTTACGGAGAAGAAATACACCGCCATCTCTATAGAGTCCGGTATTCTTAATGTCAAAATTAAATCTAAGTCTACACAGTAATAATATTCTCAAAAATTCGCCTGCCTCTGGTGAATTAAATGCTCTGATGGCAATATTAAATTTTGGGTTACATCTTTTGGTCCACAGGTAACCATTATGACATATTATAGTTTTTTTTTACGCTTGCTTTATGGTATTTAATTCACAATCGCTAGTAGTTCAGCAATCTTTGGCTGGATTTGCAGCTGTTAGATTTGCATATTCTTAGTGATGGGCGGGTAAAAGTTACAGAAATCGAATTGGATAAATGTACAATCATTCTTCCTTTTCATATATTTAAACCTCTCTATAGCTTCTATCTTATACTATTGATTAATTACTAGAGCATTTTTAGTATATTTGCATGCTTTCAAGGAAGTTTTTGCTGATTTTACCGATATTATATTTATTTGGGTTGAGTATTCGGTAGTGAGGTTTATTTAGGAAATTTAACTTGTATTCATTAACTGTGTTGGATACTTGTCTCATTACAATCGTTCTTCTTCTTCTTCTTCTTCTTCTTCTTCTTCTTCTTCTTCTTCTTCTTCATCTTCCTCTTCTTGTTAGCCCTCAGATATCTGTCTATCTTTTCTTCTTCTTTACGATAGATTTAGAGTTTCGCTACAATCGCTCTTCTTCTGGTACTTATTTTTCTTCATCTTCTGCCTGTTTTTCTTCTTCCTCGTCTTCTTCTTCTTCTTCTTCGTCTTCTTCTTCTTCTTCTTCTTCTTCTTCTTCTTCTTCTTCTTCTTCTTCTTCTACTTCTTCGTCTTTTTCTTGTTTGCCATCAGATATTTGTCTATCTTTTCTTCTTCTTTACCATATCTTTAGAGATTCGCTACAATCGCATTCTTCTTCTTGTTCGACTTCTTCTTCGTCTTCTTCTTCGTCTTCTTCTTCATCTTTTTTCTCTTCTTATTTTTTCTTGTTTGCGATCAGATATCACTTGATATATATATTTTGTCGTGTCGTTTTCTTCCCGATAACTTTAGAGTTTCGCTAAAATCGTTCTTCTTCTTCTTCTTCTTCTTCTTCTTCTTCTTTTTCTTCTTCTTCTTCTTAATTTTTACAATCTGTATCTATCTATCTTTTCTTCTTCTTTCCGATAAATTTAGAGTTTCCCTACAATAGCTCTTCTTCTTCTTCTTGTTTGCTATCAGATATCTGTCTATCTTTTATGCTTCTTTCCGATATCTTTAGAGATACCCTACAATCGCAATCTTCTTCTTCTTTTTCTTCTTCTTCTTCTTCTTCTTCTTCTTCTTCTTCTTCTTCTGCTTCTTCTTCTTATTCTTCTTCTTCTTCTTCTTCTTGTTTGCCATCAAATATCTCTCTTTCTTCTTCTTTCCGATAGCTTTAGAGTTTCCCTACAATCTTCTTCTTCTTCTTCTTCTTCTTCTTCTTCTTCTTCTTCTTCTTCTTCTTCTTCTTCTTCTTCTTCTTCTTCTTCTTCTCATATTCCTATTCTTCTTGTTTGCCATCAGATATCTCTCTATCTTGTCTTCTTCTTTCCAATAACTTTAGAGTTTCGGTAAAATCGCTCTTCTTCTTCTTCTTCTTCTTCTTCTTCTTCTTCTTCTTCTTCTTATTCCTCTTCTTCTTCTTCTTCTACTTCTTTTATTTTTGCAATCAGTATCTAACTTTTCTTCCTCTTTTCGATAACTTTAGAGTTTCCTTGCAATCGCTCTTCTTCTTTTCTTGTTTGCCATCCGATATCTCTCTATCTTTTTTTCTTCTTTCCGATATCTTTAGAGATACCCTTTTCATCTTCTTCTTCTTCTTCTTTGCAATGAGATATCTGTTTAACTTTTCTTTTACTTTCCGATGTCTTTAGAGTTTCCCTACAATCGCTCTTTTTTCTTCTTCTTGATTTCTTTTTCTGTTTCTTCTTCTTGTTTACCTCTGATATCTCTCTGTCTTTTCTTCTTCGTTCAGACATCTTTAGAGCTTCGCTACAATCGCTCTTCTTCTTCTCTTTCTTCTTCTTCTTATTTTCTTGTTATTATTATGTTCTTTTTCCTCTTCTTCTTCTTCTTCTTCTTGTGTGCCATCAAATATATCTGTATCTTTTCTTCTTGTGTCCGATATCTTTAGAGTTTCTCTAGAATCTCTCTTCTTCTTCCTCTTCTTCTTACGCTTCTTTTCGTCCTATCTCTTTTTTTCATTTGCCTCTTTTTTGTCTTCATCCCTTCCTTCTTGAACATGTTCCGAACGTCTTTATCTTTTTCCATCTTCGCCCCCGATCAAATGATGCAAGCAGCTTCATAAGCACCCCCCATCCGTATTGACGAAAACATTCCACTTTCGTGAAAGTAGAAATCTTATCGGACAAAAGTTGGTATAACGCTCGCGTGATCCACCATCTTATATCAATAGCCCAGAATAGATTAGAGTTCAAATCTCTCTCGATCCTTGTGTCCCCCAAGGCTACGCACCACCCAGTCGGCGATTTTTCGGTCACTCATTTCACCTACTTTTAAAGATGTGAATAGAACCTACTGGTTTTGGTTACAAGTGCGGAAGACTGTTGAAATACTTCACAGATGGAATATATATATATATATATATATATATATATATATATGTATATATATATATATATATATATATATATATATATATATGTCTAACAACGTCCGATTTGGTTTCATGACTTTTATATTAATACAGTTTCTATGATTCTAGATCATTTTGTGCATGTGTATCGCAGCTGCTTCATATATCTCTACAATCTCTGTTTTTCTTCTTCTTCTTCTCGTTTGCCATCAGATATCTCTGTATCTTTTCTTCTTCTTTCCGATATCTTTAGAGTTTCTCTACAATCTCTCTTTTTCTTCTTCTTTTTCTTCTTTTCTCTTTCTTCTACTTCTTCTTCTTCTTCTTCTTCTTCTTCTTCTTCTTCTTCTTCTTCTTATTCTTATTCTTGTCTGTCATCAGATATCTCTGTATCTTTTCTTCTTCTTTCCGATATCTTTAGAGTTTCTCTACAATCTCTCTTTTTCTTCTTTCTCTACTTCTTCTTCTTTTCTGTTTCTTCTTCTTTTCTGTTTCTTCTTCTTCTTCTTCTTCTAGTTTTCCATCAGATATCTCTGTATCTTTTCTTCTTCTTTCCGATATCTTTAGAGTTTCTCTACAATCTCTCTTCTTCTTCTTCTTCTTCTTCTTCTTCTTCTTCTTCTTCTTCTTCTTCTTCTTCTTCTTCTTCTTCTTCTTCCTCATCTTCTTCTCTATACATTTACGTCAGTCGTTATTTGTTTTACGATCGATCAGTGTCTCGTGTAATGATGTGTTTAGACGTATAGAAAAAGACTATTCTTTCAACATCGAGCAACTGTTACCAACACGATAAACAAAAATTGATTAAAATATCTTCTAAGATTTCCTTATTATTCTTCAATTAACATTTGTAAATTTTATTGAATATTCTATCTGCGCCAATTTAACAGAGAATCCTCTCGTAAATTGACAGATAAAGACATCTTGCAACATCATGCCAATTTTGACATATTATTTGGCTATATTATACGCATATTACGAGTTAAAGACTGAGGCGTGGGTTTTCTCTGTTTATTCTTTTCTATATTCCGGGCCATTTTCCTGGTTTTTGGTTCATATTTAAATATTAATTGTCCAATGTCTGAGTACTTTCGGATTTCATGAGTCATTATCATATTGTTTTCCTTTATTGTGATCCGTAGGTTTCTTCATGTTTAAATAACAGTAAAATATGCTTTCCAACAGGAATCTCCTCTTTTGCCATAAGGCTACAGGAAGCCATGAGAGCAAAGAAAGGCTCAGTTACCCTATGGCGAGAGGTACATTTCCTATGAAAAATGTTCGACCTCAAAACCAGTAGACATTAATTTGACTGTTTAAAAAATCACTAAGTATAACGTATTTTAATATATATATATAAATATATATATATATATATATATATATATATATATATATATATATATATATATATATATTACAGGTAATAGATCCGTTGGTATATAATCGAAGTGTATCCTAGTAATATCTGATATTAAAATTGATCCACAGATAGCTCCCTGTATTTATTATAACAGAGCATATATTTTATACAGCAAAAAATCCCAAATTACCTCATGTGTGTATAGTATACTATACCCACATGAGGTAATTTGTGATTTTTGCTGTATAATATATATATATATATATATATATATATATATATATATATATATATATATATATATATGTCATTCAAAGACAGTACTGTTTCGCTGTATCACAGCTCCTCAGTGTGACTAGACTTCCGAATGCCTCAAGCCAGGATTGAAACACAACTAATTTTGTGTCAGCCAGAGCTATCTTCACTCGGTAGAGTTACACAACTAAATCTAGCGTATTGTTTTTACAAATGTAAACAAATGCCAATCAGCCAAAGTGCTCCATTCATTTTACTGAAGAGCTTTGCATTAGTGCAGGTGGCTGTTGTTTATAGAATTAGCTTATCACTCAACAGTGCTCAATTGAAATGTATATATATATATATATATATATATATATATATATATATATATATATATATATAATCTAGTATAGGATTGGTGTATACGGAATAAATATTTATTTCGTATATATATATATATATATATTTATATATAAAGAAATATAGTTTTAAGGTGTGCCATATTTATGGGATAAAGTGCTCAATATCAGAGATAGAGCGTATGTAAATATAAATATAAAATTGAACATTGAAGTCAGCACGCAGAGGCGACAGGCTGTTTCATGCTGGACGCAATTGTCAGGCCACGAATTTTGGATTTTTCCTCGGCTATTTATATATATGGGTCAGTGGTGCATTGTGGGTAATCTATTGTGGTGGTTATTTTTACGGCAGTGGTTTGTTTATTTATTTGTTTGCTTGGGTTAATTTATTTTTCTTGTTTTTCATTTTCATTGTGTATCATTTTTCTTTCCGGTTTTGAAAACTATTAAATAAGCGACCTAAGCAAATCCCACTACCAATTTTTTGACTACGTTAATAACGTAGTAAAATCTTTTTGGAGGGGGATATGCTTAAGTCGCTTATTTAATGGTTTGTTTTGTTCTCGGAAGATAAAGCTATTTATTCGTTTAAGGTTTAGATTGCTTGCCGTAGTCTATTCTGTTATTTTGGCGGGTGGACAGTTTTTAATTTATTTATTTGGATTGATTATTTTTACTTTTTTTTGCTTATTCATGCTTATTTTTATTAGTTCTAAAGGTTATAAAAAAATAAACCCACGTAGGATAAAAGAATGAATGTCCCCTAAACGGTAATGCTTAAAAACAACGTAACGTCCTTTATTTTTTAAATATCAGATTCGACAGTTTTGGGGTGAACCACGCTAAGACGTTTCGAACGAAAAGAGCCCATCTAGACATTTTTTGATAAAATGAAGAATACTGATACATATTGTGCATGCCGTAAGTATATATTTAACAGAAAACCATATTAATATTACATGACTTATTGACATAATGAATATTTTGACGGATAACATCAATAACCATATTAGTCAAGGAATCTCTCAATTATTTTATCGTAGCAAGTTGGAGTGCCTCTTTTGCAGCTTTGATAGTGTTACATAGGAATAAAGTGCCACTGCCGATACTCGAGTTTGAACACAGATTGCCACTGAGCAAACATAATATATATCACGTAATTGCAAAGGAAATGCATGTATGGGAATTAGCGTGGCGTCTAAATGATCACCATTTCTATTCTATCCTCTATTACTATACGGATCACCATTTCTATTCTATCCTCTATTACTATACGGATCACCATTTCTATTCTATCCTCTATTACTATACGGATCACCATTTCTATTCTATCCTCTATTACTATACGGATCACCATTTCTATTCTATCCTCTATTACTATACGGATCACCATTTCTATTCTATCCTCTATTACTATACGGATCACCATTTCTATTCTATCCTCTATTACTATACGGATCACCATTTCTATTCTATCCTCTATTACTATACGGATCACCATTTCTATTCTATCCTCTATTACTATACGGATCACCATTTCTATTCTATCCTCTATTACTATACGGATCACCATTTCTATTCTATCCTCTATTACTATACGGATCACCATTTCTATTCTATCCTCTATTACTATACGGATCACCATTTCTATTCTATCCTCTATTACTATACGGATCACCATTTCTATTCTATCCTCTATTACTATACGGATCACCATTTCTATTCTATCCTCTATTACTATACGGATCACCATTTCTATTCTATCCTCTATTACTATACGGATCACCATTTCTATTCTATCCTCTATTACTATACGGATCACCATTTCTATTCTATCCTCTATTACTATACGGATCACCATTTCTATTCTATCCTCTATTACTATACGGATCACCATTTCTATTCTATCCTCTATTACTATACGGATCACCATTTCTATTCTATCCTCTATTACTATACGGATCACCATTTCTATTCTATCCTCTATTACTATACGGATCACCATTTCTATTCTATCCTCTATTACTATACGGATCACCATTTCTATTCTATCCTCTATTACTATACGGATCACCATTTCTATTCTATCCTCTATTACTATACGGATCACCATTTCTATTCTATCCTCTATTACTATACGGATCACCATTTCTATTCTATCCTCTATTACTATACGGATCACCATTTCTATTCTATCCTCTATTACTATACGGATCACCATTTCTATTCTATCCTCTATTACTATACGGGCGGCCATTTATATACTATCCTCTATCTCTATACTATTGACTATACTATTTCTCTATTCGGATCACTATTCGGTGTTTATTATTCGAGTGAGATTTATCGAGCAAGTACTATTGGTGCGAGTGATATGCGAAGGCGTATGATACCAGTATTGTTCAACGGCGTTATTATAGTTGTATCTGCGATTACAAAGTCTCTGCTACCACGAGCATTACGAAAGTGACAACAATTATTCATTGACATCACAAAGGATGGTCCCCCATAAGATATCTTTCGACGTAAATTATATATATATATATATATATATATATATATATATATATATATATATATATATATATATAGGGAGAGAGTGTGTGAGAGAGAGAGAGAAAGATAGATAGATAGATAGATAGATAATAATATATGAATCCATATAAAAATAGCGAACAGGGAGATTTCTATTCGTTTTTTATTAAATCTTAATTTTATTAAATTTTTCCTAGTAATTTCGAATATTGCTCCATTTGTTATCAATGATTCGAACAATCATTGAAAACGAATGAAGTGTAGTTACGAAAACTGGTTTCAAATTCCGGCGTTCTCGCTTTAATGCAACCAATTTCAGGCCATTCAAGATGACGCCATAAAAACGGCCGAACTGAAATTTCATGAATTTTTATGTCCTTTGAGAGATTGTATTTCCAACACTCCTAGCTCAATTTGTCATTTGTCAAAATTTAGTGTAATTCATGCAGATATTGATGATTACAGGGTAAATAGACAAAATAATCAGATAAATTTTAGTTGATGACACCAAACCTTTTTATACTAGACACAATAAAAAGAAAGACTTCAAATTATGGAGGTTGTTGCAATAAAACTGAAGAACTTAAAATAAAATAAAATGTCTTTTCCCATAGAGGTCCGGATTGTGTTAAAAATCATACACTCGCGTAAGAATTTCCGTTGACTGTTTAAATGACGTCATCTCGAGTAGGTTAAAATTGATCCCCTTGAAACAGAATCAGAAACCAGTTGCGTAACTACACTTGAGAGTGAAATCAAATACCCGTGAGGTGCTCATTAGAGATATACTATTCCCAGATGACTCAGATTTGGCTGCACATTCTGTAGAGCAACTGCAGCGACTCATAGACAATATCTGTAAAGACAGTGGAAACCCACTTCACGTCGGTGAACAACTGACTGAAGTCTCATCTGGATCATTACAGACCCCGTCTTTGAATTTTGTCAAGAATCTCGAGAGTTACGGCAGGAACACCAGACCAAATATGGCTGCAGTATTTAATGCACGGACGAATGGTAGATCTATAAATGTGCAAATTTTCTGGCACGACGCAATGAACCAACTTTCCTTGCAGTAGACGTAGTAATTGATTCGGTATAGACACGCCACTTCATGTCAGTGGGAAACATGAGACCAAGAAGGGACAGTATGTTGCCCTCCTGGAGTTTTAGTATCAGCCATGCTGATATCAGGCAAAAAAGTTCCTCTGTGGTGATCAGATTCTCACGACGTTTCACTCTTGTTGATAGATCGTCTATTATCACAATGTGATGGAAACCAAAACAAAAGGAAAAGGAATTTAAATGATTCCGTCGAGATTATAGAAGCCTTACTCGTCGCAACAAGACCTTTCCCATTAAATTTTCCCGTTCAATAAGATGTTTTTTCCCATAGTGGTCCGGATATTAAATTGTGTTAAAAATCATAGACTCGCATAAGAATTTCCGTTGACTGTTTAAATGACGCTCCCTGGAGTGGATTAAAATTGATCCCATTAAACAGAATCATAAACCAGTTGCGTAACTACAGTTGAGAGTGAAATCGAATGCGAATGCGCAAGAGTTATACTTTTCGCAGATGACTCAAGGTTGGCAGCACACTCAGTAGAGCAACTGCAGCGACTCATAGACAATTTTTTAAAAGCGAGCCAACCGTTCAGTCTGACCACCAGTCTGAAGAAAACCAACATGATGGACCAACGCGTTGAACAGCCTTCCGCCGTGAAAATCAACAACTAGGGTCTGCTTCATGTATTCAAATACCTCGGCTCCACCGTTTGAGAGATCCTCTCCCGAGACACTGACGTCAATAGACGGATGGTGCCACCTATCTTGACAGGAAAACCTCGAGAGTATGACAGAGAAGAAAGCTTACGACGAACGCTAAAAAAGAACAAATTTTTCAGAAGACTGAAAGCCGCTCCTGATATATATATATATATATATATATATATATATATATATATATGTTTATATGTATATATATGTTTATATATTATTTTCTTCTCTCTCTGATATATATATATATATATATATATATATATATATATATATATATATATATATAACCCTTTCTCTTTCTATATATACATTTTTCTCTTTCTCTCTCTCTATATATATATGTATATTTTTCTCTTTTCCTCTCATTCTCTCTCTCCATATATACATTTTTCTCTCTCCATATTCCCCCCTCTCTCTCTCTATATATATATATATACATATATAAAAGTGAACATAGAAGTCAACACTTAGAGGCGACAGTCTGTTTCCTGCTAGATGCAATCGTCAGGCCACTGACTATTGCATGTAGCATGAAACTTTATATATTTACACACGCTCTATATCCGATATTGAGCACTTTATCCCATAAATATAGCACACTTTAAGACTATATATTTTCATATATATATATATATATATATATATATATATATATATATATATATATATATATATATATATAACCCTTTCTCTTTCTATATATACATTTTTCTCTTTCTCTCTCTCTATATATATATGTATATTTTTCTCTTTTCCTCTCATTCTCTCTCTCCATATATACATTTTTCTCTCTCCATATTCCCCCCTCTCTCTCTCTCTCTATATATATATATATATATATAAAAGTGAACATAGAAGTCAACACTTAGAGGCGACAGTCTGTTTCCTGCTAGATGCAATCGTCAGGCCACTGACTATTGCATGTAGCATGAAACTTTATATATTTACACACGCTCTATATCCGATATTGAGCACTTTATCCCATAAATATAGCACACTTTAAGACTATATATTTTCATATATATATATATATATATATATATATATATATATATATATATATATATATATATAACCCTTTCTCTTTCTATATATACATTTTTCTCTTTCTCTCTCTCTATATATATATGTATATTTTTCTCTTTTCCTCTCATTCTCTCTCTCCATATATACATTTTTCTCTCTCCATATTCCCCCCTCTCTCTCTCTCTCTCTCTATATATATATATATATAAAAGTGAACATAGAAGTCAACACTTAGAGGCGACAGTCTGTTTCCTGCTAGATGCAATCGTCAGGCCACTGACTATTGCATGTAGCATGAAACTTTATATATTTACACACGCTCTATATCCGATATTGAGCACTTTATCCCATAAATATAGCACACTTTAAGACTATATATTTTCATATATATATATATATATATATATATATATATATATATATATATATATATATATATATATATATAACCAGAGGAAATTTCTCTTATTGAGCCTACGAAAAAAAGAGATTCTCTGTTTATAGGACATCCATCATCAGCGTGCTGCTCTACCACATTGATACTTGGAGCCTCTACTCCAGACAGTAGAGATACCTCAGCACCTTGGCTGTCTGAGACGCATTTTGGTCGTCAAATGGTCCCACCGGGTCACCACTACCCACCTTATACGCCCTTCTCCAACAGTTGGCTTGCACATGTACACCGTCTGTCGGATGTGAGGTCTTTCTGTACGGGGAACTGATCACCGGCTAGAGGGTGGCCTCATCTTCGCTTCACGTTTGTCTGTAAAACGGATATTAGGGTGATTGACATGGATATCGACGGTGGGAAGAGGCGACTTACAGTGAGGATGGACTGAGAAGAGGAGAAGTGTGCTCAATGTAAAGAAACCATTGGAGGAAAGCGTTTTCACATGGATTCAATTCAATAGTGAGTGGTACTCCCGTTTGGGCCTGTACAGCCATAATAGATGTGGTCCTGCCTTCAGCAGTTAAGACATAACACTTTGGGCTCAGATCCAATGTTTATCGAGACCTACGGATGCCGCATACACACACACACACACACACGCGCGCACACACACACACAAAACACACACACATATATATATATATATATATATATATATCAATGCCAATATCATTTCTATCTATTTAGGTCAGTTTGTTCATATCTATCGCAATAGGTTCATATATCTCTATTTATGCCAATCTTAATATCTATCGTGGTCTGTTTATCGATCAACCAATCGATCGATACATCGTGTCATCGTGTTTTTAGGAGCGCAGAAAGCTTCTGGAGTCCAAACTTGTATCGAGTTTTCCTTCGACACCTGATCGTCTCTAGCTTCCGTCTTCATCACTTGGAGTAATTCGAAAAAAAATGTCTCAACTAATTCTTTCCTCGTCTTTCCCCTGTTTCCAGAAATCCTCATTCTGTTTGCAGACATCTTTATTTAGAAAATGGAGTGGAGTGGCTTCTCTCGGGTTTCATCCGTTATAGCGGCTCTGGTGGCCCAGTTTCAATGGTTAAAAGGTTGTGGGCCGACAGGCGAATACTAGCGTAAAAAAAGCGTATATAACCTGACTCAACGTAATGGAGGTTTTTAGCTTTTAACGAGCGTATACCATTATTTTCTTGAAAAATAAACGACGTTATATTGAATAGAATCTCTGGTTAGAGGTCGGTGTTCGAAAGTACAGCTAAGTATGAATTCCATATGCTGATTTTCAAGGTTGGAAATCCTTCAACATAGAAAACTGACGGAATAGTATTTCCCTTATATATATATATATATATATATATATATATATATATATATATATATATCCAGTTGGGTTTTTGTGACAGTAAATAGCCATGTATTTGAACCTGCTTCCATCGGTGTTTAATAAAAGCTAAATTGATAAAAAAAAACTCAAAGAATCGTCAATGAGACATCAAATTAATTATTGTTTCTGGATTTCTATGGCCTTCAGATTATTTGTCATAAATCGTGTAGTCCACTATAAAAGAACGATTCCAATAAAGATATTAAAATTTGATCTATTTTCACTATCTTGAAAAGAAACATTATCATCTGTAATAACAGCTCTGGAGAAAACCAAACACGTGGAATAATTCGCCGTCAGAGTTGCCCATTCAAAAGCATCTTTTCCCTTCCAATGCGTTATTGAAATAAGTCAGTTGCTGTTGAGATGTTGAGTATTTCCACGTGAGTATATGGTAATAACAAACAAACACAGTCGTAGGGAAAAATACTGGTATATTCAGAGAGGTATTTACATCAGAGAGATTAGTAGTAGAACGAACGTAGGTTAGTAGTAACAATAAGTAATAGTAATAAAGTCCAACGGTATCTTCCGGTCGAGAAACGGAAGTGGAACGGATCACTACAGAAGTCTCACTCTGCACTGCACTACACTGCTACACTACCCACAGTCTCTAGAACTACTGTTCTATTTATAATAATAGGATCAGTCTATTGTGGTTGTGAAGGTGGGTGCGCCCCAACAGTTACTCACTCCTAAATTACGTAATAAGTGTTCGTTTACGTTTCAATAATGTTTAATATATAATCTCTGGGACTCATAATGAGGAAAGAAGGCCCAGAATATATAAAACTTACAAGGTATACTGAATGCAAGAAAAGAAAGGAAATGTTTACTTTAGAGATTTTTGTCAATGGTTGGCAGAACAGGAAAAAAACTAAGTATGATAGAGAGGCAAAGTTTAGTTTTAATAAACATATAGAAAGTGGTGGAGAGCCATGACCGCCCACATCCTGAAAGGAAACGATACAAAAAAGAAAAGAACTGCAGGTGGCAGAAAAGAACAAGGAAAAAGAGAATTAGTAAATGACAAATGTTATTTAGGGCAACAAGAAGGAAGAAGTGGTAGAGAGCCATGATCACTTACATCCTGAAGATAGACAGCATATAAAAGAATAAGCGTATAAACGGCAAAACAGGACAAAGAGGGGTGGTAAAAAGTCAAAAGTTATTTAGAGCAGGAAAAGGCCGGAAGGTAAGGTACGCCATGATTGGTTTAATCCTGAAATCACACGACACGTAAAAGAATAATCATATTAATGGCGAACAGGGAAAATAAGGATGCCAAAGAGTTAAAATTATTTTAAGTACGTGATAAGACGTAGAGGAGAGCCATGATCATCGACGGGGAGAAGTATATAAAAGAAATATAGCTTCGCAAGGACGTAGAGGGATGTTAAAGAGTCAAATGCTGTTTAGCATAACAAAAGGATGAATGTTGCGAAGAGCCATGATCGTCTACCGCCTTAAGTACGATATCACATTAAAGAAGAGGATAAAACGTAGAAAATGTGGAAGAAATTTATTCACACTCTCATCCGTTCAATCAAAATTTTTCTCTATCCGGCAAATAGCCATTGTTTTTGTAATCCTTTATATATAATACATTAAGAATCTGCAGTCCCCAATATTTACTTAAAGAAGAAACATACATAGAAAACACATTCAAAAACCTACAATATCCATATCATTTCATCCACAACGCAAGAAGAAAGGCATACAAAATATACAACCGAAACAAAACTAATAACATAATCCTCAATAATAAATTATATGAAAACAGATGCATAATACTACAGACCAACTCTCTCAAGTTCACTATCCTGAAAAACCTATCCCGTCTAAATAATCTCAAAATAGTCACAAACACTTCCAAAATCAGTATGGATATACGCAGATCCTCAAACACTAATAGCAATAATATTTCTGAAGCAGAATAATAAAATAAATTGCCAAAACTCTTCCTCCCAATATATTGCAGAAACAAGTAGAAATAAAAAAAAGCGCATTTATGAACACAAAAGAGACCTCACAGAAAACAACTTAGCTAATACACTAGTCATACATAGAAATAAATTCAACCACAATTTTGATTTTAAAAATGCTACACTCATAAAAAAATAACTCACTCAGAAGGAAAATCCTCGAGAGTGCCGCCATTGAATATTATCCAAATATTAATCTACGCCCAGGCTTTTCCCCTATTTCACCTTTCATAACAGAATTACTACTCTCCCAAACAAACGTACAGAACAGTATCAAGAAATCAAAAGAAAATGTTTGAATCCGTCAGCACAATAAAAACAATATCTCCACACGTGACAGTAATTGACGTAATTTTCAGTTAACAGTATGAAAATAACGTTCTCTAAATTCTTCCAGTTGCTAAGGACATTTTGTTTTGTTATTATTAGTTACTTTGTTTAAATAAATTAATTCCGTTTTTTGCCTTGAAAAATTCCACATTGGACGAAACGCGTCGGCAACTATACCAGTTTTCCTATTGTCTTTTACATTTATACATTTACAAATATATAATACATTATTCATCCCCGCTATCTTGGCTCAAAACGAGTTTTTCCTATGTTCAGCGAGAAATGATAGACTAACTTTAAAATCAACCGATATTCCACTTCCATTGTGACATTGTCACAACATCAAATATGGTAGAACTTGTGGGTCCAAAGGGCATCTGGCGACCACTGTCATTTTGTCGTAATAGCCTGAATCCGTGGTATCACGACGATATTCTTCACGGCTGTCTCCATGTCAATCTAGCAAAGTCACACTGAACTTTTTATTATGCAGAATCAACTCAGTGGTCTTTTCGCCGTAAGATTTTTTCTAATATTATAAAGCCCAACACATATGGTCTATATTGGCTAATTTTATTGCTCCCAATAGGGAACTTTGCCGGCAACTTATCAGTGATGGAGAGAGACAGGCGAGAGAGGCAGACTTCTCAAAGCTAATTCACATATTTACCACTAAGAAAAATTATCACTGTAAAACATTAGACGGAGAAACTCTTTATTCACGGGAAAGTCTCAATTAATCGTTATTTTATGATTCTTTAATTCACAGACCAGTTAAAAGTATAAAATCCGTCTACATCCTTCTTTTTCCATTATCATGGACTCATAACTGTCAACTGATCGTATTAAATATGTTATATTCTAGAAATACGATATATTTCCAAGAAGTCATATTCATTTTCTTTTCCTAAAGTTCAACTTATTGATCTGTACTTCACACACAATGTACACCATAGCGTCTAAACATTGCTTAAGAGTTTAAACTACTTTCTACAGTTAACAGATATCAACAGAATTTATAAAATGAAATTAAAGACTTTCTAAGATTCCAGTGTAAATTCACACACGATGTACACTATAGCGTCTAAACATTGCTTAAGAGTTTAAACTACTTTCTACAGTTAACAGATATCAACAGAATTTATAAAATGAAATTAAAGACTTTCTAAGATTCCAGTGTAAATTCACACACAATGTACACCATAGCGTCTAAACATTGCTTAAGAGTTTAAACTACTTTCTACAGTTAACAGATATCAACAGAATTTATAAAATGAAATTAAAGACTTTCGAAGATTCCAGTGTAAATTCACACAAAATGTACACCATAGCGTCTAAACATTGCTTAAGAGTTTAAACTACTTTCTACAGTTAACAGATATCAACAGAATTTATAAAATGAAATTAAAGACTTTCTAAGATTCCAGTGTAAATTCACACACAATGTACACCATAGCGTCTAAACATTGCTTAAGAGTTTAAACTACTTTCTACAGTTAACAGATATCAACAGAATTTATAAAATGAAATTAAAGACTTTCTAAGATTCCAGTGTAAATTCACACACAATGTACACCATAGCGTCTAAACATTGCTTAAGAGTTTAAACTACTTTCTACAGTTAACAGATATCAACAGAATTTATAAAATGAAATTAAAGACTTTCTAAGATTCCAGTGTAAATTCACACACAATGTACACCATAGCGTCTAAACATTGCTTAAGAGTTTAAACTACTTTCTACAGTTAACAGATATCAACAGAATTTATAAAATGAAATTAAAGACTTTCTAAGATTCCAGTGTAAATTCACACACAATGTACACCATAGCGTCTAAACATTGCTTAAGAGTTTAAACTAATTTCTACAGTTAACAGATATCAACACAATTTATAAAATGAAATTAAAGACTTTCTAAGATTCCAGTGTAAATTTAGTTGCATATTAATTTGGTGCCAATTTTGTTGAAAATCATTTCGTAAGTTGACGGAAAAAAAAAAAATTTGCAGCATCATGCCACCCAACAGAACGTTGCAGCCTAGCCAGGAATTTGAACCCGATTTGCTGGTTCCTTTTCCCATCCCGATATACGTAACACCAACTGCAAACCCAATTGACGGATAAGTATTATTTTCTAAAGATTATTCGCTAGTGAAAATGTTCGAAGAGTAACTCAGAAGAGGCGATTTATATATGGAACAAAGAAAATTATTAAAATAAGTTTTCAAAAAAAAAAAAAAAAAAATTCAGGTGAAATTTAAAAAAAAACTTCCTCGGAAATTCTTATCACTGACTCAAAGCCATTTAACACCCAGATTCCTTGTCCTTGTTTAGCGGTGAAGAAGAAAATTCCCAGAAGACTGAAAGCCGCCCCTGAGACAAAGTAAAAAAAGTTGTCTCCTTAGAGAGAACTAAAGAAAAAAAAAGGAGACGAAAATAATATATATATATATATATATATATATATATATATATATATATATATATATATATATAACCGGAGGCCTCTCCGAAGATCTACATTCGCGGAAATTTCCCCGTATTGAGCCTCCGGGAAAAAAGAGTTTCTCTGTAGAACGCAGGCCTTTCATTTTACACAACAGCGACATCAGTTACGTTCGCCCGAATATCGAAGACATATGATTGATTGACAGACGGCAGGCGTTCAAGGAAACGAACAGACCATTTCTACAAAGACCGTCTATACCGATCTATGCTGTCATATATATATATATATATATATATATATATATATATATATATATATATATATATATATATATATATATATATGTATGTATGTATGTATGTATGTATATATGTATGTATGTATATATGTATGTATGTGGGGGTGAGTGTGATGAGGTTTAAAGGAGGAGGGAAAGGAGGGATAAGTGTAAGAATTTAAAGGTGATAGTGGGGAGTGAGGGTGGGCGGAAAGAATGTGCAGGAGAGTGGGGAGTGCGTGGGAAAGATCCATCGATTGGCATTCTGGCGGGGAATCGAAATAATGTGATTGAGTTGATGGGGGTGAGGGGGATGCGAATTGGTTAGGTGGGTGGTGCGAGTCGGCAGCCTGGAAATTGCGGAGGAGAACAAAAGTAAGAATGAAATTATATATATATATATATATATATATATATATATATATATATATATATATATATATGTGAGTGGAGGTGGTTGTGTTTTGAGAGAGACATTGCAAAACGAAAGAAAAAGAATAACTTAGTTATATTGATGACGTTGATGATGATGCGAATATGATGCACTTTACTGTCATCATCACTGTCATATCTCTGAATGGACTGATTGTAAAATTAATGGCGGTTGTGATGTTGGAATGTCAGGGAGAAACTACAATAAAGGTTTCTTTCTCTGACAGATGATTGAAGAAGAAGAAGAAGAAGAAGAAGAAGAAGAAGAAGAAGAAGAAGAAGAAGAAGAAGGCCGATAATAAAGAAAGACAGTCGGAAAGAAGAAGGAAGGGGAAATAAATTTAAAAAAGAAAGAGGCTGCCGTAAAAGAAATGTTAAAGAAAAAGAATGAAAGAAAAAGGAAAGAAGAAATTGTGCTGCTGCTGCTGATGATGATGAAGGAGAACAAAGAAAAGAAAAGAAAGAAAAGAAATAAAGAATGGACGAAAAAATAGTGATGATAATAAAAGACAGAAAAGTAGATTGAAGAAAAAAGGATCAGAACGATGAAAGAAGAAAATAGAAAGAAAAGAAAAGAGGATGAATGACGTCGAAAAAGAAAAAAATGAAGAAGAAGAACAGTGAGAAGGAAAAAGTGGACAAAAATAAAGAAGAAAAACACAGACGTGTGATAATAAAAAAGAATAAGATTTGATGAAAACAGAGAGAAAATCATTCGAGGGGCAAGAGAAATAGAAAAGAAAAAAAGAAGAAGTGAAGAAGAAGGAGAAGAAGAGGAAGAGGATGAGGAGAAGAAGAAGACAATAATAATAAGAAAAATAATAAGAAAAATAAGAAGTAGAAGAAAAATAAGAAAAATAAAACGAAAAAGATGAAGAAAAAAGGAGAAAAATAAGAAAAATGAGAAGAAAAATACGAAAAAATAATAATAAAAATAAAAATAAAAATAAGAAAAAAGAAGATAAATAAGAAAAATGAGAAGAAAAATAAGAAGAAAATCAGAAGTAGAAGAAAAATAATAAGAAAATAAAAAGACAAAGAGAAAAAAAGAAGAAGAAAAAGAAGAAAAAAATACGTAGAAGAAGAAGAAGAAGAAGAAGAAGAAGAAGAAGAAGAAATTCATATTATAATGGAAAAGAAGAAAGGTAAAAGAAGAAGGAACGGAAAAATAGAAAACAAATATATTGTAGAATAAAAAATGAAAAAAAAAACAAAAAACAAAGAAAGCATGAAAACGTAGAAATTTCTATATTGAAGAGAAAGACGAAAGATGAAGTATAAACAAGTATACAGTAAGAAAGGAAAACTTTGGTAAAGAAAAAATACAAACGAAAGAAAACGAAAAAAAGAAAGAATAAAATAGTCGAAATTAAAGGATTGATAAAGAAGAAGAAAAATGGAAGAATACCAAAGGACAAGTAAGAAAATGTCGATGAAGGAAAGAACAAAGAAAGAAAAAAAGGAGACGAAGAAGAAGAGATGATGATGGCTAAGATCAGAGCATAAAAAAAAACAAACTTAGAGACAAAGAAAAGAGATTATAAGAGAAATCAGAAAAATAAAAAATTATCCGAAAGAAGAAGCGTACAGAAGAAGAAAAATCAAATTACTTAAATCCTCATATATCAAAGGTAGTTTTGTATGCCACAAGGCCACAAGTTTTGAGCAACTGCACAGTCACCAAGACGAAAGACATCATTGGAAATTATAAGCAAATGATGATGAAGCGAAATTAGAAAGACGAATACAGTATCAAATATCACAATTATAGGATCAAATCAAATGGTATGACAGTATTGTTAACAGAGGAAGAAAAGAAGAGGAATCAAAATTTGTAAGTGAGTTGAAATGGAACAAGTGGAAGAGAGGAAGAATAATTTTTTTCTTGAAAGAAAAGATAGAAACATATCTTAAATCTATCAATAAATCACATTCGTCTGAACTTTGGCCTCTTCTTTTTCTTCTTCTTTGTGCCATGTCTCTTTAGGACATAGGCAATCATGGCTTTCCCCAATTTCCTATCTCTTAGCAGTTTTTCACCTTTAGCTCTGCCCATCACAATCCCCTTCCGCCATGCGTTACGTAAGCGAATCCCTGCCTTCCTCTAAGCTCTTTTGTCCTCAATATGTCTCGTGAGGTTTTAAGTTTTCCAAGCCTACTTCCTCATCATGCGCCAAGGAAGTTTAGCTACCTTTTCCTAAAAAAAGTTCTTTCCGTTGCCATGTTCTTTAGGGCTTTCTCGTTGCTTCCTGATTCTGTCCTGTAGAATCACATTTCTGTTGCTTGTAATTTATTTCCTCATCCGTAGGAAGATTGCCCAACATTCACTTCCAAATAACAAGATGGTTACCACATCGTAATCCAGCTCACTTTTCTTTGTTTCAAACGACATTTTCCCGTTTCTCAGCACCCTAAACTTTGCAATACTTCTTTCGCTATTCCATTGTGTGTTCAGATCTCGGTGTCACATTTTCCAGCCTTTGTTAAAAAAAAAAAACTTCCCAGAGGCTTTAACTTCTGCACCTATTTGATATTTATATTTCAAATTGGTAACTCGTATCTTGACCTTTTTCTCTTGCTGATGATCACAATTTCTGTCTTCTTGCAGTTGATAGTTAGTCCCTTTTTCTCGCTTTCCTCTACCACACTGTCTAGCAGGTCCTGCAGTTACCTTTTCGAGTCAGCCATCAACACAGTGTCATCTACATATTCATCTACAGATTCATATGTCTTAAAATTACGCTTCAACAGCAAACGCATGGTGGGCACCAGTCCAAGCCATAAATTTCAACCTGCTACTAGATTGGTAACTAGGTCTCACCGTTTAACTGTTGTACTAGATGCAGCCGCCACTTCCCTTCGACCTACAATCTTCAAAATTTAAATGCAACATCAATGGCCATCTTCTGTCTTCTTGAAGCCCGTTCTTCATTATTCTTTCTCCTCATTTCTCCTCACTAAAGTTTTCTCATTTTCTTTCATTCCTTGTAAACCCCGGCGTTGCAGTTGCATTATCGCCTTACATGGGGTGAAATGATTAGAAAAAGATAGATAGATAGATAGATAGCTAGATAGATAATGAACAAACATAGATAAATAGAAAATGAACATAGAGAAATAGACAGATAGATAATGAAAAAAGATAGATAATGAACAAAATTAACAGGCTTACATAGATAGAGTTGATAGATAGATCATAAAGAAGCTCAGATAGCTACCTAGATAATTAACATATTTAGCTAGATGATGAAAAGATAGATAGATAGGTAGATAGATAGAAAAAGAAAGAAAGAAAGAAAGTGTTGTGGATTCCGAGATGAATCCAATATCAATGAATATCAAACGCCAAGAATAGATAAGGAAAATAAATGTATTAACGTAATAATACAAACTGGTAATACGGGTTAGTAGTTCCAGGAATGCGGGTTAGTAGCACTAATATATATACAGTATTGGTATTGAAGTATCGCGGTATGATTTCTGACTGATTCTAGGTGCTCGTGACGGTGACTCTTGTGCTACCCTCCTCTGATACTACTCTGATACAGCCTCCGGGTATTCACTGGTAGTAGTATATGTATACCTCGGGCGAGTTCATCTGTGTGAAAAGGGGAGACCCCTTATCACCCCCTCTTTAGATGGGGAGTTAGTATCTTTTCCTTTCTCTTATGGTCGACCATTAGAGGCACTGTAAATTTTGTCTTCCTGCTAGTCCTTCCAATTTCTGTGTCTTCTTGTGGTCTTTGAATCTCAAAAACTTCAAAGATCTCCTCCATCGACTCGTTATTTTCTGCGGGTGACGAGCTTGGCTGTTCAACCCGTCTATTTTGTATTTGGTCAATATGTTTTCTGTGGGTAAATTGTTCGCCTTTTGTGTACATCACGTTTCCTTGTCTGTTAATTATTGTATTTGGTTCCTCATAAACCATATTGTTACTGAAATAGACCCATTCTTGTTTGATGATCTTCCGAGCACTATTGGTGTATACCGGTTTTTATTTATTTTTTCCTTCGTCCTCTGAATAAATTCATCCTTTTTCGCTTCTTTTCTTATCTCTTGCAAGGTCACAGGTAGTTCCTTTACTGACTTGTATAACTCTTTACTGCTTTCATCTGTGGTAGCAAATGGCGCGTTTCGCTTCTTTTTACATACTGGTTGGACATTTTCTTTCAATTCAATTCTAGCTGCACCCTTACAAAACGAGATGATAGGTGAATCCCATACGTCGAACTTTTTCATCCAGTCTGTACCCACTAGATTTTCTGTGTCTTTCATTACGTATATCCTGAGTTTTTTTGTTTTCCCGTGAAATTTAACATTTACGATTATTTCTCCTTCGAATTTTATACGCTTTCCTGTCACCGACTTAGCAATTTTTTGTGTATGTAACATGGTTGGCCTGTTAAGCTTTTTCCATGTCTGTAGGTTAATTATCGTTAGATCGGAACCCGAGTCTAGTTGCAACTTTATCTTTTTATTTAAGATTTCAAGTTCCACATATTTCCTTATTGTCTTCGTCATGCATCCTAGTAGCTCTTATCCTACTAGTAGCTTTTCTATTCCTACATTGGGATGCCTTGTGTCCCCTTTTTCCACACACAAGACAGTGTTTATATTTAAAAAAGCAATCCTTATTCCAGGGTAGTCCTCCACATCGATAACATGCAGATGGAGGGGCTTTTATTTGCTTCGATTTTCGTCATAATTTGCCGTATATGTTGTACTTTTTCCCTTATTATAGAATTTTTGTTTTCTTTCCGGGGAGGGTGAAGAACGTAAACTTTTGTTACGTATATGTGATACTGACTCCTCAATGTTCTTCGAGTCTTTCTTTATACTCAGGCATTTTTGGCAATCTTCTGATAATTGTTGTAGTGGTAGTCCAGGTTCATTTTGTAGTTTTGAAAGCATTCTTTTGCGCATTTCACTATCTTTTCCTGAGACTAACTCTTGGACAAAGATAAGACACTTGAAATTGTCCTGTGTTAATTTTGCCAACTTGAAGTCGTCGCAATGTTTATTCACGATTGCGGCAAACGTGGAATAGTCCTCATTTTCGCCCTTTACCAGGTTAAGACATTTCCACTTCTTGTGAAAGAGTGACGTTTTTGGACTAAAAAGCTCTGTAAGACATGTAATTGCTTCGTAAAAAGCTTATTCGTTCGTCTTTTTTGGCAAAATGTAATCCACAAATTTTGTGTATTCTTCAGTTCCTAATTTTCTGAGCAACAGACGTAGCTCCTTTGCTTCTGTCCAGTTTTGACAATCGATGTTAAAGATGTCCTCGTGGCGTCTAAAATAATCCCGAAATTTTTATCCTCTTCTAGAGAGTATTTGAAAGTTTCTATCGTAGTCCACACTGCGTCTTGGGAAAAAGTCGCCTCTTTTTCGATATTTTGTCGTTTGTTACCCGCTACCTTTAATATTAGTTCCTGCGTTGGTAGTAATTGTTTTTACCATTTTTCTTCCATTCTTTCTTGAATTGTAATTGTTGTTTGTTTTGTCTTTCTTGGAGTTGTAATTGCTGTTCATTTGGTATTTTGAAAGTTCTACTAAAATACATTTAAAATCTTCCATGATAAGAGTCTTACGAAAAACTCGATTTTCCGTGTTTTAATCCTCGTAAATCGCCAAGTTGATGTGCACACTGGCAAAGACGGCAATTATTTCTTTTTGTGTGAGTTCGAATACCTCGTCGCCATTTTTTTGTGGATTCCGAGATGAATCCGATATCAATGAATAACAAACGCCAGGAATGGATAAGGAAAATAAATGTATTAACGTAATAATACAAACTGGTAATACGGGTTAGTAGATCCAGGAATGCGGGTTAGTAGCACGAATATATATACACTCTTGGTACTGAAGTATCGCGGTATGACTCCTTACTGATTCTAGGTGCTCCACACACACACACACACACACACACACACACACACACACACACACACATACATACATATACACCTATACATATACACATATATACACATACATATATATATATATATACACATACACATATATACACATATACACACATACATATACACACATACCTATACACACCTACCCACATATACATACATATATATATATATATATATATATATATATATATATATATATATATATATACACCCACATGTTCGTGTATGCAAAAAATATGTCAATATTCAAACGTATTTACATTATTATATTTCACCCATATTCACCCATATTATATATACAAACTCAGAAATTCATATATTTATACATACATACATACACAGATTACCCGCAATCACATATCTGTGGCACGACACACATATACCCCCCCACACATATATATATATATATATATATATACACATCCACACGCATACATGTACTCACATATCCATATACATACATATATACACCCATATATACATACAACTACATATATTTACAAAAAAAACAAAGAAAAAAACAAAACAAAAGCCCACCTATATACCTACAAGTATATATACATACATATCCATATTCATACCCGCCCACTCCAAATATGTGTTCACAATACACAATTACAACAAAGCATGCCTATTTTTCTATATAAAAGCATATACATATACATGTCAAATGACGTATCAATGCTCCAGTTCAATTACATAGTTATATACATACAGTTATGTGTTCAGAATCATATGTGCATAGCAACCTTTCCAAAAGCAAAAAAATAAAGATCAAGTAATATTAGTCTTCCTATATAGTTACTTTTACATATATTACGTTAGGTTGAGGTTGTTCTTATGTCGGCATTTAAAAATTAGTTCATTATGTCTGTTTAGTAATACATCCGGATCTTTATGAGGATCTTTTCTTTTAGACATAAGTCGCATCCGTCTCTGAAATTTATTGGAGTTCTGGCTCTCGAGATGATCTTCCACTTTATTTGTGGGGTTAAGCCACCCTCCAACAAATCCCAATAATGCTTTGACAGTGCCGTTTGGTTCTTTTTACATTTATATTTGAAGGACTGGCGATGGTTATAAAATCGATGTTTCCAACTTACAGGTCTGTTGTTAATGTTTTACCCCATTTTCTCTCTTAATATTCTCCATTTGGAATTGTGTGATTTAAAATTCTTTACAATATGGAGGAACATTTTTTGAATTGATAATTTAATTTTGAATTTAAATGTATTACCCTTTAATAATCATTATTGATGATAAAATATTTAGATTTTTGATAATTGAATACTAAAGTCATCACCTAAAATTATTTTTAAATTTTTTTTAGGGAATTCTAAGTACACACCTATATATATGTGTGTAAGTATGCGTAAGCATTTAAAAAGATATATGTAGGTATTAATACATGAAATTACCCGTGTATATCCTTCAAATATCACTCCATATTAACTTAAAAACTAAATTTTAAGTAAGAGAAATTACCAATTTAAAAATAGTCGCAAATTAAATTCATGAATAAAATTCAAACTGATAGAGATATCACCTTAATAATCAATTACAACTAGAAGTAAACAGATATTTTAAAATAAAATTTTAGTATTTTAATGTAAATTCTATGAATATTTTTCTAATCGACTATTCAATATTAAATCCCCAAAATTTTTGTAATAAAGTTTTTAAAAAAACTTAAATCGCTAACAAACATATAATTAAATTCCTTATAGACTGTTTAAACATTCAAATTTATATCAAACATTATAATATTTATGAACTCTCAAAGTAAAGCAAAACAACAGCGTCTATTTCGGGCCTTTCACTCCAAAGAAAGTTAGTGACACTTTTTCTCATGACTTCTTTCTCTCTTTTTCTCTTTATGTCTTTTTCCCCCTTCCATATCAATATATAACTTCCGTTAAGTTAACCGATTTAATGTGTCAATGTCTGGATTTCCTCAAACAATTTAAATTTGAGAGAATAGAAATTTTACATCTAACTCAATCATGTCTCTCTCCTCCCTCACTTCGTTAATTACATATGCTTAGTACTGCCCGTCAAAAATGTGTAAATTTCTTTTCATTTTTCGTTTCAACCTTTGGAAGTAAAGTCTGATGATCCGCGGTCCTCTAAAAAGGCCGTGGCGAAATAATTTATTTCATGGAACCTTAAAGTGGTCTGTTTTTATTTTTAGTTAAATTATATATATATATATATATATATATATATATATATATATATATATATATATATATATATATATATATAGCATAATGAGAAGCCACGTATAAAGTAAAGTGTAAAAAAACTGCCAAATACAGTAATACAGTAATTCAATTAATTTCTGAGGAAGGACCGAGGTGGTCTGAAATATTAAATATATATAAAAACATATAAATAAATACTTTCGCAAAAAAACCCAATTTTTTTTCAGTTATTTTATCCATATATATATATATATATATATATATATATATATATATATATATATATATATATAAATATATAGGGTGTCCATAAAGTCTCTTTACAATTTAAAAAATATATAACAAAGGCAATTGATGTGGGACCACAACTACATAACCTTCAACCACCCATCATTTTCCAGCAAGATGGAGTACCACCTTATTGGGGACTGCATATTCGTGGGGTCCTAAATCAAACATTTCCAACACGGTCGATTGGAAGGGATAGTCCAATACCCTGGCCACCTCGTTCAGCAGATACCTCTCCCCTGGACTTCTTTCTATGGGGTTATGTTAAAGACATCGTGTATCGAACAAAGATACGGGACCTCATTGATCTAAAACAAAAGATCATTGATGCCATTGCCACCATTGATGAGGCTGTGCAACAGAATACATGGCAAGAAATCGAGTACCGTCTTGATGTGTTTCGTGCAACTGATGGTGTCCATATAGAAGTGGATTGATTTAGTTAAAAAAGACTCCTCCTTTTGTAACAATTTCAACATATTTGTCTGTGCATTTGCTTTTGTAATAAATTATTTTAAATTGTAAAGAGACTTTATGGACTTTATGGACACCCTGTAGATGTGAAGATACTAAGTCACACAGACAGCAGCCGATATGGTTAAGAAAGAAAAAAAAAGACACGTATAAATGATCGTTCTCTCTGCTGGCAAGAAGTGCGATTGGCGTCTATACGTCGAGATATATGTTAGGAATTAAACTCATCCTTTTCTTGAATGCTAGATAGCGAATTCGTCGAAAGATGTGTACAAAATAAACTGTACGTGCGAAATGACAAATTGCTGAAGGCAACGGCAGACGCTGTGTGGCCACCTAGCGGTTTGCTTTGCCTCAAGGACAGACAAATGCGTTTGTTGGCAAATAATGGCTAAAATGCGCATGCGCGCGCAATCATACCGAAAACACGAAAACACACACACTCACACATATATATATATATATATATATGAACTAGATGAAGTACTTATAGTGATTGATGAAGCGAGTGAGTATATAGTAAAGTCTGATGAATGATAAATAGATAAAAAGAATTCGCTGATAGGGAGAGACAAGAAAAGCAGAAATCAATCATCCAATCGATCAAATGAAAAGTAATTATCGTCTGAGAGTCAGAATTCGAATAGAAGAATGTGTTAAAAAGAAGAAAAGAAAGGGTGAAAGTGTGTGAGAAAAATGGAGGTGATGAAAAGAGAGAGAAAGAGAGAGAGAGAGAGACAAGGGAAATGCGATGAAAAGTTAAGAGAGGGGAAGAAGGGAAGGGAGAAGGAAAGACAAAGAATTATATATATATATATATACATATATATATATATATATATATGTATGTATATATATATATATATATGTATATGTATATATATTTATACGTATGTATAGTGAGAGACAAAGAGAGTGATAGGGAGAAAGAGAGAGAGAGAGGAGAGAGAGAAAAAGAGATAGAGTGAGAGGAGAGAGAGAAAAAGAGAGAGATAGGAGAGAGAGAGGAGGGAGAGAGAGAGAGAGAGAAATGTCTAACCAGATAGGAAGGGAAAATAAAATTGAAAGAAGAGACAAAGCTCAAATCGTTGGTTCGAGATAGCTAGCTAGCTAGATAATAACAGAATGAGATAGATATCGACAGTATGATATATGCCATATAGACAGATCGATAGATAGATATGTACAGAATGAAATCGATATATAGATGATATAAAATGACTGAAGATGATATATATAGGTAGGTAGGTAGGTAGGTATGTAAAGAGAGGGAGAGAGAGAGTGGTAAACAGACAGAAATAGTTTTTTTTCTTATATAGATACCAAGTGTTTGCGGGTTAGATAGATATATAAATAGAAATGATGCCACTGACAGACAGATAGATAGATAGATAGATAGATATGAACAAATTGATATAGTTATATTTGAATAATTGAAATAATAAGATAGACAGATATGAATTTACTGAGATAAATGGATAGATACATAGTTAAATACATATAAACAGATCTAAATAGATTGCAACTAACTGAGATATAGATAGATAGATAGATAGATAGATAGATACATAGATAGATATGTACATAATGGGATAGATATAAAAATAGATAGGTAGATAATGAACATGATGAGATAGAAATGAAATGATAGATAGATAGATTGATAGATAGCAAGTTAGTGAGAGAGATAGAGATATGAAGTGCCTGATAGACAGATATTGATTGATAGATCGCTATGAAGAAACTGAGATAGATAGATATGAACAGTACGATATAGATAGATAGATAGATAGATAGATAGATGTATATATCTGTGGGATATATCACTACTCCCACCTTCATTTTGACGCACACGCGACATTTTCACCCCTTTCTCTCACTTTCGGCCGGTTATAGTAGTAAACCGTTGTCTTAGCCGAAGATGAGGAAGAATTTATTTTTCGCGCGCTTTTGCGTTGACGTCACGGCAAATTTGGCTTTTCAAAATCAGTCGCCCCCGTGGTCGTCTGACCATCGGCACGGGCTGGCTCACCTTATCCTCTCGCCGGTGAACCCATAGATACTGGCAGAGAATTTTATTCGGCAAAACCTTGCCCTGATCTCATGGCTCGTCGCGGTATCTTACACTGTCGTCACCTTAGGACAGAATTTTCATTCCAACGCGAACATCTTTTAGCGAGCCGCTCAACTCCCAGGAACTTTCAAAAACTTCCAACCTGATGAACAAGCATTTTTCATATTCTTCGAACTCATACTTTCTGAACCTGTTACTTTAAAAAGAATTACATACACTCACAATTATAAACTCTCGCAGTGAGTATTTTTTCCTTGCCGTATGTTCACTATGCATTACAACTGACTTTCTGAACCTTTCTTCTCGAAGAAATCCTTCCCACCATAGCCATCTTGGATTTGAATTTTGGCGCGAATCTTATCTGGTCAACTACCATATTTCCAGCATTTTACTGAAGGCTTAACTCAAGACAATTAAATTTCATTCACTGCAATATTTCCAGTACCTTACTGAAGACAATCTACTTGGCCTCTTCTTCAAGTACATTTTCCAGTACATTTACTGAAGGTTTTCACTGAAGACACTACTTGTTAAACTCTTAATAAAAATGTATGTTTGTTCTTAACCTTTTGTTGTTTTGCCTGTCTACTTCTTTTCCCTTTGTACGTTTGTACGGTGGAAAGAGCACGTCTTTATATTTTTCTTTTTTTTACTTTGTCTGTGGATTCGGTAGTAGTGTGTAGGGTCTGGCACAAGGTCATTTCGTAATCCAGCGCTGCAACTCTATCGTGGTCCGCAACATATCAATAAAAAGAAAGAACAGTAAGATATATAATCCGGTGTTCTTATAGATATTTTTATTTTTACTCAATCGTGCTCAATGTAAATTTACAGAGCATTAATATTATAAATTAACTGATTTAAAATATGGTTTTTTCACTACACAGTAATAACCATGTTTAAAAAATGGAAGCTAAAAGCTTCGAATTTAATTTTGTTATTAAATTAAAGACATTAGTTCCGTTTCCTCCTCAAGCGAATTGATGTGACCGATGTAGACAGATTATTAACTGAATGCGATAGACATATTGATAGATATGAATTATCTGAAATAGATAAGAAATAGTTTACGGAGATAGATAGATAGATAGATAGATAGATAGATAGATAGATAGATAGATAGATAGAAATGAACAGACTGAGATAGATAGATATGAACGAAATGTGATAGATAGAAAATTTAGATAGATAGATTGATTTATAGATACACAGATAGAAATGTATAGTCCGAGATAGATTGATAGATATATAGCCAACCATTAGTGAATAAATAGATCTTTGTATATATTGTTTCGAATAAAATGAAATAGATTTACATTTATTGATCTTGATGTTAATCTAACCAAGTTCGATGCAGAATCACAAATTACTGGTGCTAACCAAAAATGAAGCTCGCCAACAATGATTTCCAAATGAATACATCACCCCTTCAAATAGTCCATTGCCTCATGATAAAAAGATATTTATTTCACAGGACATATTTATACTTGAAGATAACCTTCTTCCTAACACAATGATTATCCGTTAATCTTTTCTTGTGTTGTGTCCCTTCTGAACGTGAACAGTCATGGCCCTCCACAACTTACTATCATTGGTCATCTTGATTATGTCGTTATGTTCTCTACGAGTTTCATGTGATATCCAGTTTATTTGTTGAGCGTCGTCAAGCGTGTAGACTCTTTTATTTGGTAGAATCCTTTGTTTGCGATTCTGTAGCGCCATTTTCCGAAGTTCGAGGAAAGACAGTCCTCTCTAGGACCCACAAGCTTCCTTCGCCCGAAACCATTTTTAACCTTGATTTAAGCGGGCGTTTATAGATAGTTGACAGGTTAGCTATATTCAGCATACATGAGAAAGTCAAAACGAGGCTATATGGAAAACATAATATTTTCAGCAATAATGGTGGCCATTTTCTTTTGTTCTGTGTTTTTGTCGCCTGTGTTCGACATATTTGGTTCCATTTCATGTCATGTCTCCCGTTTAAGTTTCTTTCCTTTTCTTAACCCGATAACACTAACCATAAAGTATATAGTACCCAGCGCAAATTTTCCTATTTTTAATTACAATTTTCAGTACCTGATTTTCTTACCTAAATAATATGTTTTTTCAGTTCCTTTTAATGTTAATTCAAAGTTTGAAGTGCCTGCATGTAAAATATTTCAAATAAATATTTATATTTAATATTTTTTTTTATATTTTCAAAATCGGGTATGATATAACCCATGGTTAGTAGTGGTGTAACTTTAATTGATGGTTAGTATTCTAGGGTTAAACCATCGTCAAGGGATTCTCAATAATCGTAACAAGAGAAATCAATAAGAATAAACGAAAAGAAAATTAAACAAATTGAAGGAAGAGATTCATTTTCTTCTTCTCCTTTGTAGCTCTTGGTAAATGTTATCTTTATTGCTGTCTATCCTAAGCCCCGTTCTTCAATCTATTTACACTGGTCCCCATTCTTTTTCTTATTCAATGTGCTATGTCCCTTCAGAACGTTGGCGATCATAGATCTCCACAACTTCATGTGCTTTGTAGCTCTTAGTAAATTTTGGTTTGGTTTGTTTTACGGCATACCAACCTGAATGGGTTATTTAATGCCGACAAAATTTTTATTGCTGGTAATATTTTTTTTCAAATAGATAGTGACACAGAGAGGGGGAGGGGAATGAGATTAAGGGAGAGTGAGATAGAGGGGAGAGAGATGAGAGAAATGAAGGGAGAGAGACGGAGAGAGACAAGCAGAGATATAGGTAGATAGATAGATAGATAGGGAGATAGATAGCGAGAGAGATTGGTTTGTTTTGTTTTGTTTTACGGCATATCAACCTCAATAGGTTATTTAATGCCGACAGAATTTTTATTGCTGGTAATGTTTTTCCTCAAAAATCTATTTCTGGTCATATTTTTCCTTGAAGAAATCTATAGCTGGTCATATTTTTTCAAAGAATGTATAACTGTTTATATTACTAGTATTTTTTAAAAAAGTATTGCTGATAATATTTTTTTCCTTAAAAGATTATTGCTGGTAATAATTGTTTTTATTACAAAGTATTTCTGGTATTAAAACCTATTTTTACACAAGTTTGGGTGTTAACTATTTGACCATAGCTGGGACCCTAACAGGTGCTACCACCCCGAGTCAGTGTGGACCTGGGAACACCAGCAAATAAGAGGTGGTTCCACGCTCCTCAAAACCTCCTGATCAGAGGCCTTGCTGTTCGACGTAGTTTATCGTCATACCCAGGACGGAGTAAATTTTGTCTTTTTCCTATCTCACATATACCCTGTTCTGCCATCGAATTATAAAAGTTCATTAAGTAGGTTATGAACTGTGTTCCTCTGTCTCTCTTGCCTTCAATATGCCATGTGTGTGTTCAATTTGTCAAACGCCCTTTCCTTATGTGTCTTCAATATTTCAACTCTTCCTTTCTGATGTTAAGTATAAAGGCGCTTTTTGTTTCCATTTCTCTAAAACTTTGTCGTTGTTCACATGTTCAGTCTAGGGCATTCTCAACATCCTTCTGTAGAACAACATTTCTGTTGGCTCAAGTCTTTTCTTCAATGTCTTATAGGGGGACTGTCGTTACGTAAGTGTTCAGCACTCTTTTCTTTGCTTATATCGAAACGTTTCTGTGCCTTGATTCTTTGCTGAGCTTTTGGAAGGCATCTTTCGTTATCCTGATGATTCAAATATAACCACAAGGAAAGACATTTCCTGTTGATAATGTACTACAGGGCTGTTCGATAAAAGTCACTCACCTGATTCTTTTTACTAAATGTTCTCTTTTCCGATTAAACGAAAGTTGAGCTAAATTAAATGATAAGCGATCTAAAATCCGAAGAAGAAGCCTTGAAAGCTCTTTGAATTTAGCAGTATGTACTGTCAAGCATCCGTTCAGTATAATGTTCTGGGGATTCTTTTCTTTTCATGGAACTGGTTTCTTAAAACCTATTGAAAAGACCCTCAGGAGCGAGCAGTACAAGAGAATTTTAGAGTCTTGTCTGCTCCCTTCTGCTGAAAGGGTGCAAATCGACCCCACCAAGCTCATTTTTATGCAGGATAATGCTCCCTGTCACAAATCAAAATTGATGAAGAAATACTTTGATTAGAAGCAGGTGAGTGTTATTACATGGCCGCCCCAATCTCCTGACCTCAACCCCATAGAAAACTTATGGAGCATTATAAAGTACAGGCTCTCGAGAAAGCAGTTGAGCAACAAAGAGGATTTGATTGTGAATTTCATATCCGAATGGAATTCAATGCTTGGAGAAGAGATTTGCCAGAACCTAATCAAGTCAATGCAAAAAACGGTTGAAAAGGTTATTCAAAATAAAGGAGGACCCATAGATTATTAAATATTTCGAACTATATTACATATTATAAATAAATTATACCTCTATTATTCTTTATTTAAAGCTGTTCGGTTATGTTTCTATTGATTACTAGTTGCAGGAAATAATTAAGTCACTTTTTTGCACTGAGTTTTTCCCTAAATCTCATTTATACCCAAAATTATAATTATCAATAGAATACCTTGTTATACATGTTCACCGTAGTCTTAATGTAGAACCCAACGTAAGTAATTTTCAGTGAAACAACACCAATATCTAGTAGCAGCTGTTCAAAAATTCTTAACGTCTTCCATAACAGAGGTTGGCAGTGAATATTCAGAGAAAACAAAATGGCCGCCTTTATACACGTCGGATTGAATATTCCAAGTCTTCTGATTGGTAAACCTTCCATTGGTAGACTATAAAATGAGTCAGCTCATTTTGGTTGGCTCACTAGTAAATAGCGGTACACAAAAATTTATACCTTTGGGTGAGTAAACTTATTACTAGGTGGTCGGGATGGGGGTCTTTATATTAGTAAGATTAAAAATTAGTTTGACCCCAAAAATAATAGGCGAAAAAAATTTTAAGTAAAAAAATCAGGTGAGTCATTTTTATCGAAAACTACTGTATGTTCTTTGTAATCATTTCACCCCAAGCATGGTGATAATGCCACTAAGATGCAAGGTGAGTGAAAGAGAATGAGAAAACTTTAGGGAAGGGAAAAGACAATGACGTCTTTACTTTTCTTTTTATGTGCCATGTCCTTTCAGGATGTAGTCGATCATGGCTCTCCACTACCACCTATCTCTTTAGATCTCAATATATTTTCTCCCTCAACAACCCCACGCCCGATCCGTTCTGTCATCCACTTGCTTAAACCCGCCAGGTACATCATGCGTTGCTTTCCCTTTATTCGCCCTGTGAGTATCAGATTCTCCAGGCCCTCATTTCTCATTACGTGTCCCAGAAACTTCAGCTGCCTCTTCCTGATGTTAATTATAAGTTTCCTCACTGTTTGCATCCTCTCCAAGACCGCATCGTTGGTCACACCATCGGTCCATGATATCCTCAGCATCTTTCTGTAGAACCACAACTCCGTCGCCTCGAGTCTCTTCTTCATCTTTGAGGAGACCATCCAACATTCGCTGCCGTAAAGGAGGACAGATGTCACGTAACAACACAGTACAGGGTTCAGAAAAAGAGAAGATGGCGATTGACGCTGTCTTTAAATTTTTCAAGATTCTAGAGGACAGGTAAGCGAGGCGCCGGAAGAGAGTTCCACGGGTGAGAAAATAAACTATTAGCATAGAATTTGCGGTATCATCTAGCAAGTTCAATTAATTGCCTAGCTAGTAGTACTTCTTAAATTCATACGCACGAGATATCAAGAGAGTAGAGATCATTAGAAGAATCGCCATGGAAATATTTTTAGAAGAAAGTGGGGGGGGGACACATCACGGCGGTAAGTTAGAGTCCGAAGAATCAGGACTCATAACTTTACAGGACAGTCTTTGGATTTTTTTGTCGAGAATCTATAGCAGGAAGTCAGACCATATATGGCAGCAATATTCAATGCACAGACGAATGGTAGATTTATAAATGTGCAAGAAGGCTTGTGGCGAGGTAAAAAAAAGTTGGCTTGACACATTGAATCAACATTCCTAGCATCACACCTAGAAGTTGATTCAATATGATCCCCTCCACTCCATGTTAGCGGAAAACGTGAGAACAAGAAGACGTAATGAGATGTTTTCCCCGAGGTTTAACATCACCTGTGCTGATGGATGCAAAAATTAGGCTCTATTAAATCATTTAAGATATACATAATAGTATATATCTTGTAATAATATATAATATTAAGATAAATGATTAAAAGTTTCGTTTTGCTGGCGTTAAAATTTACAAGTTTTGCTTACGCAGTAGGTCAATGCTTCGCTCATATAAAGAAAAGTTCCTTGGATATGGAATACAAATGAGGTCACTTTGAAAACCAGTTCTATATTCCAACGTCAGTCTCCTTATATTGTCGTAAATGGGATTTGGATAAAGATTGCTTCTTTCATAAAAGCTGTGCTTTGTTTTGCTTTTATATGTTCGATTTTAGGATAATCTTTGAAATTCATAAAGTGTCATAATTAGTTTCATATGAATAGACTCCAACGGGTGCGAAGGATCGCCACGTCAGGGATGTTATGACTTGGGGTAATGACAAGTTTCGGGTCTTCCAACATCATAATTGTTCGCCCAACAGACCCTACCGAAACACACACACACACACACACACACACACACACACACACACACACACACACACACACATATATATATATCTTTGTCATAAAAACACTCCAACGACTGCAGAGGATCGCCTCATCAGTGATGTTATGACTTGGGGATAAGTTATGATAAGTTTCGGGTCTTCCAACATCATACTTGTTCGCCCAAGAGATCCTACCGAAACACACACACACACACACACACACACACACACACACACACACATATATATATATATATATATATATATATATATATATATATATATATATATATATATTTCATGAAAACACTCCAACGCCTCTTCAGTGATGTTATGACATGGGGTCCTGACAAATTTAGGGTTTTCCAACATCATACTTGTTCCCCCAAGAGACCCTACCGAAACATATATATATATATATATATATATATATATATATATATATATATATATATATATATATGTATATATATATATATATATATTTATTTGTCATGAAAACACTCCAACGAGTGCACAGGATCGCCTCATCAGTGATGTTATGACAATTTAGAGAACGCTATTTTCATACTGTTAACTGAAAATTACGTCAATTACTGTCACGTGCGGAGATATTGTTTTTATTGCTGTGTTGACGGATTTTCTTTTGATTTGTTCATACTGTTCTGTACGTTTGTTTGTGAGAGTAGTAGCATTTTTAAAATCAAAATTGTGGTTGAATTCACAAAAACAACTTACCTAATGCATTAGTCATACATAGAAATAAATTCAACCACAATTTTGATGTTAAAAATGCTACACTCATAAAAAAAGAAAATAACTCTCTCAGAAGGAAAATCCTAGAGAGTGCCGCCATTGAATATTACCCAAATATTAATCTACGCCCAGGATTTTTTCCCTATTTCACCTTTCTTAACAGAATTACTACTCTCCCAAACAAACGTACAGAACAGTATCAAGAAATCAAAAAGAAAATGGTTGAAAGCGTCAGCACAGCATTAAAACAATATCTCCACACGTGACAATAATTGACGTAATTTTCAGTTAACAGTATGAATATAGCGTTCTCTAAATTCTTCCAGTTGCTAAGGACATTTTGTTTTTGTTATTATTAGTTACTTTGTTTAATAAATTCATTTCGTTTTTGCCTTGAAAATGTCTACATCGGACAAAACGCGTCGGCAACTATTACAGTTTTCCTATTGTCTTTTACATTTATATATATATATGTGGATTGTGTAAATTTGTTATTGCATCTCTTCCAAATATTGCCTCCTCCGTAAACAAGACGGAAGAAACAAACAACGGATCGACACTTTCTGCAATGAACCATCAGCAAAGGATCTCCCTTCGATCAGTGGACGAAAGAACCTGCAAATAGTGCAAATGATACGGACACAAGAACTGTAGTACCCCCATGCGGTACTATGAGATGTATGACATTCTAGGGCTACTTAACGTGTGTTTATAACTGAATAGTCGCAGATAACCTGATCCATAGTTTGTGGTGCCACGGATCCTGTCTCAGCAACGCGACGATAAATAACAGCAAAGATTGGATAACTCGGCTGCCTTCGGTGTGGAAACGCAATCTAATACAACTGTGCAGACACGCACTCCATTACCATTCGGACGGCTGTATATAAAAATCATTTCTACCGGCACACGATATGAATATTTTGACATTGTTAAACGCAACATTTCTTAGTTAAGTTACAACTACATACATTAACTGTTGAAGACAGACTAACCAAAAATTTACACGAATGACAAATGTGGCACAGTCTACATTTCAAAACATAGCCATCGACCATAAACTTTTAAACATAGCTCAAAAACGAAGAATTTGTGATTATATGCTTATATAGACTTTTTCCTAGTTTTGGTGTGAGGAATTCGCCCCTAAAGCTTTTAAAAAGTATTTTAATACACCCTGTATATATAATTGGATGTACGAGTAATGAAGCTGTAATCTCCAGGCCGTAACTTATGCATTAAATAAGTAGGGTAGACAGTTTTCTAGCCTTGGATGGCAACCAAAGAAAAGACAACTCTTTCTTAAATGAGTAGGCAAAAGGGAACCGCTCTAGTACCAAGACTGTAAGGCAATTTACTGATAATAAAGGAAAGGAATCTGTGAAGTGTTATGTTCGTTTACCTCATACAGAGACATGTTATTTCTTTATAAAAAGTGAAATAATAATTTATAGACGACAATTTGTACATTGTGTCGAGTAAGAGAGTTCTGTAGTAAGTTCAATCGACATTGATTTAATACGTGTAGAAATTATGACGGTAACATCTTCGACATGTGTCAGTCTGCAAGGCGACTTATTCTGAAAGGACTTTTGAAAGGGAATATTGATTTGGATCGACGGCTAAGAACACCACAGATTTGGAACAAATCTTAATGTTTCTTGTTCAATTGTCGACGAACATTTCAAAGGCGGATGGGAAAACTTCCAATGATGGAGCTTTCGTTTGAAAAATCCGAACACACCCAATCTGCAGCAGCCTTTTAATCAGGAATATCAAACTTTCATTTTCCAACGATGTTATTACAATAGATGATAAAATGTTTTCTTTTTGTATTTAAATAGAAAACGGAATAGACAGCAGGTATGACAAAATATGATTGATTTTGTTTTATTTTACGGCTTATCACTCCTTCCCGGCCTATTAAAAAAGTTTTTACATTGAAAGTTTTGTTTTGGAGATAATAATGATTTACTTAATTAGCGAAAACCTGGCGGGTGAAGAGGCGGATTCATACCTTTTCCAAGGATATTTGCGCGTTAATGAATACAACGAACCCGACTGGAATTTGAAGTCGGCTTTGTGATTTCCAATTCTGAGGTGTTATCGATTACACCACTCGCACACCCAAGCTTATAGTACCTGGTATTCCCAAAATGATAAAACATAACTAACATCAAAGCCAAGACTTTGTCAACAGGTGTTGTTTTTTGTCTAGCGAAATCACTAAGGTGTCGTTCATTACAATCTATTGGGCCATGGAAGGACCATCACTGCATATGTTTGTTGTAAGTAACACGATCGTATAAAAGAAGCATTAAGTCTTCTGTTTTGGTAATCCGAAAAGCTATTTTAGCCTGATAACGCGATGCTAAAAAAAACTGCAAAAGAAACCTATAAAAAAATAATATAATCCTTAAAGTGGAAGATTGTTCCACATCCTCCATATTCTACAGATGTTTATTTGTTTCAATTAGTAGAAAATTACCGAAGTTAAGCAACGTCGAAACTGGCCAGTATCTAGATGAGTGTCCGCTTCGGAATGCCAGTGCTATAAGCGTGAATGTACGGTTGCTCTGACGGATAATGGCACGGAATTGTTCATCAGGGGGCCGAGTTCCAATTCCTGTTGGTTTCGTTATGCTCACTTAACCGCAACTAACGTTGGGAAAGTTATGAAGCCACTTCTTCTCCCCCAGCTATGGGTTATTTATTAATACTTGTATCATTAAACCCTTATTATTTCTAAAGAAAATTCTTGCAATTTAATAATGGTTTCTGTCTTTAGATAACCTGAAAAGGGTCGACAAACCATCAAAAACGAATCAATGGATCAATCACTTTTCGAGCATCCTCATACTAACGTGAGTTTTTACTCATTTCACTCCAAACAAGACAATGAATCCACTAAGACGTAACAGGTTACTGAGTGTGAGACAGTATGAGAAAAAGAAAAAACGGTTCACATTGTATATCATTGTTTGAAGATCAAAGTTGAGTGGAAAGCAAGAAGCCGGAAGAGAGTTCAACAGGCGAGAAGTGTGAGAGAAGAAAATGCTAGCATAGAACTTACGGTTACATCTAACCATTTTATATGTGAGATGTACATACCTACCTACCAATCTAGTACCAGAATACATAATTTAAAACAGACTTGGAAAATGGTTACAAAAAATGTACTAAAACAAGCAAGTGGACAAAAGTCTTGGTTAGGTCCAGAGACAGGACCCAAAGAGTGTGAGTTCAATACCCAGTTAAGGCAGTAGGGAACTTTCAGAGGGAAATAACAGGAGATTACTGATAACTGACATCCATTAAACATGGCACGTGGAACTAGAACAGTCTACCCCAGCGAGCGAAATAAAGGGTTCAGGGCGACATTCCAACCACCTGAAGAAGGTCGGAGCGTACAACGGCCGAACCGTTGTAATAAATATGGCGACAAAGATGAGGACAATAGTCCGAATAATGTAAATAATGTACATAATACCTCATCTCAGAAATATAGACTGATACGGAAAGGCCGAAACGTTGTAATAAATATGGCGACAAAGATGAGGACAATAGTCCGAATAATGTAAATAATGTACATAATACCTCATCTCAGAAATATAGACTGATACTGAAAGGCCGAAACGTTTTGATAAATATGGCGACAAAGATGAGGACAATAGTCCGAATAATGTAAATAATAGAAATATAGACAGATATTAAAACAAGCAGTTTTAGTCGCCAGAACTGACTGAAATTTCTCTTTGCCTCATGTTTTTACACGGAACAACTCATAATACTGAATAACCGAGATTGGTGGATCTCTGAGCGCGGATAGAAACCCGTAATCGTGCCGTAAGGGCTAACGCGTCATTGACCGCTTTATGGTAGGCGTCTTTGTTTTGTAGCCAAGTGGGCAGCCAAATAAATGCGAATAATCCTACCTCTTTATGGTGTCTCTTATCAAACCAGCCAGCCATCGTCGCACACGCGGCCTGTCATTCAGTTGTACCACAAGGTCCAAAAAGGCGTGAAACGACAATGTCGAAACCTATTTTCCCAGGAACTGTTCCGTACAGTGTCGGAAGAAATGGCTGTAAATATACAAGAAAGAAGAAAAATCGATCGCGTTTGAGAGGTGGATAAGAATTGCAGGCGTTCGACCATTCTGTCGTTCGGTGTGACTGATGACACAGGCATCACCCTAACGAGAGGGCACAGACAATAGATGTGGTGTCGTTGGGAGGAGTTAAGCGCCTTCGTCTGGTATATATTTTCCGTTTCGCTTAGCTTGCTGTTGATCGCTCACTTGCTCGGACTTGTCCGTGAAAGATTAGCCGGGTGAAAATTACATGTCTCTGGTTCTTACAAATGTCCAGTCAATGGTCAAGCCTACCATTTGAGATGAAGTAAAGGTGCATTTATATCCTATCTATCTATCTATCTATCTATCTATCTATCTATCTATCTATCTATCTATCAATCTCAGTTCATTATCTATCTATCTATCTATCTATCTATCTATCTATCTATCTATCTATCTATCTATCTATCTATCTATCTATCTCTGTTCATTATCTATCTATCTATCTATCTATCTATCTATCTATCTATCTATCTATCTATCTCTGTTCATTATCTATCTATCTATCTATCTATCTATCTATCTATCTATCTCTGTTCATTATCTATCTATCTATCTATTTATCTATCTATCTCAGTTCATTATCTATCTATCTATCTATCTATCTATCTATCTATCTATCTATCTATCTATCTCGGGTCATTATCTATCTATCTATCTATCTATCTATCTATCTATCTATCTATCTATCTATCTATCTCTGTTCATTATCTATCTATCTATCTATCTATCTATCTATCTATCTATCTATCTATCTCTGTTCATTATCTATCTATCTATCTATTTATCTATCTATCTCAGTTCATTATCTATCTATCTATCTATCTATCTATCTATCTATCTATCTATCTATCTATCTATCTCGGGTCATTATCTATCTATCTATCTATCTATCTATCTATCTATCTATCTATCTATCTATCTATCTATCTATCTCAGTTTGTTAATTATCTATCTATCTATCTATCTATCTATCTATCTATCTATCTATCTATCTATCTATCTATCACAGGTATCATATCATTTTTAAGCTCCTGTCAGAACCGATCAAAACATTTTAATTATGAAAATGTGTCGCTGTATGTTCTCGTTCCTAGCGACTGACAAAAAATTCAATTAATCTAGAAAAGCTGAAGTGACGTACATGTTCATCTGTAATTAATTAACTAAATTAAAATCAAACAAATAAATAATTGATAAATTGGAATTTATATGGTACTGAAGAATGTAAAATAATGATATATATATATATATATATATATATATATATATATATATATATATATATCCCGTCAACGACGAAATTATTAGTACACCCATCAATTTTAAATATTTTTATTCATATCTCAGAATCTAATACCCGGATGATCCCAGGTTTTTCATATGGTAATAAGTACAAAAAAAAAAACGAATATAAAACTTAATTTTTGGAACATTAAGTTTAATACAAGCAATTTGACAGGCTAATTATGTGAAATAGGAAGAGACGATATTATTCGTACAGTATGAAAAATAGAAATAATTGAACAATGTATAAAAATATTCAGAATTAATTGGTATACGAATAATTTCGTCTTTGACTATCTATACAAGATTAAAAGCTATCTGATGACATTTAAACAAGCTCCTTGCGAAGGGCTCTTGATTGGGCCTTCATCGCAATACGAGATGCGATAGGCAACAAAAAGCTACAGAAGAACTCAAAATTGATCACTGCATTTAAGTATTGCCTTAATATTTAAGCTTACCTTTTAAAAGATTAACGATAATTCGTCTGCTGCCACTTAATTTAAAGACAATTTGATGTACGTAGGTCCTTAGTTTTTGTACAAACAATTATTTTTATTTCATGGATGACTTTCGTTGGATTTCGCAATGAATTTCAATTTATTTCCAAGCTATAAAAGTTATATCGTACAAAAATTTTGTCGCCAAAAATCACGTTAAAAATCGCCGAAAACAATCGGAGTAATGAAAACTTGGGAATCCAAAATTTCGGGATTGCGAGTCTGGATCCGGACCGGATTTTTTAAAAATTTGCTCACGTCGGCCTGATTCCAAAATAGTATGATATGTTGGACTACGGCCTCTAGGAGTAAAGTTAAGAAAGTCTGATTTTGTCGACTGCATACGATCGTAGGGTCAGCTGGGCACCGTCGTGGGAAAACCGCTAGAAATTTTGAAACGGCATTGGCATTTGCACCGGAATTTCCAATATAAACATTTCAGAGTGTTAGGGTATCAAATTGAGGACAGTGCAGAGGATTCGAAAACATTGGATGTGTCCAATGGTGATTACGAACGTGTTTGGAATGATCACTTGTGATGGCCACGTTCAGACTTCATTCACATTCCTACAGGGACTCAAGACGGAGGTCTGCATCAAGTACCTTGAAACAGTAGTGCTGCTCTGAGTCAAGCGGGTGGATACTGGAAGACCCTATGTCTGGCAAGAGGATTGGGCACGACGCCACACATACAGGAGAACACATATTGCTGTACAACAATTTTTGCGACTACATCACCACTTATATCTGGCCACTTAACTTCCCAGACTTCAATAACCTTGATTAGTATGTATAGCGTGCAGCTGACCGATAGAAAAAAAACTCCTTGTAACACGAAAGATGAACCAAAGGCAAGGAATATGGCAGCATTCACCAACTTAAACAAGGAGACCATCCAGAAGAGTCGCAGGAGATTCTGTAGTCAACTTATTATTATTATTATTATTATTATTATATATATATATATATATATATATATATATATATATATATATATATATATATATATATATATGAAGAAATATAGTCTTAAAGTGTGCTATATTTATGGGATAAAGTGCTCAATATCAGAGATAGAGCGTGTGTAAATATAAAAGTGGACATGGAAGTCAGCACTTAGAGGCGACAGTCTGTTTCATGCTAGTGCAATCGTCAGTCGCCTGACGATTGCACTAGCATGAAACAGACTGTCGCCTCTAAGTGCTGACTTCCAAATCCACTTTTATATATATATATATATATATATATATATATATATAGAGAGAGAGAGAGAGAGAGAGTTGGGTAAATCAAATGACCAGATATAGGTAAGCGTATACGCGCGTGTTGGCGTGTATACACAGGCAAGCAAAAAAATAATCATCAGATTTAGCTAAGAGGTGTAAAGGTAATAATGGCCGAATGGTTAGACAGAGCAAAGATATATATTAATAAAGGTACATATACAAATACTTATGTTTAGGTGTGCGACTTAAGTTTCGGTAGTTTTCCAGCTCATCGGGCAGAAAATAAAAATACACTGATGTATATATATGTCTCTCTCTCTTTATATATATATATATATATGTATATATATATATATATATATATATATATATATATATATATATATATATATTACAAAGAGTTAATCATACCTTGAATCAATTAGCAATATTAATGCAATTATTGGCGAAATAAACATAATTATAAGCATTATACTACTAATAATCCACTGAATGATGAGATCTTTATGTATAAAATGGATATGATGTATTTTTTAATTCAGCTAGTACTTTTAAAGGCTTCATACCTTCATCTTCAGGCTGTATTTTTTTCCTTTAGAATCAAAACTTGAAGACAAAATAAATGTGTTTTTCCGACCAAAAGATGTTTTTAAGAATGAGCTATTTATTAACGGTTATGTAGTGTTGGAGTCGTTTGGGGTCCCTGTGGCACGTAGTGCACCAGGTCTCTGTATTCGGCCCTTCAATAAGTGTGAATGGTCCTGCACGAAACTTTCACCAATATAATCAAATCTTATGTGCTGTTGTCGGGCTCTCGGTTTCCTAGGAACAGATCTGCTTGACCCTCATACGTCGATTTCATCGGGAGAGTCGAATATTGCTGCAACTGTTCTTTCAAACATGATTCGTTGAATATGACAGACAAGGAAAATTTTATTATTTTTTTGCTCAGTTTTTCTAATATTCCCACTCTTTTCTGTCTGATGTGTGTTAGGGAGTTTAAAAATTGTCCGTAGTGTTAACTGTTCCAAGTGTTTTTGTCCACTTCTTTAGTCATTTTCAATTGGGTTGTTGCTCAGTGTCGTTAAATCTTTTCACGTTTTTTTTGTTCGATCTCAGGTTGTGTTGAGGAAAGAATATTAGCGTTTATTTAGAACCCTGCGAAATAAACGTGGCTGAAATTAGTGAAAGATGTCTATTTAAACAAAAACTTCAGTACACCATGTACGCTGCTGAATAAGGTGAGATTTATTATGTGCGCCAAATATTTTCTGTAAAGAGCCTCTCTCACAGTAGGATAGCTTCGGTTACGGGATTTATTGTTCTGACCAAGTATTGGTTAAGGAAAAACAAAACAAGAGGTTGCAGATAAATAGTGCATTGAACAGTAAATACAACAGAAGTGTGTTAAACGACTTGGGAGTGTGTGTCGGTTGACCAGCGTTCAGTCTATATCACTGTTATATTTAGTACACCCCCGCACGAGGGTACATGTGGCACAAGGTGGAGTTTAATTTTGGTCGTCCGAGCCCTTAGGCTCGGCCAAAAATCCTCGTATAAACGGGTTAGCGTTTGTCTACCTCTCTTGACGAAACTCTGCCCTTCGGTACAGCTTCGTCAGGAGCTCCGAACAGCCTCAGTAGAATAGTCTATATCACTGTTATATTTATCACCCACCCCCACGAGGGATGTATGTGGCACAAGGCCGAGTTTATCGTGGGTTCTCCGAGCCCGTAGGATCGGCCAAAAATATTCCCTTTGAAACCGGTATAAACGGGTTCAGGGTCTGTCTACCTCCCTGGGCGAAACTTTGCCCTTCAGCAAAGCCTCGTCCCGGTTCCTCTCTGACCGAGGCAGAGAGTTCGACAGTTGAAACGGCTATAGCACTGTTAATATTTAACAGCCCCCGGTCCCCAACGAGGGATGTATGTGGCACAAGGCCGAGTTTACCGTGGGTACTCAAAGCTCGTAGACCCGGCCAAAAATATTTCCTTTGAACTCGTAAAAACGGGTTCAAGGTCTGTCTACCTCCCCGGACGAAACCATGCTCTTCGGCAAAGCATCGTCCGTGTTCCACTCTGCTCAAGGCAGAGAGTTTGACAGTTGAACAGGCTAGAGCACTGTTAATATTTAACAGCCCGCCCACAAGGGTGTATGTAGCACAAGGCCGGTTTATAGTGGGTACTCCGAGCCAGTAGGATCGGCCAAAAATATGCCATTTAGAACCCGTATAAACGCGTCCAGGGCCTGTCTACCTCCCCGGACGAAACTTTGCCCTGCGGCAAAGCCTCGTCCGAGTTCCTCTCTGCCGAGGCAGTGAGTCTGAGAGTAGTGAACAGTCTAGCACTGTTAATATTTAACAGCCCCCCCACGAGGGTGTATGTGGCACAAGGCCGGTTTATTGTGGGTATTCCGAGCCCGTAGACTCGGCCAAAAATATACCCTGTGAACCCGTAATTATAGGTTCAGGGACTGTCTACCTCCCCGGACATTCACCGTATGGTTTTGGATGACAGACGTCTTACAGTCCAGCAGATAGCTAAATCCATACTGTTTTCACTGAGATTATGGGGACAAGTAAACTGTCTGCAAGATGGATCTCAAGAATTCTGATATCAGAATCTGAAATAGTTTGACATTTTCCAGTCACTACTGACTCGCTTCCAGGCTGAGCTTGAGAATTTCCACCGTAGATTAGTAACTCAAGATGAAACCTGGGTTCACCACATCGAATCTGAATCAAAGATTCAAAGCAAAGAATTGAAACAACCTGGTTCTACATCCCAAAAAAGTTCAAGCAGGCAACATATGCTTTTTTTTTATTCTGAAGGCGTAAAAACGATAGACTATCTGGAAAAGGGGAAAACTCTTTGTTATGGTCCAGGTTCCTTGTCCGACGGTGATGGTTCAAGGTAGAACCAATGAAGAATAACTCGAACACAGGTATGGAATAACACAGATATATTACAAACAGAATATGTACAAAAGAAGTAGAAGTGTTAGTAATAACAATCAGGTTAGGTTAGAGAGAACTATGTTGTCTCGACTAGTATCACTATTCCAATGTCTTACAGTAATCGTCTGACGCGATTCTGTCTCTGACTGACTGACTCACTCTGTGACGATGTTCATTAACACGCCCACGTGTGTCAAATATGGCACAAGGCCGGTTTAATGTGGGCTTTCCGAGCTCGTAGGCTCGGGCAAAAATTGCCCGTAGAACCCGTATAAACGGGATCGGGGTGGTCAACCTCCCCGAACGAGGCTCTGCCCTTCGGCGGAGCCTCGTCCGAGTTCCTCTCTGCCCAGAGGCAGAGAGTTCGACCGTCTAGCCGAGTCGTCCAAAAAGGACTGACTCTGTGACTGCTGCTTCCTCTTGAGGAGCAGTATTTATGGTGTACGGAATAGTCCATTATCTATTATGGGCAAGTTTCCGAAACACCCCCCTTCCGATGCTTTTGCGTAGCAGGGGGATTTTAATATCTCTTTTTCTTTGGATCTAATAATGTCTAGTGCTATAGATCAGAATTGACAATTGAAGGAAGCAATCATGCCGAAAAGTAGAGAGAAGCAGAGGGCAGTTGATCTCTTGTTCATGGATAAAGCTCCTGTTCGCACCGCTCAGGATGCAGTAGCCGAAGACTTTGACTTTGAATTGTTACATTTCCTCAGTGAGAGAGGGGTTACAGGGTGGAAAATAATTTGTGATTCATAATAATGCAGAAAGTTTTTTGGACTCTATCGAAACGGGGCGGTGAGGACTGTGCAGCTCCCACCAAACATGACAGCAGTACTCCGTTTAAGGCCTGATCAGGCTCGTTTAAGGGTAAATGTCGAGCATAGCACTAGGAGTAAGGTACGTACTGGAACAGCACATTTTTCAGCATCTTCAGCGAGTTCAAATTGAGGTCTGGCATGAGCATTAGACGCAATGGTCACTCAAAGCGCGGGCCCTTCCCGAGGGACATCCATTCATCGTGAGTGACTGGTGGTAGTTTAGTGTCCGAGCGCCGATGATGGAATGTAAGTAGTTTGGTTTTAGAGGCAATGAATGTTACCGGCAAATTTTTCTCCCACTGAGATGTCAGAGCTACGTCGGAGTACACACACACACACACACACACACACACACACACACACACACACACATATATATATATATATATATTAGAGTGTAGAATTTATAATATATAAATATAGAATTTATAGAATATATATTAGAGTGTAGAATTTGTAAAGATAATTAAATAGCAATGTTAAGGTGAATAATGGCGAATAATGGCGAAATGACTTCGCTAACAAGATTTAATGAGTCATTAACTTACTATCAATTCTTTGAATAATAAGATACTTACATCCGAGTTGTTGTCAGATGAAAGACACTTGCAAAGTGCTTTCGACAATTTCAAATTGTCATCTTCAGGGCGAAATTTTCCCCCATAAAACGAAATATGCGTAAACCGAAAGATGTTTTTTTATTTTTTAAATTATTCTATTTATTGACAGGTGAATATATATTTTTGGGAGCGTGCGATTTCGTATCTATCTATCTATCTATCTATCTATCTATCTATCTATCTATCTATCTATCTATCTATCTCTCTCTCTCTCTCTCTCTCTATATATATATATATATATATATATATATATATATATATGTTTATTTGCTCATGCGAATTTGTGATCAATAGCCACAGAGCCTAACTTTGTTTTGCATTGAAACTTTCCTGAGCGGACCTTAATTACAGTTTCTGGGAGAGAGCGCATCCCCTTGGGTGATCAACACTTTGTACAAGTCCCAGTACGCTCAAACACTCACTCGCGAAGACTTGTGACTTAAGGCTAGCTAAACCGTCTACCAAATTTCACTGACAAAGCTTGGCTCAACCGTTTTTCAGGCAATTTCCAAAGGTGCCGCAGGTGGGATCACATCTACCTGCCGATATTATCAGGACATCCCACCTGATTCAATTGCGAGTCTCATGGTCAGAAAGCAAACGTTATAACCACTCGACCACAAACACACACACACACACACATACACGCACATATATACTGACAAATATATATATATATATATATATATGTACATATATATATATATATATATATATATATATATATATATATATATATATACCCCTCTCGTACGCTGAGCACTTAGAAAGAAAGGGAATTCATCGGCTGCTTTTAATTAACGATAAAAACTCTTCGGTATGAATTGAGCACTCTGGTTGCCGCAAATGCTTATATCTCGTATATAATGCGTTAAAATTCCCTTTCTCCGCTGCGTGCACAGATATACGAATGGTGATGTCTGATCGGTCCGGTGTCGATCCCTGTTTAAAGCAATGGCATGCATAGCCACACTGATGGGCTGTGATGCAGGGAAACAGTCTGTCTGTGGATCAATATATATATATATATATATATATATATATATATATATATATATATATATATATATTGTCATCCACAGACAGACTGACTGTTTCGCTGTATCACAGCTCATCAGTGTGGCTAGACGTCCGGTTGCCCCTAGCTAGGATCGAACCCCGACTGATTTGGCGTCAGTCAGGCATTCTACCACGAGGCTGTTGGCGATGTAGTTTACCACCGCCCGAGCAGACATTTGTAGTGTTGAAACATAATTGCATTTGTGTAGTGATTTTTAAGGTTTTTTATCCCTAAATAACACACACACACACACACACACACACACACACACACACATATATATATATATATAGACAATATTAGTGGTGAATATACACATACATATGCAATTATATATGCACATACACATATGTGTATAAAAATAATTCCAAGAGGATATGATCCAGGTAGAACTCAATGTCCAGGACAGAGTAAGGATATAATAAAAAGGCTTAAACACTAATATTCCATGGTCATAATTTATTCCATTGGAATCGTATAAACGATCCAATTCATCAGACCTACAGATTCAAAAAGAAAACAGAAAAAACAACTCCGGGAAAAAATTAGTAAGAGTATATGTGTGAGAGTGTGGGAGGACATGAGATCTATATAGAGGGGTAACAGACGAGAGAGGCAGGGAGGTCCAAAGGTGGAGGGGGCATTAAAATTTAACAGACAGAAGATTTAAGGAAGGGTTTCAGTGAGAAACATATGCGTATTTTCAAACGTCCGAAGATATACCGGAAGAGTGTATACATTTCTTGGCGGCATACACACCCCATAGGCGGTAAAATCTTATACTCCCACCCAGACACCTACAACACACACACACACACACACACACACACACACACACACACACACACACACACACATATATACATATACATACACACGCCTAGAAAAACCGATTTCAAAACCCATGCTAAATTCGCTATAATTGAGAGAATGGAAAAGTTTAGAGGAGATAACATTAGAAAGATTTTAGGATTCCATGAAACTAAGTGGAGACGACATTCAAAAACACATTGTCCAGCCGGGCCAAGCCATAAATTTAACAATATAGATAGTTTTAATATATAACCCTGCAAATCACAACCTACTCCACCACCCACACGGATCTATATAGGTACACACCTCATACTCACTCTTTAATGAGTCAAATGATAACACACAGACATCGCAGTATACATGCTTACACATATCCTACTCACTCCCTACCTAAGAACAAAATAACGCACACGCCCACACACCTACCAGAGGCCCCCATAAAACTATCAGACTGGCCAAAGGATTCTCGAGCGGCATGTTTCCATCCAGTCCTCATCTCAAATAACAACCCAAAAGAGACCGTTTGACCAACACAAGGAATGTTGAAAAATTCATGCTAAAAAGATAAAAGACAAATGAAAACTACAGACAAAAGTCCATTCTCTCCATCAGGACTTCCGTTTAACTATACATACATGCGTACATCTACACCCATATACAGATATATATGTCTACATACATACCTAAATATGCACACACACATATAAACACATTTACATATACATCTACCTACATATCCATACGTCCATATATGCACACACACACATATCTATATACCTACCCACACACACATATATATAGATGTATATATATGCATATACTCATGTATACACATATACACACACACGCATACACCCATATGAACACACATATACATCTCTATATTTAAATCAAAATCAAAGGCTAATTAAAAAAAAAAAAAAAAAAAAATAAATTTAAAAACCGACTGAGTGAGTAGCGTGTATTTATCTCTAACGTTAGCATATATACCTAGGTGTATAACAATTATAATGCTATCTGATTTTGCAAATCAGTTAGGGGAAATGTTTACCTACATACCCACTTACACATATATCACCACATGAATAAAGAATAACCAAAATTACAAAAATCTGAAATACATAGCGCCTCACATAAACATACACAATGATACATATAAGTAATGGTCATTACATTAGAAAGTCATGCCCGATGTTACTGAATTAAGGTGGAAGTGTCACATCCGACAACACGTTACAAAACTGTGTTTATGTTTTGAACCGTTTTATGTGTCTACATTTAGAGAAGATCTCACTCCGAAGGTTTAACAACTCATCCTGATTCTCATCTTTGATAACAAAGACTTTTTCGGCGATGCACAGATTACATCGATCACGGAAGTTATTAGGTGTGCTAGCTCTTGATAAGTATCTCCATTCGAAAAGTGGGGTTAGTCCCTTAAATATAGTTTTAAGGTGTGCTATAATTATGGGATAAAGTGCTCAATATCTGTAATAGAGCGTATGCAAATATAAATATAATAGTAAACATTGAAATCAACAGTCAGAGGCGACAGGCTGTTTCATGCTAGACGCACTCATCCCTGATGATTGCGTTTAGCATGATACAGCCTGTTGCCTCTGAGTGTTGAATTCAATGTTCACTTATATATATCTATATATATATATCTATATATATATATCTATATATCTATATATATATATATATATATATATATATATATATTATAAATAATTAAACTCGTCCCTTTATCTATCTTTCACTATCTAATCCTAGTTTCATGGAAGTTTTGTCCAACCATTAACAGGTCTTATTGACTGATTGATAGTTTTACGGCATATCAACACTTTATGGGTCAGTTAATGCGAAAACAGTGTTTCTGTTAGGAGTTAAAAGCATCAAGTGAATAAATCGATAAAAATATTCGTTTTTGTATTCAAATTGCTGTGAAAACTGCATATTTTGAAAATAGGAATTTGAATAATAGAGAAATTTCATAGAAAGATATTTTGTAAGATGGATGACAGAATAGGGAAGGGGAGGGATAGTAAAGGATCAAATCTTACTTAGAGCGGCAAAGGATAGGAGGTTGTGGAGACCCATTAATTATTTTTCTCCTCCTGAAGGGAAAACGGCACATAAAAGAAGAAAAAACGCAGGAGAAAGAAGAAGAAGGTGATGATGATGATGATGATGATGATGATGATGAAGAAGAAGATGGAGAGGCGGACAAGCAGAAAAGTAAGAAGAACGATTTTACGAAACCTCTAAAGATATTAAGAAGAAGAAGAAGAAGAGGAGGAGAAGGAGAAAGAAGAAGAACAGGAGGAAGGGGCGTAAGAAGAAAAAGAAGAAAAATTTCGGCAGATGAGATGAATAGAAATATAGGTGCAGTTATATAAACTATTTTAATGTAATTTTAATGTAATGCATTTACCTCCAGTTGAAGTGGACCTAATAATTCTAATGTCCTGTTAAAATGTCTGCGTGGAACTCATTCCTTACGGAGTAATATGGGTGATTCGATTCCGTGGACGCAGCATAGCTTGTTTAGAATTTAAAGGTCTGAACTAGTACACTTAAAAATGTGGAGCTCATCTGAACATTAGCCATTGAAATAACAATAGAGTAACTATAAAATTATCCAATGCTTGTAAAATGCTTATAAAATCAGAGACGTGCGGCACTTTTTTTGATCATTTACCGATATGCGCATGTTCAGACCGCCCCAAAGCAAAAGCAAACTTTCAAAGATCATATTTCTTTGGCGCCATTTCTCGGTTTCTTATATTGTCTAATATAGAGTCATTTTCCCGCCAGAATATGATGTCCGATTTCCTTTTTCGCCGAGTGATTCATGAAAGTCCATAAATTCTGACATTATGACATCGATTTCTTTGAAACTCAATCGATAATCTATTTTCTGCGGAGGATGTTTGAGGGCATATGACCTCTGGTGGATATCCGTTGACAGGAAATGGAAATGACCTTTCGCCAATACTAATTTAGATATAGGAGGTCAGTCGGGGACACATCCTGTCATTTTGAATATATCGATAACCGTTTGCGCGTTCTTGATGTAACTAGACAAGCACTAAGTAGGCTTTTTAGCTGCGCTTACAAGACACTACCCCAAGGATTAAAAGCGGCGTACGCAAAGAACGCTATTGCTTTATTGATTGATTTTCGTTTTTTTTGTTTTTTTTTACTTAAAGCCAGAACATATTTTTTTTAAAGATTTAAGCAGGTTTTTTAGCATAATGATTTTTACTGATGTATGTTCTACTAATTAACCCATATCTGGGGGGAAAGAGGTGGATTCATATCTTTCCCAAGATTATTTGCGTGTAAATGAATTGAAACCTGGCTCTCCGATTAACAATCCTGAGCCATTACATGAACAATGGGGAATGTTTTATCTGGGTGTGGTAATTTTGTGGGTGGAAGCATCTTGTTGTTAAAAGATGTTGCGGGGACGGGTAGTCAGATATCATGGCAACAATAACCTCTCTTCACAACACAGGTATACAGAAAGCTTTAAAGCTAGAGTATATTTTTAGAATGTAAAGAGTTTTTTGAGATACATATGATTTACTGATATAAGTCATATTTAATCCATAGCTGGGGGATAAGTAGTGGATTCATACATTTCCTAGAAGTATTAACGCGCATAAGTGAATATAAAGAACCAGACTGAAATTGGAACTCTGAAAGCCGAGTTCCAACTCAAAGCTATTATCCATTACACCATCCGCACATCCATGCTTACAGTGCTTTGCATTCACAAGCGGACATTGAGAACGCCAGGGACAGAACATTTGACCCTCAAGGAAAATAGGAATGACAAAAGAAAACCTTAATATTTACAATTTCAAAGATAGTTGAAATTTCTGGGAGGTATAATGAGGAATTATATATATATATATATATATATATATATATATATATATATATAGACTATTTACATTATTTAGACTATTGTCCTCATCTTTGTCGCCATGTTTATCACAACGTTTCGGCCGTTGTACGCTCAGGTGGTTGGAATGACGAAATGAACCCTTTATTTCACTCACTAGGGTAGACTGTTCTAGTTCCACGTGCCATGTCTAATAGATGTCAGTTATCTCCTGTTAGTTCCCCTCTGAAGGTTATCCACTGTCTTAACCAGGTATTGAACTCACACTCTTTGGGTCCTGTCACCAGATCTAACTAACGCCTTTATCCACTGTGCCATGTGTCAAGGCATTTCACCAGTGAGCAAAATAAAGAGTTCAGTTCGACATTCCAACCACCTGAAGAAGGCCGGAGCGTTACAACGGCCGAAACTTTGTGATAAACATGGCGACAAAGATGAGGACAATAGTCCGAATAATTTAAATAGTGCACATAATACCTCATCTAAGAAACACACACACACACACACACGCACACACACACACACACACATATATATATATATATATATATATATATATATATATATATATATATATATATATATAAACTATAAGAGATAGACTCCGTTTGAACAACAGTCTGTCATCACCTCATCAATCCCGTAAAACAGTGACTGTCGTTTAAAAACAAAAACACACCTACTATTTGTTTGAAAATACATTTCTGTGTTATTTTAAACTTCAAGTAAATACTATTTTTCTAAACAGATTAATTATAGTTTAACTCAGTTGATATTCTTCAAAGTTTCAGAAATGCATATTTTATTTTGGGAATATTTCCTCATACTGAGAATTACATTGCTTTGGAAGACGACAAAAAAGTGCGCTCATCAGCTATTTTAGAAAAAAAATTCGCTTCCAATCAATACAATTTCTGTTTGAAATAAACCGGTGTATTTTGTTTACTGGAAATAGTAAATTTAATCTTTTAGCTTTCAATTAAATCTAAAATGAAAGCTTCAAGAAAGCTTTTTCATTTTCAAAAATACATTCTAAATTATTTATTCTTCATTATTTATTGAAAAAAGTGGAGGGACCTAATTAAAATGGCCGATTTTAATGATTTTACTGAAAGCTAAAAGAAAAAAAGAATTCCAATCAATATGATTTCTACTTGAAATACATCAGAGTATTTTGCTTGTTGGAAATAGTAAATTTAATCATTTAGCTTTCAATTAAAGCTTAAATGAAAGCTTCAAGAAAAATTTTCATTTAAAAAGATTCATTTTAAACGTTAGGTATCGTGATTTTAGTGTCGCTACATACCATTAGTATATAAACGATTCCTTCTTTCTTCTTGCTTATGTTGTGTCATTATAGACATTTTATTTCTTATTTCAGTTCTTATTTATTTATATGCACATTATTTTCATGCTTTTCCTAACACAAATTTCTTCAGCAGTAATTTAATAAGAATAGGTGATAAATCGTATTATTTAATCGAGACGCATTTGTAGTCCTGAAACATAATTGCATTTGTGTAGCGATTTTTAAAATGTTTTTTTTTTTTAATAGCCTAAAATTATATATATATATATATATATGTATATATATATAATGAAATAGGATACATGTTCGAATCCTGTCGGAGGATGAATATTTTCTATGAAAATTTCTCGGACGATTTATTAAATGTTATAAATAATGTTTATTATAAACAGAGCATTTACTTAAATATTTGTATCTATAAAAAGAATGTATAAACATAAAAATATCTTTATATATATATATATATATATATATATATATATATATATATATATATATGTAACGAACTCAGCTCTCTGATTTTCCATTGCTAGATGCTAACCATTGCGCCAACTCAATTCAACTAATTCGATCTACCTTGAAAATCGACGTTGGAAACACCGACAACTGGAAACTAGTTTGAATTACCCAATAATATTAAACGATTTGCCAGTGTTTTTGTCTGAAGTGTGATGTTTTATTGAAATTCCAAGAAAAGCAAGCCAGCGATTTTGCTCACTTAAGATGTAATAAGTAACTTTTTTCTTACCAAAGAGGTCAAACAAGGTCACATAATCAGTTACAAAGGATAACTCGGCCCAAAGGATAACTCGGACTTTGGGCTGTTGAATTGCGGGAAGAAACTCATTTCCTTATCGATATATTACTTACTTTGGTTGATAATCTTTTTTTTTTCTTTTCTTTTACTTTCCCCGGCAATATTGTCATTCCTTGATTGTCAAATTTCCTTCTTCACCTCTACTTCTTTCTTTCTTCTTCATCCCTCTACCTTTTGTTTTCTTCTTCTACTACTTCTACTACTTCTTAATCTTTCTTCTTCTTCGTCTTCTTCTTCTTCTTCTTCTTCATGATTTTCTTCTTTTTTTCTCCTCCTTTAGCATTATAATCTTCTTCTTCACTTTTCTGCATTCTTATTCCTCTTCTTTTTTTCGACTTTTTTTTATTCATCAGCATCTTTGTCATGATTTCTTCGGCCTCCTCTTCTTCAATGTTTTCTTCTTTGTTTTTGATGACACGTCTTTCCTCCTTTTATCTCTTCAAATCTCTTTCCTTGGTCAAACAGTTTCTTTTTTCTCGTTTTGCATTTTTGTTATTTTTCTTCTTCTTCTTCTTGGTCATCTTCTTCTTCTTCTTCTTCTTCTTATTCTTCTTCTTCTTCTTCTTCTTCTTATCATCATCATCATCATCATCATCATCATCATCATCATCATCATCATCATCATCATCATCATCAGCAGCAGCAGCTTTCCCTTCATTTTCCACATTGTTCTTCTTCTTCCTCCGTCTTTGTTCATCGTTATCTTGCCCTTTTTCTTCTTGCTATTTTCTTTCTGTTAAAATCGCACCTCTTTTTTCTTCTACGTTTTTTCTTAGCATTTTTTTCCATTTTTTTCTCCCTCAAATTTTCCATCCTCTCTTTATCTATCACCGGATTCTTTTTTTTTATCGTTTTCTTTTTCCCTTTTATTTTTTTTCACTTTCTTTACTTTCCTTCTTATTCCTCCTATTATATCAGTTTTCTTTTCCTTTCATATAATCTGTCCTATAATTATTTTTAGCCCTCTTTTTCGACATCTTTTTTTTCCTTCATCATCCTTCTCTTACCTCTTTTCCTTTCTCTTCTGTTACTTCTTCATGTTTCTCCTTATTTCTTTGTTTTTGTTTCCATTATTCTTTTCTCGGCAAGAGGCTGCCAATATATCTCCCTAAATATCTACGGTTTTAGAAACTTCACAAGATCACAAGAACACTGTACATGTCAGACTAAAATGTCGGGAAGATTGCTGTAAAAAATTACTTGAAGAAAGAAAGAAAGAAAAAAGCAATCATCCTGAAAGTTCATCAGAGATTACCGACGCGATATTGAGGAATTCGTGCCAAACTGAATAATGGTCATTCAGTTCTTATCCTCGGAAGAGCCATCTTGTTTCCTGCTGGTCTACAGTCTGCTAATATTTGGTTTTCTGCCTTGAGTCTACTCAATCTATCTTTCAAAACGTACTTTTTACCAAACGATTATCACATAGGAAAGAAACATTGGCAGTAAAAGGATCACAGAAAAGATGCTATGCTTAAAGACAAGAGCCGGGACAATGATACTCATTAAAATTTAACACAATAACAAACAAAAATAGTTACGTTGTTTCTCATGAAAAACAAAGTATAGATATATCTCCAGTGACGAAATCAGTGAGCGTTCACAATTTTTTTTGTGCCCGAATGGAACACTTGTGCTGCTCAGTTTTTCCGAAATGTAAATTCCATCGTCAGTTTTTCCGAAATGTAAATTCTGTGGTCAGTTCTTGGGAAATATAAATTCCAGGGTCAGTTCTTCCGAAATGTAAATT
>OZ038492.1:12532457-12552457 GCA_964036315.1 Acanthosepion esculentum | reverse complement strand
AACTACGTCCAGCAGCAAGGCCTCTGATCAGGAGGTTTTGAGGAGCATGGAACGACCTCTTAATTGCTAGTGTTCCCAGGTCCACTCTGATCCAGGGTGGTAGAACCCGTTAGGGTCCCAGCTATATGCAAATATTTAACCCCGAAACTGTGGTAAAAACACTATGAAAGTGTAAAAGTAGGTTTTAATACCAGAAATACTTTTTGTAGAAAACAAACTATTACCAGCAATGTACTTTTGAAGGAAAAATATTACCAGAAATAGATTTTTGACAAAAACAAAATATTACCAGCAAAATAAATGTCAGTATTAAATAACCCATTTGAGGTTGATCTGCCGTAAAACAAACCAAAACAAACCAAAACAAACCATACTTGGGTTTAATGGTTGTTTATGTCACTGTAATATACGATATATACAGTCTGACAATATACTTACACACATGTTAGGGAAACATTTGGGAGAAAACAATGATAAAAATATTTGTAAAATAGCGAATGGCAGAAATCTGATCCCAAAGAAACTGTGTAAAACTGTTATGACCAAATGGTACTAAGAATTGAATCCATTGCTAGGTCTGCTGCCAAGAAAGTTAGTTCACTGTGTCGGGCTGGACATTTTTTCTCTACAGAATCTATCTTACATATTTATAATTCTACTAATTGTCCATGCTTTGAATATTGCTGTAATATATGCTCTGGTGCCGTTGCTATTTATTTAGAGATTCTTGATAAAATCCAAATAATCTGCAATTTTATTGTTCCTAGAATAGCATTTCAGCTTCAGTCACATTCCCACCGGTGTAATGTACCTTTTCTTAGAGATCTGTACTTTACTTTTAAATAATTTCATGGTAAGTTTTCTGAAGAACCTTCCTCTATAGTAACTAGACTTTATGAATTTAAGCTTAATAACCATAAGTTCTATGCTAAAATGTTCTTTTGTAGCACTTCTCGCTTGTGGAAATCTCTTCTGTGTTCTTGTTTTCCAGTGAACGTTGATTTTTACAAAATTAAATCCAATGTAAATGGTTATCGTCTGATTACTTGATTCCTCTTCTTTTATTGTTCTCGTTCATTAATTTTTATGGGATCTTACCTGTAACGATACAATGGACTCTTCCTGACACTATAAAGACCGTGCCTATCAAGAGAGACGAGAGAATGAAGTGGAACGAATCGAGACGGAACGAGTCGAGACAATAGTAGTTCACTCTAAACCAGACTGACAGTCATACCAACACCTTCAACTTCTTGTATTATTATTCTGTTTAATATATCTTTGTTATTCCTACTCTTGTGTTCGTGTTGTTCTTCCTTGGTCCTAACCTTGGACCATAACAATGGTGCGAGGATATTGGACCACAATGTTAATAATGTTTTTTTTCTTTTTCTTATAGTCTTTTTCTCTGTATCTTAGTGGCTTTGTTGCCTTACTTAGAGTGAAAAAAAGAATTTGAATATTTTGTTTATGATCATAGAGAAGTATTATTATCATTTGAAGACTTTCTATCTTCTTGGATCAAGCATTACTTTATATGGAGTCGGACTAATGTCCTCATCTTTGTTGTTACTATCAAAACGATTCGTACATGTTGTCCCCCCAGCCTTCATCATGAGCTTGTTTATCCAAGATAATATCTTGAGAATTTCGAAATGAGCTCTTTATTCAATCTACACCGTTTAGAGCAATGTCGTTCCTTTCTCTAGGGATATCACTTATTATTTCGTACTCATGCTCATACCCATGTCTACGATCTTTTTAATTTTTTTTCTCATTTAACCACATTAAAGCCACTAGAATCCAAGGCTTTACTGAGAGTAAAATAATAAAGAAATAATTGAGAGGGGAGAGAGAGAGAGATAAGAGAGAGAGAGAGAGAAAAGAGAGAGAAGAGAGAGATGAGAGAGAGAGAGAGACAGAAGAGAGAGAAGAGAGGTGAGAGAGAAGAGAGAGAAGAGAGAGAGAAGAGAGAGATAAGAGAGAGATAAGAGATAGAGAAGAGAGAGAGATGAGAGAGAGAAGAGAGAGAGAAGAGAGAGAGAAGAGAGGTGAGAGAAAAGAGAGAGATAAGAGAGAGATAAGAGAGAGATGAGAGATAGAGAAGAAAGAGAGATGAGAGAGAGAGAGAAGAGAGGTGAGAGAGAAGAGAGAAGAGAGAGAGAAGAAAGAGAGAGAGAGAAGAGAAAGAGAGAGAAGAGTGAGAGAGAAATGGCGGCAATAAAAGGACAGGATTCAAGAAAACAGAAGATGACGATTGACATTGCATTTATATTTTTGAAGATCACAGTTGACAAGAAAGCAACTAGCTGAAAGAGTGTTCCGCAAGCGAGAGAAGAAACTCGTATAGATTTTACGGTTACAATTTCAACAGTGAAATTATGAGACCTAGCTGCCAATCAAGTACTGAATTTAAATTCATGAAGTCGAGGTACCAACGGGGAAACCTATTTTTAATTTGGTTTTAATACAAAAATGCGGCACAAGGCCAAAAGGGAGGAAATGGGAAGGCTGATCTTCGATCTGTCTTATCTTAAACTTAGCTAGCCACGATTACTGACCAAAACAACACATTTTTAGTTAACATTCTTACTAGAGCAACCATAATAATTCAGGTCTTTAATTAGTCGTAACTAGTTCCCACATGTACATTTTGTCGGGTGGGAGATAAAATAATAACATTTAAAAATGAAACCCCAAATAAATATTTACAATAAATACAATTTATATGCAAGAAACTAAACAAAAATTAGTGTTAGTCATAAAAGCACACACAATCCTTAATCGTCGCGGACAAATTAGTGAACTGGGTGAAATTAATCCGGGACTACGTAATTAAGAACAATCATTCGACCAAAGACAAACTCATCCAGACACAAAAAATACTTACGAAAAATCGAAAGGCATCCCTCACCCACCAGAGAACTGAAAACTCTGAGTTAACTAGACAGCAGAAACTAAGAATGAAATAAAACCTAAACTATCCTATTTTGGGGCGGGGTTGGCAAAGTTTAACGCGAGATCCCAATATCCTGATGGTTAACAGACATCAAAATTCCATTATAGGTCAGCTCCTTTTACTCGACACCGACGCTCAAAACTCACCCACCTTTTGCCAAATTCTGATGGAGGGATTTCCTTTCAGTCCTAATCTTGACTTTAAACTGATACTTAAAATACAAGATCATTACGGAAGAGGTAAATTTCACGTCCCCTTAGAATTTCCTTCTGTCGCGTCGTATATATCACGACTTTCATAACACCCAGCAAACAAAAGAACAGATAGTGTCCAGCCTTAGTCGACGACGGCAACACATTGCTACAGACAGAACGGCCTTCGAGGGTAACGAACTTTCCGCGCAGAATGGGAACAAAACTGCAAAACGGGACTACAATCCTGCAGCGGGTCTTCACTGACTTACTGCAGCGAACGCAGTATGGAGATTTTTCCAAACCCGCTGAATATCGTCTCTTGCCAACCTAGAGGGCTCTTAATATCACTAGCAAGTTGAGTCATGCACACTTCTCTGAGATGGGCAGTTATACGGGCGTCTTCGTTCCAGAATTCACCCTCACCAACTGAATCCGAACACATTCGATCTTGGAACACGATGCGAAGCATTTGTTAACGAATCTCAAAGCTAGGTATACGCAGACCGCCTTCAGAAGATTGGCGGTAACAGATCTCCCGAACTACCCTGGAGGACTTGCCTCCCCCCTCAAGAAGGAGAAAATACTCTTACTAATGTCATTAGTATGGCATACAAAGGTCAGTAAAGCAGAATCGGGTAGATGTGCAAGGCGCATACTTCCGCCCTCGCCTTTGAGGAAAGATTCCCCCGGGACTACAGAAGAACTGCAACCTCGGTCTTCTCCCACAGCTACAACCAATTCATTCCCAAAAGGAGATCAGGAGCGAGCCAGACGCCGAGTATCTTGACCGGCCCATCCGTCCAGAGGAAAGACCCAGGAAATGAAACTCCCTACCACGCGGCCAACCACAAGCTAACACATTTATCACGGTTGATCTTGGACCCATTCATGGTCTATTACTCTCTGATCTCTTTGCCGACTTCGGAAATCTCGGCTCTGCTCGACATAAGATCAAAAACGCCGTCAGCAAATGCAAAGTACCTGGCCAAGGTGGTAGCACCAGATAAAGAAAATCCGTGAAAAAACCGGATTCTTTAACTTGCGAAGGAAACCCAACGCAAGAAAGCAAAGCAAAAGCGAAAGCGAAGGCAGACAACCTTGACGAATGGAGCAAGACAATACGAAAAGTTCTGACCTTGCTCCATTTACTTCTACTACCAGCGCACCGGGGGACGCATACGGAAGTCGGAACATCAGCGAAAGTATGGCCCGAAACCAGCTGTCGCATGAACAGCTTCCAGAACTCGATGGTCAACCCTGTTGAATGCCTTGACCATCGCGTTTTCACTGGCGAATGGCTCGATGATCAAGCGTCCCAAATGAAGGAAATTTGGAATAGTCCGCACATTCACTGCAGAAGTCTGCTCAGAGTCACTCAGTCTAGACAGCAATGCCTGCGAAGATCTTGGCTAAAATCTTCAACACTGTATTTCGTCAAAGGCTGAAAGTTACCTATCCCATCCCAACTTTTTTGTTCTGGCGTTATAACTTGATCCCACTCCTGGAGAAACGTTGAGGTATAGAGCCCTGCTTCTTCTAGTTCTTGTAAATCAGTTCCAGCAGAGGAACAAGAACGGGCGACTGCCTCAGGTGCATTTCGTATGGAAGACTATTTATACCCGGAGTGTAGACCCGGCCAACCAGCTTCAGCACTTCCCAGATTTCCGGCTCTGTGATGGGACCCTCGTGCCCAGCCGCTTCCGTCCCCTCAAAGTGGGGAAAGTCGACCAAATAAGCGTAGAACTGGGCAGGACCCAGCCCGAGCTCCATGGTGAACAGATCCTGAATGTAGTCACAAAAAGCCTCACCGACGTATGCGTTTGTCCTCATGCTTCTTTGATACGGCAAAGTGATGCATGCCATATGTGTAATAGATGCATTCCAAACATTCTCTGCACATAATTTAGCAGTCGTACAATTGCCTCAGAAGGTATTCTTTTGAACATAGCCTTAAGAACCAGGGCTTGATCCTTTTTGATAAGCAAGGAGGCCAACTCCGCCCTAGCTAAGGATACTCTCCCACTATCACGGAATTTGATCGACTTTTTTCTCACATCCCGTTTGCACTGCTAATTTAACTAGATTTAGTCGACGACTATATTCAGCAGCAAATGTCGTAATTTTGGATTTTAATTTATCCCAACATATATTCCCAACTACAGCTCTTGTCAGTTCCGGTTGTAGCATTAGTAGCCGCTGGTCGTGGAAATAACACTCACCAAACAATGATGCGTTCAATTGCCAGGAGCCAGCCAGTAGATTGAGGTCTCGCTGTCTGGTGCTATTCTGGCCCTACCAACGATGAACCATTCACCCTTTTCCTACTCTACAACCGTATAAGCGGTAGCCAAAGGCTCTTCGGGAAATGGGGGCCTCACAAGACACTCCACTGGGGGTTTAACTACATCGATCCCCGTATCTGGCATGTCCCTTTCAGGCGAGGCGGATTTCACAGATTCAGCCAGAAAGGGATTTTGGTCGATAGGGTCAGAACTCTAGAGGCTTTCTTCTCTGGGCAGGAGGAGGAGAGATGACCAGTCTCTTCACACTTCTCCGAAGTTGTTTTTTTGCCAGTCCAAATGACCGGCATTTTCTGGCCAGTCACATCCAGACAGTTGGGTATAGATCTGATGGCTTTACGGTCCAAAATAATTTCGAAGCTCCATTCCCAGTTCAGATCATCGTCTATATCACTGAGTATCTTACGGGTTTCAGACACGCGGCCCAGTGGTCCCCTAAGAACTGAGAGACACATCGAACACTGCAATCCTGGTCCGACTCCTGTCCGCATACTCAGTTCTTATTATGATGTCTTTTGTGATAAGATCGCGACTGGAGGCTTCTATGCAATTGATAGGCGAGGCTACCAGTATGAACCCTTGTCCTTTATCACTCTTTGGGGCTTAACTCCCAGGAGCGACAAATTTTGCGTGTTCGCTTGTCGACCACCAAATTTTGCACTTACAAAGACGGACACAGTTCGTTTCACAGCTTTCTCAAATTCCTGGGCATCCACCAAAAGCCTATCTTGTTTGGTAAGATCGTAACTTCTGGCTCTCCCCAGAAAATCTGCGATGTTGATTATGCATTTCGGTGGGGAGTTGACATTTCTCATGGACACTATTATTTTCTGTCGAATTCTACTTATCTAATCTATTATTGTAGTTGTTTTGGGCCTACAGACTTGTTTCTTATTTCGGCCATTATCGGCCACCATCTTGTTTTCTTCATTTTTATTTTGTCCATTCTGGGCCACAATATTATTCATACTAGTCTTGTTTTGATGATCCAATTCCGTTGATCTTTTATCGGGTGGTTTTGCCTTTCAATCCGTCTCAAATACGTTTTCCTTAATTTAAAAATTTTTTTCAGCCAAGCACGAAAATAAATCTTTCTTTTTTAATAAAAAATGTAAGAAAAAAAGGAAAAAAACTTCAACAAAAATATGACAAATAAATATAAAAACGCAAACACTTAAAACAATTTAATAAAATAATAATAAAGTAAAAGTTAAGTGAAGAAAATAAAAACGAAAATAAAATACAAAAATCAAAAGTTGGTTATACCAAAAAAGAAATACGTTTGAACGTAGTCAAACAAGAAACAAAAAGAAAGTTTGCCGTGAAAAAAATTTCTAAATCGTTAAACTAAAAAATGACTTATAAAAACTTTAATTTAACAAGAATAAAAGATTGAAAGTAAATAAATTCGAACTAAAAAAACGAACGCTGAAAGGGAAAAAAATAAAATAAAAATAAACAAACAACAGGACGAATAAAATTTAACGAACGAAAAACAAAAGATACGCCCTGGAGTATAAACCTTGTAAGAAAAAGAAATACAAACAATAAAACTAAGAGCATAAGAATGAACAAAAAACAGTTGTCTGACGTTACAACAGAAAGAAAAAAAAATTTGGCTAAAAAGCCGAGAGTGGGGAAAATAAAATAAAAACTGAAAAGATAGAATTTACAAAAAACAATAGCAAAGTGAACAATTTAAAAACTTAAACAAAGATAAAATTAAATGGAGAACGTAACAAAATTTCCTTCTCACGTCTTTCAAGTAGACCTAAAAGATGTCAACCAGTAGCGGACGAAAAAAATATTCTGTTACCTGTCAACACAAAAAGGGACCAAGTACTAATGTACCAAAAATGAGATGCCATTAGAACAATGGCCGTGAAAATACGTACATAAGGGTCAAAGGAAAACTAAGCTACGACGTTGGGTAAGTGACTGAAACCAAGATGCCAGGTCAGGACTGATAACGTTACCGATTCTTCTTTGTTTTGTGTCAAGAATCTCCAGACATAAAACACAAGCATCAGACCTCAGGTGGCAGCAATATTCGATGCACGGACAAATGATAGATTTATAAATGCGCAAAATAGATTCTGGCGAGAAAATCTGTCTAGCACGACACGAAGAACTGATATTGGAATTTGATATAATATTCTCATTCCGCTCCAAATCAGTGGGAAACTTGTAGGCTTAAGGAGTTGCTCTCCTGCAGGTTAGCATCAGCCATGCTGATAGAAAGCAAAAAAGCTTCATTAAGATAATAAAGAAAGATTAGTCTCGTTTTAGAAGCGTTAAAATGAACAGGTCACTTCTTGCTGTAGTTTACAACAGATCGTTCGTTGAAATTTTATTTCATCAAACCTATTAGGTACGGATACTACAGGAGGGCAAATTCTGCTTATAAATTTTCCTCAACTACACAGGCCACTAGAGGAAATAAACAATGCTTAAAAAACGGAGCGCCTACTTAAAAATAAGGTTTGAAGTAAAAAATAAGTCGGATTTTTAATATCAATTACATATATATATATATATATATATATATGTGTGTGTGTGTGTGTGTCTGCTTTTATTATAACCATTTATAACAAAAATATAATAATAATATATTACACTACATTTTTAAAAATAAATGCTACGAACTTTGAATTTTTACACCACTTGTTTTTTCTCTCTCTCTCATATATATATATATATATATATATATATATATATATATATATATATATATATACTCTAGTGCAACTTAATTCAAACACTCGTTTTAGTTTCATTTCTTTCACCATACGATCAGATTTAGACCGATTGGAATGAAAAATATTGCGTCATCCGTGGTTGCATCAGCTTTTTATCACTCCCACATACCATTGTCTCGACTGTCGATTAGTTGTCCTACGGCCATAATCTGCGATGGACGTTACTTCAAGGAAGCGTACGAAAAGTTAACGCTGCACGAACACAATGCCAAGCCTTACCAGTGAGCAAATCAAAAATACTATAGACTGGCCTGAAAACTACCCTGATTTAAATCCAATCAATTATCTTGGGTCAATCTGCAACGAACGACTATGTGGAATGGACGTACGAATTACTAACATGTGAAGTGGGGCATGTTTCATTGGAAACATATGAAAAAAAAGTAAATAATAACGGAATTATTCATTTTGTTTCAATTAATTTGCACAGGAGTGGCTATATATATGGTCGCGTGACCGAATAGTTAGACCGTTCGCTTTCTGACCACGAGATCCGGGTTCGAATTTCAACACCATTGATTTGTCAGGTGGACGATGCCCTCGTCCGGCATCTTTGAAAAGTGTCTGAAGAACACGGGGGCAGTCGATAGCTGTGCTAGCACCAAGACACGAGTTATCGTGACCGAGGCTTTGCGTGGGCTTGTTCACATGTTGATAATCTCTCTCCCAGAAACTGTAATTAAGGTCTGCTCAGCACAGTTGCAGTATAAGCAACGGGCTCTGTGGGTGTTGAACAAACATAGATGTTCCTGAGCGAGCGTCTGCAATAGGGATTGGCTAGTCACCGGGTAATAGACAAGTATTCTCCAATACGAGTGGACTGCTATTATTATTATTATTATTATTATTATTATTATATTTGATGTGAACACACAGTCGATTGCGTTTAAGCATGAAACAGACTGTCGACTTTGGGTGTTGACTTCAGTGTCCACTTTTATATATATATATATATATATATATATAAAAGGAAGAGGTTAGAGTGGTTCCAACGAGAGAAAAGTGTGTTGTTAAAAAGAAGAGAGAAACCGCAAAAGAACTTCTTTTTAATATATATATATATATATATATATATATATATATATATATATATATATATATATATATATATATATATATGTGTATACATTATTTTTGTATTTTAAATATATTGTTTATGCAGTGTAAAAGTCAAATGCCATGCATAACATGCGCTTGGACGATCATGTCTGTTTCGATTCATGTTAGATTTTCCCGCAGCATACTGTCGTTTCTTTCATACGGTAGACTGGTTGCCAACCAAGGCTATATATAGCTTTCAGTCTATCCTACTATCCAACCTACAACTGAGATAAAGAGACTGTTTAATACCTGCCCCAAAGGTATGTACGCGGGAATGTAACTATTCTGACCAGAATTCGAAGACATTGAGACGAGTTCGAACTCAAAAGACTTACCCATTACACCACCCGCACATCCTCTTATATAGACTAACCTTTGTATTAAAAAGAAATTCAATTAAATCAATTTGTATTAATATTTATCTGCTTCATGATTTGAAGTTTTTAAAAATTTCCCACATATTATTGGCGTAACGCAATCTCCCTGTTTTAATGCCCCTGTGCTGTAATTAGCTAAGATTACTATATCAAGATATATTTACATCGGGTAAAAGCAACACTGGTTGATTGAAAGTGAAGTCTATTCTTGTCGAACATTGGGGCAACACAATCTTCGTCTATCTTGTTTTGGTTAGGTATCCTGCTAATTTAAACCTTACACAGGGTGTCCATAAAGTTCGTATGCACTTTAAAGAATTTATAACTCTATTTGTATTTGCGATAGAATATATATATATATATATATATATATATATATATATATATATATATATATATATATATATATATATATACTTAACACCTGAACATTGCGTTGAGTATGTAACTCCGAGTTGTGCTACCGGTGAGAGATAGTACGTAAATTGAACAATATATATATATATATATATATATATATATATATATATATATATATATATATATATATACGGGGTGTCCATAAAGTTCCTGTGCAAATTTATAACTTTATTTGTATTTGCGATAGAAATAATTTGTGAAAAGGATTAGAAAGAAGTAAATCTATATTTTTTAAGGTTTTATTGAAATTTTATTTAACTTTCCACATGTCCTCCATCATTAGCAATACAAAGGGTAATACGATTTTGCAGTTCACGGAAAACATTTGCCAACTGATTTACAGTAATGCCTAAAATCACATTGGTTATTTTAGCTATATTTAAAACTAGGTACATTAAATTTTATAACATTTTTTACAGATTATTTCTATCGCAAATACAAATAAAGTTAAATTTTTTTAAAGTGCACACGAACATGGACACCCTGTAATATTTGTACAAACAGAAGTGAAGTATTTCACTCAGTTTTGTGCGCAAGAAACAGGGAATTTTTAGGGAGAATAATCAACATTACATCATCAACAATTTATTTACTCATATATATATATATATATATATATATATATATATATATATATATATATATATGATGAAAATGTGGAAAAGACAAAGCAAAATCCGAATATGTGAGTTTACTGTTTTTATTTTGTTTTTGTTTTTGTTATTCTGTCGACGTCAGACGTTTCGGTCAAATAGACCTTCTTCAGGACATGGTTAATGGAAACATATTTATATTAGATTTAAGTTAGCGGCGGCGCTACGAAAACCTGCTCACAGGGAAAAGATTGTATCCTAAGTGGAAGGTGGGGGGACTTATTTAAAACTATAGCTTATCGGTACATTTGTCAAGCATTAATCTTGCTAGACAGCTTGATATATGAAAGAAACCTTGTCGGGTATTTATAGTGTGTGAGGTGGCTATCATGCCAGCCTCGTAAATCTGCCTAAGGTTTTTATTGTGGATATATTTTAAAATCTTCACAGAGTCGAAATCAAAATTGTGATCAGATTTGGCTATGTGTACAACTAAAGCACTGCTTAGATTACCGAGGCGAATATCCCGTTTTTGTTCGGAAGATGCGGCCAATAGGATTATCAGGGGCAGCTGAGAGTGTGCCTCTCTCCACCTTTGATGTAGTAGTAGTAGTCGGTATGTTGTTATGTACTGATGGACGAACTCTGTGAATTTTCAAGGCTTTATGCCTAGCGCCGAGTATTAGTTGTCTCGGATACGAAAGGCTGGAGAAGGTATCCTCGATATAACTAAATTCGTCATCTAAATATTTTGCTGAACAGATTCGCAGAGCTCTCAAGTAAAATCCAATAATAACACCTCTCTTAGTCCTAGTATCATTGTGAGAGTAAAAGTGTAAATAGTCGTTTTTGCATGTGGGTTTACGATATACTTTGAATTCTAGTTTGTTATTATTTCTAGTAAGAAGTATGTCTAGAAAAGGTAGAGAATTATTCGATTCAAGTTCGTGGGTAAATTTTATAGTAGGTTCTACTCTGTTCAATCTATCAGTGATTTTGTTTAAATCATGTTTCTGTGGGTAAATGAATAAAATGTCATCGATGTAACGGAAATAATGTGTATCATCAGGGATTATATATTTGAAAGGTCCAGACTCGAGAAATTCTAGAAATATGCATGCTAGGAATCCAGAGAGAGGACTACCCATTGGTAAGCCAAATTTTTGTTTATAGTAGATGTCGTTATGCTGGAAGTAACAGTGAGATGTGCATAGGGTGCATAATTTGATGCATATTGAGATGGGGATAGGTAGCTTAAAGTCAGTTTTCTTAAGGTGGTTCTCTAACCGTTTAATGCATTTATCCACAGGTACATTGGTGAATAGAGATTTAACGTCTAAGCTGGCTAGGGATTTGTTTCCTATGTCGATATTGCTTAACTTATTGAGAAGAGCGCCTGAATTCTTTATATGCGCGTGACTTATGGTGCCCAGAATTGTTGGTGAGAAATTTAGTTAGAAACCTAGCAATGTTATGAGGGGTTGAGCCTATGCCCGAAATAATGGGCCTTAGAGGGATGTCAGGTTTATGGGTTTTGGGGAGCCCGTAGATTTTAGGGATGGTGGGGTGGTAATTGATAAGGGAAAGCCAAATCTTATCTTCATTATGAATCAGACTCTTATAGGACTTATTGAATTCTTTAAGATTTTTAGAGACGTGTAGAGGAGAGATCTGTTCATACGTATATATATATATATATATATATATATATATATATATATATATATATATATATTTGGAAATAAAAGCGGACCACTTCCAAAAACTAAACTCCTATTCAGATACGTCTCGATTAAAGACAATAAAACTGAAGAGATATAAAAAGGACTGAAAGTAATTTTACCTAGTCAGTTATTAGTTACTTTAGCTATACTTAAAACTAGGTACATTAAACTTTATAACATTTTTTACAGATTATTTCTATCGCAAATACAAATAAAGTTATAATTTTTTAAAGTGCACACGAACTTTATGGACACCCTGTACATTCCTTAGATTAGGCTTACTACATGGTTCAAAGGATTGTGTTAGAATTTGTCGTTCGAATCACGTTAATATCGTTGTTCAGATAATTGGTTTGCTAAAAACCCGTCTGCATATCTAATGTTAAGATTGTGGCCGCCAATAACAAATCCTGGTAGGACCTATAATTCTCTCAGAATTGCTTAACTGTATAAGTTGAATAAGTCTGGCGAGAAGACACATCCTGTCCTTATATACTTTTTTATTTTTACATATCTGCTGAACTCATTATTGATCCTTAGGTAGATGGTTTTCTTTCAGTTTCTTTAGGATCGGTGTTCGAGTGATAGTCAGAGATATTTTCAGATAATGCTTTGCTAGAAAGGCAGACGCTCACCAGATTGAAGAACAGAGAAACAAGATCTTCCAAGATTTATTTTCACGTCCATTTTCCTTAATTTTTGGTCGCTGATTCCAAACTTTGCAAGGCCTGGCTGCTTATTCCTTATGTTAAAAGTGCCTCTTTTAGCAGAGGATTCCATTTTCAAAATCTTACCAATTCCTCCTCACGCATATTGCATGTCTTCTGTTGGTTAAGGCGATTACGTTTCACAGGGAAGCCTATTAACATCGTCTCTTGGCATTGATACCTTTTACTCCTAGCTTTGCACTTTGATCATTGTATGTGGCGGTTACTCCGCACTTGAAAAAAAAAATGAAGACCTATTCTTAAAAACAACAAAGGTAAGATTTGCATGTACGCGACATGATTTATATACGCAGTTCTTCAAACACGCAACGAATATCTATCTATCTATCTATCTATCTATCTATCTATCTATCTATCTATCTATCTCAGCCTGTTCTTATCTATCTATTTATCTATCGATCTCAGTCTGTTCTTATCTATCTATCTATCTATCTATCTATCTATCTATCTATCTATCTATCTATCTATCTCAGTCTGTTCTTATCTATCTATCTATCTATCTATCTATCTATCTATCTATCTATCTCAGTCTTTTCTTATCTATCTATTTATCTATCGATGTCAGTCTGTTCTTATGTATCTATCTATCTATCTATCTATCTATCTATCTATCTATCTCACTCTGTTCTTATCTATCTATTTATCTATCTATCTCAGTCTGTTCTTATCTATCTATCTATCTATCTATCTATCTATCTATCTATCTATCTATCTATCTATCTATCTATCTATCTATCTATCTAAATAGTGCACGTGTAGTGCTAGAGGTCATAAATTAGTACACAATATATAATAATATATATAATTATTTTTTACTATTAATAAATATACATTTTGTTCTTGAATGTTTAGTACAACTCTGATTTTCATGCACGAGACAATCGTCAGGCCCGGATGAATCTAAGCCGTTGAAAAACTTAATTATGAATACTTATATTAATAGCCTGTGGTTAAGATATTGGAACATTTCACTTATTTATGGGAGAAAAAATTCCATTTATTTCTTATTTTGCATTTAATCGATTTTATACGTATATGGCTACTGCCATGTCAGATCTACTAAATTTTCGTAAATTCCCATGGCCACCATCTCAGATTTTAATGAATGTTTACTACGTTGTACTGACCTATATATAAACAGACAAACCAAAAATGTTGTCTTCTTTAACTCTTAGCTCAGGAGTTCTTGAAATTTGATGACATTTTTTTTTTGTTGATTTTAAAATCAAACAGAATTTAACAGTATTGGCTTTTCATAACTTTACATTCTAAGAGTATACCAAGTTGATATTTGATAGTCGCTGACGCTAGTATACAGAGTAAACGGTATTTTATTGCGTCTTATATCGATAGGTTTACTATTTTCCGGTGTTTGGTTATGTGTTTTGTCATCCGCAGAAACTAAAGAGAATACAAAATAAAGTTTAAGATATTCATCTTATGACGGATCTTGAGAAAAACGTTCTGTTTGTTCTACCGGAAGTATATGATTCCTAATTGACCAAATGTTGAAACGCCTGCCCGAAAAGTCAAATTTTAGGCATATTTCGAAATCTTGGTAAATAACCTAGACAGTTGCATTCAGGATTAATATATTGATCAATTATAGATCCATCCTTTCCCTTTCACTCATAAAAAAAACAAACACTTATTCGAGTCAAAATTAGTAAACACGCCATTGAAAATGGTAGACAAAGAGAAAGATTTTGATTTACAATTTAAACTTTTAAATGTTACGCTGAATTGAATAAATTCTTACTCTAAGACTATTAAGTCTGAACCTGGGTTTTGGAAGCCATCCAAACTCCGGCTCACTACCCCACGCACAACCCGTTCCAAAAAGTGGAGTAGGGTCCTTTCCAGAGTCCGTTTTATTAAAATAAGTGTCACTCCATCTTTACTCCGTAAATAGTATTTTTTGATATTTACTTAATATGCTAAATAATTTCATATCATTTAACATTAGGGAGAAATTTTCAAGAGACTTTGATAAACTTAAGACATTTTTTGGCTTACGTCCAAATCACGTTCAAACGCCGTTTCCCCCGTACAATCAGCGTGGTTAAGCAAAGTTAAGCTTGGTCAGTACTTAGATGGGTGACCGCTTGAGAATATCGGTTTCTGTAAGCTTGGGTGAAACAATGGATAATGGATCGGAATTTTTAATAGAGGAGGCAGCTTGGTTTGGTTTGTTTTGTTTCACGCTATATCAACCTCAATGGGTCATTTAATGCCGACAAAATTTTTATTGTTGTTAATATTATTTTTTCCTAAATCCATTTCTGGTAATATTTTTCCTTCAAAAAAATCCATTTCTGGTAATATTTTTCCTTCAAAAAAATCCATTTCTGGTAATATTTTTCCTTCAAAAAAATCCATTTCTGGTAATATTTTTCCTTCAAATAAATCCATTTCTGGTAATATTTTTCCTTCAAAAAAATCCATTTCTGGTAATATTTTTCCTTCAAAAAAATCCATTTCTGGTAATATTTTTCCTTCAAAAAAATCCATTTCTGGTAATATTTTTCCTTCAAAAAAATCCATTTCTGGTAATATTTTTCCTTCAAAAAAATCCATTTCTGGTAATATTTTTCCTTAAAAAAAATCCATTTCTGGTAATGATTTTCTTTCAAATATGTATCCTTGTAATATCTTTCTTTTTTAAAAAAATGTTTAGCCGGTAATATATATTTGTCTTTTTTTTTCTCTCTTTCTTTTCTTCAATAATATATTGCCTATTTTAACAAAACGTACAGCTGGTAATATTATTAAAAAAAAAAAAAACGTATAGCAAGTAATATTTTTTTTTAAACGTATAGCTGGCAATATTATTTTTTCAAAAATGTATAGCTGGTAATATCATTTTCCAAAAACGCACTCCTGGCAACATTATTCTCTCGAAAACGTATAGCTGGTAATACTATTTTTCCAAAAACGTATAGCCGGCGACATTATTTTTTCAAAAACGGTCTTTCTGTTGGACGTAGTTTATCATCATACCCAGGACGCGGATGTAGTTTATCGTCTTATCCAGGACGCGGATGTAGTTTATCATCATACCCAGGACACGCTTATAGTTTCTCATCATACCCAGGACGCCGATGTAGTTTATCATCATACCCAGGACGCGGATGTAGTTTATCATCATACCCAGTACGCGGATGTAGTTTATCGTCTTATCCAGGACGCGGGTGTAGTTTATCATCATACCCAGGACACGCTTATAGTTTCTCATCATACCCAGGACGCCGATGTAGTTTATCATCATACCCAGGACGCGGTCAGTACTTAGATGGGGTCAGCATCGCCTCGCCTGTCTACTATCTGCTTCACAACTGAGTAGTGGCGCCTGGCTCAACGCAGTGCCCTCTTCATCTACCGGTACCCTTATAACATGTAATAAATCTTTAAAAATAAATTTAGAATTATCTAAAAAATATATCCTATTTAATAAAACAAATCGTTTATTAAAAAAAAAACTAAAATTTGAGGGTCTTTCGTCTGAAGGCTATAAAATTACTGTTGATCTTTGCATCAATTTTCCAAGAGAAATAAAAACTAGTAACCCTTTTCTTGATGTATTTGATTTCATTGTCATCTTCACGTCATAGAATCGCATCACGAATTTACGACCTGCGTCTGCTATTCCGCCACCGTTATCGTCGCACAGCAATCTTCTATGTCAACATAACAGAATATTATCTTTGATGGTGTATATCTTTGTTTAAATCGGGTAGTTCATTCGAACAAGCTTGCAGCGTCTGGGCCCAATAATTACTTTCTATCCCACTAGACACATCAAAACAAAAAAGCTGGGATAAAATAAAATGCGAGGCCAATGTTACTAATTTGAGGCTCTCTTTGGGTCAGCATCGCCTCGCCTGTCTACTATCTGCTTCACAACCGAGTAGTGGCGCCTGGCTCAACGCAGTGCCCTCTTCATCTACCGGTACCCTTATAAATGATGAGTGCACTCGGGTCGGAGTCGCAATCATTCTTGGACTGAAATTATGTGAGCGTCACAGATGCGGATGTGGAGCCTCTGTCGATGCGTTTGATTTGCATCCTCTTTCCTGTCGTCGTAGTGCCGGCCGCTTTCCACTCAATATAGCAATAAACGACATCATCAAAAGAGGTTTGGATGCAGCTGGGTTCCATTCCCAAATCGAACCCGTAGGCCTCGACCGTGGTGTTGGAAAGCGACCGGATGACATTACCATTTTCCCTTTTAAAATGAGTAAGTCATTGATTTGGAATGCGACCTGTGCGGATACATTTTCGGGCGGTAATTTGATCAGGTCCGCGGTTGAGCCGGGGTCCGTCACCCGGGACGCAGAGATGAAAAAAGAATAGTTAAATATTCTTCTCTTGCTGAGAGATTTTTTTTTACTCCACTGGCAGTGGAGACTTTAGGGGTTATTGGTCCTCGTTCGATGGCCTTCCCTCTTAGGGATTGGCGAGATTGCGTCTCGATTAAGGGACGAGCCTCGCGAAACGGAGTGGCTCTTGAAGCGCGTCTCACTTGCGATGCTTTCTCCATCATAGCGGCTGGCAGAGGATAGACAAATTGTTTATAGTTACGTTGTTCTGGAATTGTCATCAATGGTCAACTGAACTTGCTTTGTTTCTTTGACTAAAATAAAGTCTTTGTTTAAATATCCATATAGCCACTCTGAAGATGGCTCATGTGAGCTGAGAGCTTAGATCAAGGAACACCATAATAACAAAATATCCAAATGTTGGACAATTTTTGTCTTTATTTTCTTCCGAAATTAAAGTAAATATACGGAATTCAGAACGGCTCATGATTAAACATAATAGACATTCTTCGAAACAAGGCTGAACTGGGATCAGTCGGAGAATCTACTTCTAAGTCGTTGGCGCATGGCAGGGATAAAGGTGAATTTAGGCGGATTTATTTTTAGATTAACACAGCAGTGATTGTGAGAACTCGTTTTGTTTTTTCGAAGAGTATTATATATATATATATATATATATATATATATATATATATATATATATATATATATATATATATGTTTCACGCTATACATATATGTATATATATATATATATATATATATATATATATATATATATATATATATATATAGATAGATAGATATGTTTCACGCTATATATATATATATATATATGTTTCACGCTTTTTGCAATCGTCAGACAAACAAATATCTCTCTCTCTCTCTCTCTCTATATATATATATATATATATGTATGTATGTATTTGTGGGCACCCGCTCTCATCGGTATCATCGTTCTCTTTCCCTATCCTCTTTCTCTCTCCCATGATGGCAATGGTGGAGATCGCCGTGAATCAAAGAGACCATTCACAGGGAATTTGATTTTTCTGGACAAGTCTGCGCGACGGAGAAGCCCACGCACTTGGCCAGAGGCGCCTCCCTCACGGCTCAAACGTGATTGAAATAGGAGTGCATATCTATATTTTGCAAGTAAAACAAAATTGTTTATGGAGCATATATTCTGACCCTTGAGTACGTCTGTTGCCACAGATCGAATTGCTCTGACATTTGCGTGGGTCATTTCAAGTCATTGTACACAGATTTTTAAAACGAACATTCTGCGATTGAATCGTTTAGCAAGACACATAAGTATAGACACAAGTAAACACGCAACTTATCTATCTATCTATCTATGTATCTATCTATCTATCTATCTATCTATCTATCTATCTATCTATCTATCTATCTATCTATCTAAATAGTGCAGATGGAGAGGTAGTGGTTATAAATTAGTACTCGATATATAAATAATGGAGAACGTTTAGTACAACTCTTAGTTTCATACACGAGACAATCGTCAGGTCCGGATGAAACCAAGCTGTTGAAAAATTTAAATATGAATACTTATATTAATAGCCTGTGGTTACGATATTGGAACATTTCACTTATTTATAGGAGAAAAAATTCCATGTATGTCTTTTTTGAATTTTATCGATTTTACACATATATGGCTACTACGTTGTACTGACCTATATATAAACAGACAAACCAAAAATTGTGTCTTCTTTAAATCTTAGCTCAGGAGTTCTTGAAATTTGATGATATTTTTTTGTTGATTTTAAAATCGAACAGAATTTACTAGTATTGGCTTTTCATAACTTTACATTCTAAGAGTATACCAAGTTGATATTTGGTAGTGATAGACGCTAATATATAGAGTAAACGATATTTTTTATATAGTCTTATAGTTACTACAAGACACAGAAGTGTACAGTATGAAAAACAATATATGTACTTACATATCCTCATGTACAAGAACATACACCCCCGCACACATTGTCGTCTTAGAAGCTTCATAATTCCCAACAGAAAGGACAAAAATGTAATCTTTTTAATTTGTTCTTCCTATGGAGGAGTCTTGCAATAAAAACTAATACATTCTAGATTAAAAATGTGTTTTATGGCAAATATATATTTGTATCAATTTAGTTTAATGAAGTGAAGAAATAAACGTTATTTTTCATAAGAATAGTTTTTTTTTTCACACATAATCTCTTCGCTCGTCTCTGCACTTAATTCAGTAGTAAATATTTATCGCATCGACCGAAGTGTAAAAAAAAAAAAGAGGAAAAATTAAAAAAATCTCAACTAATGTATACCGATTAATGATTCCACTTTCACGAGGGGATGCTAAATTACTCTCGATCCTAACGATTTCCTAAACACTGAACAAATGATAAAACGCTACGGCAGTAATGTCACCGTCCCTATTTTTCGGATGTATGTATATACAGTGTATATTTTTTCAGGCCTTAGATGCATATACGCCCTGAAAGGTTTACGACAAAAATGTCACTGCCAATT
>OZ038492.1:12507457-12527457 GCA_964036315.1 Acanthosepion esculentum | reverse complement strand
CAAAGTAAATAATGCACTAATCATAATACTTCATCGCAGTGATATAGAGAGATTTTGAAGAAAAATTCAAAGGTCGGAGCGTACAGCGGCCGAAACGTTGTGTATATGGCGATAAAGTTGAGGATAACAGTCTGAATAATGTAAATAATGCAAGTAATCATAATACCTCATTTCAGGGATATAGACAGTGTCTTTTCTTTGTTTCTAACAACATTTCCTCAAGACTTAAGGTATGTTTCGCTTACCAGTGTGCCTTTAAATTTCGATGGAGCATTTTCCGTCCGTCATAATACTTTGTATAATATAATGTTATAATGCTCTATTATAATACTTCTTGCATGGTTAAATCTCTGTACTTTCTTGATTTTAAAGTCTAATCTGAGACCCCCTCCGCCTCCACTACAGCATCCAATGTAATATTTAGTGAGATCTTTCAGAAAATTGAATAAGCCAACGACTTTAACAGAGGAGTTTGTGACCACGGATTCTTTGGCAATTTATACCTTTCTCTGAACGTGGAAGAAGTACTCGGTTTGGAAGGCAATAATTAAAAAAAAGAAGGTGAAACTAATTTTAAATCTTTTAGCTTTTCAGGATTCTTTAACCAGATGTCTAGACTGATTTGAATTTCATTGACAGATTCCAAGCGATGGGGAAGTCGAAAAGACAGCAGATTGACTTCTGCTACTAAGCGATACATCGACGTAGAGCTTCATTGTCATTTTCTCATCTCAGGCAAGAACTTTTGATCAATAATTTGCAAGGTAGCCATGTAAGAAATGAAGAAAGAATACACTTTTTTTCTTCCACCAATTTGCTTATTTTCTTTTTGTTTTAAAAAAAAAAAAGACTGTTATTTCAGGTTTTTTTTATTGTCATTCATTTATTGTATATTTTTTTGTTTTGTCTCTGAAATTGTTTCTCGTTTTCCGATATTTGAGAAAATATTCGCTCTTCGGATTCTCTTCTTTTTTTTTGCTTTCAAATATAATTTTCTTTCAAATAACATATAATACTATTTACATAATACCTTTTTCCATCCAGGATGTTTTTTTTTTACTTTCAGCCATTTATTTTCTCTTATTTTCTTTCCATTTTCTTTCATTCTTCTTTCTTCTTATTGTTGTTTCTTTTCTAGTTTTTCCTTCGTACTGTATTCATTCGTTCCACGTTTAACTCTCTTGCTTCTTACGCGTTCCTATTTTATCAATCTTTTTTCTTCTTTTTTTTTTAAATCGATTTCACTCCAGGCAAGACAATAAAGGAACTAGGACACAAAGACGTTACTGGGTGCGGAAGAATTAGAAAAAACAAAAACGTTACTTAGTAGCAAGAACAAAAGAAGAGTAATCAGGAGGACTGTAGATAACAATTGACTGTCAAATTTTTGAAGATAAAAGTTGATTGGAAAGCAGGGAGCCAGAAGTTGGTTCCACCTGCGAGAAGTTTGAGAAAAGAAACTGTTAGCTTAGAACTTACGGTTACATCTAACCAACTTTACTGTAAATTGGTGAGACCTCGACGCCAGTCTAGCAGTACGCTTAAATTCATAAAGTTTAGGTAACAAAGCGAAGACCTCATCCGAACAATTACCATGAAAGTACTTATAGAAAAGTTATAGGGAGTCAACTTTACGGCTGTGGGAAAGTGTCTTAAGCTGAGATTGCAGATCAAGACCAATAATATTGCCTATTCTTCTTTGGATTTGATCAAGGATCTCTAGATATATATCAGGAACACTAGACCATATATGACAGCAATATTCTAAGCATGGACGAAGAGTAGACTTATAGCTATGTAAGGCAGATTCTAGACAAGAAAATTGTCTTCGACAATACAGTGAACCTACTTTCTTAGCATCTGGTTTAGCAACGATTAATGGAAATAGCCTTAACTAGATTAAATATTAGCATTGGATTATCCATCTGCTTCGTGTCATGACTAAATTTTCCGTGGTTGTTTAACATTTGAAAAGTTTTCCTTTGTGTTTTCAATTTAGTTTATGATAGGCCGAACAATTTTGTTTCAGTTGAGTTCACTCCAAGCAAGGGAGGAAAGCCACTAAGACACAAGTAGTTACTAGGTGTGGAAGAATTAGAAAACAGAAACATTACTAAGGAGAGAGAACAAAAGAAGACAAATCATTAGGAGATTAGATAGCGATTGACATCGGATTTAAACTTTTGAAGATAAAAATTGACTGGAAAGTATAGAGCCAGAAGATGGTTCCACAAGCGAGAAGTGAGAGAAAAGAAACTGTCAGCATAGCACTTAGGGTATATCTAGCCAACTGAAGTATATATTGGTGATAGCTCGTCGGCAGCTTACTACTGCGCTGAAATTTATAAAGTCAAGCTCCCCTACAGAAGTGATCATCCGAGCACTTGCAATTGTAGAAAAATAACGGGGAAGCAAATTTATTCTTTTTCTTCATTTTTTCCCGTCTATGCGTTTCTTCATCCTTTTTATTTTTACTCAAGTTTGTATTTTACTTCTTCTCTTACTTGTTTCATTTTTTCTTCTTAGGGTGAACCGCTTTCTTTTTCTTTATCTTTCTTTTTCTTTAATATCTGTCTATATCTCTGAGATGAGGTATTATGATTACTTGCATTATTTACATAATGCTGACTGTTAGCCTCATCTTCATTGCAATATTCACCACGTTTCGGCCGTTGTACGCTCCGGCCTTTATGCCTATATCTCTCTATATATCTGTCTATATCTCTGAGATGAGGCATTATGATTAATTGGATTATTTACATTATTCGGACTGTTATTCTCATCTTCGTTGCCATATTCATATCGTTTTGGCCGTTTATTCGTGTGATTGGTATTTGGAACCGAACCCTTTATTTCGCCTGCCTGGGTAGATTGTTCTAGTTCCACGTGCCGTGCCTCTTCTAGATGTCTCAGTTATTTCCCTTTAACTCAACTCTCCAGGTTTTTGGTTCACCACTGCTGTGTTGTGGTATTGAACTCAAAACTTTTTTTGTCTAATCACTGGATTTAACCAACGTCATTATTGACTGGGCCATGTGTTCTATATTAATTTTTTTAGTTTGATATTATTAACATTCTTTCTTAATGTTTTGGTGTCAAAGTTATCCGGTTGCGACGAAAATTCTCGAGTGTTCTAAAGTGATTTACCGCTCAAGAAATCCACCTGGAATTGAGGCCTGGATGACAGAGATCACTATGAACTTTTTGCAGATCTCTGGTTTTATTTATTGATTCACACACTCTTGACAGCGCGTCCGCCGTTGCATTATTTCCTTTCCTGACCGATATAAAACGTCAAATGAAAAACAGGAAAGCTCTACCCACCATCTCGCTATCTTTTTTTTATTATTTTGCATGAATATAAGCTGGCGCTCCGAATATTGAGAACATTGAGCAAAGACAGCGTATGACCGTTGTTAGACTTACATCTGGACAGGGAAAGGCAAAAGGGAATCGCGAGTACTCGTCAACGACAGTTAGTAAATCTTTGTTTCGGGATTTGGATGGAAGAAATCCATGCTCAGCCTCTCAAATTGCCCTTGTAGCTTTTATTATGGTTCCTGTTTCGGGTTTCGAGCGCCAACTTGACAACCGTTTGTTATTCGTTTCACGTCCTCAACTGAAAAAGGCAAATTCCAGCTTTGAAGCACATGCATCATCCACGTGATGCCTGGATGACAGATTTCGTTATGAACTTTTTGTAGATCTTTGGTTCTGTTTATTGATCCACACACTCTTGACAGCCCGTCCGCCGTTGCATTTTCCTTTCCCGACCGATATAAAACGTCCAACGAAAAAACAGGAAAGCTCTATCCTCCATCTCGCTATCTTTTCATTTATTTATTTTGCTTGACGTCATGGGATTAAACATTAAATGACTGGTCAGTGATTGATTTAAAGTAGTGATCAATAAAGTAATGTCGACATTTTTAGCGCCTCGCCTAAGGCATATATCTGCTTTTCGACAGCTAAATGTCTGCGCTCAGATTTTGACAATGTTCAGCAGAAGAGCGCTATAGGGCGCCTGGATTACCTTAATGCGTCAGCTATGGCGTGATCGGAAGCGCCGGTTTTTACTTCTAGGGGAATGTCAGGAATCATGGAAGTGACGCCTGAGTTCGCTATATCTCTTTGGAAAGACTTTCAGAGCAGAAGAAGATAAAGGAAGTTTGATAATTTTCGTAAGTGGATGTAGTTTTTAAAAAATGAAGGGTATCCATTGAGAATGACGAGCGAACATAGCCAGGGTTCCTCGCAAGGCGGATATGGTGTTTGGTAGAAGTAGCTTTATCAGTGGTTTTAACCGTACAGACGGAGCCCCTCGGGACTGACACAGGAAGAAATGTGAGACTCTTGGTTCAATCTAGATTGTTCACTATGAAGCCCTCTTCATTCTTTTTTGAAAAGTGTTTCGACTGATTACTTTAAAATAGATTTTGATTTCCAAAAGAGATAATTAATGCATCAAGTCTCGCTGATAATTAATTTGATAAGTAAGTTCTTGTTTTTTAGAATACCTTCTTTCTAATCATTTCACTCTAACAAAGGCAATAAAGCGACTAAGTCGCAAGGGGGTTTCTGAATGTGAAAGAAACAACGAGGGCAATAAAATAACAGGATTCAATGAGACAGAAGCTGACGATTGACATTCCTTTCCAAGAGGAGTTTTAAGCATTGTCTCGGGTTAGTATTTTTGAGAGACAACATGCGGTTGTCAGCAAAAGAGAATACGCATGAAATACAAATTGGAAATGTTAAAATCTAACACCTACAGAAATTTAAATATCTAGAAAGTGTTATAGCAGTTGAGGGAATTTGTGATGTAGGAATCCTAAGGAGTGTCTGAAAGCGAATAATGCCTTCAAGAAATTAAGCAAAGTATTAAGGTATAGGAAACATTCGTTAGTTACAAAGAAAAAAGAATGCTGTATTGTTATCCTGTTGGTGAAATTCTGATTGAGTCGTTTGTTTGTTTGTTTCTTTCTTTCTTTCTAATCATTTTCTTATGTTTCTCTCTTTCTTTCCTTCTTTCTTTCCATCTTACTTTCTTTGGATTTATTTTTCATATTCATTTTCTATCTTTTCTTTCATGTAGTCATATTCATATAATCTTGTTACATTTCTTTCTTTTTTCTTTCTTTTCATTTAATAAATGTCTTTCTTTTCCTTCCTTTTCTCATTCACTGATTTCCGTTTTTTTTCTTTCTCTTCGCACTTTGCATTTCATTTTCATTTCAACCTCTCTTTGTCCTTTTCCTCACCCACCAATGACGGAGCCCCTCAGAATTGACACGAAAAAGAAATGTGAGACTCTTGGCAATAGAGCAAGACACTCGCACAATTTGAAAATTGGGTTCGATAAAAAGCAGAACTGTTTTAATTAAAGAGAAATTAAAAAGCAAAACTTAAAAATCTGTTAAATCCTGAAACGTTAATCTTCTTTTATTCCGTATTTTTATGAATATCAGGCAAGTTTTTAAAATGATAACATAACTTCAAGCCTGTAGACATCACTGGGTGTAATGTAGACTGTTCACTATGAAGCCCTGTTTACTCTTTTTTGCAAGGTGTTGCGACTGATTACTTTAAAAGAGATTTTATGATTTCGAAAAGAGATAATTAATGCATCAAGTCTGGCTGATAATTAATATGATAAGTAATTTCTTGTTTCTTTGAATTCATTCTTTTTAATCATTTCACTCCAAGAAAGGCAATAAAGCGACTAAGTCGCAAGGGGGTTGCTGGAAGTGAAAGAAACAGCGAGGGCAAAAAATTAACAGGATTCAATGAGAGAGAAGCTGACGATTGACATTCCTTTCCAAGCGGAGTTTTAAGCATTGTCTCGGGTTAGTATTTTTCAGAGACAACGTGCGGTTGTCAGCAAAAGAGAATACGCATGAAATACAAATTGGAAATGTTAAAATCTAACACGTACAGAAATTTAAATATCTAGAAAGTGTTATAGCAGTTGAGGGAATTTGCGACGTAGGAATCGTAAGCCTTATCGGACTATTATCGAATAATGCCTTCAAGAAATTAAGGAAAGTATTAAGGTATAGGAAACATCCGTTCGTTACAAAGAACAAAAGAATGCTGTATTGCTATCCTGGTGGTGAAATTCGGATTGAGTTGTTTCTTACTGTTTATCAACATTTTGCTGGGTAGATAATGAAGAGTCTCGAAACGAAAGAAATAAGGTTTTTTTGAACATTTTACCCTAAGGAAAGCGATAATGCCACTAAGACACATGTTACTCAGGATGAAAGAGAATCAGAAGAATTTATTCTGGAGAAAAGACAATAAAAAACGAGAATACAGGAAGACGAAAGATGGAGATTGGTGTTGCAGCTAATTTTTTTAAAGCAAGAAACCGGAAGCGAGTTACACAGGTGAGAAGTGCGATAGAAGAAACTATTAGCATTGAGTATACGTTTAAATCTAGCTATTTCAACAATAAAATGCTGAGACCTAATTTCCAATCTAGTAGAACAACTTAAATACATGCGGCCGACCAACCAAAGAGGAAATTGTAGAGAAGGCCGCCATGACAAACACTATCTAAAAAGTGTTATAGGAGTTGGTGGACTTTGTGATGTAGGAATCCTAAGGCGTGTCTGAATAGCGAATAATGCCTTCAAGAAATTAAGCAAAGTATTAAGGTATAGGAAACATTCGTTAGTTACAAAGAAAAAAAGAATGCTGTACTGCTATCCTAGTAGTGAAAACTGATTAATTGATTTGTTTTTTACGGGTTATCAACATTTTGCTGGTTAGATGAAAAAGTGTCTCGAAATTAGACAGAAATTAGTTTCTATTTTCTGTTTTAATCATTTCACCCCAAGCATGGCGTAACGCCACTAAGACACATGTTACTGAGAATGAAAGAGAATCAGAAGAATTTCTTTCTTTCTTTCGCTTCGTTTCCTCATTCACTTCATCCATTCTCTTCTTCTTCCCGCCCCCTTCTAATCAATCTCGTTGGTTTCCCTCCCAGCCACTAACGGAATCAGCTGGAATCCCTCTTCGCCAAAATTCAACATAAAACAAACCTATTTCGATTCCTGTCACTCATTTCCGCTTTTTTCCTCTTCGCATTTTGCATTTCATTTTCATTTCAACCTCTCTTTGTCCTTTTCCCCGTTCACCAATGACGGAACCGCTCAGAACTGACACAAAAAGAAATGTGAGACTCTTGGCAATAGAGCATTCAGTTTGAAACTTCGTTTTCGAAAAAAAGCAGAATTATTTTAATTACAGTAAAATTTAAAATCAAAACCAAAAAAATGTATTAAATCCTAAAATATTAATATTCATTTATCCGTTTTTTTTAATGAATATCAAGGAAGTTTTTAAAATAATAAGATAATTTCAAATCTGTAGACGTCACTGGGTGTAATCTAGATTGGTCACAGTAAAGCCTTTTTAGCAAGGTATTGCGACTAAATTCCTTAAAAATGAATTTGCGCGTTGGAAAAATAATGATAAATGAATCAAGATTTGCTGATTAGAAAATCGCACATGAAAATGGGACACAGATGCGTTGCATTAGCGAGGAAAGGCTTTCCACAAACTCATCACAATATTATGAAAGTGGAAAAATTCATTTGAAGCAAAAATGTGTTCAACTGTAATCAATTGTCGTCTATGCCAGTGACTCCTGGAAATTTCCTCACAGATGAATGGAAGTCTTCAGACAAGAGATGTTTTTTTTTCTTTTGTTCTTTTGTAAACTATGTACCTTAATTTCATTGTTTTCTTTCTCTCTAAGCCTCCATTCTTTTTCATTCATTTCTTACTTTCTATCGGAACTATTTACCTCAATTTATTCTCATATTATTTCTTATGTACTATCAATCCTTCTCTATGGCAGGGAATGCTGGGAAATTTCGTCACAGACGAAGGGGCGCATAGAGGCAACAGATATGTACTTCTTTCTTTCTGTCTTTCTGTCTTTCTTTCTAATCATTTCCACCTTTCTTTCTATATTTCCTTTCTTTTCATTTCTTTCTTTTTTTCATTCATTTCTATTTTCTTTTTTTCTTTATTTCTTTCTTAAATTAATTTTTTTCTCTCTAGCTAAGGATTATTTCTTATGTAATATCAATCCTCCTCTATGGCAATTTATTCACTGATAAAGAGGAGATTTGGGGAAACAAAGATGTAGTTCTTTCTTTCTTTCTTTCTTTCTTTCTTTCTTTCTTTCTTCTTTTCTTTCTTTCTTTCTTTCTTTCTTTCTTTCTTTCGAAACTATTTACCTTAATCTCATATTTCTCTCTCCGCATTCTTTCTTTCTAATCCCTTCCTCTTTCGTTCTTTCTTTATTTCTTTTCATTCATTTTTTTCATTTCTTTCTTTCTAATCATTTTCTCCTTTCTATCTTTCTTTTTATTTCTTTATTCCTTTTAATTCACCTCTCTTTTTCTTCTTTTTTTATTCCTTACTTAATTTCATTCTCTCTCTCTTTCTCTTTCAAAGTATTCTTTCTTTCTTATGTAATATCAATACTCCTCTATAGCAGTGAATGCAAGGCAATTTATTTACAGAGTAAAAAGAGACGTGAGGCAATGAGATGTGGTTCTACAGAAGGATTTTGAGAATATCGCGAACGGAACATGGGAATAACGAAGAAGTCTTACAGACAATGAGGAGAAAAATAACACTTTTACTTACATTCAAAAGGATGGCTTCGAGAATTTTACACTCACAGGATAATTTGGAAACTATGAGGCAGATGGAAACATCGGGTTTCACACCTGATCTGCTTTTGGAAATGGATACAAGAACGTGGATTGTTTTAAGAAGAGGAAACAATTTTTAAAAATGAATAAATTCAGAGTCACCTGTAATTTTAATGCTACGATATAAATAAAGAAGGCTTGGAAACTTTGACACACACATCTAAGGAAAGAGAAGCTAATGAAAACAACGCGTAACCTATTTGGGAAGTTTCGGCTAATGGATAGCCGGAGAACTATCTCAAAGACAAAAAAGAGACAGTCTTGATGAAATTGTCAAATGAAAGGAAAGTATGGATAACCACTCTCGTTTATGTACTGAAGAAAGAGAAAGGGAGTGAGTGAGCTAGCGAGCGATCGAGAGAGAGAGAGAGAGAGAGAGAGAGAGAGAGAAGTGTTATGGGTCAGGTTCCTTGTACCACGGTGATGGTCCAAGGTAGCAAAAAAAGTATGTCCTCCGCGTAGAGAATTTGTTTTTCTTTTGGGGTTTTCCAGGTCGCCACTTGTTATGTATGACGTATAGCAAAAAAGTATGTCCTCCGCGAATAGAATTCGTTTGTCCTTTGGGTTACCTCGTCGCCACTGTTATGGTCCAGGTTCCTTGTACCACGGTGATGGTCCAAGGTAGAACCAATGAAGAATAACTCGAACACAGGTATGGAATAACACAGATATATTACAAATAGAATATGTACAAAAGAAGTAGAAGTGCTAGTAATAACAATCAGGTTAGGTTAGAGAGAACTATGTTGTCTCGACCAGTATCACTATTCCAATGTCTTACAGTAATCGTCTGACGCAAATCTGTCTCTGACTGACTCACACCGACTCTGTGTCTGACTCACACTACTGCTTCCTCTTGAGGCGCAGTATTTATGGTGTACGGGATAGTCCATTACTATTATGGGTAAGTTCCCATAACAAAAAGAAAGAAAGAAAACCGTTCTCACAAATAAGGTGAAACCAGAATACAGAAAAACTTAACTCGTTACCAACATTTTGAAAACCTGTCTTTCATGAACGGCGCCTAAACATCTTGGGCCGCCTGTAAATCATCGAGCGTTCTTCTGAAAGACGTTTGTGTGGAAAAGAAGGGAATCATTTGAAGCGAAAGGAGAAGAAAGAAACAGAAAAAAAAGCAGTTGTTTTGCGTCGAACGCGAAAGGCTTATATAAAGAGAAAAAAGTGGATAAAGACGTTGGTTAAATCCAGTGACTAGACCCAAAGAGTTGTAAGTTCATTACCAGGCTACAGCAGTGATGAACCAAAAACTTGGAGAATTGATTTAGAGATATCCGGAAGAGGCATGGCACACGGAACTAGAAGAATTTAGCCCGGTGAACGAAATAAAGGGTTCGGTTCCAAATTCCAATCAACCGAAGAAAAGGCCAAAACGTTGTGAATATGGCAATGAAGATGAGGATAACAGTCCGAATAATGTAAATAATGCAAGTAATCATAATACCTCATCTCAAAGGTATAGTAAGAAAAAAAAATGTGGTCGTGGGGAGAAGAGACATTTCAGAAAGATGAAGAAAAACAATAGGAAAAAAGCGGCTCACTCTAAGAAGAAAAAATTGAAGCAAGTGAGAAAAAAGGAATGCAGAAGATACTTTAGTAAATAATAATAATAATAATTTTGAGTTGGTGCATAATTATCAGGCGTTTTTTAAACAATATTTATTATGAAAAAAGAAACCTAACAATTCAAGAGTAACATTTCTAAATGATTATTCCGGGGCGTATGTTTATCGACACGCATTTTTATAACCTGAAAATAAAATAATATTCTTTTTTAAAAAAAGTAAACAAAAAAGACATTTTTATTAACAAATGACTGCCCTAAAAAAACGCCTGATAATTATGCACAAACGCAATAAACGGAAATAGAGAAAGAGATAAAATAGAAAGAATCTGAAAAAAAAAGAAGAAATCCGAGGAAGAGAAAAGAAAGACGTCTTATCGAAGATAAAGACGAGATTCAAGAAGGACATATATAAGAACATAGATTCATAGAGAAAGAAGCTGAAGTAGCAGCAGAAGAAATAGATTTGTCGCAGTTAACTTCTTAATTTCCTTGTTGTCCAAATTGTTCACTAGGGCGCGCTCTCCCAACACTATAAATATGCGACGAGACCCTGCCTCATCGTCTTTTTCATTCTTCATTTTCAGCGAACACATCTACAATGTAAGCTCTCGCAGAAGATTCCGTCTTTCCCTTTGTAGGGAGCCCTGTGCATTTCTTTGGGGAGACGTTATGAATATTACACACACACACACACACACACACACACACACACACACACACACACACACATACGTACGGACATTCATTGAACACGAAATTTTTACACACACATACACACACGCACATTACTGTCTTTGTCCATTGTAAATTCTCTTGTTGTTTAAGACATATACATGTTTGTACATATATGTCAGTCTTGTTTGTTTTTTAATTTCTTTGGTTAGACTCAACTTGAGTCCGCCATATTCTTGTAGTGGGCTTTATTTTCTATCAGGAGTCATACATGTGTTTCATTTAACAACGTGTAAACCCACAGTCCGCTACAGATCGATTTGTTGACTGGTTCGTTCATTGTTACGGCTTATCCACCTTTTGCAGGTTATTTTAAGCCAGAAAATCTTTTTTTTTAGATTGCAAGAATTTAGTGATATAAGTCTTAATATTTAACCCTTGGCTGGGGGAAATATGTAGATTCATACGTTTTTCAATGATATTTTTCACGTGGGTGACTAACAAGCCTAACTGAAATTGGAATTCGGGTTTCTGAATGACAATTCCGATCCATTATACATTATATCATCTGCACATCTAATCTTACAGTACATGGTATTCTCAAGTGTTCGTCCATGTAGGTACTGACAAGGCTTGACGTTGATTAACTTTGGTGATCGGATGGGAACCGGTGTTTCGACGCTATGTGGCAGTAAAGCAGCAGCAGCGGTAAGAAAATAATGAATGAATGAATGAAGAATTAGAAATACATATAATTAAGGAAAAGAAGAAAAAGAGAAGAACGAACGAATGAAATAGTAGAAAAGAAAAACATTAGAGAATAAAGAATGAATGAAAAAAAAAGAAAGAAAAAAGTAGGAAATCATATATTGAAGAATAAAAAGAAAGATGGAATGAGAAAAAAGAAAAAGTAAGAAAGAAAGTGACCTTGAAATGAAATAACTAAAAAAAAGAAAAAAGGAATAAAAAGAAAAAATGTGATGAAGAATATAGAAGACTACGTTATGGAACGAAGAAGAAAGTGTCTAAGAAAGGTAAAAATGAAAAACGTTCGAGAAGAAGTAAAAGAAAGACATGTGGAAAAGAGTCTAGAAAGTGAAGAAAGAAAGAAAAAAACGGAAGGAATGAAAAATAAAGAAAAAGCGAACCAATCATGAGAGAAAGAAAGAAGAATGAAAGAAAGAAGAACGGAAGAAGAAAGAAAGATGAAATAAAAAAGAAAGAAAGGAAGCAACAGGAAAGAAAGAAAGACAAAAGAAAGAAAAATGAGGAGAAATGAAAGATGAAATAAAAAAGAAAGTGGAAAGAAAAAGTAAAGAAAGAGGGAGGAAAGAAAGAAGAAAGGAAGAGGAACGAAAGAAAGAAGAAAAAGAGAAAGAAAAAGGAAGCGGAAAGTAAGAATGATAGAATAAAAAAGAAAGAGGAAAGAGAAAGTAAAGAAAGAAAGAGGAAAGAAAGAAGTAAGGAAGGGGAAAGAAAGAAAGAAAGAAATAAAGAAAGAAAAAGGAAGAGGAAAGTAAGAAAGATGGAATAAAAAAGAAAGAGGAAAGAGCAAGTAAAGAAAGAAAGAGAAAGAAAGACGAAAGGAAGAGGAACGAAAGAAAGAAGAAAGAAAGAAAGAAAAAGGAAGAGGAAAGTAAGAAAGAAAGAATAAAAAGAAAGAGAAAAGAGCAAGTAAAGAAAGAAAGAGGAAAGAAAGAAGAAAGGAAGAGGAACGAAAGAAAGAAGAAAGAAAGAAAGCAAGAAAGAAAGAAAAAGGAAGAGGAAAGTCAGAAAGATGCAATAAAAAGAAAGAAATAAAAGAAAGAGGAAAGAGCAAATAAAAGAAAGAATGTAAGACAAAATAAAGTAAATGAAGAATAAAGACAGATGAAATAAAAACGAAAGAAAGAAACAAAGATGAAAGGACAAAGAAAGGAAGAGGAAAGAAAGAAAGATGGAATAAAAAAGAAAAAAAACAAAAAGAGCAAAGAAAGAAAGAAATGTAAAAGAAATTGTTGTAAAAGAAACTGAAAGTGCATATTTTACAGTAAGGATCGCCCTGTACACGGCTCGGGGACCACTCCAGACAGATGGCTACGTTAAGGGGTATTTTATAGGGACAGATGGGGGAAGATAGCGGTTAACTCCATACTTGAACAGGTGACTGGGGAAACATTTCTCTTGAGAGTGTGTTCCACATGGCAGTTGTTCGTGGGAAGAACCTTTTTGAGTGTAGGAGAAATAACAAAAAGACAAAATTTACAAAGAACTACAAAAGAGGAGTGCAGATAATCATGATCGACAATGTCTGAACGGAGACGAGACAGAGAGGAAAAAGAAGAACTAACAACAACAACCACCACAACAACAACAACAACAATAATAATAATAATAATGATGATGATGATGATGAGAAAAAAGAAAGATGAAATGACTAAAACAAAAGAAATGGTAAATGAAGAAAATGAGAACGTATAATTAAAGAAAGAAAGAAGAAAGAAAGAAAGAAAGAAGAAAGAAAGAAGTAAGAAAGAAAGAAAGAAAGAAAGAAAAAATAAAGAGCAAAGAAAAATGAAAGAAAGAAAGAACGGAAGAAAGAAAGAAATAAAGAAGAAAGAAAGAAAGAGGACAGAAACAAGAAAGAAACAATAAAAGGAAGAGAAAATAAAGAAAGAAAGATGAAATAAAAAAGAAAGAAAGAAAAAAAGAAAGAAAGAAAAAAAGAAAGAGGAAAGAGAAAAGAAAGACAGCTATTGGTGAAAGACGAAATAAAAAATACAAAAAAATGTCAAATAAAGAAAATGTTTAAAGAAAGTAATATTCATTGATTTTTACTTTTGTCTTTTTTTACGGCTTATCAACCTTTTGCAGGTTATTTAAGGCCAGAAAAGAAGATGAGAAAATGAAGGAGATATCTGAGTAAGAAAACATCTGAGAAAGACGTTTTATTGAATACATAGTGAGCATTAAAAAAAGAAGAAATATCTAAGCAAAAGAAGAATGCATAGAGAAAGAAGAAGCAGTAGCAACAGAAGGTTGATTGATTGAGTTTTTGACGGTTTAACAACCCTTTGCAGGTTAAGCCAAAAAATACTTTTTAAGACAGTAAGGATTTTTTTTTTGTAGGTAATATTGATTTTGATGATACCAGTCCAACTAATTCATCCATAGTTTCAGGGGGAGCGAGGAGAGCCGAAATCATACCCGATTTCCTACTCAGAGCCGCTAACCATTACGCCGATCTCACAGACATTACATGGTTTTCCAAAGAGGTAATCCATCAAGTTACTGACCTGTCTTGACGTTGCTTAACTTCGGCAAGAACAGGCGTTTCATTGTAATTTGACCAAATGTCGCATAAAGAAAGTAATGAATAAAATATAAAAAAAATAAAAACATAATTTTGGCTGTGACATTGAGTTGAAGAGTTGTCACCCTTGGTGTCACTGCAATCTGTGATGTCGATATGGTCTACCACCATTCATAGGGAAACATGGCTCCGTTTGAATGAAGGAAATAATAATAATGAAGAAAGATGAAACAAAAGAATAACAGAAAACGGAAGGTAAGATAAATAAGGAAAATGAGAACGGATGATTAGGGAAGGCAAAAACGTCAGAAACAAAGAAAGAAAGAAGAAGAAAGAAGGAAGAAGAAAGAAAGAAGAAGAAAGAAGGAAGAAGAAAGATTAAATAAAAAGAAAGAAAGAAAGAAGAAAGAAGAAAGGAAGAGGAAAGGAAGAGGAAATAAAACAGAAAGAAATAAAGATTAAAAAAGAGAGAAATAAAGATGAAACAAAGATAAAATAAAAAAGAAAGAACGAGATAAAGAGGAAAGAAAGAAGAAAGAAACAAGAAAGTAAGAGGAAAGAAAGAAAGATAAAATAAAAAAACAAAGATAAAATGAAAAAGAAAGAACGAAATAAAGAGGAAAGAAAGAAAGAAAGGGGAAGTAAGAAATAGGAAAGAGCAAAGGAATAAAGACAGAAGAAAGAAAAAAGAAAGGAAGCGAAAAGAAAGAAAGATAAAATAAAAAAAGAAAGAAAGAAAGAGGAAAGAAAGAAACAATAAATGAAGAGGAAAGAAATATGAAATACAAAAGAAAGAAAGAGGAAAGAGTAATGATAGTAAGAAAGAAAGAAAAAGGAAAGGAAGGAGAAGAAAGAAAGAGGGAGGAAAGAAAGAAAGAAAGAAAGATGAGAAGGCAAGAAAGACAGAAGTAAAGAAATGAATTATGAAAACTGAAGACTTGCAGACAAGGATTGCTGGGTGAAGATCAAAAAGGAAACTGGCGGTTATCTTCAAGACAGGCGAAATAATAATAATAGAAAGTTAAGAAAAGAAAAGAAAAGAAAAGAAAAGAAAAACACCTGCGTGAAACAATGACAGATCATGCTGAGTCGGGGTTAGGCAGTTTCGGATTTGGCAAACTGCTTTTTGGGAACAGTGACCGTCTGGAGAACATTGAAATGTTGGCGTCAGATGCGAGGAAATGGAAGCCGGATTGCGCTCCCAGTTACTGGCAAATAACGAGAGGAACATTCGTCAGAAAGGACAGAACAACCCCAAACACAGTGATACCACAGACACGCAAAAGACAGCAAAAATAAACCAGGAACAATATAACAATCTCAAATATAGTTGAACACACATGCAGCCGGGCTTATTCCAAAAATGTTAACCTTTCAATGTCCACTTCTTCAAACGATTTCTTCCAACGTCTACTTCATCCTACCTCGTTTTCCCTCTAGCGTTTTCTCGTCCCAAAGTTTCGCCTTACAAAATCTTCTTCTTCCAATGTCTTTTCTCATCGTCTTCTGCTTCCAGTGTCTTCTACTTCAAACGTATTTTCTTCCAAATTTTTTTCTCAGCATATTTCAAAATCTTAGTCCAAAATCTCCGAAAGGCTTCTTCCAACGTTTTCTGCTTCCAGAGTCTTCTCCTTCCAACGTTTTCTGCTTCCAACGTCTTAGAGTGAAAACTTTTTTTCCACCGCACTCTACTTCCAACATAATCTCCCAATATCTTCTGCTTCCAACGACTTCCACTTTCAAAATCTTCTTCCATTATCTGTTCCTTCAAACGTCTTTTCCCAACGTCTATTCATTCTAATGTCTTCTTCCAATGTCTTCTTCCACCGTCTTCTGCTAACATTTTCTCATTCCAGCATCCACTTCTTCCAGCGTCTTCAAATGTTTGTTCCTTCCAGCATTTTTTCTACCAACGTCCTATTCCTCCAATGTTTTCTTTTCCCAACGTCTTCTTCTTCCAACGTCTTCTTCCAAGGTATGTTTTTCCCCACGTCCTCTTCTTCCAATGTCTTTTCCTACGACTGTTTCTTCCAACGTCTTTTTCTTTCAACGTCCTATAAATCCAACGACTTCTGCTAACATCTTCTCATTCCATCGTTCTCTTCTTCCAACGTCGTCTTCTTCCAACATCTGTTTCTTCCAACATCTGTTTTTTTCCAACGTCCTCTTATTTCAACGTCTTCTTCCGAGGTATGGTTTCCCAAAGTCTTCTTCTTCCAATGTCTTTTCCAACGTCTGTTTCTTCCAACGTTTTTTTTTCTTTGAACGTCCTATAAATCCAACGTCTTCTGCTAAGATTTTCTCCTTCCAACATCTTCTTCTTCCAACGTCTTCTTCAAAGGTTTGTTCCTTCCAACGACCTATGTTTCCAACGTCATATTCTTCCAACATTTTCTGACAACCCCGTTTTTCACTGTCCTCTTCTTCCAAAGTAATCTCACAACGTCTTCTTCTTCCCACGTCTTATCCTTCCAACGTCCTCTTCTTACAAAGTCTTACAAAGCCTGTTCCTTCCAAAGTCTTACAAAGCCTGTTCCTTCCAAAGTCTTACAAAGTCTGTTCCTTCCAACGTCTCCTTCCAAAGTCTTCTTCAACGTTTGTTCCGGCCAAGGTCTGTTCCTTCCAACGTCCTCTTCCTTCAACGCCCTCTTCTACCAATGTGACCTTCTGCAATGTATTCTTCTTCCAATATCCTCTTTTTCTAACGTCATATTCTAACATTTTTCCTTACAACGTCTACTACTGCCAACGTCCTTGTCTTCCAAAGTTTTCTTCCAACGTCTGTTATTTCCAAAGTCTTTTTCTCCCCAACGTCCTATTCCAATGTCTTTTCCATAAGTTTTCCACTCCTAACATATTAGCATCGTTTCCTTCTTCTAACGCCCTATTCTTCCAACGCCTTCTTCAAACATCCTATTCTTCCATTGTTATCAACCAACGCCATCTTTTTCCAACGCCTATTTCTTCCAACGTCGTCTTCTTCCAACGTCTTCTGGAATGGGCTCTTTTCCCAACGTTTGTTCCTCCCAACGTCTTCTGACAACGTCTTCTTCCAAATCCACTTCTTCCAACGTCTTCCTCTAAATTTCCTTTGTCACAGAAGTCCTCTTCCAACGTAATCTCACAAAGCCTTCTTCCTCCAACATCTTATCCGCCCAACGTCTTCTTCTTCCACCGACTTCTCCCAAAGTCTTTTGTCGTACGTACCCTTCTTTCAAGGTCTTCTCGTTCCTACGACTTCTTCTTCCAATGTCTTATCCTTTCAACTTCATATTTTTCCAACGACTTCCCTGTCTTTCTATATTTACTCATCTTTTGGCGTATGTTTTTCTTCCTTTTCTGATTTTCTTTTCCTTTTTTCTTCTTTAATGTCTCCTTCTTTCAACAGATTTTCTTCCGGTGTTTTTTCTTTTTCTTTAAACTTCTCTTTCTTTAAAAATATTCTTTTAACGATTTCTTGTATTTATTCTTATTTCAAAATTTCTTCATTATTCTCCTTTGTACGTACTATTCTCTTTTTCTTTCGTCTTCTAGTTCTTCTTTCAACGTTTTTACGTCTTTCATTTTTTTTCTTCTTTTACTTCTTTCGGCGTCTTCTTCATTCTCAATAGGTAATTTACACAATAAAATCGAAAACAGGGGAGATAACTATCTCTTAATATTAAACATTCACTTTTCCGCTCGTGGAGGTTTTAGTTTCAATGGATTGTTTTTTTTAATTATTTAAGATAGCTTTAACTGATTTGAACTGAGTAGAATTTAATATCATCTGCCTGTAAGATATCGATTATTATCATTTGAGTCGATTCTCTCCAATCAATAATTTGTAATCAGACGTATGGCGGAGAATTACGAATTCATTCAGGGAATAATTAACAAAATCAAATCAATCAATTAAATACAACTTCTCGTGTAATTACAAATTTTAAAGAAAGATAAAATGAATACAAGTGGGACATATTCTGTGAACTTAGCCACCCGATAGGGAGGTTATTAATCAGTTTACAAATCAGTTAAAAATTTAAAAAAGGTCGAAGAGTTCAGTCATGTACGAGGCCACAACAATGATATATATATATATATATATATATATATATATATATATATATAAAATCAGATATTATTAAAATCTTCGCGTAAAAATATGAATAATGACAAAGAATGACTGTTGCCAGTACCTTATGCAGAAAAAAAACATTCTCGAACCAGGATACTACCACCACCAAATGTCCAATAGTGTTATGAAAACCTCGGAGAACTCCAGTATGATATCTTTAATCATTTCTAAGATACGATGTTTTAAATCTTAATCTAACAAATTGACAATTTTGTTGTTACATGATTTGAAAATTTTATTGTTACACACGATATATATATATATATATATATATATATATATATATATATATATATTATCATAGGGGTTCACTTACTTCCTTTTTCACACCACTGTATATATATATATATATATATATATATATATATATATATATATATATATTTAGTTTACGAAAAGCTAGGTAATCCGTATGGGTAGACCAAAGGAGGATAAAATCCAGAGAGCTCAATGTAAATCAGAGCTAATAATTTAAATAAAAATAAAAACAGATGTCTGGATTTCCTCAAACAATTTAAATTTGAGAGAATATAAATTTTACATCTAACTCAATCATGTCTCTTACCTCACTCACTTCTTCACTTCGTTAATTTACATATGATTAGTACTGCCCGTCAAAAATGTGTAAATTTCTTTTCATTTTTCGTTTCAACCTTTGGAAGTAAAGTCTGATGATCCGCGGTCCTTTGAAAGGGCTGTGGCGAAATAATTTATTACATGGAACGTTAAAGTGTTCTGTTTTTATTTAATATATATATATATATATATATATATATATATATATATATATATATATATATGTCATTCGCAGACAGTACTGTTTCGCTGTATCACAGCTCCTCAGAGCGACTAAACAACCGAATGCCTCAAGTCCGGATCGAAAGCTAACTGATTTGGTGTCAGTCAGAGATGTGCGTGTGTGTGTATACATATATATTTATGTATACACTCACTTCACGTACACACATACATAAACACACATACACATACATATATATATATGGTGTGTATATATATGTATATAATAAAAATTAAATAAAAAAATAAAAATTCCAAGGCGGCTCTAAATGAAATCATTTGAAAAGACACACAGGAACGAATAATGGCAGAGCGAATTATACAAATCATAATTTTTGAAGTGTGGTCCTTTTGGACCATCTTGTTTTTTGTTTGTTTATTTTAATAACAGATGCTCAGATGCGAGGAAGTCCTCGGCGGACATTGTTGAACACTCTTGCTATGTGGATTTTCTACTCCATTGCTGTGATGCTATTTTTCTTCTGCCATCGAGAACTTTTTCGATACCATGTTAATTGTATTCAGGTGTTTTTTTATTTTCTATTCTTTTTACAAATTACGGTGTTTTTCCGCCTATTCCATTGTCCGCCATTTGGTTATTCCCTCCGTGTGGATTTTAATTGGTGAATATATTATATACAGATCCAATTATAATTATGACCGCCTAGGTTAACCTAGTTAAAAATGAAAAGCTGAAAAATGCCGAGAATCTCCTGAAAAATGCGTGATTGCCACGTGGTAAACTGATACTCGTAATCGGTCATGTCTGCACCCCAAAAAATTGATTATATATATATA